>OZ019968.1:47297296-47946740 GCA_963970395.1 Ephialtes manifestator
GGCGGTAGAGTCGCTGCTGCGAGCCAAAGGGATCGGCCAGGACACCTCAGTTGGAATTTGAATTAAACGACGCTTTTGTCCTCGGTGTTGGGAGAAAACGAGAGAGGTTGAGCTTTCTCTTTCTCTTCATATTTCCCGCCGCACGCTATCTGCTCGGCAAACAAGGAAAAGCGCTCGAGGCGAATACGGAAAAAAAAAGAAGTAGAAAAGATTCCCTGAGCCCACTACGTTGAATATCGCGCCGCACTTCTGTTCTTGAAAATTTGCCAAGAATCATTTTCATATATCTGTAACCGATATTTCAGGAGATATCAAGTGGATATTCGAGTTCGGTCAATTACTTGCGGATTGCCCAACCGAAATCGTCTGTGTGCTTTCCGTTTCGACTGTAGATTCGATGTTCTTCATACATCTCGTAGTACGATGAATTTATACTAACCCAAAGACCAACGTTGTTTCGACATCGTGAACCTCAAGTGATTCAAGCTTCCGTGTTTAACTTTCCTTGATCACACCCTAGAAACAATAGTGAAATACGAGAAGCAACGAGAAGCGATGACTTGACCTTGGAATTTCTAACAATCATAGCTCTCTCGCTTGTGAGAGTTGTTGACACGTGAGATGCAAGCTCGAGTTAGAAACCAAGTTTTCTTCACCCCATCTCAAACACCCTTTGTCGATCCTTAGTTCTTGCTCGAAATCTCTCTCGTATTGGCTTGTGGGTCTACCGCAAATACGCTTTTCGCGAACGAATCACCGGTGTTCACGCCCGAGACATGAGTTCTCTATGTGTCTTAGAGAACTCTTACACGTGCGATAGTCGTGCTGGTACGACACACCCTCCCACTGGTATGTAGCATTTTTATAGACACAAATGCTTACGGACACCATTACCGACATCATTCCGACTTCCAACCACTTCTTTTCCTTTCTGTCCTACAAGACTAACGCTTACTGTCTAGTATATCTACTTAACTTGACATCGTCATGTTCTTCATTTCCTTCATTGGATTCGGAACGACGCAAGGTTTCCATAATAGTTCGCAATGAGAGACAATGAGTAAGGAGTCGGTAGATTGTCTTTCCAGCCAATATCGGCGCTTAGGTTGGGCTTCTTTATATACTGATCAGCTGAAAAGAAAAGAGACAAAAAAACAGCAGGTAGAAAAAAACCACCGACAATCGCAAAGACATCGCTTCTCTCTTCGGACCATCCACTATATTAGGCCTCTTCAGCCACACTCTACAACACTTGTTTATGACCCCTTGATTCATTCGACGATATAGACAAAGCTCTCTTATCATTATGTAGTAAATAGGAGTCACGATGTTAAACCGTCGACTCGGTTTCTCATTGTCCGGAGGCTATTCGGATCACACGAGCGAAGAACCCATGTAAGAGGGGCGTACATTTACGACATACAAAGCGGCTTTGCCGCGCAAGTCTGTGGACACGAGCGGTCTCGATAGCAAACTACCACGAAGAAGATGAGAGAAGAAGGGGAAGAACCAGGAAGGAGGATCTTCAAACAGCAGAGCTGTACTCTCCGCTACTCGTCCTCATTTGGACCATAATGGCATTAGAGGTTTACGTTTTGTGGATCGTAATGTCCTTCCGTGGGCCAGGGCACCCAGTTTACGTCAACCAACTATCAAAGAAAGCTAGGTCTCCTTCCTCCACCCTCTCCACTTCTACTGGCTTCCTTGTGCTATAAACGGTCTGGCAGGCTTGCGCAAACCCTCCATTCCAACCCCAGACCTATCCCAAGGGAAGAAATAACGTTTAGTCGATGTTCCTGATTCCTCTCTAGTAAATTGGATACTTCGCCGGAACGAACGAGCAGTAGGAGTAGGCGAGAGTCGTCGGCGAGTACGGTGGGATTCTGAGGGCACTGCAATTATGGCTGAACTCTTTCCCTCTTTGTCTTCCTCTTTCTCGAGGCCGGTCGTTGGGCTCCGTAGAGAAACCCGAACGGTCATGTGGATTTCCCGGCGAGCAAGGGTGAGTAGAGTGCGGTGCCCACTCGAACCTCACCTCTGCGTCTATTCACAATGGTAGTTTCCGGAGCCTCTATAGTTCGGTACACCCGAGACGACGAGTTGGGACTAACGAGGATAAATAAAGCTCAATCGTACGACAACATACGATATACTGGTGTACGAAGGAAGCACGTTCAGTTCACATCCACGTGAAACGACATTTGGCCGCAGGGATGGCTGATACGATCTCTTTTGTTTTACCCCGTATGTTGCCCTTGTCGTTTGTTGTCTAGGTTTACCGTACTTTGTTTGCTGCACAGCTTTACGTACCTCTTCTACGATGTTTAATTGGATGACACACGTAATTCTATACCTTTGGTTCATCAGCTCTGCATTTTATAGATCACACATCATTTGATTCTTTGACCGGTTGCCGTAGAAGATTGACAATTGGAACTTGAAACAAAGCACGATGTTGGGGAGGGATAAACAAAGAATATATCGAGACAAATTAAACCTCGGTTTATCCTGCTTGGCTTTCAAAATCTGCGAAAGTCTGCGAAAACCTTCCACCCTTTGTTAACCTTTGTTTCAACTCAAATGGGTGATTCTTACCAGTTTTTTAACGTTCATGAAGGTTAAAATGACAGTGTTAAAGAAAATTTGAATCTCGGTACAGAGAGGTTCATTGAAATTGAGAATTTCTAACCTGCTTTTTAATCCAGAGGAAAACCACAATTGCATATTGACGTCATAACTGGCAAACAGTAGACGGTAGACATAACGCTGTTGTGTCTACTCGCTCTGTCTGCGAGTTTGAGCGTTATAATGCGGAAAGTCATAAAGTGTGAATTTTATGAGGTGCACGGACCCTTGGATTGTTCTAGTTAAGCAGAAATGTCCTCTATGGTCAATGTAGTTCTACGAGGGGACATGGAAAATGCATTAACAATTCCGTCTCTGTTATGAATACAATAATGTATTATTGTGTCGAATAAATTGGATTCGGTTTGACCTGTAAACTTTGTTACATGTAAATATGATATATTCATGTGAAAGTGAAGCATCGATATGTGTTTCTGTTCCAGCAGCAGTGGAAACGATTCGTGGTGTGGCAGGAAGAAACGTGACCCTCCCTTGTGACTTACTTCAACAATCTCGAGATGCCAACGACGCAGTTGCTATGGTACTCTGGTTCAAAGAGCCCAGCGGTGAACCTCTATACAGGTATGAAATATGATACAGAGCTATCCTATACCATCTATATTAATAACGTAGTATATTAACCCTTAAACACCTCAATTTCACCGGCCGACCAGGTTTAAGGCATACGCAAATAATCAAGAGCCAAATATTCGCCGAATGGAACTAGTAGCAATTTTAATCTTCAATCAGTGGAGGGCTTAAATACATTTGAAAAATTAATCTTTCTTCAACTTAATTTAAGTTTAAAGCTCCCGACCAAAAAAGTGTAGTTTTCGAAAAAATGAGTTTCGAAAAAAATTCAGTTACAGAATACTGCCACTACAGACGTGAAACATCTTTTTCCGCGTTAGTAAGCGTCAATACTGAATATTATTTTTAATTTAAATCAGTATCCAGACGAGACGCCTCCCAACTGTAGCTGCAACATCAAACGGATAATTACAATTCGGATAATTAAAATTTTAATAAAACTTCAGTAACCACATGTTTTACAGTAATTATTTTACTCTTTTTGGATTAATTTCTGCTCCACTCCGTACAACGCACGGATTTCCCTTGAGCTTTGCATCAATCGATTCTCAGGCACAGCATACTGTCGTATACACTGATACTCTATACACTCTACAGTACAGCAAGACCCGATCCAGAAACATGAACGCGTAGAAACACTCAGTTATGTTACGTGCGTTATCAGAGTCCATTCAAACGTAAATGGGCAATTACACTTGTACAATGGATGGTTGTTAGTTATCATGCAAGAGCAATTACCCAATTATCATTGCTGCAAACTGTTTAACCGGTAGACCGCCACATCGATACGCTTCAGTAAACATCGACCTAAGTCAACATGGTGTCGACATATCGGATATTGTTTATTATTTTCTTAACCACAATGTAAGTATTAGTCGCATATAATCGGGCTATATATTTTAATAAAGTTAGTTATTAATTGTGGTTATGTAGCTTACCGATCATCTTAATATCCATAATCTCAACGTTACGGGTGAGTCCTGAGAAGAACGATACAAAAACAACCACTCCACGAGTATACAGTTATACCATAGAAATGAGAAGAAAGTTTCTCATGATGCATTTCAACGAATGGATTCGTGTCGACGGAGAACCAGACGGGGATGACATAACGATCACTTGGCTGCGCAACGTGACGAGACTCAATGACCTCGAGGTGACGTTTCGAATATAACAATTCATTTTTCAGTTCCTTATTGAAGGTCACCCTAAAAAAAATTCAATTTCACTGGTTCAATTCTGGATGGTTCTTGTCACAAAGGTACTTTATACGGTGCAAACGCCGGATGGTAAGCAGAGAATTGCGGCCAAGTCTATGGATCTGCCACGACTGTGCTCCGCCCAATATTTTTACGACCCATGGGACAGGAACATCATAAAAATTTACAACAAGGAAATGACTGACTCTCTCGGTTGTCCCATACAACCAGTACGACAGTACAGTATAACTCGTGCTACTGCGGTGTCTTGAATATCTTGAAAAATATTACTTCCTAACTCCTCACTTCTATACCACAACGTTTCTCTCTCACTCTTTTGTTACAACGAGGTAGAGGTGACAGAAAGAGCAGTGTATGTGATCACACATTGTCCATGCATCACCACAAACAATAAATAACGTTTAAATTCTTCAGGGTACGCTCCATCCACTCGACACGTTTAGTATCAACCTGGAGTTTGATAAAAAGGTGCCCTGTCAGACTTTGCGTTTTTTCATGGATCTTTATCCTGCGAACGAAGCCACCTCAACAGCTACTCTTATTCTAGAGGGCGACGTACATTCAGTATCCGATTGCTGAATAACCTCATGATTCCAAGATACATATTACGTGCTTATATTAGTATTCCAAATCCAGAAACGCTCATTTCCGTCGTGTGGAGATCAACAAAGTGATGCAAGAAAATCATCAGTCCTCATCCATAAGTGGATGAAAGTAACTACTTGTTCGTTCAGTCGGAACATTTTTATATTCGTCAGCTGTGTAAATGTAAATAAAGTGTAAGTAGATAAAAGTCTGCATCGCCAACCCTCATCCCCCCCTCCCCCGTTCATCCGCTATGCGCACTCCCTAGTTTCCGAGTGATTCTGTGGCTGAGTGAGGAGTGTCGCTCTTCACTCCCTCAATCCTGTGGTTGCGCTCCGCATAAAATTTACAACAAGGAAATGACTGACTCTCTCGGTTGTCCCATACGACCAGTACGACAGTACTGTATAACTCGTGCTACTGCGCTGTCTTGAATATCTTCAAAAATATTATTTCCTAAGTCCTCACTT
The DNA here is from genome assembly GCA_963970395.1 of Ephialtes manifestator. Taxonomy (NCBI): domain Eukaryota; kingdom Metazoa; phylum Arthropoda; class Insecta; order Hymenoptera; family Ichneumonidae; genus Ephialtes; species Ephialtes manifestator. The sequence goes on from OZ019968.1 coordinate 47,302,788, forward strand.
CTATACGACAAAGTTTCTCTCTCACTCTTTTGTTACAACGAGGTAGAGTTGACAGAAAGAGCAGTGTATGTGATCACACATTGTGCATGCATCACCACAAAGAATAAATAACGTTTAAATTCTTCAGGGTACGCTCCATCCACTCGACACGTTTAGTATCAACATGGAGTTTGATAAAAAGGTGCCCTGTCAGACTTTGCGTTTTTTCATGGATCTTTATCCTGCGAATGAAGCCACGTCAACAGCTACTCTTATTCTAGAGGGCGACATACATTCAGTATCCGATTGCTGAATAACCTCATGATTCCAAGATACATATTACGTGCTTATATTAGTATTTCAAATCCAGAAACGCTCGCTTCCGTCGTGTGGAGATCAACAAAGTGACGCAAGAAAATCATCAGTCCTCATCCATAAGTGGATGAAAGTAACTACTTGTTCGTTCAGTCGGAACATTTTTATATTCGTCAGCTGTGTAAATGTAAATAAAGCGTAAGTAGATAAAAGTCTGCATCGCCAACCCTCATCCCCCCCTCCCCCGTTTATCCGCTATGCGCACTCCCTAGTTTCCGAGTGATTCTGTGGCTGAGTGAGGAGTGTCGCTCTTCACTCCCTCAATCCTGTGGTTGCGCTCCGCATAAAATTTACAACAAGGAAATGACTGATTCTCTCGGTTGTCCCATACGACCAGTACGACAGTACAGTATAACTCGTGCTACTGCGCTGTCTTGAATATCTTCAAAAATATTATTTCCTAAGTCCTCACTTCTATACGACAAAGTTTCTCTCTCACTCTTTTGTTACAACGAGGTAGAGTTGACAGAAAGAGCAGTGTATGTGATCACACATTGTGCATGCATCACCACAAAGAATAAATAACGTTTAAATTCTTCAGGGTACGCTCCATCCACTCGACACGTTTAGTATCAACATGGAGTTTGATAAAAAGGTGCCCTGTCAGACTTTGCGTTTTTTCATGGATCTTTATCCTGCGAATGAAGCCACGTCAACAGCTACTCTTATTCTAGAGGGCGACATACATTCAGTATCCGATTGCTGAATAACCTCATGATTCCAAGATACATATTACGTGCTTATATTAGTATTTCAAATCCAGAAACGCTCGCTTCCGTCGTGTGGAGATCAACAAAGTGATGCAAGAAAATCATCAGTCCTCATCCATAAGTGGATGAAAGTAACTACTTGTTCGTTCAGTTGGAACATTTTTATATTCGTCAGCTGTGTAAATGTAAATAAAGCGTAAGTAGATAAATGTCTGCATCACCAACCCTCATCCACCCCCCCCCCCCCTCCCCCGTTCATCCGCTATGCGCACTCCCTAGTTTCCGAGTGATTCTGTGGCTGAGTGAGGGGTGTCGCTCTTCACTCCCTCGATTCTGTGGTTGCTCTCCGCAAAAAATTTGCAACAAGGAAATGACTGACTCTCTCGGTTGTCCCATACGACCAGTATGACAGTACAGTATAACACGTGTTACTGCGCTGTCTTGAATATCTTGAAAAATATTACTTCCTAAGTCCTCACTTCTATACGACAACGTTTCTCTCTCACTCTTTTGTTACAACGAGGTAGAGTTGACAGAAAGAGCAGTGTATGTGATCACACATTGTGCATGCATTACCACAAAGAATAAATAACGTTTAAATTCTTCAGGGTACGCTCCATCCACTCGACACGTTTAGTATCAACCTGAAGTTTGATAAAAAGGTGCCCTGTCAGACTTTGCGTTTTTTCATGGATCTTTATCCTGCGAACGAAGCCACCTCAACAGCTACTCTTATTCTAGAGGGCGACGTACATTCAGTATCCGATTGCTGAATAACCTCATGATTCCAAGATACATATTACGTGCTTATATTAGTATTCCAAATCCAGAAACGCTCGTTTCCGTCGTGTATAGATCCACAAAGTGATGCAAGAAAATCATCAGTCCTCATCCATAAGTGGATGAAAGTAACTACTTGTTCGTTCAGTCGGAACATTTTTATATTCGTCAGCTGTGTAAATGTAAATAAAGCGTAAGTAGATAAAAGTCTGCATCGCCAACCCTCATCCCCCCCCTTTCATCCGCTATGCGCACTCCCTAGTTTCCGAGTGATTCTGTGGCTGAGTGAGGGGTGTCGCTCTTCACTCCCTCGATTCTGTGGTTGCTCTCCGCTTCTTCCGTCTCATTCTTTCTCTATTCCGCATCACCTTTGCAAAAGATGCGGAACTCTTGCAGGAGAACGAGGGAAAGGAGCAGAAGGAGGCGAAGAACACTCGCGTTTACTCGTCTGTCGAAGAATCTGCAGCAGAAGCAGCACCAGAAGCAGCAGTGGTGGCGACCGATGGAGCTGCACGGATTCCGAATACTGATTGTCGGCTTACCACGGCTTTCTTATGAATAAAACAGTCGCTGCGATCCCACGACGTTTTGTCTACAGCGAGCCAGAAACATTTCGCAATAAGTTCTCGGTATGGGTTGGTCTGACGAAAGACTAAAAGGAAAGAAGAGGATAAGAAGAGGGGGGGATGCCGTGCAGCCTCGTTGGTTTTCAAGAATAAAGAAACATTTCTCTCTTTCTCCGCGTCTTTCATCCTCACTCAAGGATGGTATTTTCCGGATTTACTTAGCATATAAAAAAGCGGATCGGGTGGAACATCCGTCATACGGGAAACTGTAATTTTTTTCTAGAACTATTTGTTAGAAAACGGAAACGGAATTACAATTGACAGAGTTTGACATACGAATATTAAAGAAAGTTCACGCATTAATTATCACAGTATTTCTGACAAATTGAGCATGGACAAATTTGCAGGATTTTTTCTTTCAATTTTGACTGGAATATATTTGTCAATGTCAGAGTTCTTATAAATATTGATACCTACCGACTCAAAAACTTCGACCTTTCAAACACGCTGCCTTAAAGGATATTGGGTAAAATATGTCACCTTTGAAGGTTTACACAAGGATCTAAGAACCTCATCTCACTCTGTAAAACCTTACTGGAGATCAAAACATAAAAATTTCAGTCCTCGGTTTTCTCCGTTTTCTCCAAATGGGTAATATCTGCCATTTCCGGAGGTGTCGCAGGGAGTCATAACCCTCGGCTTACTCTCTGGGACTACCTCATTTAGGCTCCGAAGAGGGTGTAAATTTTTACTCAGGCTAGCTATAAGTATTTACAAGAATACTTATATACAAGTATATCATCGAGCTCGCTTTGACAGTTACAAAGAATCTCATTTATTCGATATTTTCTAGATATTTAATAACATCAAAGAGTTTTCTTTTCATTAAAAAAAACATTGTGCTTCGCATCTCGGTGCTCCAATATAAGACCGTCAACCGCTGTAACCGTTAGTGACTTTCGATATTCTTAAGAGCTTCGAGCACGAAAGATTATGACAAAAGCGATGAAAGGTCTTCAGAGGTAAGAAGGGTAGGCCAAAGAGAAAAGGGGTCCTCGATGAGTCGAGTGAAAGAGGAAGGAAGCGAAAGCTCCAGTGAGTCGTGATTGAGAGTGCGAGTGAGTAAGGAAGCGCGGGAAACAGTAGGAGAGTACAGAGTCTAGGAGGATAAGCTCGCCTTCACCGCATCAACCGCTGAGACTGCCCAGAGCAAAGGCGAAAGCGAAGGAGCTTCCTCGTCAACGTCTCCAAAGGATTTTACTCCGTCGACGAGAAAAAGACGTAGTCTCCCAGAGGTTCTAGAGTCGCTCCACGATTGGGGCTGTGGTCGGAACTGCGGGCGCCCAGTTTACCACTACTGGAGTGCACTTTACTACTTTGTGATCGTGGACGCGAATGTCGCGAAAGGGACTTCAGAAACCTGGACGATTCTCTAAAACCATAATACTTTTGGTTAGATACACTATGACAAGATATTTATCCATCAAGGAGAGTCGAAAGATACGGTTTTGATGGCTTTCAGACTAACGTGTACTATATTATAGTCATTATAGTCAGTAATACTCACAATTTGAACATCCCACTCGTTGTCAATCTTTTTCGAAACGGAAAAAGAGACGACTAACGAATTTCTGAAGTGATGAAGGCCTTAACTACTCTTCTGAAAGTATTCTCACTAGAGTATTTTTTTCATATTATAGTCATTATAGTCAATAATACTTACTGTTTCCGAGTTGAACATCCAACTCGTTGTCAATATTTTTCGAAATGGAAAAAGAGACGACAGAGCGAATTTCTAAAGGGAAAAGGGCCTTCACTACTGTTCTGAAAGGATCTTCACTAGAGTATTCTACATGCGAGCAGAATATTGAAATTCGTCCCTTGGAAAGATGCAGAACTCGGCATAGAAAAGACGCTGTATGTATATGGTTCTAAACGTCACGTAGTATACATGTAGAGCTAAAGCTAAAGCTATACGTGTACAGCCGTATACGTGTGCAAGGTGGCATAAGGGAAAAACCCCGTCAGGTTCATCTCAGGATCGCTTAGGATCGACCTTAACGTGCTACCTGTCGAGTAAAATCCAATTTGTCCGTTACCCTGCACTTCCGCCACGGAATATTAGCTTCTTATTGGTGAGACGTGTCCTTTCCCAAGAAACTGTTTTGCACCGGTATGTGAACCATACATGAAAAGTACTCAAGCATATGTATTCAATAGATACCCATGTTTTCACCAACACATCAACACATACGTATTCACACATACACACTTTTCGCAAAAGCGTTTTCGCTAGACTCGCAACAATAAACAGTCGATCGACATTGATATTGACGGATATCAAAGATTCATTTTCCCGGGATATTTCAACAGTCTGATACCGAAAGCTCTTGATGCAATCAGTCGACGTCAGCTATAATCTCAAATTACATCATCCCTAATTGTAGCGTTCAATGATCATAAAAATATCCGTTTCGAAACTGAAACTCTTACAGTGCAGTAGTTTAACTTCAGCAGACTTCGCTGCTGGCCTGAATGGACGCACCGATAATAGTGGATGATGTCGCATTTCAAAGTTAGAAAAAATTATCCAGACTTCTGTCCATAGTAGAACAGAATAGAGCTCCAGTCAGCGAATGTTTAACATCGGCCAGGCTGTTTTTGAAGAATTGAGCAGTGCTGTCATGATAAAGCTTGATTGAACTCATTATGTATTTGAAAAAAGTTCAAATATCAAGAAAACGAAGTACATAACTTGATATTACCCAAACTACGTAGATGAAGCCCAACTGGCCTCAGTGGACCAATTGTGATACAATTTTAAAGCGAACAACCACAAAGTTAATGAAGACCCTTGCGGAGGGAATATAACGTGTTGACTACTTGTAATAAGACAAGGCCAACAAGGATGATCGATATTACCCATGGGGGTAACACGGGGTTGCTACCCCTGCTACTGCTTCCTTCCAATTTGCCACAGCCCGATTCTCATCCACAAGAGCCTCCGTTGTACTCCCACTGGACATCCCGCTGGGCTGCCGTGTTCAGCTTTAAGAAGAAAACGAATAACATACTCGGTGTATTACTCCGTCTCCTTCCATCACCATCTCTGTCTATCTCCGTTCATTCGCTCCCCTCGGGAGAAAGAAAAGAAAAGACTCGCAACCAATGGTCGCCGCTCCAGCTCGTTGTCCATGAATCATCTAACTAACTTGCGAAAATCGAGTGATCGATCGGAATAAAAGTATTGGCATGGCTAGAGTGTCATACGTCTCTTCCGTCTCGTAACCCACGTATCAATATTTTATTTTCGCCCGCGTAGCATACAGAAAATATGAGTACTTGATAGGTATTACGAAGCAATCAAGTAGGTTCAACACCCATAAAGTATCTTGAAGAACTTCCCGAGTTGAAATTTAGACCCTCTTCAAAACTTAAATGTAGCAGTCGCCCGGAGTAAACGGAGGTTCCTCCATTCCTTTGACACTCGTCAAAACCTCCGAAAATGGCAGATATTACCTGAATGGAGTAAACGGAGTCTAATGTAGACTGAAATTCTTATGTTCGGACCTCCAATTAGGTTGTACAGAGTGAGATGAGGTTCTTAGACCCTTGTATAAAACTCCAAAAGTGATATATTTTACCCATTTTCACTCAACGAAGGGTGTTGGGAGAGTTTAAATTTTAAATCGGGTTCAACAAAGAAATTAACGTGCTTTACGTCGTGGATTAAAATCAACTTGAACCAAACTTTGATAAATAACTTCATCCTCAAATTTCAGAAAGCATAGACGTATTTCTATATACGGTCCAAGAATCATCAAGGATATATTGCCGGAACACTGAGTACAAAATTACGAAAGTCCTCGAATTGAAGTCTCTGGGTAACAAGGAACGTTAACTCCACTTCGTGCGAAACTGTGAGGAGCACGGATATCAACGCCACATTCGGTGAACATGATTCGCTGTCAAGTAGCAACAACAGCTGCAGCTTTCGCTACTGTTGCTGATGCTGCTTCTACATACCATCACATGCAATTCGTACTTTGATTAGGAAGTTTTGCTCTTCGCATGGAAAGTACTAAGTCTTTAGGGAGGTGAACGATGCGTGTATATAGAAGCACCCACGCTACTGTGGTTCTTTGCTGCAAACTGCACGACAGTTTGCCGAGTACGTAGCTGTACTTCGAGACTTCTGCAGGATTACGGACGCAGGAAACTTCAGTGAAAATGATTGATCGCGTACAGCGCTGTGAAAGTACGGCGAAACTCTATGCGAGCTAGTAAAGATCCGTCCTCCGATCCCGAAGTATGCTCCAAGCATGTTCCTCGCTCACAACGACCAAGGAGGCGCTGAATCTCACCTTCCTCCATTTCGTCTCAAACAAATTCAGCGGCTTACCGAGTTTTACGATTATTTAACTTGTCAAAAAATTGCAGCTCAGAGAATCTAGAAAATAATTCCACTAGCGTACGATATTCTCTAGAGAATAAAATATCCCGATGTTGGAATGCGTAATCCTTGTTGAATAAAAATTCAGCACGAGACAGAAAAATGATGGCGCAATATGAACGCGATGCCAAGTATTTTGCGCATGCCTGTAGAATTCGGATCTGCGTTGTCGACGAGGTAATTTTTTAAATTGAAACAAGAATCCAATGTAGATCATTGTACATTATTTCGTTATACCGTACTTTCACAAAGCTTCCTCTACGCGGAAAGACAAAATTGATCAACGTACGTTCTCGTGGAGGTATCTTTGTCAAAGGTGAAAAGTAATAAGAAAGCAATGTGCAAAGTTCCACTTTGCATCCTTTTTCATTTATTTTTCCAAGACAATACAGAAGCATTCTGGAGAGAGAAAAAAAAACGCTCTCGAAAGCAGCGCCGTGACACCCGCGCTCGGCTTCTGTTCGCATTCCAGAAGCCATTAACTCGTGCCAACAATTTTCATTTCATTCCATTCCAATTAGCAGGGTCAAAGGGAAAGTTTGCAGGGTCCGTGGTTTGTTACCCTTATCAAGACCGACATAGTCAAAGCCTCTGAGAGACAGAGAGTAGAAGCATGGCGAGGAAGGAGAAAAAGTGAGTGAGCTAGTGAAGTAGCAGAGAGAGAGAGTTAAGATAGTCAGAGACAGATGAGAATTAACTATATCCTTTTCCCATTCTGGCTTGCATTTCTGTTTGGATCTGGTTTTCACACTCTAACAAAATCATCAAGATCCGAGTGTGCAAATAAAGAGCGCAGCTCCAAAGCTGATAGTTGTAGATGAGGTTCGAATATAACTGTCGTCAACAAGAGATTTCTCTTCAAAATATCCTGCTCCAGACTTTGTATTATACATAAATGAGGAATTTATAGTCAGTGTAACCAATTTCTTCTTATTATTATAATAATTGTTATTTTTATTTCGTTGGGTATTGCTCAATATGCCAAGAGACATTTAATATTCTCTCCCCTTTATTTTCCATACAATTCCCAGTGTATTGTCCGTAGCCACTCTTTCTAATGCCCTGCTGTATCGCATTGGCACGAGGTCACGGAAAACTGCGAAAAGCCTGGCTGATGCAGATATCTTTATTATTACTGAATTCCCGCGTAGAAAAAAAGAATCTGGTCGAGATTCTTAAGAAGATTCTCGCCGAGAGTCTCAGTGAGATTCTTAAGAATCTCAGCGAGATTCTGATAGAGATTCTTTTTATTTTCAGCTAGCCTTTTAAAATAGATTTTACAAGAATCTCGGTTTGGCGCGCAACCGTGATACTCGCTAAGAATCTTCTTAAGAATCTCGGCCAGATTCTTTTTTTTCTACGCGGGTTTCTACTCTATGAAAATACATTAGAAGATAAATTGCTGCACTCAAGAGTTTCATTCTTTTTTTTCTCATTCATTTGGAAACTTCTTATCCGCTCTTGATTTTGTATAACCTACTTTGATATTAACAAAACCTTTGGAAAAATTTGCAAAGAGGAAAGAGTATACTTGAAGGGGTAAAGAAAATTTTTTCAAAAGTTATAGTAGATGAACTAAAATAAACCTTGTTTGTAATTCTCAGGTCTATTTGTATCTTCAAAGAGTTAACTTTTTATATAGTACAATGCTGATGAATAGAAGGGAAAGATCTATACATCTATCATCATTGCTTACTTCCAGACTTTCTGTAAACGAACTTTTTTCCTCAGTATTCGTGAATTTTCGATCAAGATTGTAGCACCTAGCACCAGTTCAACACGCGATCGCATCAGGCGTTCGTACGAGATTCTGAAGAGTGCACAAACCAAGAATGCACTCGCGCTCCGCGGTAGAGTGGCAAATAACGTGAGTCTTCTCATCTCTCTTGTCCCTTCGTCCTCGTGGTTGGGTTACAGAGCAGTAGGAAATTGAACGGGAATGCTTACATTCGGTGGCGTCGGTGCCGAAGCCGCCAAGAAAAATATCAAGTCGATTCTTCAAACACTCCGCTGCCTGAGGAGCTCGGGTCTTGAGGATGTCTCTGTTCGGTGGTAGTATAGCACCTTCGGCCTTTCTCTCTTATTCTCTTCTGAACACCTACCATTGGCGACTTTTTTCAAGGACCGTTCAAAGGCTCTGATCTCATGGATGACGGAAACGAAGGGAAGGAATATTTGTCCAGCACGTGGAAAACTTTAGTCCTCCGATACCTTTATTACATTCAAGTGCGTATGTATGTATGTAAAGTCGGAGAAAATTCTGTCATCGCTAAATATGAAGTGACAGCAATTCATTTTAAATCTATGCAACCATTTTTTTTTATAGTTACGGTAATAATAAAATAGACGTCGCAATTATAACAATTAATAGCTGTCATAATTTCTCTAGGTATATGTGTATTCAAGTTTCATTAAATATTGTAAGAAATATGGCGCTATATTCAAATTAATCAATAATAGTAATCTTGTTAATGATTAAATTGTCAAATGAATCGTTTGTATGGGTGGGATTCAAAATAGCGAATGGCTAAAATAGCGAATTTCAAAATAAGGGAGGTCTAAATATAGAATCGCCATCATTATGAAATTCGCTATTTTAGCCATTCGCTATTTTGATTGCATTTTAATAAGATTAGGGGTCAAAATAGCGAATGGCTGAAATAGCGAATTTCATAATGATGGCCATTCTAAATTCAGACGTTCCTTACACTGTTAAAAATCTGCGGTGTAAAATGACGCTGGTGTGGACTTTTTGTTGGTATTACCCATTATAGTGTTAATTTTAACGCTTTTTGCGGTGTAGAATTGACGCGGGCGGTTTCGTTAAATTTATTTCAGTGTCAATTTCATTTATCAAAACCGACGTTAGGATTTTTCTTTGTTTTACGAATAGCAGTGTAACCGTAACACCCGCTCGTGTTAATTTAGCACTGTTCGGTGTCAATCATGTGCACATGGTGGGGCGCCAACTAGCCGTGATCAATGGCCGCCCCTAGTGTATCGAGGAATCTAGAAGATCGCGGATTCCTTGTATTGTTCTCGGCAATCAGTATTGTTTGTGTGAGAGTTGTAGAATATAAATGCAAATTAAGTGACAAGTATTATTATCCTGTTCTGGATGTAACGATCAAAAAAGTTAAATTTTAAGGCGAAGTTCACTGGATCAAAATGACACCAATGGACTGCTCATCGGCTACGAAGATTTGTAGGAGTCAGCTGTACATTTTACCGACGAGTGTCAAGCATTTAGTGTAGCACAAAGCAAAGAATGTTTTAGTTTAGTTGTTGAATTACCAACATTAAAGTACAAGTGTGCATATGTTAATCAACCATATGATAGTGCTGACATGTATATGGTTCCAAAATATGCTATATTTGAAATAAAAGAGATTGCTACAAAATTTGTTTGGTGTAATTAATTTAAACGAGTTTTTGAAACAACATTTTCAGATTATAACACCTGTACAGTGTAAAAACATTAACACCGCGCTGGTGTTACAGAATTAACACTAAGGTGGTGCTAATGATACGATTGCTAGTGGTGTTAAATTAGTGTCATGATTATTTAACACTATTCGATTTACACCGCTTGTTAACACTACAGTCGGTGTGGACCTATATAGACACCGATCTGGTGTCATTTTTAACACCAAATTTTTAACAGTGTATTTCGAAATACGCTATTTTAACCATTCGCTATTTTGGTCATTCGCTATTTTGACCCCCACCCGTTTGTATCCACAAATCAACCGGTTTGAATTAAATACTGTAATTTTTTTGTGATTCTTCTCAATCTCGGTGGCACTAGCGAACCCATCTAGGAAAGCTCTCCTTCACCTCTCAATTTCCAATCATGTATGGCACGATTTCATCTCCTGGTTTACAGTAAATCGTCCGGCTTACGATATAACACGGTTGTGACGCCAAAACTTTCAGTCCTGTCATGGGAGAGCCTCTTTCTGTCTCTATCTCTATTCAGTCTCGCCGCACGACGCGAGCGTTCGCATTTTTATTACCTTTCAGCACGTTGCGCCGAATCGTCGAGAGGGAGGAAAATTTGCTCGACAAAATTTTCTCGGCAGTGCCACCCTCGAAGGGGAACGAACGGGGGATAAACACGTTTGGAAGTGCGCCAACTATTTATATTGGCGCTGCTCGTAATTCGCGGATCCACTACACGAACGAGAGTTCTCCAGTGTACATAGCTTCGCTACCGTTTGCACTGCTACTCATCAGACGGAGACAAATTCACGCGGCCCGTTTCGTTGTTTTCGATTGTACATACTACTCGGTGTGGACGTATATAAATGTTCGGCGACGTTGTGCAAACGAAAAGAAAATAACAATCGACAGAGCGAACCTTTCCTAGTTGAATGGGGTACGTAAGCAATCAGCGTGAATTTTCGACCAAAATGTTATTAGCTTCAGGGGTGGTGTTCCTGCTTTCCGTCCCAAGCTCCAAAGCTCGATACATGTAACGAACTAGAGAACCTCACGACGTACATACATATATATACATACCGACACACGGAGCCAAACACGATATTGCATTCTCCCACGCACCCGCACGTTTCACGTGGCAATATCGAGAACGAGCAACTGTCGTGCAATATTATTATAGCAGAGAACCCGGAGGAATATAACTTTCATGTATATCGCGGTTTCGCTTGTAACAAAACCGCACGTAATTTTCCTGCCGGAATTACTGGGTCGTGAGCGCTGTCGAGAGTCGCGAGTACGTATTATCATTATTACACGATTATTATTAGCATAAGTATATCTTACAAGCAGTGACATCGCAATGCATACAATCAGAATCATGAATGTGGCTTCTATTTCAAAAAGAAATCTCACAAAAATGAAACTTTCATCACGCGGTGCATGTGCGGAATAATTAATTTACATGTAGTAAACATTGGAGCATCATATTAAAATATATTTGCACGGTTATGGAAAGCTGGATGTTTCGAAAATATGCACGAAAATTAGCACAGCAACTCTCGTAAAGTAGAACATTGCACATTGCTTTCTCATTAATTTGCGCCTTTCACTAAAGCGAATCTGTGAGGATGATTATTGATCAATTTTACAAGACGGCTTCTGACAAGTGGAAAGTAATGAGAATTCGTGATGCAGTTGAGACGAAAAATTTCTCAGAAACTTGATTTTTTAATTAAATTCAACATGTCATAAAATTTGAATATCCCTGTAAAACTCCAAGAGCATAGAACCGTAACACCAAAATCCACATATTCATCTGGATATTTTTTTCTTAACCACTTTTCACGCCATTTTGTGCTCTGAAAGACACAAAAATCTTGAAATCATTTTATTTGTTTGTGACAAAAATGTAGTTTTCACCATACCTGCGCGGAAAGTTCGACATCTCGCCCTATGGGCTTTACGTAATTCGAACTTTCCGCTGCAGATATGGTGAATATCTGCAGCGGTGAATACCTCGCCTTCGGCTCGGGTGGTAATCTTGAACGCGGTTGGACATAGTCTACTTTCCCTCCCTAGTGGCGTAATATACTATTTCTTCATAAGTGAGGAAAAAAGCAAACATGTGACAGAAGCGGGAAAAGAGACCGAGACAAGACAAAAAGGGACAAAAATAAAACATAATTCTTGGGAACGACATTATATGCACGACTCTTTCGCAATGGAGTCCAAGTTCTACATCCCGGTAATCGTCGGACCAGTGACAACGGACTTGAGTGTACCGGATGAGAGAGCGAGTTCGTTCGTCGATTTAGCCGTCGTTATACGTGGTTTTCGTTCTTTTCCTGTCTACCAACTCTTCAGTCCGAGCACGATTGTACGGCAAAAGCTCGTGCGCCCGAGATTTTCAACAGTTTTTTGCAGGTGAATACATGAATCATGAACGTTTTCCATGTGGAAAACGAACAAGTGTGAATGTGACTTATACACTTGAGCGAACATGCAGGTATTCCTATAGCCTCTCGTCACGAACTCTCTCTGGCATCATTTCTCGATGATGTGTGCGTGAGAGGGCTTTTCACTTCCGGTAGATACCTACCCATCGCGAGGTACACCTAAACCAAGCGGATTCTGTACTTCTGTTCACAGTTTTAATCGCTGGTCGGTCGAGGACTCGATCGTACGAGTCCGAAGTCCACTTATTTCAGTGGGATTTGCGATTTGTAGTCGGGTCGTATGCTATATCTGTGAACGAGGTTCGTGGTGTACCTCCGCAAGGGAGGTTTACTGTAGTTTCACGATGAGCACAACGCTGGAATAGAGCCTGTAGTGTGGATCGGTTAACAATGGTGCGTAACAATAACTACGACCTAGTTTGCCTGGCTCTGATCCTGCTGGTTGTGCAGGATTTCAGTATGTGAAGCAATGACAGAGAGAGAGTTGGTGGCCCGTGTAGTTCCATCGTTCGATGGTTGGTTCATTCGTTCATTCGCCGACTATCCTCCCTTGGAACTTGGCGTATCCGGTAGGCAGTACGTACCATCGCTTTAACGCGTCGGTAAACGCGGTGGACAATAGCACGATAATTTCGACCGCTGTAACATGAACATCGTTCTCCCTCTCGGCCAAGAGAATAATTCTCCCATATATTGAGTTTGGTGTGGAGATCCATATGTGAACTTTCAGAAATCGTGGTAAACAGCGTGGAAAATATGAGTGACAGCTTATAGTCTTATCAGTTAATGTCACTATTTTATAGTTACACTACATCACAAACTGGTAAATTTGATCAAATATTTATAGTCCGAATTTTGAAGTTCATAGTTTGGATCGAATTTCACATGTTATTTCAAACTTGAGACTACAAATTCGTTCCAAAGAGACATTATTACCTTAGCAATACTCAACCTCTTGAAACGGCATATATTTTCCGTTTGGAAATGAAGCCATGTTGTATAATCAAAAATGATGTTAAGCTGACTAAAATATATCTTCAGCATCCGATGTCCGCCAAATGTAATTGAAACAACTAATATTTCATTACCCACGGAAAAAAAGGCTTGGTTGGAACAACCAAGTGCCTTGGTTATATATGCGCCAGACAATTAATTGGTTAGACCAACCAAGTTAGGCTACCAATTTCTTGGTTGGTCTAACCAAGTCACTTGGTTAGCTTACCAAGTTATTTATTAGGCTACCAATTTCTTGGTTGGTCTAACCAAGAAATTAGTTGCCTAACAAATAACTTGGTTGGTCTAACCAATTAATTGTCTGGCGCATATATAACCAAGGCACTTGGTTGTTCCAACCAAGCCTATTTTTCCGTGCCTTGTTCCTCTTTAGAGACATATACAAAAACCAATAAGTTATAGATTACATTTGATGTTGTGATGCTGTGGCTGAATTATAATGATTAGTTGGTGGTAGCCGCCACTAGCCGACAAACCACCAACTAATCCTTATAGATTACAACATGGAAAGTACCGAATTCTTAAAGTTGGTGAACTTTCCGCATAGTCACTCAACGTCCGATGGTGTTTTGGTTGCCACATATATACTATCGCTGTCTCCACCGCGGAGCAATTATGGGAGTATATGTAACAGCAGATTAATCACACAATGTTTCAAGTAAATGCGTCTCCACATGCACATCATCCCTGTTTCAACCGCAGTGCAATTATGGTAGTACATGTAACAGCAGATTAATCACACAATGTTTCAAGTAAATGGTCTCCACATGCACACCTTCCTCAGGTACTACTAAACGATACATGCATGGTCGACCTACCTGTCTACCTATTGTGATGTAACAACATACATACGCATGAGTATCCCTATACGGAAACAGCAGGAGCGAAGGAGCGACGTCGGTCGATACAGTCACCACAACCGCACGTAAGTCAGACCACAATGGTGCCGGCGGAACAATCGCTAGCGTCAATCGACGCGAAACAGCTTCCTCGGAGGCCTTAACCCGTGGAGAGCTAGTCGGAGAGACGATATATACGCTTAGGTTTGAAGCTTGAGACAGAGGTAGAAAGCCGGAGGAACTGAAGCCCAAGTGAGAGGGAATCAAGTATGGGAATTGCTTCAGCGCGCTAGGGGGTGACAAGGTACGTCGGAGAATGGAAAACGCACGCTGCAGCTTCCGGCGCCTAGCGTCAGCGCTTTAACGCGGAATTGCTCGCTCTCTGTCTCTCTCTTGCGTGGCCTGTACAGAGTCAGCGTTTCCTCTTGCTACGTCTATGCTGCTGTTACCGGAATAATTATAAGAACGTCATGGTTCTCACCCGTACGTTAACTAACACTTCATGTTTCTATTAGAAGCAAAGCAATTTCGGAAATGGTGGATTGACATGTTTCAATTACTATGATCATTATTATGTAGCTTCGACTATCACCAAATATGTCCAAAAAACAAAGTTTGCAGTTTGTTATGAAAGCCAACCAATGTTCACCGCGTATTTCAGCGAAACATAGCAAAATTTAGATTTTGTTTGTTGATTTTCAGTCTCTTCATGTCATCCCTAACAATCACGACAACTTTCAGAATAACCGTAAAGTGACTGAAAACCTGAGTTATTTTTTACCCTTTTAGTGACAAAAAATTAGTAAGGCCCGACGGTCATTTCTACGCGTACTCTGACAAATTCCGAGAGTCACTAAAGACATGTTTTGAAAGTTACCGTGATTGTTAGGGATTAGAGAGGAAAGTTTGCCTGTTGATCCGTTTATTCGGTTAATTTCCGACGTAACGCACTATTGAATAGTAATTTGGTATCCAGGAAGATACAACAATGTCTCACTTCAGAGGAAACTATTTCTACTCAAAACTTTTAGAAACTTTTGGCAATTTCATAAACCATTATCAGACAGTGCGATTGTGGAAACACGCTAAGTATGGAAATGGTCGATGACAAAGAGTTCATTCTATTTGATATTCAATCTGTCCGTTAAAAATTCATACGTATGTAGAGGTATCCAAGAGTATATGGATGCAGATGTATATGCAAACGTAGGTATCAGGATTCCTCGGCATTCCGGCGTTTATTGATATGAGAGAGGAGCTTACGCTTTACCGGAGAAAGCAATCCGCCACTTCCCCATACCTACGGCCCGGCATATCGCGCACTTCATGCTGTTGACAATGCGTTTGACGTTTAAGTGCGTCTGCCGATATACTACAATCGCCCGAATCAATCGATGAAGCTCTCAAATTGCAAATCCGCCCAGTTGGATCACTTTTCGTTGTAACGTATTCATCTCCAACTACGTTAAACACATCACTTATCTCTTGATCTCATTCATCTTGATACATGAACACAATTAGCAAGAGATGACCTCTCAGGAATGATAAACTTTAGCGTCGTATCGCACGCAGAGAAATTTATGTGTCATGACAACATAAAACGGTGACCACAAAAATCGTTACGTTCGGCTGACAAATCTTTTTGCTGAGCTGACCAATTTTTCTTGTTAGCCTAACAAAACGATTTTTATTGTCATGACAGAGAAATTTCTCTCCATGCGAACATTCAAAGAAGTATAAGATATTTCACTCAATTGGAAAAACGGATTACCGATGGCAGATTTATTGGCACAATTGTTATAGTCGAATTGGAATAAATAGGTTTGTGTTATTTATGTGTAATATGTTTTTGTTCATCATATTCATGACTATTCTTGATTGTCATTTATTTTAAAAAAGAATACTTGTGTATACTTAGTGCCAAATTGAAGAGTAAAAAAATTTTCGAGCTTTTGTTGTTGTTGTTCTTCATGAATATACTGTTCTTTTTGTAACTGAAGAGTGTAGATGCTTCTAGTTCTCTGCAGCTATTCGTATCAGTGGTAAGTCAGAACTTAGGATTTTAAAGAGAGCGAAAATGAAAAGCAGCGTTGCTGTTGCTGCTGCTGTTCTCGGTTGTGGCTCTTCATGCGAATCACCGTCCGATATTCTTACGGCAAACAAGCAGCTAGCGCGGCTAGCACAAGCCTCTCGCCAGTTTCAGCACTCACTGAAGTACGTACATACTACATTTCAATGCGCACACAGGTTCACCACGTTGACGTGAAGCTCTTCAGTAGGGCTGCATCGCCACTCTTAACCCCATTTCTCTGTTTTACTGCAGAGGCAAAACAACGGTTATGCGGACTTTATAGAGGTTTCCAACCATGGATACAAGAAGGGTTTCATTCGACAAATAAAGTAAATCCCACCCGAAAGTAGAAGGTACATAGGAATTTCCATTTGATATTCTGGGAAGTTACAACATTAAAACAAGGATTTAAACGCTGACAGAAAATTTATCCTTCTAAAGTATATGTTTAAAAAATGAATTCACTATAAATTCACTATAATACATAAAAATTAAGTAGAAATTTTCAAAAATGTGTTGACTCGATTGTGCGTGTCTCTATGAGTATCTGAATTTCTGGGAATTTTCTCATGTCATGAAAATTTCCTCTTCATTTTCATAACTATTCTCGAAGCACGTCCAGAGACGATTGGATATTAAACTTAATTTGTAATAAATTATAATATAATGACGGTTTTTGATAGAACGTATGTATATATACACATTTCATAACTTTCACTAAATACGTAGAATAAAAGTTGCAAAGTAGAACTTTGCAAATTGCTTCCACATCATTATTTTTCACTTTTTGCAAAGCTATCTCTATGAGAAAGTATGTTAATGAATTATGGCTTCCTCATACAGGGCGCTTCGTAAGCGAAAAATAATGAGGAAGCAATTTGCAAAGTTCTACTTTCCAGATTTCTGTTTTATGACCATAACTTTTCAATATAAATTTTCTTCAAGTAAAAAAAAACTATAAAAATATAAAAGAAATTTAATTAAGAATTGGAATGAAATTGCAAGTTTCCAGTTTATAGGCTTCTTTATGCTCTAAAGACATTTTTCTACAAATTCAAAGAGTCGTGACGCACACATATAGACATTTTTTATAAACCACTTTTCTCGACGTTTTGGACCATTTTTAGTGCACTGAAATGATAAATTCGAAAAAAAAATGTCACGTCTCTGATTAGTTTTTGTCCTGTTTTGGAAATTATCAATGAACTTTGTCTAATTAATTTATCGAATATTCCGTTGAACGTTTTTCAACAAAAAATAATAAAACATGACGTAAGAAATCAGCGCAACTACTACAAGGAGCTAAAAGTATCAGAATGCCTTCATCCTGGATTTCCATTGGAAAATGAAAGCTCGCTCGCTCTTACTCCCCGTCAATATCAGAATTTATCGGTGTGAATAACCACCGTGGCAGCGATATCTTCACGTTGCAATGGCTGAACGTGAAGTAATCCCTAAGAACCAATACTATAAAGAAGGTAGGTATGGAACGGGGAGAGGAAAAAGAGAAACGTTCGACGAATCGTGGTAAGGAAATCCTTGCCCACCGTAAAACGATCGTCTTTACGGTCGTAACAACGTTGCGAATCGGATCGTACATTCTGAAATTGCATGTACGTACCACCGATGTTACTAGAAGAAAGTGTATAGGCTGCAAAATGAGAATACCTCCCCGTTGTTCTCGTGAAGTCTGCATGGGTAATGGATGCCATTTCCATGGACTAACCTTTACGAAACGAAATAAATATCTCATTGTACTCGAAATGGTTGGTGTTGGTCAGCCGAGACATGGACCAAGTTGCTGAGACCTGTTTCCTCCCAGAGGTTCCCATTATTTCGCTTGTCTTATGCAGTGCTTCTACTTCAGAAGACAAAAGTTATCCTCGAGGAAATTATATTTTCTACCGAAAGACGACGCGACCACAGCCAACGATGTCTTGACTGCTGCTTTCTGCCAGCCGCAAAGATGCGAGTCCACTCTCAACTCCCCCAACTCTATCTCCATCTAGCTCGTTTCTCGTTCCGCAATTACAATGGCTTAATTTTATGCGCGAAGTTAAGCTTCTTTTAAGAGTCCCTTGGAGTGGTTACCGCTCTTCTACCGTTTCTCCTGTCTCGACTCGCCACTCCATCTCCTCTTTCCCTCGCCTTTCCGGAGACACTCGACAAGCTTCTGGCTCTACTCCCTGGACCGGCAGTCCCGTCACCAGGACGGAAACCCCTGTAAAACTGTTCGTCTCTATGTATACTATTCTAGCGAGTATACAGACACGACAGCAATGTCGTATTCCCTTATTCTTGTAATTTCCTTTCACTTCTCTAACCCCCGCTCTCCCACCCGACAATTAACGTTTTAACTTCTCTCGAGTTTTCAATTATCATTCCTTTCCTCAAAATTAAGCGTTGTAGTAACATCTCATTTTTATGTCTCTGATTTGTACATCATGGAAAAGTCTTTACCTAATTCGGAATCCATTTGCGTCTGGAATTATCTGAATACATGTTTTGTGCCCAGAATTTGTGCTAAATTCTTTTAATTATTACAATTGCACAACGGTCACTCAACTTATCCTGGTGTGTCAAGACAGCACGGTCGACTGACCTGGTTTGATTGCGGCCAGTCGAAGGCAAATCAAAAAGAGCAAAATCAGCAATGTTTGGCTATATCAGTTAGGATCTGCAAAATTCAGTCTTCAATCGAACATCAAAGTGACCAGGAATCAAGTAACGGAATCGAGACGAGCTCGATATTGTAATACACTATATTGTTATCTGTTTAAATAAATCTTCTTAACTTTACGTTATTTACTTGAGGTTAACTTTTTACTGGCAAACGATCCCAATAAATAAAATATATGTTAAATTGACTCCCCGCGGGCATAACACATGACTTTGATTCTTGTGTATAATACCCAAGATCTGCTGATGTCCAAAAATGTCAGTAATTTCCATAATGCCGAGTTAGGGTTGATGTAAAGTTGAACTTTTCACAAAGCTACTTCTATGACAAACTATTCATCAATCTTGGCTCCGTTGTAGGACGTTCTGTACTCTGCCAAATGGACTGCAATTCATAGCTGTCACTTATAATAAGCATAATTTTCGATATCTGCGAGCCTTATTTCCTAGCCTAATAAGAGGAATTTGCTGGGCCGGTAAGAAGATTTGCTAAACCAGCGAAAATAATTGCTAGGCCAGTAAAATAATTTGCTAGGCCGGCAAAAAGATTTACTAGGACAAAAAAAACTTTTTCTTGGCCAACAAATAAGGTTTGCTATCACTATGTCAGCAAATGATTTTTCACCGTGCAGGCCAAACTTACGTTAGCAAACACTTCCATGAAACATATATGTGCGAGTGTCAAGTACTCTTTTCGCGACGTCACTGCTATATAAATCGATAAACTACCGTCTGTAAACGTTGTAACATACGACGAAGGATCAGGATCACTTGACAGGTGTTGGAATCCAAAGAGCAACCGGTTCAAATGGAGAATCGACCGATCATGATTAACCGAGCATGCTATCATAGTTTCGTCAGATGAGCCTGTGGAAAATCGACGTCTTGCGCACAGAGACACGTACACCGATGATACTTACTCCTGGCTGCAGGCTAGCAAGATAGCAAAGGGTCTTAAGCTTCGTAAGAGCTTTAAACCGTCGGAGCTGGAGGCGATAAACTTTACTGCCTCCTCACAGTTCACGGATGATTCACATAGCAAGAGTGACAGAGAGAAAGCTGCTACGATGAGGGCCGAGCACGACCCTGAAAACAATCGGGTTCGCAGGATAGTACAGCTCCTCAACGTGCGGGAATTCATGAGGTGAAACGCATGGCGATACTACCACTTCTCTTGCACTCCAAATCAATTTCCCGTTCCATTGGATTCTCCATTGAACAAAATTTCCAAGTAAAGACTGCCCCCACATACTTGCAACACATACTCTTCGCGAATTTCTTTCTACTCGAAGAGTCGCCAATTCCTTCGTCTCGGGTGCGAGACACTCGTCAACTTCGTCGGTGAAAGAGCTTTCTGTTCGAGAGAATCTTGGTGTCGACTCCGCAAGTTTCGTCACACCGCGAACTTCGTCCAACGAGAATACCATTCGTTGGTCACGAACAGAATTGCTGTGGCAAACCGTCGGAGACAGTGTGATATCGCAGTGGAAACTTTCGAAGCTGCTAATTATTAAGGACGAGATTCTAATTAAAATTTTTATTGGAATGCGGAAAAGCGTGCCTACCTCGAGATTTATCGGTTAATAAGCTACCAGAAATGCGGTTAATTAGAATTTAATTTTGTGATCAAGACAAAAATTACTTTCTTTTTAATTTGAAATCTTTAAGCGACTTACAAGAGGATCCGGCAGCAACGCTAATTACAAATCGCTTTCAAAAACACCAGAAGGCGAAGTAATACTGACACGTGTCCTAACCAATCAAGAGTTCTGCTTGATAAAACAATCCTAATTAAATTACAGGTTCTCCCAGTTACTAAAATGTTTTAAAAAAATATAAGCATTTTTACCTGTCCAAAATTGCGAGGAATTTTGTTACGTATTGATGATATTTATGGCCAGAATAATTTATTATATGTATGTCTGTATCTGATTTCAGTTACGACGCAAGAAAAGGTAGAGTGAGACGAGGAAACTCGCCGCACTATTGGGGCACAGGAGCGAACTCCAAATCCGGTCCACCGGCGAAGTTGCTTATCCAAGACTTACGAGAAAGCGACGAGGGTGTTTATAGATGCAGAGTTGACTTTCGAAATTCGCCGACGAGGAACGTCATGGTCAATCTTTCCGTGATTCGTAAGTTTAATAGAAATAACATACACTAAATAAACTATCTTCGACGAAAAAGACTCTTCGGGATCAAAAGTTTCTGCAGTTTAATTAATGTAAGTCGGGGGTGTATTCGCTTAACCAGCTTCCGCTAGTTGATACAGTTTTGTCAAACTATATTCCCGAAGAGTTTGTAATTGAATCAACGTAGTTACGAAGAGAAGTATGAGAAGTTTGACGTGGGGATGTGAGAGTCAGTACTAAGTAGCGAGAGGAAGGGACTAAGTTCGTTTCTTGGAGGTCAGAAGGGTTGTGGTTCATGGCCCTTGGCCGCATATCGCCAGATACCACAGACGTTGGCGTCGCTCGTGCGGTCTTCTGGAACTCCATCGGAAGTATCGATCGAACATAGCGCACAAGTGTTGGCTACTTGCGTGTTACTTTGGCAGAGCAAACGAAGAAGAGACTACTGGCATTGGGGGATCTTAGCGATGCCTACTAATAGAATCAAACCGCTGTCTGATACTAGGGGTTCGGGAACAAGCAGCGCAGAGCTGAGAAAGCCAGATATATGACGAGAAGAGAGAGAGTAAGCGAGAGAGAGAGAGTAAGTGAGTGAGAAGGGGTTATAGTGAGGAAGCGTACAAGTCGTGCCAGCATGAAACCCACCAGTAGCAGCAGCAGTTTCCGCAGGAAGCCAAAGTCCTTCGACATCGGCATCCCTAATACAATTTGCCTGCGGGTCAGCTATTACACCGAAGGAACTCGTGCACAGCCATCGTGCGGGCTTGTGATTCCGGTAGTAGTTTCTGCGATGCTCATCGGAACCTTGAATTCCAGGAATTGTATAGATTGTAGTAGCTAGAACTCAACTCATTGCACACTCGCTGTTTTCTTCTCATTCCGCAGCACTAAACTCTCATTGAATCCACTGGCTTTTCTTTTATGGGAAAAGCTCTTTTTCCATGGGCAACTGCTTACGACGTTCTTTTCTTGGCCACGAACCAAGTCCAACGCGACAGCCAGGGAAAAGAAACATCAGAACGAAAATTGCATGGCTCCTCGCGTTGTGCGACGCGAAATTTTCGTGAGAAATTAGAAGGAAGAAAGAACTTGCGGAAATGGTGATTATTTTCACGATTAACCACTACTACTGCGGTTCATACATTCTACACACTTTTTCTCGCTGCCGTGCGGTTTGTCCTCGCATAAAAAGCGTTGTTATTTTCTTTTATGGGCTAATCCTCGGGAGTCTTGTGTTACACATAGAACAAGTTAATTTTAATTGCGAGAACTGATTGTTGTTCTGTAAGTCTTGGAACTTTTGTTGCTCATCGTCGAAACTTTAGTAAAAGCTGAACCAACATTGAAGAAGCCTCCGGCTCCCCTAATTAAGTATATCTCAGTCCAATACGACAAGCTATACATATATTTCGAATTCTATTAGTTCAGCAAATACGATTTTGATACTATCATTTTTGCATGGATTATTCATTGCACGTTCAAATATCTGCACCCTTCTGCTTCAAGCAACTTCATCTTTTTGCAGACTGGCAATGAGAACAGATTCCAGAATGGATAACGGAAAACGAAGACGAGTCGAGCATGCGGACCTCGTTCTTACAGTGCGCACAATGCCCGGATGATCCGATTAGGATTTGGTACGGATTTTGATCTCTCCTCGGCCTGAATGGCACTATAGCGATATCGCACCACTAACGCCGGCGCTGCGTCCACCGTTTAGTAGGCGATTACTAGATAAATTAGTTCCAGAGGCGCCTCAACGTGACATTGGAGATGAGACAGAAGGAGAAGGTGAAAACAGGACAGAATGAAGGTTGAGAAAGGAAGGAACGAGAAGATAACTCCCTGTGCGGATTCTCTTTAACGACGTAATTGAACCCCGGTTCACGCCCTCTGGTGGCACACGATCCAATTCATCTAAGTGAATGAGCCCGGTGCACTTCTCTTGTTCAATGCTTTTATCCATTACCCTTGCAACTTTCTTTTCACCTCCTTTGCTTTCTATCTTTCTGTTTTGATTCGTGAGAATGAAAAAAAAACGTATTATAGAAACGAACAAGCGTCCACTGCCTTGGTATCGTGAAAACCATCTGTGTTAAAAGTCGCGACAAGACTTTAACGATTTATCACACAGACAGACCTGACGAAAAGTTTCATTCGATTAGAACTTGAATAATTGGCGAGAAGAGAAAAATCTGAAAAACAGGACATCAATAAATAAATTTAACTGTCTTCAAGATCATTTTTTTGTCTTCTTCAGGATATCGAATCTTGACGTTTTCTGATTCCAGAATTCACAGATCCGACTTCTGATCAGAAAATCCAACCTAAATAAATTAAATCTAAAAATCCAACCCAGTAGGGAAGATGGGGGCAAAAAGGGCACGGGGGCGAATAGGGCACCTCGGTTTAAAATATAAAATCGGACAAGGGGGCAAAAAGGGCACCAGGCTAAAAATCGAAGATGGGGTAAGGGGCCAAGGGGGCAAATAGGGCACTTGGACTGAAAGTCGGAGATGGGCCAAGGGGGCGAAAGGGATTAATTATCGATTTTTCTTTAAGCTGCGAGTTTATATTCACTGCGGACACACACAGCTTCGATCTCTATGAACGTGCATATCAGCGCCACCTGTGCACCTCACATAGACGCAGCTTATATCTAAAGCTCACGACATTGATGGCGCTGCAATCGCCGGATCACGTGGGCTTGTGAACAAAGAAACTTTTGAGCGTCGTTTCGGCGTCTTTGAGCAGACTTTGAGCGTCGTGGCGAGCAGTCTTCGCGTGGTTACGATACTTTCGTTGTTTTCATCATTTTTTCAGTAAAAATGGTGAATAAAGGTTCGACGGCAGGCGCAATAAAGATGCATTTCGGAAAAAAAAATCATCACTGCCCCTTTTGCCCCTATGTCAACATTTTTATTGCGATACCTGAATATTTCTTTTTTGCTATTCTGAAGCTTCAAACCTATATTTTCTATCTTTCTGATGGTTTCTAAGCCGAAATTATCATTTGACTCGTGGTGCCCTTTTTGCCCCCTTAGCCGATTTTATATTTTAAACCGCGGTGCCCTATTTTCCCCCGTGCCCTTTTTGCCCCCATCTCCCCTAAGTGTGTTAACAAATGTTGGGTTCTTCATAAAGGAGACTTTATCACAGTTATAAAATGATAAGAAAACGATAACGGGGTTTTACTGCTCAGGCTTGTTGACCTATTGTAAACATCAGTTGAGCTCAATAACTTCAATTGTTCACCGATCACAACAATACAAAGTTTTAAACGAATTGCAATTTTTACCTTGTAGATAAGTTCTCAAGCTCTAATCCAGTAAAACTTTTTTTGTCATTGTATGTGTAATAAATGCGATCACGGTAAGAGCTTTGCACCGATCAGCAACAACGAATGGGTGATTAATGGGTTTGACGGTTTTCTCAGTGACGAAGTAGCCTGCTTGTGGAATTGTGTCGGGAAGTCGATCTAAGGTATGCTGAAGGGACCGACGAATTTCCCGGATAAAGGAGGAAAGAGGGTAAAAGAAAAAAAAACGAGGTGCGTTGCTCCCGGGAAAAGTCGAACTCTTGGGAGTACTTTGACGATGAAGTTTCCTTATTCTTATAGTTTCTGCAGAATCTCTTTTCGTCTCGCTCGCGCACATGAGAGCCCGAGGGTAAAAAGTATATGTAGCACAAGAATCGACGGTGAGAACGAGATGAAATGTCACGTGGGACGGCATATAAATAATGAATTCTCATTGACAAGGTGGGCAGAAATTTAGCGAAAGAATAACCCGGAAGGACCGCGTATATGAAAAAAAATGAAAATTAGGACCCATGGGTGTAGTTC
The DNA here is from genome assembly GCA_963970395.1 of Ephialtes manifestator. NCBI lineage: Eukaryota > Metazoa > Arthropoda > Insecta > Hymenoptera > Ichneumonidae > Ephialtes > Ephialtes manifestator. The sequence goes on from OZ019968.1 coordinate 47,328,127, forward strand.
GCCATGTGTACATCACTCTCGTCCCAGACACACCATAATGTCCTCTGGCGTTTAAGAGCGTCCTTGTGACATCGAGTGAGTGTCAGGGGAGAATAAAAAAATGTCCCTTCGAGATTATGGATCCCGAAGGACGACAGGACACTTTTTTATCGATGACCTCGTACCGCATTGTATTCACATGACACGCTTTGTCTTCGTATCCTACAAAAAGAAAACGAAAAAAAATATATAAATAAAAAGAAGTGAATTTCATAAGAATAATGGTAGCTTTCGACGCGATGCGGTAACTTTGTGCAAAAGTGAAATCCTCGTTCTTAACGATAACAACGATAATTTCTCAGAAAACTCGTTGGAAATAATTATATTATTTGTGAATAATAATCAATGTCTCGTAGTATTTTTAGAAACGGGATGCACAGCTCATTTAAAATTAAAGTCTGTATAAAACTCGGAAATAAAACTTGATCGGATTACCAAGGCGAAGTGAGCAAATAGCAGCAAAGAGATTAATCATGCCGGAGTCTCCGTCGGTCTTTCACGGCTCGTATATACACGTGAACAGAGGGCGAAAGCACTGGAAAGCAGGGAAACACGCTGCTGGCATGTTTTCTCAACTGTGATGGTATACCGGGCCACTTTGCCCGCCGGAAATGCGCTCTCAGCCGGAAAACCCCTCAGCTCGCTTTTCCGCACTGTTCATTAAGCTTCTTACTAATAATGAATTATTATACTAAAGGAAGCGAAGAGAGATGCAAATAAGGATACTTTATATGACAGTGAACTTCCATGGGAAATTATTTATGCATGGAGCATATTTGATATATATGTGAACAATACATAGTTTATTAAATATTTTAAATATAATTAATGTTGTTTAAAAATTTATCATTAAAATTGACCGAAAGAAATAGCCGATAATACTATGATTGAGAATGTATATGTAGTGTATCTTTAAGCACTCTCAAACACTAAGAAAATTTGTAGACTCTTAATATATACTCGGTTGTATATACTTTCCTTTTCATACGCGCTAAATTATAGCGATCAACGTGAGTGAGGACCACCATAGCTGCAGAAAAATTCTTTATGTGGTTTGCACTTCCTGAAGGATGACCACTTTCCTTCAACAATTTATGAAACGTGAGTAGGTGCTCTTCGCAGTAGAACGAGAGTAACGTCCTCCTGCCGGAAGAATTCTTTTTGAGCTTTATAAGAAGAGACCACTACACAAAATGTCGCAGGATTCTCGAGAACCGTTCTGTCTCTCAGACAACTAATATTTGTACTCTAATGCATCTTGCAACCTGCATATATGTATTACCCCTTTTCATCTTGCTTAAGGAAAAATAATTCACTCCAAGTGAAAAATACGGTCGCTATATATCCAAGCTAAATTAACCAGTCACAATAGCTAAGATAACTATATAAGTTTTCAAAAACCTATCATGAGCAGTGGATGACAGTAGGATTTTAAAAAAACTCTTGCATTCGTAACATACGGTCAGAATTCTATCTTTTCTATTACAGTCATTGGACTTACTCTACACGGAAAAAAAGTTTGGTTGTGGCAACTACGTTTTCGATTTGCTGTACACGATGTCTAAAAAATTAGTTGCCTCAACCATATCGAATAGTAACCTCAACTATTCACGATTAGTTCTCGATTGGATTAGTTAGGTTAACTAATCCAATCGTTGGGACTACCACTCGAATAGTTGGGACTACAATTCGAATCGTCGGTATTATCATTCGAATCGTTGGGACTACCATTCGAATCGTCGGTATTATCATTCGAATCGTTGGTATTACCATTTGAATTGCTAGGGAAATAGAACAATCGATTGGTTGTGTCAACTCATTTCTTGGTTATAGCAACTAATCTTTTTTTCTGTGTATTTGTCTATTTGTTTCGTGCAGTTAAAAAAAATATTATGTGATATTACATATGGTAGGAAAACATGTAGATACTGTGTAAAAAAAATGTTTTCGCACATGAATTGTTCTCCAAATGCTGTTAAAAAAGGATAATCGAGAAATAATAGTATTGCTTTCACCATTATCTCCATTTTTCGCGCATTTTTTCGTAAATTTTAATTAAAACAAAAAATCGGTTTATCGTTTGTAATGAAACATTTCCATCACATTCAAATTTCTTTACCCATATAATATAATACCTCAAAAAACAAAAAAAAATTATTTTCAAAATATTTATGAATTAAATAAACATCTTTAAAAGCAATCCAAACGTTCTCCACAATTTCCACTTTTTCAAAAACAAAATTCCATTTATTATTTTTAATCTAATAATTCACATCACATTCAAATATCTTTACCAATATAATATATCTAAAAAAAAAACGACTGGTTTCAAATTATTTATGAATTAAATAAATATCTTTAAAAGCATTCCAACCGTTCTCCACAATTTCCACTTTTCATGCATGTTTCCATAAGCCACAATAAAAACAAAAACTTCCGTTTATTATTTTTAATCTAATAATTCGCATCACATTCAAATATCTTGGCCAATATAATATATCTCAAAAAAAAAAACAACTGATTTCAAATTATTTATGAATTAAATAAACATCTTTAAAAGCACGCCAAACGTTCTCCACAATTTCCACTTTTCATGCATGTTCCCATAAATTTCAATAAAAACAAAACTTTCGTTTATTATTTTTAACCTAATAATTCGCATCACATTCAACTTTCTTTACCAATATAATATATCTCAAAAAAAAAGCGACTGGTTTAAAATTATTTATGAATTAAATAAACATCTTTAAAAGCAATCCAAACGTTCTCCAAAAATTCCACTGTTCATGCATGTTTCCATAAGTCACAATAAAAACAAAATTCCGTTTATTATTTTTAATCTAATAATTCACATCACATTCAAATATCTTTACCAATATAATATATCTAAAAAAAAACGACTGATTTAAAATTATTTATGAATTAAATAAACATCTTTAAAAGCAATACAAAACGTACACAATTTCCACTTTTCATGCATGTTTCTATAAGCCACAATAAAAACAAAAACTTCCGTTTATTTTTTTCAAGCTAATAATTCGCATCACATTCAAATATCTTTACCAATATAATATATCTCAAAAAAACGACTGGTTTCAAATTATTTATGAATTAAATAAACATCTTTAAAAGCAATCCAAACGTTCTCCAAAATTTCCACTGTTCATGCATGTTTCCATAAGCCACAATAAAAACAAAATTCCATTTATTATTTTTAATCTAATAATTCGCATCACATTCAAATATCTTTGCCAATATAGTGGTCCGAAAAAAATAACACATATTAAATTATTTATGAATTAAATAAACAACTTTAGAAGCAATGAAAAACGTTTGCAGTATTCTCACTGAAAACGTTGAACGAGCTTGCGGATCTCATCGTTACATACTTTTGTGAAAAATGCCGAGCTCACCGACCAAACCTGTGTGAATAAAGCATGGTGAAAGCTCGCCCAAAGGGCACAAGCTATTTTTTATTTTTTTATATTTTCTTTCTCCTTCTCTTTATTTTTTCGGTGAACTGTCCGTACAGTCCGACCTCCAATGCTCTTTTAACCACCGGCAGTCTACACCACCTGGTGTGTCTCATATACATATAACCACATAGACGTTCCTCTCGTAGTTCCGAAAATGGACGGCGCCTACAGGCAGGCGTTCGTTCTTCCGGTAAATTTCCTCTGACGCCGGTCGTCCGTGCGTCTCGGCGTCTCTTTGCCTTTCCTTACAATTCTCGTCTCTCTGCTCTTTCTCTCCACCTTTTACTCCACGATCTCCGCTACCCTCATCTTCGCCGATCTTTCGCGGCAAGCTCCCATCATACTACGATTTTCCTCAGACTCAGCTCGCAATGTTTTCGAGAGAGAAATATGTCGCACGAAGCTCGGTGCACAAGCTCTATGCGCAAGAGATAAATGAAGCGTGAAATAAAAATACTTGCTGGAGAAAACGTTCCTCACCGTTCGCGCACACTCTGTTTTTATGGTTGAAGATTAATCCTCGAGAGAACGGTATACACCTAGTCGATAAACAATTTATTATCGCGTCCACGGTATACATATCTAGTATACGTGCCGTACCGAAGAGATAGCTACTTTCAGTCGTGCGAAAGAGCTTGGTATATAGAGTGAAAGAGAAGAAAAAATAATAATAATGATAATAATAATTTATATATATAAAAGTGTACGTTGTGCGATAAAAGTTTGCTGGTGAAAAATCGCAAAGCGTTATGAAGAAGAGTCAACGGATGAAGTCGCGTGTAATTTTCTATCGTCCAATATTCGCCGACTGGAAATTTGTCGGGTAACTTACGCACTTCTGTGCCCTCGTATATATCTTTTTTTTTTTTTCAGCTGTATGTCCAATTTGTGGAAAAAAGTTTGCCTCGCATTTATTCCTCGAATACCGAAACGAGGACGCAGTCAACTTTCGCAAATCTGTCGTTTTGCAAGGCAAACGAGCGTTCTTAATGAATCGGGACGAATGCTCAAAGTTATTCTTTTTTTTTTCGAATCAGAAAAGTCCAAGCTACACTGGAGAAGCAAACGCAAACTGGGATAAAAAAAGAATGAGTCGCTTTATCCCGCGACGCTTGAACGTAACATTCTGCTGGTACTTCTGGTGTCTCTTTATTACGATTCCGCGGGATACGAGCAACTCACCAGCACCGAAACGCCGCGACGCCAGGCGGTTACGTGAGAGTAAGGCGGTATTTTTTTTTTTTTTTTTTTTTTTTCTTTTTTTTTTTTTTACTTCTACACCAGCCAACCGCAACCGCATCTCACGTAGAGACCCAAGCGCCACCCGCCTATCAACTCTTTGCACTTCACAACGACGCTCGGAAAATCCGCTCCTCGCTCCAAGCTGTACCACAAAGTCAAAGCGCTTCGCGATTATTCTTAAAAAAAAAAAAAAAAAGAAAAGAAAAGAAAAAAAAATCGAAGTGTCGAATTTCCGGTGTTTTCGCACGTCGAGTCAACGCGAAGACGTATACGCTCGAGTAAACGAGAAAATCATTTTCACGGGTCAAGGAGTATCGAACTCTATCGGCAGGCAGTGAAAAATCTTATTTGTTTTCACGCTCAAAGCGCTGTAGCCCACCTGCTACCCAACTTTGAGTGCTCTGTCTTTAGTATATACAGTAGTAGGTATATATAAGGCATTCTCGATCAACTGAACCACTTTTTTTTTCGCCATCTCTAATTTGTAGCACGTTCGACCACATTTTATTTCCACTTAATGGCACACTCTCAACTTTTTCAAATTTTTTAAAGCCGTTCTTTCAAAGATGCAGTATTTCTTTTAACTCGGCGTATCTCGAATAATGTAAGTCATAGAAAAAAATGTCTAACTGTAATTTGTAGTTTTATATCAATTCTACAATGAAAATTAAAAATATATATTTATCAACCATATAATAAGAGTTTGCACAATAAAATATAAAAATTATTTTTTTATAAAAAAAAGCTTTATTATTTTGCTGACAAAATTAGTTTGAATTTTATATTTTAACCACGATTAAAATATTCCCAGTAAAAATATGGCCACATAAAGTTGTGCTTAAAAAGTTACCAATTATAGGATCGATCTAGGAATGTTAAATTTAATCAATTAATATGTTAATTTTTATATTATTTTGTATTGTATTATATTTAAAATTATTTTATTTCATTATTACTATCACTTTTGCAATTTGTAATGTAAATGCGTACAGTGGCATAGAAAAAAATGTCTAACTGTAATTTGTAGTTTTATATCAATTCTACAATGAAAATTATTTTTTTTATAAAAAAAAAGCTTTATTATTTTGCTGACAAAATTAGTTTGAATTTTATATTTTAACCACGATTAAAATATTCCCAGTTAAAACATGGCCACATAAAATTGTGCTTAAAAAGTTACCAATTATAGGATCGATCTAAGAGTGTTAAATTTAATCAATTAATATGTTAATTTTTATATTACTTTGTATTGTGTTATATTTAAAATTATTTTATTTCATTATTACTATCACTTTTGTAATTTGTAATGTAAATGCGTACAGTGGCCAAATAGTTATTTTTTTTACATGAATTAAATTGAAAGAGGATGAATTAAATGTAGTTCAGTTGACAAAGAATGCCTTATATACAAGTGGTAGTTATAAAGAAGTTGATGAAAGTATAGCGCATTCGTTACTTCTCGGCTAAATTTTCACACCTGGTGCTTCACAAAATTATACTGAGCCCTATCATTACATCCCCTTTCTTACAGACTTTCTTCTTTTTTTTCGTGAAGTTAGTCGAAACGCCGAATAATCGTTGAAACGTCAGGAGGGCGAAAGCTTTTTGCTGAAAAGTGCGGGCGGTGAATGAAAAGAGGAAAAAAAAAAGCAAGTGGTTAATAAGAAAAATTTCCAGAGAGATAGCTTCACTTTGCCAAAATGCCTGCGGGGGGAATTTAACGATCTCCGCTGAGAGAGGCAGACTTTCGTTCCGCAAATTTATTATGCTTCATCCGTATACTACTTCATTTACCCGACGGTTATTCACGTATTAAAGTTTTTAAAAGATCATGACCTCTCGTACTTCTTCTTCTAGGACTCGCATAATCCAAAGTGGAGTATGTTTCAACTAATGTATAGAGAAGTTATTACTAATAAACTCTTTTCTTGCCTATTGTCTGATTATTTTGTTCTTCCTCGTAAAAGTAGAGATCGAGCGGGTGAGCAATAAAAAAAAATTAAGTCACCTGAACAAAATCATAAGAAAAAAAATGAATTGTTTATGCCCGCCATTTTTTAAATCTTATACATTTAAACCCCATAAAGTACATATCAAGCACTATAATGCTCCAGATTTACAAAGATATACAGAATGGGGTGAGATGAAAAGTAAAATTTTTCACTTGTCGCTGCTTAAAAACCAAACCGGTGAACAGATTTTAGTGTGGTGCTTTTAGTTTAGCGTTTTGGGTATAGCGATTCAGGATGCTGTGGAAATTGGATTAAATGTAACCAATTATTTAGTGATATTTTAATAAATAATTACACTTTATATAATTTTTTTTAATAATTGCAATTATAAGTTATTTTTTATTATATTGTATATAATTTTATTATCATTATAATATATTATTATTTTATTTTATTAGTATTTTTATTTTGTAACCAATTATTTGGTGATATTTTAATAAATAATTACACTTTATATAATTTTTTTAAATAATTGTAATTATAAGTTATTTTTTATTATATTGTATATAATTTTATTATAATTATAATATATTATTATTTTATTAGTATTTTTATTTTGTATTTCTCTCTATGTTTAATAATGTAATCAGTTATGTATCTGTGCTCTTAGGGGATTTATCCTAGAGCACGCAAATAAATTTCAATTTTAATTCCAATTTCAATAATTATAATTTACACTCCAACAGGTAAAATAAATAATTGAGTAAAAATGATCCTGCCAACGATTATGTTGATTGCACTGCTAGTAGCTCCTAAAACTTGAGTTTGCATGGATTCTTAACACATTTCGAGGTAGAAACCATGTCGTCTACATAATAGCACCTCTTTGTCAGGATACACTGCATAGATCGACGTCATAGGAGAAAGTGGAAAGGTTATGACAAGGGGAGACATCTAGACCGACTCGAGCTTTGATATGGCCCATGTACCTACGTATGGGTACGGATATGTATATCAGACGAGTCAAGACGGATACAAGAGGATCAAGCATATGGTAAATGTTCTCCCTCGAGAGCTTTTGCCCCTATAGTTTCGGTTTTCACCATGCCAACGCCCCTTTTCCGATACAACCACCAGACGCACCGACATAAAGAAAAATAAAACAACCAATCGATTTCGAACCATGAATCATTTATTGAGATTTACTTTTCTCATTCCACACATACTCTCCATCCCGATTTTTTCATACCCTCCCCCACCGCCATTATCGTTTATTTTTCGAAGAGAAATTTATATTTTACTAGAAAACTTCCGCGAGCTGCGCGCGCGATTAGAGATCGTGTGTCGGTGCAGCGATCTTATTTAATACATATAATATATATAATCAGAATTCCCAAATATTAAGAGATCTAACAAATTTTTCCAATAATTCCAAATCTTATCGAATCGGAAACTCTTTATAGATTTGACTCAAATTGATTACCAATTGTCCTTTAACATTCTTTCAATTATAAATTAGTATTTACCTTGATAACTTCAAATTTGCAAGGTCTGGAGCATTTCCAGACTTTAGAAAAAAATGTAAAGTCCCATCATTATATGGGGCTTTACATTTTTAGTAAAGCAGTACGACCTCTTTGCTCAATGAAATAAATACAGGATTTCCAATTCTGGAAATCTGGCATGGATTTTGCTAAAAGTAACAGTGAACAAAGAGGTCTGATTTACTTGACTGTAGAATTTCAATTCTCCCCGATCTCTTCGCTTATCATCTTATTCACGATTGTTCTGTTGATCCGCATGTAGTGACTCCGCGTAGGCCTGGTTTTGTTGCTGCCATAGAGACTACGTCGCACTTTGTCGTTCAACATCTTAAGCCTAGTTTAATATTCGCAATTAAAACATAATCCGGAAACCCCGAAATATTGTAAAGTCAACCAACTTGGGAATTCAAACCTCGCGCGCCCGATATGCTTGACAAAACTGTCAGAATTGCAACTGTCAAACGTGTTAAACACGAACTCGGTCTCGATCTGATCTCGCGCCAATTTCGACCAATCACAGCGCGAATAACGTAACAATGGACCAACTCGCAATTCGATAAAATCTCGCAACCTACTTTTTAGAGAAGGATTTTAAATGGCTGAAATATAACGCCATTTTTTATGGTAATCCTAAATAACCACACAAACCTCGACGCACTTATTTACAATTTCTAATTTTCTATTTTGCCATCGAAGAATCTATCCACTAAGCTTTTCAAGAATTCAAAATGGATTTCAATGAACATCCTCAAGAGAACTGAATCGGCTTTGTGCATAAAGCAATTGCAGTAAATCGGTTCACATGGTCGTACCAATTTATCATTAGATCATTGGTGCAAGAACACAAGCCTAGAATTACTAAAATACCGTGGCCTATTCTAGTTCATCGCACAATTTGCCTACAGGAGTCTCAATACAGTTCGTGCTCGTAAAGGGACCAACGTGGTATCAAACGAGGATAATATACACGCGTTTCCGATTTCGATATCTGCGTTGGTCCGTATCGCTTCTGGACGCCGATTTAGAATCGGATAGTCAGCTTGCGAATTGTTGGCTGGAATTTCTGGATCCCGGCATTTCTGCTGAAGGGATCCCCAAAGGCATTTCACCGTGGTAAATCCCGACGAGACTTCCGTCTAAATTCCATCGCGCGGCAGGCTTCCAAAACATGGCAGAACGTCGAAGCTTGCTTCGACTTCATCCCCTTCTTCGTCTCCCGACGCTCTCGTTCTGTACCTCCAGTCCCAGATTCTCATCAAGTAAAGCCGTGGCAATAGGGTTCAGTGAAAAGTAAGAGGAAATTAACTCTCACTCCGAGCGATGAGAAGCTTTTGTGCCAATAAAGGTGCGAAAATGGCGGGTGTCGCAAAGAAACTTCCAGCTCAAGGGGCTGTAAAATATTGGAGAATTGTGACATGAAAGAAGCTGTCACAGCGGAAGTTCAAAGTATCGAATGCTTAACTGTCATTTCTACTCCTTGATTCCGCCTCAAATATCTTTTACTAATAATAATAATGCTTGCTTTATAAACAGTGAGCAGAATTTACTGTTGATAAATATTCTACCTCCAGTTGCAATAAATGGCATTGAACTTTTGAGATCCAAATTATCCGCGTAGAAAAGATGGGGAGTCCAGAATGAAATTCAGATCAGAATCCAGAATGGAGTCTGGGCAGTCCAGGATTGAGTTCAAGATGGACAATAGGATCAAATCCCATTCACTATCGTTAACTACCCAAACTCCGCCCTGGACTCATTATTTTAGGTGGTGCTTCCCGTGCAGAAATTAGTTCGGACAACCATGATTAAATAGGGGGTCTTTTTAGGTATAAATGTGGCATCCACAATAGGGAATCCACTCTAGAAACCTACTAGGCTCAACAGATGCGGCCACGACAAACTTCGGGGACGAATCAGGCCTAAATGTGGAACCCTCACTAGGGTCGCCCATATTGAGCCTCTAAAGGCCCGTAATTTCAAGCGTGGCTAGCCTAGTAGAGCCCCTACTACAATTAGGACCATCTAGAAAGGGCCAAGTTGGAGTCCCAACTATATTTCTGCACGGGTTATTGATGAAACAAACTGCCTGTTGATTAAATTGGTATACACGTTTGTGGTATCACCACAAATGTAGGACTGTCCTGAACAGGTAATTTTTCATCACAAAATTCTGTGGATAGTTAATTGGCAATATTATTAAATTTTAACCATTCTGTCAGTCTTACTGAAAAGCTCTTCAATTTACTGAAGAAACTTTGCGGAATTCTTATCTCAAACAAATTGTGAAAAAATTCCGCCACGACTTGAATTCTGTTCAGCGTACAAAGAGAAAATTAGTTGCAATATGCGGTGCTCGGGAATGGGGTGAGTTCTTCACTTTCACTTCAACGCTGCGAACGCTAGTTCGGAATTCCTTCCTAACACATACAGAAAATATATCATCGCACCCTAAGCATATTGACTCGAAAAAATTCCTTAGCTAAAGGGAATGTTCGCGAACCATTAACGACGGTATGACGTCTGCTGCTATGCCAATTAGTTGACTGCAATCCCTCATCTTGACATAAAGCCATCATCAATCACTGAGCACAGAGAAACAGCCACTTACTATTTGAAAAATTGGCAAATTGCAATTTTCTGGCTTCCAAAGCTTTTGTTAATGGCTCCATTCATTCTTTATCCACAGCTATTAATTATTTAATCACTGACGGCTATTTGACGAATTCATTTAGGTAATTCATTAGCCGAGTACTTGAGACATCATCGTGGGTTATAAAAATACATCATGTACAAGTACTCTATGATTTTAAATTATCAGTAATTCAACCTAATGGCCCCATAGAGCATCTGCCTGGTGGGTAATTCTAGACTATCAAGTAACTTTCTACTGCCCTGAGCATCCCTATTAACGCCAACACTTCCTCTGGGATTTGTCTAACCAACTTTCGTCGCTTGAGAAAGGTAACGCGCGGATTTCGTTACCATCGTCGTCGTTGTCCGCTCCGGTATAGCTGAAGCCAAAGTGACCCTCGTAAATGGCGCTCGTCGGGAAACGGGTTCAGATGTAAGCCACGTTCGCGATGTGCTCCCTTATAATTCCCAGGCTGATGTGCACCGAGTACCCTTGCGCCTCGGGGAGATACAAGTTACGCAAATACTGTGAAACTCTGACACACACACTTTTAATTTACGTTATACTAAGCTGTACCGCGTAATTAAGATATTTGAGCGTGGAAACGGGATGACACGAAGACGGTAAAACGAAAAAGTTATCAGACATAGTGGAAATAGAATCTGTAGAAATGTACCTAAGGTAAACGGCCCTGTTTGTGACCCTGCCTCGGATTGTGACCCCCGATAGCTATTTTACACTATCATAAATGTAATTTACATCGAATTTTAACCTTATTATCGCCAAATTAAAGAGCTTTTTTAATAGTTTTTTCTGCACTAAATAAATTTAGTAACAAATTATTTAGAAATACATTTCACCGGTGAAAGCCGTGGTATTGCGTCTCAATGAGTTCGAACCGCCATTCCTAAACGGAGCTCACCAGCTGCATCGGTCGCGTATTTGATCATTTCCATCCTTAAGGATGTAGGAGCGCAATGGAGTGCTCAACTTCCTGAAAAGTGAGAATTCAGAGAGAAATTCGAACACTTCTCGATGGAATAAAAATCTGAAAAAAATCAAGCATACAAAAGGTGCGGAAAAGATTAATTTTGCATGTTAATAATTGCAAAATGTTATTAACAAATAGGTGAAAAAAAAACTGCTCGACAAATTATCCGTCAACCGAACTTTTTTTTCGAATGAAAATGATTCGTTAAATTTTCTGAATATGTATGAATTTTTTCAGAATTTTGTCTAATGTTTGAAAATTGCGGTTTTTTTTTCTTGTTCGAGGTGTATTTGCAAATCTACTTGATCAATCGTTTCGAAACTTCTTGGATGTAATGAGCGGTTTTGTGACAAGCACATATGAAAAATTCGCGACTTAACATGCATTAACAAAAAAAAAAAATAAATAAATTCCATAAAAACGAAATTTCGATGATTAGAAAAAATTCTGAAAAAATTCCTACGTATTCAGAAAAATTAACGAATCATTTTCATTTAAAAAAAAGTTAGGTTGACGGATAATTTGTTGAACAATTTTTTTTTCATTTGTTAATAACTTTTTCTATTTGTTCTATTTTTTTCTATTTGTTAATAACATTTTGCAATCATTAATATGCAAAATTAATCTTTTCCGCACCTTTTGTATGCTTGATTTTTTTCAGATTTTTATTCCATCGACAAGTGTTCGAATTTCTCTCTGAATTCTTACTTTTCAGGAAGTTAAGCACCTCATCGCATTCCTGCATCCTTAAGTAAGTATAATACAGCATAACAATTATATAAAAATGATAACAATAATTAGCTTTATCAACAAGAAATAGAATACTTAAGCCAATGATTAGTTTTCCCGTAAACTCGCGGGGTCAATAACTCCCAACGTAATTGTGGTTACTGACGCCGTTGCTGACCCTCTCAATATTTACGATTTTGACTTGTTGCTGAAAGTTAGGTTAGGATTGAATACTGTATAAATTTCAACATTTAACGTTATTATGGTTTCGTTTGATTGTCATGTTGCATTGTCAGTGTACATTTCTATACTTGCCACGCACATGTAGAAATATATAACATGTCGAAGCTAATTAAATCTCGCTCATTACTTACACCTGGGTCAGAAACCCGGTACACGCGAGGGTCACAAGCTACGACATGAGTGGTTTTGCACGGTCAGGAACCCCGGCAGTAGACAAGCAATATTTAAATAATGTTTTTATTAATATTCTCAACATTTTGCCTTTGAAGAATAGTCTAATCTATTTCAGAAGGTTTTAATGCACGTATTGAAAACGTTCATTTTCAGTTTAACAATATCACGCATCTGTAAATAACATAAAATCGGCTGCTCTAAAGGTGTCACAAACTGGGCCGTTTACCTTACTTATCCTTTCAATTTGTAACATTGTTTATGCTGACGTTTATAATTGAATAGCTGCTTTTTTTAAATTTTGAAGCTGGAGAATTGTCAACATATCTTCCCAGAAAAGTCCGATATAGGGGAAATTCGGTAACCTTATCACACTTTTTTTTTGGCTCATTAATTTTCATTTTTCCGATACATTTCCAATAATTGATCTTAACGATCAACACTCAAAGACGTTACGATCATATAATAACCGGACTAAAACTTTATTTGATTAATAAAAATTCAATTCTACAGAAAATCTGCAAAATGTCGGATTATTTCTGACAATAGAGTGTGGTCAAACTTCACTATCACATAGTTTGTTGTGTCATACGGTTGCCGAAGTTCCCCTAACACGTAAAAAGTTGCAGCATTATTAAACGTCGTTTCATAAAAATAGCTTTAGTAAAAACTCGAGAAAAACGTTGAAATGAAGTCATGAAGAGCACAGAAAAAAATCTGAGAGTAAGATACATTTACCAGTTTATTAAATTTTTAAGTGTTTTTATTATTTAAAATCGATTTTCCTCGTGTCTACAATGAAGGTGATTTTTATTTTCAGATTATCCGATTTTTTTCATGTTTTCTATTTGAGATGTTCATTCTTGCAGCAATCTAAAATCGGTTTATCGGTGAGTGACGTAACGCAGCATTAGCTGTGGATCACAGCTCTGATCTCCCTGAGATTGCTTTTCATTCTTTCTTCCGAATTCTCTGTTTTTCTGGGCATGAACATCTTTTTCTCATTTGGCTCTCAACCAAGCTTCCATACTTGCCTATTTATCATTTTCTGTTGCAATGATCGAAGCACCTGTATATTGCGACTACGAGTGCATTGCGTCCATTCACGGTTGGCGAGCTGCATAGAAAGCCAAGAAGCCGTGGGCTTGGTTAGAGAAAAGTTGGATGCCGCGCGCACATTATCGTTTCTCGCGGTGGTACCGTAAATACAAAACGTGGCTTTCTCTGTCGATCTTCTCTTTCGTTTTCTCGACCTCTTTTCCTCTCACCCGTAGCTATGCGCTCGGTGCATTTCGCGGCAGCTACATTCACCACCGACCAAACAACCCTGAGGGATTCTCGTGGTACGGGAGAAGCATTTACCAAGACGCAGAAGGGAAAATGCAACGATACGATGCAACAGTGGTGAGCGCAAACTGGAAGAAGTTTAGCTTGTCGTGATTCTCACGAGACAAATATCTTTCCGGTTGCGAAATCGACGTTTCTACTTCTCTCTTCTTATTCTCCTTCCACTTTTCTGCTATTGTATGCTTCTTTATGAGGATTACGTTTTCGGTACGTGATATGGAGGGAAGCGGTCGATTTTCGCGTGGTATTCTACGAAATTGCCCGACTCTCACCGCTCAAACACAACCAGGTTATTTCCGGTTTTTGTAAACACGTCGTAACTTTTCATATGTGTACAAGTGTCCGTGTGTGCGAGCGAAAGAGAAAAATGGAGAAAAAGATGAGTGGGGACCGAATGAGCGGTAGGAAAACCACGATCGCACGTGATAGAGAACGTGGTCCGCTTTAGCAAAGCTATAATATCTTATCCCCCAGAACTAAGCTATCACCCCATAACCGGAGAACGTTTCGACGCGTTTTTTTCTTTTTTTTCTCTTTCGATCCCATTTGAAATACATTGGATACGCGTATCTCTGACACTTCAAACAACCGCTTCGAGCGTATAAAAGCTATACACGTTTCCCGAATAAAAAGTGTTTACCGGTGGACCACATTCACATTTTATCGATTCATTAATTCTGACGATAAGGCGTTGAATTTATGACTTAATGCGGATTTTGCGATAATGGCCAACATGTCGTGCATTCGAATGATTTACAAAAATATTCAGGGGATTTTTCTCGATCATTTATTTGTATTTACCGATGAACATAAGGGGAGGGATGCCAGTGTGGTACCGGCGGAAGAGGTTGTGGATGGTGAACACAGCGAGGGGGTCTACGAAGAATAGAAAATTTTACAGCGTCGTAAAAGGAAACCCGGACGACGCTCTCGTAACTCAGGCGTGTCCGCTGTGCGTCCATCTTTCTCTCTTATTCCTTCTTCTCGTGTCGCCTTTTTCCATGCCGTCGCATATTTCGAACACCACCTTCTCTTCCTTCTTCACACTAACGCCATCTTTTCCATTCTCCACTTCGTCACACAGCCGCGTTAGTACGTGCAGAGGTATACTCGTAGTACCTCGTCGCATCTTTCCCTCTCCGCCTATTCTCTTCCACTGAGCACCAACGTGGATGACATATTCCATCGCACACGAGCGACACTGAAAAGTATTTTTCGCACAGGAACCGAGGAGCCAGGGGAACGAAAGACTTTCAGCAGGCCGTTGCCGACAGAAAGTATAGCTACCATGGAACCGTCTGCGTCTTCGAATTACCATTTTTATCTGAACCCGGGAAGACTGAGAGACTATCAGGTCAAGCGCCATGACCGTTGGCCGGGTATCGAGTCTGTATAGTGCCGTTGTTTTAGGTAAGAGACGAAGAGCAATAAAAAAAAGAAGGTATATTCTCTAGGTATCAGATGTATATGGAGCATTCCACATCAACACGACCATTACCTCTTTCTAACTTGAATCTCAAAGACAAGACATATTCAAACCGATCTAAAAAACCTCCCTATACTTTCACCAACTTTTTTCAGTTCTTTCTTGTTACCCAAAAACACGAATGATCATTTTTCAAAACGCACGGAAAGAAATGTTTGGTTGTGGCAACTACGTTTTCGATTTGCTGTACACAATGTCTAAAAAATTAGTTGCCTCAACCATATCGAATAGTAACCTCAACTATTCACCATTAGTTCTCGATTGGATTAGTTAGGTTAACTAATCCAATCGAGAACCAATAGTTAGGTTATCTAATCCAATCGTTGGGACTACCATTCGAATCGTCGGTATTACCATTCGAATCGTTGGTATTACCATTTGAGTTGCTACACGGAAAGAAAAGCTTGGTTGACACAACCAAGTACTATGGTTAAATGTGCTCCAGACAATTAATTGGTTAGACCGACCAATTTCTTGGTTAGGCTACCAATTTCTTGGTTAGGCTACCAATTTCTTGGTTAGGCTACCAATTTCTTGGTTAGACTAATCAAGTGACTTGGTAAGCTAATCAACTGACTCGATTAGACAAACCAAGAAATTGGTCACCTAACAAATTACTTGGTTGGTCTAACCAATTAATTGTCTGGCGCATATATAACCATAGCACTTGGTAGTTCCAACCAAGCCTTTTTTTCCGTGTAGGGAAATAGAATAATCGATTGGTTGTGTCACCTCATTTCTTGATTATGGCAACTAATCTTTTTTTTCCGTGCGATAATATTTAAATGAACTTCACGACAAATGTACATGAAGTTGTGTATTATAGATTTACAACTCTGTTTTCCAATGTCTGGGTGAGTAAAATGTGAGTTCAAAGAGGACATCTCAGGATCAGAATGAGGTCACAATTAACCGGGAATGCCCCGTATGTATGTATATATATATACGTACATTGGTGTACTATGTGGCGTTAGGTGAAACACGCGAAGGGTGAAAAGCGACTTCATCCCCCGGTTACTAGTGCACCTTTGCTTTTCCGCTGTGGACCATCGTAGCTCACAATGTACGCTTCCACCGTAGTCCATCCTCCTTCGCCTCGGTGTTCAGGTTATTTATTTTTACTCTCAACTCCACCTCTCCCCTTGCCACGACGTTGTACCTTGGACTATAGCTGCTATCCTAGCTGTACGTTTATCCTAGATACTTGGTTGCTTTCTTCCTCCTTCCCAATTCCTCTATATCTTCCCTCGGTGTTGCTTTCTTGTCAGACACCAGTCACTAGGAACCAGGTGATGTGAGAGTAGTGATAAATACATGTCTAGCCTCGTCTCCCTTCAACTCTCGTAAATCCGCGTGACGAGACGTAATCGAGACTTCAAGTTCAGCCGAGCAGCGTACCTTCAACCTCGTTGTTTAAAGCTCACCCATACATGTCTATCTCTATACAATATCTTCTTTCTTGGTGTTGGTGAACATAGCTATCCATGCGAAGTGTACGGGCGCTAAGTGTACAGAGGAGATAACCGTTTTTCACGGATAATGACGTTCGAGCGAAACACCCGGGGAGACCCCGACGTTAAAGCGTGTCAGAACAGCCGAGGATATTCGTTCTAGACGCGCAACGAAGCTTCGGAGACGAGAGATAGCTTCGCGAACTCGCGCTATCGATACGATAAATTCCTCCTGACTCGCGGATTTATTCGCACTTGCGACGAGAAAGCCGCCGTACAACGGCACTTCCGCTTCCGTATTCTCGTTCTCGATGGCCTGTTAAAGATCGAATATATATTGCTCGGTTATACTCAAAAGACTCGCTCCGATGTATGGAATAACGGGTCTTTGCGGAAAAGTGCTTGAGACTTTCGCTCGATTACTTCCACACTGAATGCATATATGTGGTCTACCTCTGAAAATAGGAAAAAAAGATCTGCACTGAGAGAAGAGTTTGTTAACAGTTAATCTTGGTTAAATATGGCGAAATTAACCATTTAGTTATGCTTATTGAATTTGACTTGAGCCAAATAAAATATGTTAACTATCAACAAATGTCAGCGAGCTTCATTTGCCACAAGCAAATTTTATTTAGCTCAAGTGAGATTCAATAAGAGTAACTCAATAGTTCATTTCGCCATATTTAACCAAGATTTGTTAACTGTTAACAAATGTTAACAAACTTTTTTCTCAGGGTGCAGAATAAAAATCCACGCACAGAAAGGATAGAAAAAATATTTTGTGGTGGTCAAAATAGAGAATGGTTAAAATAGCAAATTTCAAAATAAGGAAAGTCTAAATATGGAATGGCCATCATTATGAAATTCGCTATTTCAGCCATTCCCTATTTTGACCATTCGCTATTTCGATTGCATTTTAATAAGATTGGGGGTGAAAATAGCGAATTATCAAAATAGTGAATGGCTGACATAGCGAATTTCATAATGATGGCCATTCTAGATTCAGACGTTTCTTATTTTGAAATTCGCTATTAAAACCATTCGCTATTTTGACCCCCCACCCAAACGCTTTTTTTAAATCAAATTTTTATTTATCGTGCATTACAGCACATGATTTTTTTATAGAATTCATTTCTCCCTAATAACTGATACGATCACAATTAAAGAATATTTAGCGACAATTAAAAGGCCGATACTCGTATTAATCACCGTAAATGTATCAGCATAATTTAGCGTAAAATTCGGAAGGTTCAAGTATTTTCAGAATTCTGTATTTAACTCACATGAAATGACCATATAATCATTTATTAATTACATATGAGCCATGTGCTCCTACATAGACCAGTTCTATGTATATACCTGACAATGTATTTGCACTTCTGCAATACAAGTTTTTATTTTATGCGCATACTGAAATTAGCTTCCCGTAGCAGTTTGATGAGCGGCCAGCCCGTCAATGACTGTTTGGAGCAGGATATTGAAACTCGATTGCATTATTGCAGATGTATAAATAATGTTACATGTATGGAAAAGGATCATGGTCTGTAGCCCGGGGGAATAAACCCTCTAGGCTATATCGATAATAATGGGGTTTTTATCATTATGGTTTGCCAGGTTAATTAGAGCTGAGAGTGAATGCTTGTATCTCCATTCAGCCATGACAGTAATTTTATCTATTCCGATATTCCTCCATCATTATATTTAATGACGCATTGTGTATACTCGCGAAAATTGGCAACCCTGTAATTCACGCATTCGTTGTATACCCTCAACTCAAAATTTATACCCACCGTGAATCCCAAATCCTTCATACATACAAATTGCGAGGCTGATTCTACCTTTTGTTTAATAGATCCTAATAAATTCGTCACTAATCGCCCCAACTTATTCGTTTCAATAGCGAATCAAAATTTCGACTCTAATTCTGCTGAGTACCGTTAAAAACACTCGCGCATTTACAAGAACGTTGAGAATTGTGCTTCGATTGCAAAGAGTTGCGCGCGAACGTAGCAGCAAGAAGTTCAAGAGACTCGGAATTCGATTTGCAAAGTTATCACGAAGATGCGCTGGACTCTAGAATCTTTGGAAAAAGTTCGTAAATCGCTGAAGAGGTCGGCGAATGCGTCAGCAGGAAAAAAAAACGTGAATGCGAGCCAAGCATCCAAGGAATATAAGAAGGAAAAAAAGATCAAGGGTTCAATGGAATAATGAGAAATCAGGGAGAACAAACTAATGGATGAGAAATCGAGTGTCAGCTCCTAACTATTTCCCATGCGAAGCTTTCAACAGGATGACCAATCAAAACTCGGTGTACGCTGCACGAAAACGGAAGGTGAGCCAAAACCAATCACCGCAGTTTTCGCTTGACTCATTTCGTTCTCATGATGGTAGCATCCGCCAACCTTATGGATATATAGATACGCCCGGACACGGGAAATTGTGCAGTCTGGAAAATTCAACTAAGCTATTGGAGCACACGGGCAGTACAAAGAGTAAGGAAAGTCGGTGTACGTTAAAAGAGCGGAAACGGTACACGTTCAACGAGATTAAAAGAAAATAGGCTGTCACGGGTTTGCCCCTGAGGAAAGTTTGTTCCTTGATTCAGGTCGGAGAATACTAGTCAGCTGCAGAACTACGATCCATAAATCTTGCGATAATTTTCCATTTCTACCTCCATTTATACCGTCAGCTGGCTATACCGTTATTCCCACTATGAAATTGAATAGAATATACCTACGTCATAGTAGCTTTGAATGAAAACGGTACATTGATTAGCCTGAAACACTATTACAAATACAATTAATGATATACTCGAGGTGTGTATTATTTTGATCCAATCCAATTGACTATACATACCACCAACGAACGAACGATGGCGCACAATGGTATTGTTTGCTCATACGACAATTCCACAATGGTCTTTTTATTTCTATAGATCCTTGAACAACCGTAAAATTCGTTTTATATGTTGCCATTGTTCGAAACTAAGCTTGTTATACGTTTTCGAGTAACCGTGAGTCTCTCTGATAAAAAACATGTCCAGGTCGCGTAATCCCGATATAGTTGTCGGAGACACCAACGAGGCGTTCGCGACGTACATAAAAATCCCAATATCCTTTAAAGCTCGACGGGAAACCATAAAATATCTCGATTTCATTTCGTCTAAAGACAAAATCTCCGGTTCACGTTCATCTATCACCTATTCTTATCAAAGTTTCTCGCTCTAACTCATTACGAATCTGCACGAAGTAAAGAAACCTCACTGTTAAACATATTTAGTCTGATTTTCCATTACGTTTAAATGAAAACTGGTATATTAAATTGGATATGCAAGTTACAGTACTTTCTACTAAATCCTATGACAGTTAGAAAATGTGAATTGGAAACTTGTAGTTTTACCGCACTTGTGTATTAAATTAAATATATCAGCTGATAAATAAAACTTCTGGTAATGTAAACTTGCAAACATTTGTAATAGCGCTGAAAATATTGTAACTGCCTAGCCGCATTTAAAATGACAAACTTGGATATAGCTTTTAAAGTGCACAATACGAGTGCACGAAGTTTGCTGCGTCCATTCTATTATGTATATTTTTGTACCCCGAGAACGTTTGTGTATAATGGAATAGAAAAATAAAAACATATAAAAAGATGAAGAGGCATTATTAAGGAACAGAATACACCGCGTCTTTTCAGTTGAATGCCCTGAATACATAGTTTATAATGCATAATACATACAGTATATTATTTCGTTACTCTTTGTTTTCTTTTTATATATTTTTTTAATGCTATGCTGCAGGCTCAAAAAGTAACAGCACCAAACATCATCAGCATTTTCATTTAAATCTCAGCCCGGAGCGTATTGTAAAGAAGCTAACGTCGCAACCAAGAACCTCCTAGTTTTTTTTTTTTTCAAGATAATTAAATATTCATCTGAACTCCACAAAACATTTACAAAAGTATTTTGTTCTTTGTTGGTCATAAAAAGCATTCACAGAAGAATTCAACAACCCGCAAATATTTTGCGCTATCAAATTCTTTTTTGTAATATGTCATAGTCTTAAACGCTACATTGCTAAAACGTAGCGATACATGATGCATGGAGAAAAACGCTTGGTAGAGCTTACTAAGATTTTGGTTAAAAATTGCATCAAGAAAAATTTGGTAGGCGCAATCAAGTTATTGATTAGGCGTACTAAATACTTGGTTGTATTACCAAATCCTTGGTGATGTTAGCTAATAACTTGGTTATGTTAGCCAATAACTTGGTTGTGCCCACCAAGTTCTCTTGATAACATTTTTAACCAAGCTTTTTTCTGAGTGTGATACGAAATATGCGTGTTAATGGACGGGCAAAAAGTAGACATTTTGCTCAAAGTTTCTCTTTAGCCATTATCATCGATTCCTCTCAAGAGGTGAAATCAAAGTCCTGAATGAATTGGCAAACAAATTTCAATCAGATGAAAAAAATGTTCTCATCTGAAGCAGGCGCTTTAGAAACATGTAGACCAGGCGAAAGAACTTCGAAAGCGAGGCAATCGGACCAAATTTGAGCGAGCTAGATTCGGTTGAATCGAAGTAAATTTAGTTTTGTTCATATTTGAAGTTTTGTCTGAGTGTATAAACTCGATAGATTCACAAGCTTGTTCGGCGCAGACACGTTTTCCCGATTCAGGAACTCTCAAACCGGTGAAATCTTGTGACTCGCTCGCATACGCTATGACTTTTCCTATAGCTAAATCTAGATATATCACGACATTCATCCTCGCGTATACTATCCTTTAACGTCACTCTATCCTTTTCCTGGATTCTCGTTTCGCACAGGTTTCCCAGGGCTAGACTGGTTCGCAGAAGTGCTAGAAGGCCTGCAAACTGCACTGTAGCAGAACAAGCAGCCAAGGGTTGGCGTTCGTCCGCAAGACTTTGCTTTGCACGAGCGCTTCTAGACGATGGCCTTTACTATTCGAGGGAGATCGACCTGGTGGAAGATCGAATGACAAATGGTTCTACGCCGACCACGCTATCTCTCTGCACCAAAGATGCGGCGACCTCGTCCTTTTCTCATCCTTCCCACGCAGTTCATATTCATACTCTCTAACCTCCTCTTCTATCTCGCTTTGTTCATCTCAGCATCACCGTGAATATATATCGCTTCCCTGAAGATAGCAGATTCGCACACAAATATCCACAGCAAAAGTGTCTCTGGGTGCCATATTCCGTGTAGAAGAATAGTTGGGGCTCTGACTTGGCCCTTTCTAGTTTGCCCCAGTTGTATTAGGGGCCCTACTAGGCTAGTCACGCTTGAAGTACGGGGTCTTTAAAGACTCAATATGGGCGACCCTAGTGAGGGCCACATTTAAGCCTGATTAGGCCCCGAAGTTTGTCGTGGCCGCCTCTGTTGAGCCTAGTAAGGTTCTAGAGTAGATTCCCTATTGTGGATTCCACGTTTATACCTAAAAAGGCCCCTTATTTAATGGCGGCTGCCCGAACTAATTTCTGCATGGGATCCCTTAAGGAGGTTGGAGCGCTCCACACTAGTCAAATCAGTGCTAAATTTTTAAAAGCGTTTCTACAGTTTCAGATGGTTTAATAATCTGTTCGTGGTGTTAATCACATAGCAGGATTAGTTCTTGATATTCAGATACATTCACAGCTGTCATATGAACAGTAAATCGATCAATATCTCCAAATTTCCGATGTCATGTTTTTTCATCCAGTTTTGTAAAAGGGTAAACCGTAATATCAGTCCGATTATGACGAATCATAGCTCATTTTGATCAGTGGAAGATCCTTAATCGATTGACCGTCCGGATTTTCTACAGTATCAAGCGTTCAAAAGTTACAGCCATTTGTATACTTGATGTTAGGTTATGATAGGATAAACAAACGGTTGTATCTTTTGAACTACTAATACGATTTTAAAAAAATAGTCGGCCAATCGATAGAATATCTTTTAGTAAACAAAATGAGCTATTGGTCGTCATAATCGGACTGATATTACGGTTTACCCTTTTAAAAAACTGGATGAAAAAACATAACATCGGAAATTTACAAATATTGATCGATTTACTATTGATATCACAGCTGTGAATGTATTTGAATATCAAGAACTAATACTGCTATGTGATTAACACCTTGGAACAGATTATTAAATCATCTGAAATTGTAGAAACGCTTTTAAAAATGTAGCACTGATTTGACTAGTGTAGAGCGTTCCAACCTCCTTAACCCTTTGATGCACAGCGGGATGTTTAACATCCCACCTAGATTATTATCATTTTTTAAATATTTCAACGTTTTCTTTCTCGATTTTAAATAAAAGTAACTTTTTAAAAATAAAAATGTGTGCATCAAACATATTTTTTGCTAATTCATAGAGGAAGCTTTGTTTTCAAGAAACAAAATAAATTGCACCGAATGAGCTTAAATTCTTGCTGGCATATATAGCGATATACATTTAATAAAAAATCAGTTCAATAATTTTTATTTTATAAGTTTATTAAAATTTTGAAAAATGTCCTCTATCACTCTAACTCAAAGAAATTTTACGAAATCAAGCTGAAACTTAACATGACACCTGAACGAAGTGATTTGAAATGTAGTATTGAATTTACGGAAATTCTTTAAAGCAGTTCGGATTTTACGAAATTTTAGAAAAATTGGCATTATGGAATTAATTGTTGCAAAATTTGATCTAGGGAGCAAAAATTTTCTGTGTAAACGAAACAGTGTTCAGTAATTTATAGGAATCAGAATTTTCATTCATTATTTCTTGATGACGAAAATTTCGTTAAAACGCAGTTTATTTAATCATTTATTCAAAACAAGGATGCAAAGTAGAACCTTGCATATTGCTTTTTCATTATTTGGCAAACCTTCGGCTATGCGGAAGCCAAAATCAATTGGCATATTTCGTCATAGAGGTAGATTTGCAAAAAATAAAAAAACGTCAAAAAAATCAGTGCAAGGACGCCTACTTTGCGTCCTTTTTGTTAAATGTTATCACAATTCATAGAAATTGGTGGCACACCGACATTCGACATGTGTCTAATTTTTTAAACTTTTTAAAAATAATAATCTTTATTATTCTATATCTTTAACACGCAAGGTTTTTTCCTTCTGCATTACCCAATAACAGAATTTTCCTCACATCATTCCGCCATTTCCTCTTATTTATTTTTTCTTTTACACCCCGCCACATAAACGTTCGTCTTACTTTGTCGTGTCACAGCGACCAGGAGCAAGAGCTGCTTGGTGAAACCGGCCAGTTTATACCCTGAAGCGTTGTATCCGATCGAAGCCCGTCTTGCAATTGTTTCCTTCCGATGTTTTTCCGGCACTTCGCCACTATATCTTGTTCGCTCGCTTGCTTGTCGAAAGTGTCGTGAGGCAAGGAAGATTGGCCCGAAGCGTGAGATGCGTCTACCTGTTCCATCTAACTTGACACAACATATTCGACTTTTGACGCCGCCAGGCTAAAGAAAGTACATATGGGAATCTCACGAGCCATTGCAGCTCTTTGAACCTTTCTCACCTTACGTCCGCATCTTCGACTCTTGCGTTTCCTTCCTCTCCCTTTGTTAACGTATACTATGCTATCTTATCCGGCAGAAATATTTGTGCTTTCATGGCAGTTGTATCGAAGCTCTGCTTGTTCACGTGGATATCGCGGATTTGAATAATCTTCAATGCCTCTGGTTATTGAATTTTCGCGGGACTCACAGAGTAGCTGGGGGCGAAAGAGAAATAGAGGAAGATAAAAATCGCATATTCCGTGGGTAAAGGCCTGGTGCGATTTCTTTCAGGCTGGTCCCGATTTTCTCCAGAGAGTTCATACGCTCAATATTCCAGCGAGCCCTCTTCAACAGCTTCATTCAGCTGAAACAGATGCATGCAAAAATCAATGTATCTTGTCTTTCATTTGTTTTAGATTTTTTCATATATATATATATATATTTTATTTTTCATTTAGATGAACTATCATGTGAACAGATACGACATCCGAATCAAGATTTCAGCCATTCGCTATTTTGACTCCCATCTTATTAAAATGCAATCAAAATAGCGAATTTGATAATGATGGCCATTCTATATTTGGACGTTCCTTATTTTTAAATTCGCTATTTTAGCCATTCGCTCTTTTGACCCTAACCCAAACTTGGAATATTTTAACAGTTCTTTTAAGAGCTTTAAATTTAAGAGTTTTGAAGAGCGGAATTCGCACGTACAAAGGATTTGGATTTCACGAAGGATTAAATGGAAAATCCATATTTTGTCTCGGGACGACATTCCATCATTATCTTTCTGTCCGATCCAACGAGTCAATCCTAAAGCGCCGCGGATCACAAATGAGACATATAGAACAACACACATTGTTCACTATTTTTAGGAACCAAGCGAAGTCTCTGCCACCTTGTACAGGTCTCGTTCGCGGGGTTTCCTCACGAATAGGATGACGACAACGACGAGGGTCCCCAGAGGTCGGGAACTCACGAGAAACGTGACTAGACTTTCCAGTTGTCCTGGTAGATAGCGAGTATTCGTCGAACATATACATTTGTACACCAGGACAAGCTTGTCGAGCCGCCCGAGAGGACTTCGCAAAAGAGAGTACAATCGTTAATCCACGTGCCAGCAGCCGCCTGGAATTTTCATCGACTTCTGTCCTACTTCCCTTCTCGCTCCTTTTCTTATGTATGTATCGCTCGTCCTCGCTCTGTATGTACATGCTTCTTTCCCTCCTCATCCCTACACTTACGTCGGCATTCTCTGATGCCACTCGTTATACTCGTTACCGTGTTCATCCTACACTTCAACAGCACGAAACTACGTACTCGACCTAAACTCTCATATCCTTATCGTAGTATGATATTACACACACATAAGGGCATACTTACCGTTCATATTAGACCATATTTATGACAACATCGTCGAGTAGTTTGAGGGCTAAATTTTACCGGTGATCTAATGGAAATAACGAAAATTCTAAACTCCGGAATATGTTTACGCTTGGAGTAAAGCAAAGTTGATAAATCCAAATCAGTTGTTAGAGGCAACGGTGCCATAGTGAGGGAAGAGTTCGAAGGACGGGGAGTAGCTTGCAGGCAGTCAGCTTCCGATCCGAACTACATATAACGAGAGGGCCAGTGTCGGGGGGCTCTATACGGGACTTCGTTAAGCGGGCTTAACGTGTGCCGATGTGGTAAGGCATTACTCTCGGCTAACGGGGCGTGTTGCAACCCTATTAGCAATATATTTTCCTCGGTCCAGCAAGCCTTATACCAGGTGGCAGTGGTATACGCTGCGGTGCCTGCAGATACCCCCCGTTCAACCTCGCTCGATCGGTTTACACGTTGTCGCTTAGAGACATCCCGCCTCGTTAAACTGTCCTCTTTCCAACATTGCGGCGCGCCGCCGCACGTGCACTCTTCCCTATGCTCACCTTTCGTTATACCAATACTCACGCGCCTTTCCCATCGCTTTTATCTCGAAAGTGGACGTTCTTTCAGTGGTCATGTTTTCATTTTTTTGCGAAATACTAGATACCTCGATTGAATAACACTTCAGGCACTCTGTGAAAATTAAAAAAACGCACGTTAAGTTAAGCTTTATGAAGAGAAGTAAATAATACGCGTACAAAGAGCCCGGCTTTACTTTGCATGGTGGTCTTAATTAACGAATTCGCCATCGGAGCATAAATTCTAATTGCTTTCTATTTTGTGTCGCTTGACTATCCTTTTATATAGAATGTGCAAAAAACAGGACATTATCGAGAACGTTTTTTAACACATTTTGGCGAGTATTCGAATAGGGAAACTTTCCAAATATTTGTCACAGAAAACAATCCATAAATACATTGTTTTCATTTTTTTTTATAGTAATTATGAATGACTTACTTGACAAAAAACGTAATACAGATAAATTGAATAATACTCCAGGCACTTTGTGAAAATTTAAAAAACGCACGTTAATTTAAGCTTTATGAAAAGAAGTAAATAATTTACGAATTCGCCATCGGAGCATAAATACGACGTGCTTTTTATTTTGTCTCGCTTAACAATTCTTATCTACAGTGTGATAAATACAGAACATTATCGAGAACATTTTTTTACCATATATGGACGAGTATTCGAATAGGGAAACTATCAAAATATTTCTCACAAAAAACAATCCATAAACACATTTTTCCTTACTTATTATTATTATTATTATTTTTGCCATATAATAAAACCACACTGTATGTATACCTACGGACACATTAGGTCCTATTATAAATAGGTACAGTGGCCAAATGGTTATTTATTTTATTTGACTAATTTGAATTGAAATGAATACTTTTTTTAGTAATTACGAATGACTTACTTTAGATGAAAAGCACGTGATAACATTTCGTTGTAATAAAAATCAATAATGTGATGAAAGTATGAAAAATATTTTGAAATTTTATGATGCTCATCCATTATTGAAAATATTGAAAATATTTGGAATTTGGTTTATAGAGAGAAAACTTTTACAGTTTCCATACGAGAATGTAGGTATTCGCGATACTGGAGCGAGCAATGAAGGCTATGCGGGAAATATAGTAATAATAAATTCCCTAACATAATCTGGTGCGATATTATGGTCGAGTGGAAGGAGAAAGGTTTTTGCGGAAAATGAATAGAAGAGGGAAGGGGGTTTTAAGTGTCTCGGTGCCGGGCTCGAGCGCTCACGTTAATGCCAGCATTTATAGCTTTTATCGTGTTTATCCAGGAATCACGAGACGCCTTGTGGTATACTCAGAGAGACGTTCTCGGTGCTCTGCACCCGGACGATGCCAGGCACGCCCGTTAGAGAACGCGAAGGAGAGAAAAGAGATTTTTCCTACGTATTGTTCGTATTATACGGGGACGATTTTGTCTTCTTCGAGCGAGAGGCGGTTAAGGAGTGAAAGGAGCGTGAGACGAAAGCGAGAACTGCATCGTTCCGTATAGCATTGTTTCAATGGAAGAAAGCTCGGGCAAATTCAACGAAATAGAATCCAAGGGTCGACGAACCGTATCGAGCTCCACATCCCTTCTTCCTTGCATTCTTACTCTACCTTCTATTTACACTTATACAGTTTTGGCCCCATTTAAGGAGGATGGATCACTTCGCTATCCCGAGTAGAAATTCTGATACTGGCGCAACAAGGGCATTATCAGATAGGCCGTAGTTCCTTATCAGGCAGTGTCAAGGCAACCGGACCGGGCCTGCTGCCAAAACGGAACGTTGTGGTTGATACGGCCATGATCAGGGAGACTGTTAAGGCCATGATCCGGGAACTGCTCAGGCCATAATCGGGGAACTGCTCAGGCCATAATCGGGGAATTGCTCAGGCCATGATCAGTATACCTGTTCGAGCCGTGACCAGACTCGAGTAAGGCCTGGACAGTTCTTATCTGGAACTGTCAAGGCAGGAAAATCATAAATGAATTAAAACACGTCTTATATTTTTGTTTTCTTTATTACTTTAAGCTTTTCAACTTAAAAAAACTTTCATATTCACTGCATATTATTTTGCGAGAAACACAGAAAGCTGAGTTAAGGTGTGCCAAAATTGCTCAGACTTCTCGATTGTAATGTTACCTTAAAAAAACTCGCGAAATGAATTTTAAAAAATCCGAACATACATCTAATAAGAGCCTCTTACGGTTTCCCGATCAAAATTGGTGCACAAAATGGCGCTGGGGTTAATACGGAATGATAATACGGATCTAATCAGAACCTTGTACGGCTTCCTGACCAAAGTTGGCCCGCGAGATCGTGCTGGGATTAATACGGCATGATAATGTATATCTAATCAGGTCTCTGTAAGGCATTCCACAGAAAGGCAAGCCTTAAGATTTCCCGATCGCGGCCTGACTAGTCCTCAGGCACCCATGATAGAATTTCTACTCGGGACTTCGCCATCCCGAGTAGAAATTATGATACTGGCGCAACAACGGCATTATCAGGTAGGCCGTAGTTCCTTATCAGGCAGTCTTAAGGCAACCGGACCAGGTCCGCTGCCAAAACGTAACGTTGTGATTGATACGGCCATGATCAGAGAGACTGTTAAGGCCATGATCCGGGAACTGCTCAGGCCATAATCGGAGAAATTGCTCAGGCCATGATCAGTATACCTGTTCGAGCCGTGACCAGACTCGAGTAAGGCCTGGACAGTTCTTATCTGGAACTGTCAAGGCAGGAAATTCATAAATGAATTGAAACACGTCTTATATTTTTGTTTTCTTTATTACTTTGAGCTTTTCAACTTAAAAAAACTTTCATATTTACTGCATATTATTTTACGAGAAACACAGGAAGCTGAGTTAAAGTGTGCCAAAATTGCTCGGACTTCTCGATTGTAATGTCACCTTCAAAAAACTCGCCAAATGAATTTTAAAAAATCCGAACATACATCTAGTAAGAGCCTCGTCCGGTTTCCTGATCAAAATTGGTGCACAAAATGGCGCTGGGGTTAATACGGAATGATAATACGTATCCAATTAGGACCTTGTACGGCTTCCTGACCAAAGTTGGCCCGCGAAATGGTGCTGGGTTTAATACGGCATGATAATGTATATTTAATCAGGTCCCTGTAAGGCATTCCACAGAAAGGCAAGCCTTAAGATTTCCCGATCGCGGCCTGACTAGTCCTCAGACACCCGTGATAGAATTTCTACTCGGGATGGTCAAATCGGTGCTACATTTTATTAAAGATTTTCTGTATATTTTTGTGTATTCAATAAAAGTAATGAGGGGTAGTTTGTATTTTAACATCTGTCCCCAAACCAGATAATGATGAGTCGTAATAGATTTGGAAAAATAAAATCACTAATTAAACAACCTCATATTCCAAACGTGCATTTTCAAAGAACTCGGATTCTTCATGGAAACACACATAACAAAAATTGATATTCTCGAAATTGAACATTAATTAGTTAATATTTTGATCACGCTATCTATATTTTTAGTGGTGACACATGCGATGACAAAAATTACGCTTACAAGATTGTAGCGTTGATTTTACTAGTGTGGAATTCCTTCAACGTTCTTAATATTCAAAACGGGACGTATCTGACATCGTGATAAATTTTTCTCGGGTAAAATCAATCGGCACATCTAGATTTCAGACATAATAAATTCTGTATTCGATGTATTACTGTTCTGGTACTGGTGATACCTAGTCATTCATATCCATCGAATAATGAATTTTGCAGCCGATAGACATTGGAAAATTGCATACGTATGCCGAAGGCGTGTCTCCGAACCTACCAAACCATACACACACATTCACACACACACGTTCTGTACCTACTTGCTAGTTCCGCGTCGATACGTATCTACAGTTAGAGAGTCAGTGTGCTCGAAGCGTAATTCAGAAGAGAACGAGAAAGCTCACTGCGGCGAAGACCATAGCACAGAGCCAACACGTTGGAGAGAGGGTTTGTGAGCCCGAGTTCCGAGTGAACGTGGGCTGGAATATTGAAATTCCGTAGTGGCGCGAATGGAAATAACAGAAAATGGTGAGACGCAGCAAGCGAGAGAGATGGAACAGCTCTCAGTGCGAAACGTTCGTGTCTCTAGTAAAGAGGTTACTCAAAAATGGCACGCGGCTCTCGAGCTGGCTCGGGCAAAACTCGGAGCCACCGAGAGTCACGTAGACAGGCAAGAGTGTGGGGTGGAAACAGAACTGGAGGCTGGGAACACCCCAGGCTGAGGCATGCCACTCTCTACGATCTCCGGTACAGGGATGATTTGCGGGTTGCTGTGAGCTATTGTGCAAAAGTTCGCGCTGGTGTCAGTTGCATTGGCATGTTCTCCTCACTCTACCATTGCGCTGGTAGCTAGGCGTTCAGACGTCCAGTGATCCAGTGAGTGAGAAAAAGGAAAGGAACGTACGAGTCGTTGAAGAGGAGAAAAGGTACGCAACGGTCGGACCGCGAAACGGGATGAGTTGGCATTCTACGTCCTATACTCATCCATTTCATCCATATACCACGCAAGCCAGACTGTCGTGGCGTCGCATCGTGAGCTAACGTATGCGAGACTCAGTCATAGCTTCCGTTACCGCAAAGCACGGGTCACGGAGAGTGCAGGGAGTCTCCGGAAAACTTTTACAGGAATTCCTCCGGCGTCGAAGCGCTCACAGGAAGTCGGTAGGAAACCCGGAGGGAGGAAGTTAGAATGCTATAGAGAGGGTAGGAAAAAGAGGACAAAAAACCGGCGAAGAAAAGACAGTGAGCTTGTCGTTGGAGGGATAGGAAAGGTTGAAAAAAAAAAGAAAAAAGAAAGGGCGCTCGTGCATTTGCGGCTGTATAAATGGCGGATGAGGTCAACCTGCTTTACTGGAGAATCTGGTTAGCTCCTTTGTCACACGCAGAGATATCCGTTGACCTCTAACATGTGGGGACACTACTATAGCTCTCCCATGTGTAACAATATCCCTTGTGAAACTACACCCTCGCACCAGGAAAGACAAATAATTTCTTTTACCTTTCGCATCTTTCATTATTAAGACTTTTAGCCGGACTCTGTCCTCCTTTTCTTCTTCTATTCAGCATCCAACAAGCCATGAGGCACACCACCATCGCCAACTTCAGTTTTCTTCCTTTTTCTCCTTCTTTCGTCCCTGGATAGACAGTGAAAAATTGGCTCGCAGTATCAAGGGCCCGACCCCCCTCTCGCTCAAGACCTCTACTATATTCATTCCATTAATAAACGATCTCGCTCGGGCAACCGAGCGATAGAACGCGCACACAAGAGTGAGCGAGGTAGTCCCGTGAAACGAGCGATGAATTCCGAAGGGCTTCTCCTGAGGGGATGCAAAAATATTTACAAAATTGCTCCCGACACTTACACGCCCCTACTAAATGGCTCGAGATCCAGAGAATGTCATAGCTCGACCCTATAAATGAAATTAAAAAAAAGACAGTTACCCTCGCCTCTGATATTTTCCCCTCGTACTGTTTTCACGTCGTTTACATAGTCGCTATTGCTATGTACGTATATGCGCTATCCAAAGAAACGGGAAGAACGAAAAATAAGAGGCTGTCTCCCACTCACACCTTTTATCTTTTTCGCGCGTGAAGACATTCTCCCCCGACGTATAGGAAAACTTATGAGAGAGCATATATTGCGTGTTGGCTGTCGCACGTGTGTCCTCAAGGGAAGAGAATATGTTGCGACACTCGTAGTGTATAGCAAGTGAGCTGCGAAGTATCCTGGTCGTTGTCGCCGGAGCGCTGCACTTTGCACCCTCATATTGGACGCGTTTTTCATCCTCCACCTCTCGTTGTCACGATTCTGAATAGCGGGAGTTTCACTACTCTGCATACCCACACGATATGTACACCACAGTAGTGGTGCAGAAAATTGTCAGTGGGTAAAAACGTGGCTTACTGTCGCACAGGTGGGTGGACAGAAACGAGGCGAACGAGAAGGACATGACGACGAGTCACCGACACGTTATTGGACGTTTCTCTACTGCGATGCAGTCAGGTGCATGAGCCCCGGGCTCTTCCAGTCTTTGGTCGAGTGAACGTACTGCACACTGTACAGTTGAGCGCGTGCTTGGTCCTCCTCTACCTATAAGAGCAAAGTGCAAAGCCACGTACATATCACATAGGCCACATGCAAAATATTTTTCCTCTATGTCTTCCTCGCGGTTATCAAATTTGGCCCGGAGACCTCACATACTTTACTTACCTACTTTTCCTACTTTCCGCTTTCCTTCTGCCCCTTTCGCATCAACGTTTCTCCGATGCCCTGCGGACGGAACCAATAGAAGCAGAGAAACACCAGCATGCATGCACAGATCAACAAGCCACGGCATTTCATAGTGGACGTCGTAGCTGATGTCTATGAGCAGATGCCGGAGAGAGCCCGACGGCACTTTGAGATCCGCACGACCTCCTCTCCTCTACGGAGGTCGTTGTATACGTAGAGCAAAAGCAAACTCACCAGTCAGCCCTGTGGGGCATTGACAATAGCCAAGAGCGACTTTTGTGCCACCGTAGGGATTTCCCGCTCGAAGAGTCATGGTAGAAACGTTGCACATACACAGTTCCGGGCTACCGAATTATCCGACAAATTTTCCAGGAGATGAACTGTGGCTGAGATTAAATTTGACGTATACAATACCTATGATCATTCTATAACTTTGAATAGCTGCATGAGTGAATAGAGTTCGATTTAATATTTTCCGGCTTTTATCACGTCCGTGCAGAAATTAATTCGAGTAGCTGCGATTAAATACGGGGCCTTTTTAGGTATAAACGTGGCATCCACTCTAGAACCCTTCTAGGCTCAACAGAGGCGGCCACGACAAACTTCGGGGCCTAATCAGGCTTAAATGTGGAACCCTCACTAGGCTCGCCCATATTAAGCCTCTAAAGGCCCGTACTTTCAAGCGTGACTAGCCTGGTAGGGCCCCTACTACAATTAGGGCCATCCAAGTTGGAGCCCCAACTATATTTCTGCACGGGGTATAATTCAATATTTTGTAGAAAAAATAATTTACTAACACACTGGTTGTAACTATTAAAGTATTTGAATTATAAATTAATAGAATTTGGGGCGCGAAAGAGAAAAATGTACGCTGCTAAAAATAATTGGAATATTGATATTTGTTCGTGTAGCTTTTGCGCACAACCTCGTATATTAAATTCAATATAGAATGCAGTACTATAGTACTTGTATATTCGCAGTGAATAACTTGGATATAAAAAAAAACATGAAATACGAGAGCCTCAATCAGTGCAATAGTCGGATTCGACGCCTCTACCCTACTTATTATTCTGGTATCTTTTAGTCATCTGCTGAAATGTATAGTGAATAATTCATGTTCTCATATCTGTGTTTCAGTGCCACCCTCGACACCGAAAATCTACGATATCAAGAGACGGGACATGAGTAACCTGCGAATAGCTTATGCGGACGAGGGTGCGAACCTGACACTAGTTTGCGAGGTCCATGGAGGTAAGCATCATACAATAGACGTGAGCGTCGGGATAATCACAGGAAGAAAGATAAAGCGATCAGTAGAAAAATTGGTGTTGGTCAGACGTGTGAACTATGGGATAAAAGCTTCCTCCCAGGAGTACGTATATGTGTGGAGTAGCTTTCGTGGCTCCTATCTCCCCACGCGGTTATTGGTGCGATTATTATTATCTGGCTATTCGATATTCCCATTATTCAGTCTAGGTAACAGGTTATAGGGAGGAAATTGTTGCCAGATTAAAGCCCCCTTTCTCGTTACCCGATATTTATTATTCGTATTACCAGCAGGTGGAACAAAATTTCGGCCTCGAGGGCAAATTCAGACCGGTGGGATAATCTTCCGTGCGATAAAATTGAAAAAAAAAAGAAACAAAACAAAATTACATAAAGAGAATATAAGCCTGCTGCATGCGAATATTTGAATAAAGGTAAGATCAATGGTAGGCAAGATTAACCATAATGCAAAGAGCAATACTATGGTATCCTTTCTTCCTTTTTACATCGTTCTCTTCTCTCAATTCCCTAATTCGACGCACGTCATCGAGCTTAATTATTCTGCGGTATGAGCTCGGCTGAAATGAATTTAATCCTCTATTGTTTTCGCTCTCATTCGCGCCACATCCAGAAAGCTGTATTGCGTGATGTAGTTCGTTTTAATTGATTTTGACTTAAGCGTCACCGTGAGTCGCGTTGCTAACCCGTTCTGCCTGAAATACGCTTCGCTCATGCGTCATTGTTCGTAAAAATCTGTTGAATTGTATGCTCTCGTGACTCGAGAGCGCACGAGTACCATCCGTCATACTTCATCAATTAGTTCGAAATTTGACTGATAATGTCATTAGTCTATTCGTCAATGTATTATTCCAGTGTAAGAATGGACGCATTATGGAGTTTCTGCATTCGAATATTTCGTAACTTGAAAGTTATGGAACGTAAAAGTTGAGGCGGTAACGTAACTGACACTGGTGGTGCAGTGGCTAGAAAAAATCCAGGACAGAATCCAGGATGGAATCCGGGCTGTCCAGGATGGACTCTGGGCAATTCAGGATGGAGTCTGAGTAATTCAGGATGAAGTCTGAGTAATTCAGGATGAAGTCTGAGTAATCCAGGATGAAGTCTAGGTAGTGTTGTAAAACCCCATTAAGAAATAAAGTTTAAGGTACAATTCGTTTTGCAGTAATGATTTCGCAATAATGACCTGCCGCTTTTATGAAATGATATGTGAACTTTTATATACCTGAAGAGAAACGTCATTTTCAATCAAGCCTTGGTAAAAAATGCGGAAAAAATGGAAGAGTACGACACTTCATTATTTTCGCAATGCATTAACTTTTTTTCTCCATTTTTTCAAGAAGATTACCATTAAACTGAACTGAAGGTGAATATTTTTTGCAACTATTCCAAAGTTTAAACATCATTTTATAATTGCCACATGTTAATTATATGGAAACGTAATTATAAAGCAAATTATGTCATCGACTATATTTCTAGAAGAATTAGAGATTTACAACTATGAGTCTAGGTAATCCAGAATTGAGTCCGAGATGGACAATAGGATTGGATTAAAACCGATTGTCCCCATTATTTTTACGTGAGTGCTAGACCAGTTCTACCGGTAACCGGGAGACTCGAATTCCATTGCAAAATCCTGAGAGCAAAATGTTTTTCGTAAGCAGCAGCGTGCCACAAAGTATACATTGTATACTGCTTTAAGTCACACTACGCTGTTGGCGTAAACATTGAAGCTCGGGGAAATCGACATTCGTCGTAGATTTTCTGCGGTTTCCTGCAAATACTTACAGAAAGAAAACTTCGAGAAAAAAAAGATTTCATTGATTTCAAATAAATGGGTGGATTGGATTTTTTTCATTGACTTTAAGGAAATATTTCGCTGCTTTCAATGAAATGTTGTATTTGAATTTTAAAGTGAACATTGATTCAAAGAAACATTTTTATTGTTTGAAAGTTCTTCTTTAAGTATCTCGAAGACACATTTTTTTTAAATCAATGATAAAAGGGTCATCGGTCCTTCTCTAAAAAGTATGTTGCGAGATTTTACCGAATTGCGAGTTGGTCCATTGTTGTCACGTTGTTCGCGCTGTGATTCGTCCAAATTGGCGCGAGATCAGATCGAGACCGAGACCGAGTTCGTGTTTAACACGTTTGACAGTTGTAATTCTGACAGTTTTGTCAAGCATATCGGGCGCGCGAGGTTTGAATTCCCAAGTTGGTTGACTTTACAATATTTCGGGGTTTCTGGATTATGTGTTAATTGCGAATATTAAACGAGGCTTAAGATGTTGAACGACAAAGTGCGACGTAGTCTCTATGGCAGCAACAAAACCAGGCGTACGCGGAGTCACTACATGCGGATCAACAGAACAATCGTGAATAAGATGATAAGCGAAGAGATCGGGGAGAATTGAAATTCTGCAGTCAAGTAAATCAGACCTCTTTGTTCACTGTTACTTTTAGCAAAATCCATGCCAGGTTTCCAGAATTGGAAATCCTGTATTTATTTCATTGAGCAAAGAGGTCGTACTGCTTTACTAAAAATGTAAAGCCCCATATAATGATGGGACTTTACATTTTTTTTCTAAAGTCTGGAAATGCACCAGACCTCGCAAATTTGAAGATATCAAGGTAAATACTAATTTATAATTGAAAGAATGTTAAAAGACAATTGGTAATCAATTTGAGTCAAATCTATAAAGAGTTTCCGATTCGATAAGATTTGGAATTATTGGAAAAATTTGTTAGATCTCTTAATTTTTGGGAATTCTGATTATATATATTATATATATTAAATAAGATCACTGCACCGACACACGATCTCTACTCGCGGAGTTTTGTAGTATAAATTAATTTTGCATTAATTCAATGTCACTACATTTCTTTAAATTTCGGAGCAGTCAAACAAAATATAATATTAACTTGAATACATCATTTCATTGACGAAAAAAAAAAGTTTCATAATTCGAGATTTCAAAGACGTTCCTTTGAATCTTTTGAAGCTTTTTCTCTTGGAGAACAGAACTCATATCTATTGTAAAAGTTGTGACAATTATTTATCTAGTTCGCATAAATGAATAAATGGTTATCACGACTCATTTACAGCAATATCATTTTTAAAAAGTGGTTGTAGCAATTACTTTCTTCTTTCTCTGTGTAAAGTATGGGGTGTGGTTAAAAAACAGGGGTAACTTTAGTAAGAAGAATTGCACTCGAAAGTCGGAAACATTCTACAACCCTTACCCTGCTATTTCACGAATGATCGCGCATACGAGTAGTCGTCTCGACGCCCAGCATGAACCTGAGTAAAAAATATCAACGCTCCGTCGCATGTGACCGAATCGCTACTGGACGAGTGGCTTACGTGTACATATATACAATACCTATATACGGACAGATCAAATTGGCGTAAGTCCAAAAGGAGAATTCACTGTACGCTCGGTGCAACGTTTCGCGCGAGGTTCCCACAAGAAGTCAACGAAAAAGTGTAGAGGCTCTTCAGCTCGGTCTGTCTCCATCGAAACACCAAGCGCAAGAGCAAAGGACAAACCAGTCAGCATTCAAACCAGTAGCCAGCATCGTTCTCCACGTCTTTGCTACTCTCGGTTCTCTCAATGCTTCGTCGCCCAGCGACACAGCTTCTGCTGGCCTTACGAACCGACGTCAAAGAAGAAGGAGAAAGCCACGAATAAGAAGAAGCTGAAGAAGGAGGACACGGAGGCGAAGCACTCCGAGACTTTTGCTGTGAGTCCTCTTCTCACCGCTGCAGCTTTTCCACCTCGAGAGTGTGCACGAGGGTCTAAATGGAATTGGCTCTGCGCCAGGGGAGTCCCCGCGGTTAAGGGAAATGGGATTTTTCATTTGGAACGCAAGAATTCCAGGGAAGAGAAGGGGGCAAAAGGAGAGAACGACGTAGCGTGGAAGGGAAAGCGAGAAAAAGGATAAGAGAAGGAGATCGAGTGAGTGACTGTGCCACGAGTGGATGACTTGCTAAGATACCGGCGCCGCTACTGAACGGATATACTGCACGTATACATAGTACGCTCTTGCTCTACTGCGTTTCCCGTGATGCTGGCTGACTAGGCTCTTGCCTCTCAACTCCACGGATTTTCATCGTTTCCACCTTCGTATTCTCCGTACTGTACACCCCTTCCGTTCCTGGCACCAAGAAATATAATATTCAATTCACTATCCGACTCCATCTTTATTTTTCATCGCTTTCACTTCGTAATGCAAGCAAAAAAAAAATATTTTCAAGTTCCACTTATCTGGAGCCCTCGAAACAAAAATAGATACATAATAGAGTGAAAGAAGGAGTAAAATAAAAATGTAGTTACGTTTATTGTCGCTTAGTTTACGAAGCAGAAAGTTAATGGTGACAATGAATGTATCTTACGTAGAGCCCAACTGCCCGCAGAGAAATTTCTGTGTTGTCACAACATAAATCGGTGACAACAAAAATTGTTTTGTTAGGCTAACAAAAAGATTCGTCAACCCAGCAAAATGATAGCAAAGCTGACTTGTCAGCCGAATACAAGATTTGCCAGCCTAACGTAACGATTTTTGTTGTCATCGTTTTATGTTGCCACAACACAGAAATTTCTTGCCGTGTGAGATTGCGGTTTTGGAGTAAGAAAGCACTAGTGCGAGAAACAAAATCGGAGCCATTTGCGCATGCCCAGCATTTTTATTCTTTCTTGGCCTTAGAACCAAATCTGCAGATATGAAAAGAACACTGTAAAAAAAATCTACTTGAAATTTAGTGTACTTTTACTGGAAGTTTTTATTCATAAACTAGTATATTAAAATTAGTATGCAAGTGTAATGTAAAATTAATGTATGGTACACCACATTCAATAATTTACTTTAATTTTACAGTAAAAGTATTTGAATTTTAATAATTTGCTTTAATTTTACTGGAAAAGTACATGAATTTTATACCACAATTGTATATTAAATTTCGATGACGAGTTTTATGAATAAAACTTCCAATCATTTCTAACAGTATATATTGATTCTCATGCATAAATATATATTAGAATTGAATATTGTATGCCATTTTTAAATGTTCCAACTTGCCCCACCTTGAGTGTTTCAACTAGCCCCGATCTCTATATGCGACGAAGCACTAGGGGAAGAGAGGAAAAGGAAGTGGGACGATATGGAGGAAAGGAGAAACGAAGCGTCGTCGCAGACCACCCAGAAGTCGACACAGAAGTTTTGACAAATTTATATTACCGGCTTTTCGCTTCCTTCCGTCTCTAAGTTCCTACACTTTGCCAATTCGTGACATCGTCGCGGCGTTGTGTCGTTGATGCTGAATAATCGTATTTCGCATTCACCGAGAAAAGGAAAGTTTCGCTTGTTTGCGGCTTGGAAACATACATCGCTCGTACTTTGAAAAAAAAAAACAAGTTACGAGTGCAACGACTTTCAATATTAATTCGCCACTACGCTATTAATTAATTTACCGAATACGATACACCTCCGGTTCAGCATGTTTATGCAATTTATTTCAACAATCCAATATTAATGAAATTGCGAATATCAAATATGCCGAACAACGATATTAAAATATGCAATATCACCGAATCTGCTGTGCACTGTAAATTACCTCCAGTGCATGCAGCAAAAATGAAAATTTTCATAAAACAGCAAACAAAAAATAAAGAGAATTAAAAAAAAATAAAATCGCCTGACTCGACTAAATAAGGTTAATACCAGAGTTGTAGATGCCTAATACTTATAGATTTCCTAACAATAACATGTAACGATTATAATACAATGAGTAAACTTTTGAATAATCGAAAAAAGGCTGCAAAATAGAACTTTGCAAATTGCTTCCTCATTATTGTTGGATTTTTACAAATCTTCCTCTATGAGGAAGCATGTTAATCTATTTTGGCTTCCTCATAGATGAAGCTTTGTAAAAATCCAAGAATAATGAGGAAGCAATTTGCAAAGTTCTACTTTGCAGCCTTGTTTATATTGGCGAAAAGTGTTTGCAATTCCCTCCCATTTTTCGAAAACTTATTTGACCTCAGCTTAATGTGCAAGGACTACCTTAATCGAAATAACGAAAACGGAGTTTATCCTCCTCTTTTGTGTAAATTTTCATCTCGATTCGTCACGTCGTTCGAGAGTTATGAGCAATTCTATTTTGGGACAAGCGGTCATTATAAATTTAAAAAATAAAAATTATATATGAAGCAATGTGTAAAATTCTACTTTGCATTCTTATTTCCAATGAGTACAAACTTTTGTCTCGCATTATCGACTTTTGCTGATGCTAGAGCGAAAATCGTTTTTTTTTGTAAATTTCAAAATGTCGTAAAGTCTGAACTACTTTACCGATCATCGTCAAATTTGCTACGTGGCATAGTTCCTTTTCGTCTGTAAAACATTTCGGTTACATTGGTGAAATTCGACGTGATTTATAAAAAAAATTATTTTTTTTTCGAAAAATTCAAACATCTATAAAATCTGAACCGCTTTACCGATTTCGCCCAAATGCAATGCCAAACAACATTGAACGTATATTTATTTATAAACAACTATTTAGCAAGATCGTCTAATTCTTACGAAAGTTAGAGCGACCACACCCTTTTTTTCAAAAAATTAAAAGTACCATAAAATCAAAATGGCTGATTTTTTTTTTTTTTAAATCTCAACATTTAAAGCGGGGCAACTACTCTACTTGCGCGCCAAATTTGAGCCATGTCGCTCGAACGGTTACTGAGTAATAGTTCATCGAATTTTCGAAGCCCAGGAGACACACACACACGGACATTTTTTCTAAACCACTTTTCTCGACGTTTTGAACAATTCTAAGCATACTGGCATGAAAATCTCGAAAAAAAAAATTTTCATGAAAACAAAGCTTCCTCTATGTGGAAGCAAAAATGAGTATTTTTTCAGCTATTAAAATGTTTACTCATAATTTTACACTCACTACATGTTATTATTATGAAATCATAATTACAAAACAAACTGTACTCTAAACTATTTTTCTTAAATTAATGAAAATTACTTTTATAGTCAACTCAATTGCAGCAACTATAAATTAGTTACAGTAACTATAAAATTCAGAAAAGATTTTTATAATCTATTATTTATAGCTATTACTACCAGCTTTTCCTCTTAGTGATTAAAGTTAATTATTTTTTGGGCATCTGGCCGTATCGATTTTCTCATCATTCTTGCATTTAGCCCTTAACAAGAGAATTAAGAGCTTCAACTGACCACGGAAAATTCGAAGAATAAGTGGATAGTCGTAGGAGAAAAAGGGCGGGATGTAGAGAGAGAATGCCAAAAGAACAAAGAAGGGAACAGAAGATGGGAAGGGGCCAGAGCTACGAGCTCCGCGAGTAGTGCAGTTAGAGAGAAGGAGAAAAATTGTGGCTAAGCATTAAGGTGAACGTACATTTAACTTTACCCCGGGCGAACCATCGTATACGTATATAAGCACATCGTGGATAGTAGAAACGTACGAACAGCGTAGATACGTCGTACTGCCCGGTCTGCCCCAAAAGTAATTGTTATTTCCTCCCGGAACCGGAAGCCACGGTTCGGCGACTCTGCGAAACGACTGAGTACATGCTCAGTTCACCCTCCCTCACCGCGTTCCCTGCGTTACGACAACGCGCAGTCACCCTTACCACAGCAGCTTCCCTCTTGGTTCTACACTCGTATATCGATATAATCTCCCACTCTCCTTTTCACATCTCTGTCCTTCACTGTGTTCTCAGTTTCGCTCTTACTCGTACTCGCCTCTCGACATTGTCCAGCACGTTTCACAAAGCAGC
Organism: Ephialtes manifestator; assembly: GCA_963970395.1. Lineage (NCBI taxonomy): Eukaryota > Metazoa > Arthropoda > Insecta > Hymenoptera > Ichneumonidae > Ephialtes > Ephialtes manifestator. The sequence goes on from OZ019968.1 coordinate 47,370,251, forward strand.
GCATATACCGAGTGGAACATTTTTCGATCCATGAAACGAATATTCACAATCGTTTCGAAATCGTCGACCAAGACGGTAGATTGTAAAAAAACAAAAAAACGAACGGGTAGAAAAATAGTAAGGCAAAAAATATTAGCGCGCTTCGCGCTTAAATCAACGGGATTGTAAAATCCGTTTTTCCTTGGCTCGAAGATAACTGGACTTCAATGTTAAAATGATGAATCCAGAATGGAGTTTGGTCAGTCCAGGATGGAGAATGGAATTTGACCCGATCCGATTGTTCATCTTGGACTCCACCCTGGACTACCTAGAATCTGTACTGGATTGATCAGTATCCATCCTGAACAGCCCAGACTCCGTCCTGATTCTACCCTAGATTCTATCCTGGACTCTCCATCTTTTTTTACGCAGTCGGATACTACAGCACGACAAATTAATCTTGTGCAGATGATTAGATGAATGTGTTAAAAATGAACTGAAGTTACATCATATACAAAAAATATATATTTTTGAATTCGAACAATAAGTATAGTGAATTAAGTTAAGCAAAAGTGAAGTTATGTTTTGCAAAGTTTTTACGTATGGTAGGAAACCACGGCAGCCTCCCTGTGGATTCCACACTCGTATATCGATATAATCTCCTACGCTCCTTTTCACATCTCTGTCCTTCACTATGTTCTCAGTTTCGCTCTTACTCGTACTCGCCTCTCGACGTTGTCCAGCACGTTTCACAAAGCAGCGCATATACCGAGTGGAAGATTTTTCGATCCATGAAACGAATATTCACAATCGTTTCGAAATCGTCGACCAAGACGGTAGATTGTAAAAAAACAAAAAAACGAGCTGGTAGAAAAATAGTAAGGCAAAAAATATTAGCGCGTTTCGCGCTTAAATTAACGGGATTGTAAAACCCGTTTTGCTTTGGCTCGAAGATAATACGCTGGACTCCAACGTTAAAATGATGAATCCAGAATGAAGTTTCGTCAGTCCAGGATCATCTTGAACTCCACCCTGGACTACCTAGAATCTGTACTGGATTGATCCGTATCCATCCTGGATAGCCCAGACTACATCCTAGATACTCCCCTGGATTCTCCATCTTTTTTGCGCAGTCGGATACTACTGGACAACAAATTAATCTTGTGCAGATGATTAGAGGAACGTGTTAAAAATGAACTGAAGTTACATCATACACAAAAAATATATATTTTTAAATTCGAACAATAAGTATAGTGAATTAAGTTAAGCAAAAGTGAAGTTATGTTTTGCAAAGTTTTTACGTATGGTAGGAAACCACGGCAGCCTCCCTGTGGATTCCACACTCGTATATCGATGTAATCTCCTTCTCTCCTTTTCACATCTCTGTTCTTCACTATGTTCTCAGTTTCGCTCTTACTCGTACTCGCCTCTCGACGTTGTCCAGCACGTTTCACAAAGCAGCGCATATACCGAGTGGAACATTTTTCGATCCATGAAACGAATATTCACAATCGTTCCGAAATCGTCGACCAAGACGGTAGATTGTAAAAAAACAAAAAAACGATCTGGTAGAAAAATAGTAAGGCAAAAAATATTAGCGCGCTTCGCGCTTAAATCAACGGGATTGTAAAATCCGTTTTTCCTTGGCTCGAAGATAACTGGACTTCAATGTTAAAATGATGAATCCAGAATGGAGTTTGGTCAGTCCAGGATGAAGAATGGAATTTGACCCGATCCCATTGTTCATCTTGGACTCCACCCTGGACTACCTAGAATCTGTACTGGATTGTTCAGTATCCATCCTGAACAGCCCAGACTCCATCCTGATTCTACCCTGGATTCTATCCTGGACTCTCCATCTTCTTTTACGCAGTCGGATACTACAGCACGACAAATTAATCTTGTGCAGATGATTAGATGAATGTGTTAAAAATGAACTGAAGTTACATCATATACAAAAAATATATATTTTTGAATTCGAACAATAAGTATAGTGAATTAAGTTAAGCAAAAGTGAAGTTATGTTTTGCAAAGTTTTTACGTATGGTAGGAAACCACGGCAGCCTCCCTATGGATTCCACACTCGTATATCGATATAATCTCCTACGCTCCTTTTCACATCTCTGTCCTTCACTATGTTCTCAGTTTCGCTCTTACTCGTACTCGCATCTCGACGTTGTCCAGCACGTTTCACAAAGCAGCGCATATACCGAGTGGAACATTTTTCGATCCATGAAACGAATATTCACAATCGATCCGAAATCGTCGACCAAGACGGTAGATTGTAAAAAAACAAAAAAACGAGCTGGTAGAAAAATAGTAAGGCAAAAAATATTAGCGCGTTTCGCGCTTAAATCAACGGGATTGTAAAACCCGTTTTGCTTTGGCTCGAAGATAATACGCTGGACTCCAACGTTACAATGATGAATCCAGAATGGAGTTTGGTCAGTCCCGGATGGAGTCTAGATAATCCAGGATCCTATTGTTTATCTTGGACTTCACCCTGGACTACCTAGAATCGGTACTGGATTGATCTGTATTCATCCTGAACAGCCCAGACTCCATCCTGATTCTACCCTGGATTCTATCCTGGACTCTCCATATTTTTTATGCTATCGGATAGATACTACTGCACGATAAATTAATCTTGTGCAGATGATTAGAGGAATGTGTTAAAAATGAACTGTAGTTACATCATACACAAAAAATATATATTTTTGAATTCGAACAATAAGTATAGTGAATTAAGTTAAGCAAAAGTGAAGTTATGTTTTTCTAAGTTTTTACGTATGGTAGGAAATCACGGCAGCCTCCCTCTGGATTCCACACATGTTCTGAGTTTCGCTCGTACTCGTACTCGCCTCTCGACGTTGTCCAGCACGTTTCACAAAGCAGCGCATGTACCGATTGGAAAATTGTTCGATCCATGAAACGAATATTCACAATCGTTTCGAAATCGTCGACCAAGACGGTAGATTGTAAAAAAACAAAAAAAACGAACTGGTAGAAAAATAGTAAGGCAAAAAACATTAGCGCATTTCGCGCTTAAATCAACGGGATTGCAAAACCCATTTTTCCTTGGCTCGAAGATAATACGCTGGACTCTAACGTTAAAATGATGAATCCAGAATGGAGTTTGGTCAGTCCAGGATGGAGAATGGGATTTGACCCGATCCCATTGTTTATCTTGGACTCCACCCTGGACTAGAATCTGTACTGGATTGATCAGTGCCTATCTTGGATAGCCCAAACTCCATCCTAGATTCTACCCTGGATTCTATCCTGGACTCTACATCTTTTTTACGCAGTCGGATACTACTGCACGGCAAATTAATCTTGGGCAAATGATTAAAGGAGGTCTTAAAAATAAGCTGAAGTTACATACATATACAAAAAAATATATATTTTTGAATTCTAACAATAAGTATAGTTTAATTTACTACTACTTATTAGTATCTTCACTTTTTATTATTATTATTTTATTAGTATCTTCACTTTTTATTATTATTATTTTATTAGTATCTTCACTTTTTATTATTATTATTTTATTAGTATCTTCACTTAATTTACTACTACTTATTAGTAGTAGTAAATTAAGTAAGCAAAAGTGAAGATACACTGTAAAAAATGTGGTGTTAAATTTAACACCACTACTGTGTAGTCCCCATAAGTCCATTACTATGATGTAAAGTTTAAACAGAAAAAAATGCCAATAACACAGAAAAGTGTCATCGATAACATTTTCCTGTGCAATCAGTCAATTAACACAAGAAAGTGTTATTGCCAACACGTTTCTATGTTATCGGACATTTTTTCTGTGTAAACTTTACACCAAATGGACCTACTGGGACTACACAGTGGTGTTAAACTTTACACCACATTCTTTATGTATGTTTTGCAAAGTTTTTACGTATGGTAGCAAACCACGGCAGCCTCCCCCTTGATTCCAGACTCGTATATCAATATAATCTTCCACTCCCTTTTCACATATCTGTCCTTCACAATGTTCTCAGTTTCTCTCTTACTCGTACTCGGTTCTCGACGTTATCCAGCACGTTCCACAAAACAGCGGGTGTACCGAGCGGATAATTTTGCGTTTCATGAAAGAAATATTCACAAGCATTCCGAAATCGTCAAGCAAGGCGGTAGATTGTAAAAAAAAACCTGGCACAAAAATAATACAACAAAAAAAACTTGGTCTCTTCGGCAAGCAGAGTAACTACTTCGTGTGACTAACGTGAAAGCGAGAAAATGCAAAAGCGAAGAGAAGAGTTTTCCACGCTGTGAAATAACTCGCTTGGTGTCTGTACGTCAATGGAAATTCGACGACAAGCTTGTCAGGTGTAATTAAGTTCGTCCACGGTAGCCGAGAGCTTTTTCTCTCTATTCTGCTACCAATCGCTCTGGCACGCGTACCATTATTATTGTACGTCAACGCTACACTGCTAGCGCCACTGCACTATTTAAGAGCGTATAAAAATATAAAATATCCCTGCGCACAAAACAACGTTGTATAGGTACGTGAAGACCATATGCATACACGATGTCCAACGTCGGTGAATTGAGAGGCCAAACGATACTTTGCCTGTACGACGCAGCTGGTATATATTAACATACTTTCCTTTATTCTCTCACCTCCTTTCCCTGGAATACAGTCGTGCAAATAACATCATAAAAAAATGGAGCAAAGTCGCTCCCAAGTCCAACCGAAAGATATTCCGTTTCCTTGTGTATGTTCGCCACTTTTATATACGTCGAGTTTATTATAACCGTCGGCAACCGTATTCAAAGTTAAAGTTTTCTCTGTAGTTGAGGGGGAGAATCGAAACTCCAGTAGAAAAAGTCACCGCTGGGTGGCCAAGGAATCGAAGGGCGCGGCGGGCACAAGCAGACTGGAAGGTCGGCGATAGTGGACGCATTTGGTGTGGGCAACAGTGAAGGTCTGCTCGGTGCACTCGAGTCGCTGGGTTGCTCGTGGCATCCGGGCTGCTTCTCGGTTTAATTTATTTTATTGCCACATAAAATCGTATGAAATGCAGCCACCGTGTGCCCTTTGCGCAAATACTCGGGTGAGGTGTACCGCGACTCTCGCACATCCTCCAGCGATGTGCTGCATTGCTGCGATATCATCGCGTTTCACTCGAAACACCCGCTTGTTGCGTATATGCGAGTTGCTATCGTAAAGTTTCCATCTATACACGCTACAGTCTGCTTACTTAGATAAATGGTATGTAGTGCAAACGAGTTGTAGTAGTGGTAGAGCGATGTTGTACTGCCGGTATAGAAAAGACGGCAGACATCGTCACATCCATGTGGAATGAAAGGGTCTCCCGTGCTCCTGAAGGGAATTAATGAACGGTAATGCGGATGCTACGGTATAAGAAATACCGAAGCTCTTTCAATTACCATTCGACTATTAAATTTCATCCGATACTTTAGAATAAAATTAAAAAGTGGAATATTTGTAAATGTGTTAAGTATTTGTTTATATCACTGCCAAAATGTTGTTTAATCGAAATTTCAATTTAAATGACATTTTAGCCACGAAATCACATTAGGGACATAACGTATAACCATTTTGTTAAAAATTTTTATATATTCAGCACTCCAAGGGGATTTCTAGAAATTGGAAGGACAGCGCGATCGGTAAAGTCGGAAGAAGTCATATTATCGAATGAAGAATAATACAATGAAAAGAAACCGTAGAATTATTGGAAGGGCGTAATAGGATCGGCTTGAAAATATAACAAGCTCGTAGGTTCTCTTGTAGTCTCATCAAAAACATTGTGCGTATTGTATTTAGCATTGTTAGCATTGTTGGAACACAATAGTCCATGTTTTTACTCGTATATATATATATATATATATATATATATATATATCTCTGTCTCTCGCTTTTTGCGCATTTCTATCTGCAGCTTGAATTACTATTGTTGGAATCGTATAACAAAATGCAATTACACGCGAAGCACGTGGACGTGAAGCGGCTGTTGGTGTAGGTTCGCTTGCATATAGCCAACGGCGTAATAGAGCGGCGCGTGCCGTTGCCGAACAGACACCCGACGCCCGTAAAATGTTTGTTTTAACGCGCGACACGAGACCATTCTCCCCTTCCACACCCCATCCGCGATCATATAGGCACAGTGCAGCGATCCCGGGTATCCAACTGACTCGGAAGCCCGTGAACGTGAAAATTCAACGGTCCTGGCTGCTCGACTATGTCCACGGGTAACGCATTGTGCGTATATATCTATATAGCTGTCGTTTCAGTAGTTAGAGTCGGTTGCTGATCAGACACGAGAGGAGTACTCTATCTCTCGCATCAGCAGAGACGACCTCTGCGTTCCGTCGCGGCTATTACACTAAATAAATTGTAGTATGCGTAGGAAAATATATTGCACATAAAAGCAGCAGCAGCACGCGTTCAGACCATTCTGCCGAGATTTTATAGCTTGATTTCTGCACCGAGCGTATCTATCTAATTCTCGTCTACGTCCGCCTTTTCATTCCAGCTTTGTTTTTCAGTCAGACAAGATTCTTTATTTTTTATGTGAATCAGTATTTATAACTTTACAACTGGTGTCCAAGTTTCAACGCTTTTTTTATGGAATTATCTTGGAATGAAAATCTGAAATTTCGGATGTGTGGAATATGAGAATTTAAGGCGAATGAAGAGCATATGTACTGTGGGTGTATATTGAAGTAACTCAGTAATCTCGAAATTAACGGTTGATGCGTAACAAGTTTATCTGTGCATACGTGCAGGCGATGCGGGCCATAGAAACATGTAGAAAATCATACGCATGGAAATGCGTATATAGACATAGGCAAACGTAAATATTGACGGCTCTATAATTTAAAGTGAGTTTCGAAACATAAACTTGCACCAAAAATGCTTAGAACAATATGCATTGGTTTTGGGCGGAAATCGAACCATGAACCACTGTGCGGCCATCCAGAACCCTATCCCGTGCAGAAACTAGTTCGGGCAGCCGTGATTAAATAAGGGGCCTTTTTACGTATAAACGTGGCATCCACAATAGGGAATCTCCTCTAGAACCCAACTAGGCTCAACAGAGGCAGCCACGACAAACTGCGGGGCCTAATCAGGCTTAAATGTAGAACCCTCACTAAGGTCTCCCATATTGAGCCTCTAAAGGCCCCATACTTCAAGCGTGACTAGCCTAGTAGGGCCTCTGATAGAACTGGGGCAAACTAGAAAGGGCCAAGTCAGAGCCCCAACTATTTTTCTACACGGGATCACTTGTATCATTACCCGCTTCGTTCAGAATTATTCAGTTAGTAAGACTGAAGAGGATGTTGAATACATTATTATTCGAATATAGGGGTGGGGGTAAAAATAGCGAATGACCAAAATAGTGAATGGCTAAATTAGCGAATTTCAAAATATGGAACGTCTAAATATAGAATGGCCATCATTATGAAATTGGCTAATTTTAGCCATTCGCTATTTTGATCATTCGCTATTTTGACCCCCAGTCTTATTAAAATGCAATCAAAATGGTGAATGGACAAAATAGCGAATGGCTAAAATAGCAAATTTCATAATGATGGCGATTCTATATTTAGACGTTCCTTATTTTGAAATTCGCTATTTTAGCCATTCGCTATTTTGACCCCCACCCGAATATAGACTATTTCTTGGAGTTATATCGAAAAAAGGGTATAGCAATTTAATTGCGACGTAGATTGGTCTGCTGATATTGGACATTCGGACTGGACTTAGCGAAGAGACACTCTGAAGCCGCGTTAATCCAGAAAAGGAAGATGCAAAGCTGAGCTGAACCCAACAACACTGGTAACAGAAACGCGTGATTTCATTAACGTGTCACTCTTTTATTCTGTATCTCTCTCTCACTTTCTTTCTTTCTCTTTTTCTCTCGTCACTCACGTTTCAGAGGCGTAACTCGGCCCAGAACTGCTGGGCTACGCAGGCGTGACGGGTGCTCGTACTCATTCCGTCTTCTGTCCCTCCTTTTGTTCCACTCATTTATCTCGTTTCCCCTAAAAGCATCAGACAACTCGACGCAGCACTACACGACCGCCCTAGTGGCTGGCTTCTAGCTCACTCTTTCTCTTCCCAAGTCCTTTCTACTCGGCAACTGCTCTGGCTCGCATTCTAGTGGTTAACTGGGTAACGTTCATTGCTATGAGAAGCACTAATGCATTCCAGCAAAATGTCTAGTATACACCCTCTGAGGTCAGCCGGAGTAACTGTGACGATGAATATTATATACTGGACAAACAAATTGGTTTGCATTGTTCTTTCATTCATTCGCTCAGGTTCATTGATTCACCACATTGAATAATTAACATTTGAATACACTTATAAATTCCCCGTGTAGAAAAATAGTTGGGGCTCTGGATTGGCCCTTTCTAGTTTGCCCCAGTTCTATTAGATACCCTACTAGGCTAGTCACGCTTGAAGTACGGGGCCTTTAGAGGCTCAATATGGGCGACCCTAGTGAGGGTTCCACATTTAAGCCTGATTAGGCCCCGAAGTTTGTCGTGGCCGCTTCTGTTGAGCCTAGTAGGGTTCTAGAGTAGATTCCCTATTGTGGATGCCACGTTTATACCTAAAAAGGCCCTTCATTTTATCGCGGCTGCCCGCACTAATTTCAGCACGGGTCATGAGATCACATTGGGTGTAGTGCACGGAAAAAAAAGATTAGCTGCCATAACCAAAAAATGATTTGACACAACCAACCGATCGTCCTAATTCCGTTACAACTCAAATGGTAGTGCCAACGATTTGAATGGTAGTCCCAACAATTCAAACGGAAAGCCCAGTCATTGGATTGGTTAGGCTGAATAATCTTGCGAAAACTAATCGTGAATAGTAGAGATGACTATTCGATATGATTGAGGCAACTAATATTTGAGAGCTTATGTACAGCAAATTGAAAACGTAGTTGTCACAACCAAACAATTCTTTCCGTGTGATACCGCATTTTTTAACATTAAACTGAAAAGGACGAATGCGTTTAACTTTTAAGTGAGACTCTTGATTTTCCGTTAGCACTTGTAGCAACCAAATCTCTGGGAAGAATCTTCTTACCGTTGCTCCTTGCCCGCGCAAAAAGGAAAGTATTAAAATAGTATTAAAAAAGTATGCAAAGTATAATGTCTCAAGTATGATCTATTGGACTGAATTAATACTAAAAAGTATTAGACCGTATTATTAGTTTTAAGGGCCCGGGTCGATATGTCCACGGTTTTCGGTATCCAGGTCGATATCCCCATGGTTTTTGGTGTCCAGGTCGATATCTCCATGGTTTTTGGTGTCCAGGTCGATATTTCCATAGTTTTTGGTGTCCAGGTCGATATCTCCATGGTTTTTTACGTCCAGGTCGATATCTCCATGGTTTTTTACGTCCAGGTCGATATCTCTATAACTTTTGGTATCCAGGTCGATCGCTCAATAGTTTTAGGTGTTTGGGTCAATTTTTTCATAGTTTTCGGTGATCAGATCGATTTTTCCATAGTTTTCGATGTCTAGATATACTCCCACTTATTTTTTAAGTATCTAGACCGGACTGAATACTGAAAATTGAGGCGCCATTAACATATAGGTCGAAAACGGTAAACAAATATAATTTGTACAACAAACATTATTTGTACAACAATAGATCATACTTGAGATATTATACTTTTCATACTGTTTTTAATACTTTTCTTGTTGCGCCGGTGATGCGATTTATTATTCTTTCATAAAACTACGCTCGAAAGGGTTAATGAAAATACCAAAATCCGAGCATATTGCATTATGACTATAACATACGGTAGGTTATTAAAATGACCTGGCCGAGATCCAGATTGACAAAGAATTCGAGAAGAAAAAAGTAAATAGCTAATTAAAATAAAAATTGTTTTTTTCAACAGGATTAAAAATAGGGTTCTGTGCACGTCCTTTATTCCTTATTATTATCCGCCTTTCACAAAGTTCGTTTTATGAAAAAGCTGAAATTGATCAGAACACTCCTTCATAAAGACGGCTTTATAAAGAGTAGAAAGTAATGAGGAAGCAATGTGCAAGGCTCGTCTTTACATCCTTGTGGAAAAAACCTTCCATTCATGCTAAATTAAATGTTGATATTAAGAAAGATGTTTGATATTGGACATTGCAATACAAAGTCTTAGCCTGTTAGCTTGGTATTTGCGTAACCCAGAACCTAAATAATCTCGACGCCATGTACTTAAAAAAAAAAATTGAACGATGAAATATATACTTAAGGATGAAATTATTTACCTATGATCTAATCTTATTAGCAAAAACATCAATTATCCTGGATTACTGTCTGCTTGTAACTGTAACTACGTGTATAATTCCCGTATTCCCAAGCGAATCGTCCGTCGCACAGCTATACCCCATTAATTCAACCAGATCTATATCTATCGAGGTTCGCGCTCAGTTCAAACTGTCAGAACCAGTAAGAGAGAGAGAGAGATCATTGGTTCCAAGTTGAGAGTAGAATATGCAGGAGGGAAGAGATATCAAGTTGGAGGTCGATCTAATGGTACGTGACTGATGGAGTGATCTTGAGACCTGTGGACGCGCAGGCCGAACTGGAGTACTGGCTGGAATGGAAGCCTGTACCAAAGGCGAGGACGCTGACGAACGTACAGACAACCGCCCGCACGCCAACTCTCGATAGTCCGATACCTATAGTGTGCATATATAACCATAGTAACTACCAAACTGTATATCTGTATATGCCTATGTATACATATATACAGATACTATTGAACCTGAGAGTCTGCAAGTTGAGGATTCAGGCGATAGGTGCTGGATATAGTTAATTAGGGCCAACCCTCCGTTCGGTATTGTCATGAGGGTCGACAACAACACCAGCTTATGGCATAGGTTGCGTTAACGAGAATCATGGCTTACCTATAGCAGCCATTTCACATCCATACTCGATGACAGCCATTGGTACAGGTAAATAAGAGAGATTCACTCGGTTGATTGACGAGGTAACGGATATGAAATTTCATTCGATGCCTCAAAGTCCATCTCTTCATCTAATGCAATGACCCGTTTCGCATGACTCTGCTGTGTTGGTCCATACGCGCGTTATCTGACGTCTGAGCGAATATACGCGGACGTTCGGCGTCAATCCACCCGTCAATCAAAATCCCTGTGACGTGACTCCCATTCACTTTTGAAAATATAATATGAAAATATCTCTCATGTCCTGTGTATGTTGGATGACGTTAATATTGACATAGTATGTCAGGAGTTATGACTGGTGAGATATTGACCACATGCAACTGACTTTTCTGACCGACAGGCAGGCCTAGGCCGAGGGTGGCATGGTTTCTCGGCAGCAAACTGATCAACTCGAGCCACGAGGTCAGGGAGATACAAGGTGCGAATGGGGAGATCAATTTCGTGACCGTAAACCGCGTGACGCTCGAGGGGCTCACCAGAAGTCACCACAACGTCAACCTCACGTGCAAGGCAAACAACACGTCTCTTGCACCTCCCGCCTCCACGACGGTCATCATCGAACTCAACAGTGAGTATAAATTTGATTGAATGCAATTTTTTGTAGATTTAATACAACACCGATCGCCTAAATGGAAGAGAGCTCAGCTTTGCTGGAAACAACGAAAAACTTGGTTACAAAAGATGCCGTGAAGACTTTGATAAGCCTACACGGAAAAAAAGACTTGGTTGGAACAACCAAGTGCCTTGATTATATATGCGCAGACGATTAATTGGTTAGACCAACCAAGTAATTTGTTAGGCTACCAATTTCTTGGTTGGTTTAACCAAGTCACTTGGTTAGCTTACCAAGAAAGCAAGGTTAGCTTGCTAGGAAAGTTGGTCTAACCAAATCACTTGGTTACCTAACCAAGTGACTTGGTTAGACCAATTTTCTTAGCAACCCCGGCAAATTTGGTCTAACCAAATTTCTTAGACATTTGGTTAGACCAAATTTAACTTAGAAATTTGGTTAGACCAAATTTTGTCTAACCAAATTTCTAAGAAATTCGGTTAGACAGGACAAATTTCTTAGTCGAACCAAGAAATTGGTAGCCTAACAAATTACTTGGTTGGTCTAACCAATTAATCGTATAGCGCATATATAACCAAGGCACTTGGTTGTTCTAACCAAGCCTTTTTGTGCGTGTAACCAAGTACGCTTGGTTTAGGCTTTCAAGACAATCAAGTACACTTGGTAATTCAAACCAATAACCTGGTAAGCCTAATCAAGTTTTTATTGGCAGCATTCTTTCACCAATTTCATTGTTGTACCAACCCGGCCTTTTTCTTCACATAATAAATATAGCAGATAGTAACAGATATTGGTTCAAACTGAAATTGCATTTTGTCAATCCGCTGAAGTATATGGAATATTGGGATCAATCGTTTTTTTTTTTTTGTTTTCCTGTTAGAAGCATCGTCGAAAGCTGAAAAAATAATCGGTAGGAACCCAAAATTAAATTGCCTAACAGAAGATAGAAAAGCGTGTATAAATGAAGGAGGAGTCGGAGCGTGATATTTCGCATCAAGCGGAAGCGGAAAATTGAAACAATTTTTCATCGATTAAGCGAACGTATGCGATTGCGAAACTAGAAGAGGGAGAAGTAGTTGAGGAAGGAGAGGGGTGATCCTGTACTGGATACCTTGCTGCAGTGGTCGCGGCTGGTACGTCGAAAACCAATCAACCCTCAGCAACGGAGCGCTACTATCATTAATAACGTTGAGATTGGTGGTGCACACACTGACCGCAAGCAGCAGCAGCAGCAACGAACATCCGCGGGGACGAGAGCAACTACGAGACTCGTCGCATGCAGCAATGGAGCACCGCCGTGACGATATTAAATTTAATTTTATGACATGGAGCCGAGCACCGGTGACACGTACAGGACGGTAGTGCCTGCGGGACTATGGTTACCACATAGCTTCTACCTCGACTCGCGACCATTGCGTTCATTTCACTGCCTCCTCATCCTCTCTGGCGGATAGGAAAGTCCCACGGAATATTGCCCAGCGTAGAATATTCATTCTAATCTGTGTAAACATTCTGTCGTTGGGATAGACCAATATTGAGGAAACAGAGAGAAGATTCGTTAGATGCTTTCAAGCACTCCACCAGAAAATGTTGAATGCAAATATTGGTGAAAATGAACTATCTAGCTGGTTTAATGTACACACTTGAATAATAACTCGTTTTTTTTGTTGCCGTATATTGTACAAGCATATATATATAACGATAAATTTACGCAGTCAAAAACATGATTAAGTTTCAACTAAAGAAGGAGTATATTTGCTATATGATTAATCAATCAATTTCCTATCTCTCCTATTTTAAAACTAAATATTTGAACATCTTGAAAGTTTTCTTGAAAGCTTAAAATAAAATGAGGCATCGTTACGATGTCTCATTTCATTTAGCATTAAATACCAAATAAGTCACCGCTTTGGATTTGTTCACTATGTTGTCCTATTTCGGATGACCTTTGTATTAATTCTTCCTAATCTAATACACACAATTGCAATATGGTCCATTGAAGCTCCGGATTTCTATGGGTTCAGATATTTTATGTTGAAATTACATGTTGATAATTATGAAACCCTCGATCCAATAGCGAAATGCTGCAGCAGTTCTACAGGAATAATCTGCAATTATTTCAGTTCAATTCGCGTGGATCAAATTGGCCATGTGAGAGATAACGAGACCAATAGCATTGATCGCTGTTTTGATATTTATATTCGTAACGAAGATGAGAGATAGATGAACAATCGCCTTTCCGGTAACGTTTCGATGCATGCTGATATTCTGTTCTTTGTCCCATTTCCCTTTTCCAAGCAGCATACTCTTGCCCCCGGAGAGATATTCGTTTGCAAAAGTTTCCGCAAACAAGTTTAAATTGAATCATGTTCCGTGAAGACGTAAGATGGCGGGCGACATTCTTCCTAATCTAATACACACAATTGTAACATGGTGGATTAAAGCTCCGGATTTCTATGGGTTCAGATATTTTATGTTGAAATTACATGTTCATAATTATGAAACCCTCGATCCAATAGCAAAATGCTGCAGCAGATCTACAGGAATAATTTTCAATTTTTTCAGTTCAATTCTCGTCGATAAAGTTGTGAGTGACAACCAGTCCAATAGCATTGATTGCTGTTTTGACATTTATATTTGTAACGAAGATGAGAGATAGATGAACAATCGCCTTTCCGGTAATGTAACGATGCATGCTGATATTCCGTTCTTTGTCCCATTTCCCTTTTCCAAGCAGCATACTCTTGGCCCCGGAGAGATATTCCTTTGCAAAAGTTACCGCAAACAAGTTTAAATTAAATCATGTTCCGTGAAGACGTAAGATGGCGGGCGACATTCTTCCTAATCTAATACACACAATTGCAACATGGTCCATTGAAGCGCCGGATTTCTATGGGTTCAGATATTTTATGTTGAAATTACATGTTCATAATTATGGAACCCTCAAGCCAATAGCAAAATGCTGGAGCAGATCTACAGGAATAATCTTCAATTATTTCAGTTCAATTCTCATGGATCAAATTGGCCATGTGAGAGATAACGAGACCAATAGCATTGATCGCTGTTTTGATATTTATATTCGTAACGAAGATGAGAGATAGATGAACAATCGCCTTTCCGGTAATGTTTCGATGCATGCTGACATTCTGTTCTTTGTCCCATTTCCCTTTTCGCAAGCAAGTTTAAATTAAATCATGTTCCGTGAAGACGTAAGATGGCGGGCGACATTCTTCCTAATCTAATACACACAATTGCAACATGGTCCATTGAAGCTCCGGATTTCTATGGGTTTAGATATTTTATGTTGAAATTACATGTTCATAATTATGGAACCCTCAAGCCAATAGCAAAATGCTGGAGCAGATCTACAGGAATAATCTTGAATTATTTCAGTTCAATTCTCATGGATCAAATTGGCCATGTGAGAGATAACGAGACCAATAGCATTGATCGCTGTTTTGATATTTATATTCGTAACGAAGATGAGAGATAGATGAACAATCGCCTTTCCGGTAATGTTACGATGCATGCTGATATTCCGTTCTTTGTCCCATTTCCCTTTTCCAAGCAGCATACTCTTGCCCCCGGAGAGATATTCGTTTGCAAAAGTTTCCGCAAACAAGTTTAAATTAAATCATGTTCCGTGAAGACGTAAGATGGCGGGCGACATTCTTCCTAATCTAATACACACAATTGCAACATGGTCCATTGAAGCTCCGGATTTCTATGGGTTCAGATATTTTATGTCGAAATTACATGTTCATAATTATGAAACCCTCAATCCAATAGCAAAATGCTGCAGCAGATGTACAGGAATAATCTGCAATTATTTCAGTTCAATTCTCGTGGATCAAGTTGGCCATGTGAGTGACAACGAGTCCAATAACATTGATCGCTGTTTTGATATTTATATTCGTAACGAAGATGAGAGATAGATGAACAATCGCCTTTCCGGTAATGTTACGATGCATGCTGATATTCCGTTCTTTGTCCCATTTCCCTTTTCCAAGCAGCATACTCTTGCCCCCGGAGAGATATTCGTTTGCAAAAGTTTCCGCAAACAAGTTTAAATTAAATCATGTTCCGTGAAGTCGTAAGATGGCTGGCGACATTCGCGTGCAAACTGGTAGCATTGCAAAAGCACGGCCAGATGCTCCGCCGCTTCAGAAGCTTCGCCATTACTATTCCTACACTTATACAGCTATGTTGCTAGTACAGGGTGGGCGAGAGGAGAAACGAAGGGGTAAGCTGACGCGCGTCGTGGCTACGAGACTCGAAACTTTTCCAGTACCCGTGGTTCCGCCGAATGCGAATCCTGGGAAAAGAAATATAAACATTCAAGGGGAGCGGACGGAGTATACGTGCTGGAACCTGGTTCCGGTAAACGGAAGTGAGGGAGAGATAAAACGCCGGTGCTAGACGAGGAAAAGCTCGTACTCGTCTTTCGCTGGTGATGCTGCCATAGCGGTTGCATTGAAATTGTAAGAATTGCGAATTCCGCTCTGGCGAAGGACGATCCAAGACTTGGATAAGCATCGCCACTGGTACAGAGGAAGAAAAACTCGGCCAAAGCCTCTACTCGATACTTGTCTGCATCACAAAGCCTCCACTCCATACTTGTCTGCACTATACCAGATATACTTTCGTCGATGGACGTCAGCACTTTTTCAACAATACTTTTCACTTTATTTTACGATGACACGAGCTCCAAAGGAAATGTCGAACCTTTTGCAGGCTGTGCGGTCTCTTTGTAATGCTGCCAACAAGTAGATAAGAATCGTTTTAGTCAGACCCGATGCGCACCGTGTAAAAACTACGATACATCTTTTTAGAAATACTATAAAAATCTATTGTAGACCAAAAGCGATTTTTTCCAATTATATCCGTAATAAACTAAACGTGCAGAATTGCCCAGAAAGTGGAACGCATTCAGGCATTGGTATCATTGCCATATAACGAGAACAATAAACTATATTTCGTTATCGCTCGAAAAACATATATTTTATACAAGATAACAAGCAGCAGACATTCTCGATGAAACTCACGGATTATGTATTTAAATACTATATACAAAATTCCTAGAAACCGAATTACAATATAATTGGATACTCGGAGCGTTGTAACAAGCAGAAAAACAGCTCGTTATCGCTTTAATATAAGAGAATAACAAAGGCATGCATTGTGCGTTTCAATTCAATATTGTTGGCATTCACTTTTTATCATTTAATAATGCGATTTAGTACGTAGAGTATTTCCAGTTATGTGATAGGGGAGAATGTCCGAATACATATTTGTTCATTCGTCCATAATCGATCAATGTTAGACTTTTAAACAAAAATGAATTTTGAATTGTCGGTGTTAACGTGGCTTCATTATACAAAAATCATTCGATCTACAGGCTGTGATAAAACCGCACTCACCAAACGAACCCCTGGTCACAAATAATCTCCCAACACATCAACGTGCTCATTGAGGTAACACAGTACAACCATGCGGTGCATTTCCTCGAAACCGAGAATGGAAAGCGAGCGAATGAAGGAAGCAACCAAATGGACATGTACGTTTGTGAAAATCTTGCAATAACATATCCGCCACGTGTAATTCAGTGGTAAACGTGAAATCCTTGCCAAATTATGGCAATAATATGAGTCGAGGTGTTTCATTCGTCTCACTCTTATGCATTCGAGTTAGTAGGTGCTGGACACCATAATACTGAATCTTTTTCATGCACTACCATTAGATTCCCTTGGAAACCTTGCGGTGATATATACAAAATTCCTAGAAGCCAAATTACAATATAATTGGATACTCGGAGCGTTGTAACAAGCAGAAAAACAGCTCGTGATCGCTTTAATATAAGAGAATAACAAAGGCATGCAATGTGCGTTTCAATTCAATATTGTTGGCATTCACTTTTTATCATTCAATCATGCGATTTAGTACGTGGAGTATTTCCAGTTATGTGATAGGGAAGAATGTTCGAATACATATTTGTTCATTCGTGCATAATCGATCAATGTTATACTTTTAAACAAAAATGAATTTTGAATTGTCGGTGTTAACGTGGCTTCATTATACAAAAATCATTCGATCTACAGGCTTTGATAAAACCCGCACTCACCGAACGAACCCCTGGTCACAAATTATCTCCCAACACATCAACGTGGTCATTGGGGTAACACAGTACAACCATGCGGCGCATTTCCTCGAAACCGAGAATGGAGAGCGAGCGAATGAAGGAAGTAACCAAATGGACATGTACGTTTGTGAAAAGCTTGCAACAACATATCCGCAACGTGTAATTTAGTGGTAAACGTGAGATCCTTGCCAAATTATGGCAATAATATGAGTCGAGGTGTTTCATTCCTCTCACTCTTATGCATTCGAGTTAGTAGGTGCTGGACACCACAATACTGAATCTTTTTCATGCACTACCATTAGATTCCCTTGGAAACCTTGCGGTGATATATACAAAATTCCTAGAAACCTAATTACAATATAATTGGATACTCGGAGCGTTGTAACAAGCAGAAAAACATCTCGTTATCGCTTTGATATAAGAGAATAACAAAGGCATACAATGTGCGTTTCAACTCAATATTGCTGGCATTCACTTTTTATCATTCAATCATGCGATTTAGTACGTAGAGTATTTCCAGTTATGTGATAGGGGAGAATCTCCGAATACATATTTGTTCATTCGTCCACAATCGATCAATGTTAGACTTTTAAACAAAAATGAATTTTGAATTGTCGGTGTTAACGTGACTTCATTATACAAAAATCATTCGATCTACAGGCTGTGATAAAACCGCACTCATCGAACGAACCCCTGGTCACAAATAATCTCCCAACACATCAACGTGCTCATTGGGGTAACACAGTACAACCATGCGGCGCATTTCCTCGAAACCGAGAATGGAGAGCGAGCGAATGAAGAAAGCAACCAAATGGACATGTACGTTTGTGAAAAGCTTACAACATATCCGCAACGTGTAATTCAGTGGTAAACGCGAGATCCTTGCCAAATTATAGCAATAATATGAGTCGAGGTGTTTCATTCGTCTCACTCTTATGCATTCGAGTTAGTAGGTGCTGGACACTACAATACTGAATCTTTTTCATGCACTACCATTAGATTCCCTTGGAAACCTTGCGGTGGTATATACAAAATTCCTAGAAACCGAATTACAATATAATTGGATACTCAGAGCGTTGTAACAAGCAGAAAAACAGCTCGTTATCGCTTTAATATAAGAGAATAACAAAGGCATGCAATGTGCGTTTCAATTCAATATTGTTGGCATTCACTTTTTATCATTCAATCATGCGATTTAGTACGTAGAGTATTTCCAGTTATGTGATAGGGGAGAATGTCCGAATACATATTTGTTCATTCGTCCATAATCGATCAATGTTAGACTTTTAAACAAAAATGAATTTTGAATTGTCGGTGTTAACGTGGCTTCATTATACAAAAATCATTCGATCTACAGGCTGTGATAAAACCGCACTCATCGAACGAACCCCTGGTCACAAATAATCTCCCAACACATCAACGTGCTCATTGGGGTAACACAGTACAACCATGCGGCGCATTTCCTCGAAACCGAGAATGGAGAGCGAGCGAATGAAGAAAGCAACCAAATGGACATGTACGTTTGTGAAAAGCTTACAACAACATATCCGCAACGTGTAATTCAGTGGTAAACGCGAGATCCTTGCCAAATTATGGCAATAATATGAGTCGAGGTGTTTCATTCGTCTCACTCTTATGCATTCGAGTTAGTAGGTGCTGGACACTACAATACTGAATCTTTTTCATGCACTACCATTAGATTCCCTTGGAAACCTTGCGGTGGTATATACAAAATTCCTAGAAACCGAATTACAATATAATTGGATACTCAGAGCGTTGTAACAAGCAGAAAAACAGCTCGTTATCGCTTTAATATCGGGTAGAAGTACCGGTTGTGGCCATTTTAAGAATTTTCCCATTTTCAAGTACTTGTGATTGGGACCAAATATCATAAAACTGTTTTGGACCTATACTTTTCATATCTGAGAAGAATATAATTTCAGATTTGTAGCATTAAAATCTTCATATGTATCGAGAAGACACTGGAAGATAGAAAAAAGTAGGAGCATAGCCATTTCACCAGTTCTGGCCACCTATGCACCGGTTTTGGCCACAGTAATGTACCGGTTTTGGCCATGCTTAAAATTAGAATAACTCAATATTCATTGCGCTTCAAACATTTTTTACGGTGTGTTTAATAAATCAAAATCGTATTCTTATGAAAGCATCCAATTCCTCTACACGAAAATGTCTTTAAAGCACAGATGCCATCTGTGAACCTAACTAACCTTTTTTGACATTCGTCTCCTTCGTTTTGCACTTTTTCGTAGCAGCTTTCTTTGTCACAAATAGTCATACATTATATTAATGTTTTACTCTTTACACTTTTATTTTTACTTTTACCAGAGTTCTTTCCGAAAGTAGATTTTCGCATTGCATAATGATGGGAATCTTCAACATGAAAGGTGTTCCACCGCTTTACCTTCTTTTTTACTATAAACATTTCTAAGGATATATTTTTCTTAGCGTTTTTCGTTTTTTTGTCTCTTCTTTACGAATTTATGAATTGGTTGTGTAATAATTAACGAAAAATTAATGATTATATTATCATGGCCATATCCGGGGCAACATGCTTATTCCATGTACCAGTTGTGGCCATCGTATTTTTTATAAATATATAGCTTTATTTCAAACTTTTAGTACATCAACATTTGCAGTGATGACTCTTAAGATTGATATGTGCAAAGCTGCAAGCAATTCGCCAACTATATAATCCGAATATGTATCTAGAGCTTTCGTCAAAATCTTGTCGAATTCCGTAAGGAGTTGACAATTTGATGAATCAGCTGATGATACTTTAATTACTGACACAATACTTTTTGTAATGGAGACGAACGGACGTCAAAATGACGATAAATGTTTCCAAAATACACAACGTTATGAAAAATTATGATTAAATACAGGTACAGAATTAAAATAGCCACGAAAAACGTATTTAAATGTAGGGGTGGCCACAACCGGTACTTCTACCCTAAGAGAATAACAAAGGCATGCAATGTGCGTTTCAATTCAATATTGTTGGCATTCACTTTTTATCATTCAATCATGCGATTTAGTACGTAGAGTATTTCCAGTTATGTGATAGGGGAGAATGTCCGAATACATATTTGTTCATTCGTCCATAATCGATCAATGTTAGACTTTTAAACAAAAATGAATTTTGAATTGTCGGCGTTAACGTGGCTTCATTATACAAAAATCATTCGATCTACAGGCTGTGATAAAACCGCACTCATCGAACGAACCCCTGGTCACAAATTATCTCCCAACACATCAACGTGCTCATTGGGGTAACACAGTACAACCATGCGGCGCATTTCCTCGAAACCGAGAATGGAGAGCGAGCGATTGAAGGAAGCAACCAAATGGACATGTACGTTTGTGAAAAGCTTACAACAACATATCCACATCGTGTAATTCAGTGGTAAACGCGAGATCCTTGCCAAATTATGGCAATAATATGACTCGAGGTGTTTCATTCCTCTCACTCTTATGCATTTGAGTTAGTAGGTGCTGGACACCACAATACTGAATCTTTTTCATGCACTACCATTGGATTCCCTTGGAAACCTTGCGGTGATTATATATATATATATATATAATGATGGCATACAAACTTCGCTAATGTTTACCACCCTGTGGAATCTCGTCGCGGTTGGACACGTAAGCGAACGAGCACAATATCGCTTTCCGGCCTGCGGCTAAGCCAAAATCGCGCCACTTAACCCACACTTCCGGCCAAAACTTGCCTCGTGATCTTTCTTGTTATCGCATCGTCGTAGTTTCGTTCAGAGACGATAAGCCTTTAGTACACTAGCACCCGGTGCTGGCAACGATCAGCCACTGCTGGCGATATGAGACCACGAGTAATTCACCGCTAGAGGCTTTTAGTCGGTATCGTCTCGTGTTCTAATTAAATTAGTACACTTATTACCTACCGTTACTCCTGGTTCGTACAATCATGTTCTCTTTCGAGTTCTCAGAACGTTTTAGTGCATTTTTTTTTCCTCTTACGCAGAAGAGAGTATATATACAGACGGACTGACCGGAATACCAGATTGTTTTCAGTATAGCACTGGATGCAGCTTTTAGCAAATGAAATCGGACTCAGGCTCGACAGACTGCCGGGGCACGTAGCCTAAGATTCCTCGCCACAACCCGTATCCACTGCTATTTTGTACTCTTGGATAGTTACACAACCCCTCTGTAATACTACGATGTACTGGTGTACATTGTGAGTTTACATGAGTCATACATACTTCTTCCAGCCAATGCATACTTAAATCCCTAGCGATGGGTGGATCGGGATAGTGTTATTGCTTTCTGTACCTCGGTAATGTTGCTTTCCATTTAACTATCAACTTTAAAGTTAAATGTCTTACCTTTTTCTGGGATTTGATACTTTGAAATTCATTGGTCATTGGCCATTGGCTCTTACTTTCATAATAAATTAGAATTTTTCAATTTCAATTCCCGTACACGGAAAAAACGACTTTATTAGGTTAACGAAAAAAGCAGTTGGACCCAACCAAGCGACTTAGTGCGCTGAGAGACAGACGATTTCTTGCACCGAGAGAAAAATATAGTACTCATTCCCAGATTCGTATAGTAATCGGGATCCAAAGTGGAAACATGGCATTTTTTTCCAGACACATACAAAGATTTACTAGACTTCGCTCGCTGTACTGTTTACGCTAAATACGTTAGCAGGTGACGCCTAGTAAATCTTTGTATGTGTCTGGAAAAAAATGCCATGTTTCCACTTTGGATCCCGATTACTATACGAATCTGGGAATGAATACTATAATCCTTCTCTCGATGTTGTTACACGGAAAAAAAGGCTTGGTGGGAACAAGCAAATGCTATGGTTATATATGCTCCAGACGATTGATGGGTTAGACCAACCAAGTAATTTGTTACGCTACCAATTTCTTGGTTGGTCTAACCAAGTCACTTGGTTAGCTTACCATGTCACTTGGTCATCTTACCAATTCACTTGGTTATCTTACCAAGTCACTTGGATAGCTTACGTGTTTTGCTATGCTGACAAATCTTTTGTTCGGCTGACAAATCTTTTTGCTGGGCTGAGCAATTTTATTGTAAGCCTAACGTAATGATTTTTGTTGTCCTCGTTTTATGTTTTAACAACACAGAAATTTCTCTCCGTGAATCCTGAAGAAATAAATGAAGCCGAATTCAGGTTCGCCGAACTGCTGAATTACGTAGCCTAAGATTCCTCGTCACAACCTGCATCCCCTGTTATTTTGTACTTTCGGATAATTCCAACCCCCTCTGTAATACTACAATGTGCTGGTATACATTGTGAGTTGGATACATGAGTCACAGATACATCTTCCAGCCAATGCATAGTTAAGCGATGGGGTGGATTCAGGATAGTGTTATTGCTCTCCGTACCTGGGTAATGTTGCTTTCCATCTAACTCTCATCTTCAAAGTTAAATATCTACCTTTTTCTTGGCCTTAATGCTTTCGAATTCATTGGCCATCATCTCTTCCTTTCAGAATAAATTTGAATTTTCCAATTAAAGTTCCTGCCATTTCGTTACGCAATTTTCCTGTAAAATGTGCTGTATATATCATGTACATGGCTGTGTATTCTAGAAGCACCGTACCACGCGTATATATATATATATATACATACATACATACATACTTGCCGTTTTTTTTATCTGCGCCCTTTGCTACTACACCCAACGCGGAGATTGCTCGCGTGACTCGTTCTAATTGTCTCGACCGTTACTTTTTTCGTTTTTCCTCGTCGTTCCCTTCACGAGCGTAGCCTCCCACCCTAATCACTCGCACACTAGCTGAACGACGATAGAAACTACAGAGGAAATTGTGCAAAGTTCTCAGCAGTCTGGGAAGCTACTGGATACCGCGGAAAACTCGGTTCCTCGTTTCCTCTGGCTTTGACGTCTTTTCCACGCGCTCCGGTCTCGTCATCCACGGAAAAATGAAATCGCTGTCGTGAGCTACTCTGAATCGCCGAGAGCGACGCGTTTAACGAGTAAAGTTTCAGTAGGAATTTCGTGTCTCGTCACTGTAGATATATATGTACATTACTATATATATAGTAATGTATATTTGAAATGGCCACTCGTACACGACATCCGCATTCACGACTAAGCGAAAGAGACTGACAACTGCAAGGCCAAAACTCGAGAACGATGTCATGCAACAGAATTTCATGTACAACGGGCCCACATGGAACGTTGAATTCACCTTTCCAAAATTAAACTCACGCTTGACAGCCATTCACTTAATGCACGTTCCACATTTTCTACTTCTCTGTCAACGTTCATTTTTCGAATGTTACCAACATTATTGCCGAATATTATTAAGATTAAATTAAGGATATACACTGTTAAAAACATTTACTAGAAAATTACAGTACCAGAGTGGAAGCTATTATTCACAACCTGTATCACAAATTTCTCGTCAATCTATATTAGATATTTAAGGTAACAGTACTGGAAAAGATTTGAGAAATTTGTAAATTTACTGTTTCAAAATACTAGTAATTTACATTCTGTATTCTTTTTGCATGTTGTTTATAAATTTCATGCACATGTTTATTATAAAGTCGAAATCTACTTACAATGAAAACAACGTTTTTGAATGTCTGAAATTACAGTCGTGATTGACTGAAAATTTATTATCCACATTCAATATTTTTGTTTCCAAGATGCATGAAAAGTAACATCTTTAAAAATTCCATGATGATCATCTTTTAATTTTTATACAGATATAAAACTCCTGTATATGAATTTACAAATCGGTTAACTAATATTAAGAACTTAACTGAAATTTTACAATTTTGATAATGTAATGTAACTAGATTACTACAGAAGTTTTGTAATATTCATAGGAATATTTGGAAATTTAATCTTCATGTACATAAATTAACACTACTAATGTTAATTTTATAATGAATGTTATACTAATCATTATTTCATACACCAATTTTGTAAATTTCTCATTACTTGTTACAGTAAATTTACAATATTTTTTAACAAGGTACCTAATAATTTCGTGAATATCACTTTTTTTGTACTTCTGAATGACCATTGGGTATTTTCATAAAAATTGGCTCCTACAGTCGATGCGAATTATTTTTTAATTTTAATATTTATTTTGTATAATTATGTATTTTATTATATAAATACTATACAAATTTATCTGTTTTCTGTAACTTGGGCTCCAAACAAATAAACGTATTTCTGATATTCGTGTAATGGTATAAGCGCTCTAAAACAGCTCTCAAACAGCAATTACAGCATAAATCAACAGACATTTCGTGTACCGCAATGTTCCGGTAAACAATGGTTAAATTACCGTCGAATGAAACGGCAACAAAGGATAAAACTCGGAAAATATTTTGTACTTCGCAATTTTCAATATTGATTTTACAAATTTAAACAAAAATTATTTCAAGTACATTTAAATTTTTATCGCAATTAAAGTTATATACATAATGGATTATTTATGTATGAAAAATTGTACTGTTGACAGGACGCATAAAATTTGAAATTTTATGAGCTTCAGGCACTTGTTGAGTGCGAAACGATAACGTACATACATAGATAAAAATAATCACAATTTAATAATGTTTTAAATCAACAGACATTTAATGTGCCGCAATATTTCGGTAAACAATGGTTATATTACCGTCGAACGAAACGGCAACAAAGTATAAAACTCGGAAAATATTTTGTATTTCACAATTTCCAGTATCCATTTTACAAATTTAAACAAAAATTATTTCAAGTACATTTAAATTTTTATTGCAATGAAAGTTATATACATAATGGATTATTTATTTATGAAAAATTGTACTGTTGACAGGACGCATAAAATTTGAAATTTTATGAGCTTCAGGCACTTGTCGAATGCGAAACGATAACGTACATAGATAAAAATAATCACAATTTAATAATGTTTTAAATCGACAGACATTTAATGTGCCGCAATATATCGGTAAATAATGGTTATATTACCGTCGAACGAAACGGCAACAAAGGATAAAACTCGTACAATATTTTGTATTTCGCAATTTCCAGTATCCATTTTACAAATTTAAACAAAAATTATTTCAAGTAGATTGAAATTTTTATCGAAATGAAACTTATATACATAATGGATTATTTATGTGTGAAAAATTGTACTGTTGACAGGACGCATAAAATTTGAAATTTTCTGAGCTTCAGGCACTTGCCGAGTGCGAAACGATAATGTACATAGATAAAAATAATCACAATTTAATAATGTTTTAAATCGACAAACATTTAATGTGTCGCTATATTTCGGTAAACAATGGTTACATTACCGTCGAACGAAACGGCAACAAAGGATAAAACTCGGAAAATATTTTGTATTTCGGAATTTCCAGTATCCATTTTACAAATTTAAACAAAAATTATTTCAAGTACATTGAAATTTTTATCGCAATGAAAGTTATTATACATAATGGATTATTTATGTATGAAAAATTGTACTGTTGACAAGACGCACAAAATTTGAAATTTTATGAGCTTCAGGCACTTGTCGAGTGCGAAACGATAACGTACATAGATACAAATAATCACAATTTAATAATGTTTTAAATCGACAGACATTTAATGTGCCGCAATATTTCGGTAAACAATGGTCATATTACCGTCGAACGAA
This sequence comes from Ephialtes manifestator, assembly GCA_963970395.1. Classification (NCBI taxonomy): domain Eukaryota; kingdom Metazoa; phylum Arthropoda; class Insecta; order Hymenoptera; family Ichneumonidae; genus Ephialtes; species Ephialtes manifestator. The sequence continues at coordinate 47,396,599 of OZ019968.1, forward strand.
ACGGCAACAAAGTATAAAACTCGGAAAATATTTTGTATTTCGCAATTTCCAGTATCCATTTTACAAATTTAAACAAAAATTATTTCAAGTACATTGAAAATTTTATCGCAATGAAAATTATTATACATAATGGATTATTTATGTATGAAAAATTGTACTGTTGACAGGACGCATAAAATTTGAAATTTTATGAGCTTCAGGCACTTGTCGAATGCGAAACGATAACGTATATAGATAAAAATAATCACAATTTAATAATGTTTTAAATCGACAGACATTTAATGTGCCGCAATATTTCGGTAAACAATGGTTATATTACCGTCGAACGAAACGGCAACAAAGGATAAAACTCGGAAAATATTTTGTATTTCGCAATTTCCAGTATCCATTTTACAAATTTAAACAAAAATTATTTCAAGTACATTGAAATTTTTATCGCAATGAAACTTATATACATAATGGATTATTTATGTATGAAAAATTGTACTGTTGACAGGACGCATAAAAGTTGAAATTTTATGAGCTTCAGGCACTTGTCGAGTGCGAAACGATAACGTACATAGATAAAAATAATCACAATTTAATAATGTTTTAAATCGACAGACATTTAATGTGCCGCAATATTTCGGTACACAATGGTTATATTACCGTCGAACGAAACGGCAACAAAGGATAAAACTCGCAAAATATTTTGTATTTCGCAATTTCCAGTATCCATTTTACAAATTTAAACAAAAATTATTTCAAGTACATTGAAATTTTTATCGAAATTAAAGTTATATACATAATGGATTATTTATGTATGAAAAATTGTACTGTTGACAGGACGCATAAAATTTGAAATTTTATGAGCTTCAGGCACTTGTCGAATGCGAAACGATAACGTACATAGATAAAAATAATCACAATTTAATAATGTTTTAAATCAACAGACATTTAATGTGCCGCAATATTTCGGTAAACAATGGTTATATTACCGTCGAACGAAACGGCAACAAAGTATAAAACTCGGAAAATATTTTGTATTTCACAATTTCCAGTATCCATTTTACAAATTTAAACAAAAATTATTTCAAGTACATTTAAATTTTTATTGCAATGAAAGTTATATACATAATGGATTATTTATTTATGAAAAATTGTACTGTTGACAGGACGCATAAAATTTGAAATTTTATGAGCTTCAGTCACTTGTCGAATGCGAAACGATAACGTACATCGATAAAAATAATCACAATTTAATAATGTTTTAAATCGACAGACATTTAATGTGCCGCAATATTTCGGTAAACAATGGTTATATTACCGTCGAACGAAACGGCAACAAAGGATAAAACTCGGAAAATATTTTTTATTTCGCAATTTCCAGTATCCATTTTACAAATTTAAACAAAAATTATTTCAAGTACATTTAAATTTTTATCGCAATAAATGTTATATACATAATGGATTATTTATGTATGAAAAATTGTACTGTTGACAGGACGCATAAAATTTGAAATTTTATGAGCTTCAGGCACTTGCCGAGTGCGAAACGATAATGTACATAGATAAAAATAATCACAATTTAATAATGTTTTAAATCGACAGACAGTTAATGTGCCGCAATATTTCGGTAAACAATGGTTATATTACCGTCGACCGAAACGGCAACAAAGGATAAAACTCGCAAAATATTTTGTATTTCGCAATTTCCAGTATCCATTTTACAAATTTAAACGAAAATTATTTCAAGTACATTTAATTTTTTATCGCAATGAAAGTTATTATACATAATGGATTATTTATGTATGAAAAATTGTACTGTTGACAAGACGCATAAAATTTGAAATTTTATGAGCTTCAGTCACTTGTCGAGTGCGAAACGATAACGTACATAAATAAAAATAATCACAATTTAATAATGTTTTAAATCGACAGACATTTAATGTGCCGCAATATATCGGTAAATAATGGTTATATTACCGTCGAACGAAACGGCAACAAAGGATAAAACTCGTAAAATATTTTGTATTTCGTAATTTCCAGTACCCATTTTACAAATTTAAACAAAAATTATTTCAAGTACATTGAAATTTTTATCGCAATGAAACTTATATACATAATGGATTATTTATGTATGAAAAATTGTACTGTTGACAGGACGCATAAAATTTGAAATTTTATGAGCTTCAGGCACTTGTCGAGTGCGAAACGATAACATACATAGATAAAAATAATCACAATTTAATAATGTTTTAAATCGACAGACATTTAATGTGCCGCAATATTTCGGTAAACAATGGTCATATTACCGTCGAACGAAACGGCAACAAAGTATAAAACTCGGAAAATATTTTGTATTTCGCAATTTCCAGTATCCATTTTACAAATTTAAACAAAAATTATTTCAAGTACATTGAAATTTTTATCGCAATGAAAATTATTATACATAATGGATTATTTATGTATGAAAAATTGTACTGTTGACAGGACGCATAAAATTTGAAATTTTATGAGCTTCAGGCACTTGTCGAATGCGAAACGATAACGTATATAGATAAAAATAATCACAATTTAATAATGTTTTAAATCGACAGACATTTAATGTGCCGCAATATATCGGTAAATAATGGTTATATTACCGTCGAACGAAACGGCAACAAAGGATAAAACTCGTAAAATATTTTGTATTTCGCAATTTCCAGTATCCATTTTACAAATTTAAACAAAAATTATTTCAAGTACATTTAATTTTTTATCGCAATGAAAGTTATTATACATAATGGATTATTTATGTATGAAAAATTGTACTGTTGACAGGATGCATAAAATTTGAAATTTTATGAGCTTCAGGCACTTGTCGACTGCGAAATGATAACGTACATAGATAAAAATAATCACAATTTAATAATGTTTTCATGCGTTTAATCGTGGCAATTCATATGCTCTTACGAAGGATCGATGTTTCGATCGCGTGGGATTATTATCTCGATAAGAGCGACAGAATGACGAGGGAAATGTCTTGTTGAAACTGGCGGGTCCCCTCGTTTGTTACAAATGAACGTGTAGTTGGGTAAACTACTGTTCCCGTACCGCGTCTCTACCCCGGCAAACTGACGAGCGTTATGATGCTATCGGCCTGGGGGTTATTATTGCGAAGTTGTTAACGAGGAACAACGCGTTTCACCATAGGCGTTTCGACGACCCAATTAGTAGGTGCATGCAGAAAGGTTCAACGGCCAGCAAACGCATTAACCACGGTCACCACTGATAGTGGCAAGCACAACAGGAATATAAGCTGGAGGTCAGCTGCCACCGCTAATACGACTATAATCAGTTGGAATCAGCATAATTCCTAAGGATCATGTTATGGAATAAACTGAGTGAAATATTGGCATTGGATATTAAGCTAGTGATTGGAGATTAAACAGGTTCATCAATATCGAATATCTCATTGTGTATTTCTCCTGTTTTCCATAAATCTCAATTTCAATTTAATGAACAATACAAAAAATGTTGTGGATGGTTAAAAAAAAAACTGTTATTTTGGTGTTGTCTACAACTTATGGATCATTCCATACCAAGTGGGCCAAATGTATTCATAATTTTTTCAAAAGTTGTTTAGAGTATCTCGAACATTAATAAATGATTTATTTTAATAACGATTTTTTTATTTCATTTTTTTCAGTTCACTGCATAATCAAAATTACCAATCGTACTAAAAATTTGTTGCTGTATGAAATTTAAGTTTTTGAATCTACTTCATGAGAAAAAATTTCCACAGCCGATCAAAAAAAAATTCAACATTTTTTGACAAAATAAAGTAATCATTTTTTTCGTTCAGACAGACTATATCGATTTTTTTCAAAATTTCACAGAAATTTCAATATAATGCTTACAAACTATAGAAAAATTGGCGTGATTGCAAATTAATGGTCCACTTGGTATGGAATTACAACTATGTTATATAATGTGAATAAAATGATATACTGTTTTTTTTGTTTTCTCTTTTATAGTGAGGCCGCTGACGGTACAGATTGTAGGAAAGAGAAGAACGGTTTCAGCAGGCGAGAAGAACGATATAAAGTGTCGGAGCACAGGTTCGACACCCCCGGCGGTTTTCACATGGTGGAAAGGCTCGAAGCAGCTGAAGATCGGAATAACAAACGTGAGTCAAACCCTCCTCGATGTTATCCCTCTGCCTCACATTGACAGTGACAAAAAAGCATGAAAAAAGCTCACCCGCCTTATAAGAGACAAGGAAAATTTTTTTTACCGAGGAGCTCGCGGACGTTATCTACTCGTTCTGAAAGCGAAGAGGTGTTTTGTCTTCCTTCGAGACAAGACGAAAGGGTACAAGGATCGATCTTCTAGTAGCGTATACCAGAGGTTACCAATAAAACATACACTATCCCCTAGAGACAAAAAACCATATCCTTTTCGATCAACGGTTGTCAAAAAAAGGTTCACCGCGACAATTTACTGTTCATGATCGATATTCGACGTTTTTTGCTTCCTCATAGAGGAAGCTTTGTTTTCGTGAAATTTTTTTGTTTTCGAGATTTTCATGTCAGGACACTCAGGATGATCTAAAACGTTGAGAAAAGTGGTTTAGAAAAATGTCTGTACACGGAAAAAAAGGCTTGGTTGGAACAACCAAGTGCCTTGGTTATATATGCGCCAGACAATTAATTGCTTAGATCAACCAAGTTATTTGTTAGGCTACCAATTTCTTGGTTGGTCTCACCAAGTCACTTGGTTAGCTTACCAAGCGACTTGGTTAGCTTACCAAGTGACTTGGTTAGCTTACCAAGTGACTAACAAATAACTTGGTTAGCTTACCAAGTGACTTGGTTAGTCCAACCAAGAAATTGGTAGCCTAACAAATAACTTGGTTAGCTTACCAAGTGACTTGGCTAGTCCAAGCAAGAAATTGGTAGCCTAACAAATAACTTGGTTGGTCTAACCAATTAATTGTCTGGCGCATATATAACCAAGGCACTTGGTTGTTCCATCCAAGCCTTTTTTCCGTGTATGTGTGTGTGTGTGTGCACAATTTTTTGTTAGCATGATAGCTGTCGCAGTTTTTAAGATATTGGGCTTAAATTTGAACCACGAGTAAACTGTCATTAAACAAGGTATGGGATTGAATTTGGAGTTAATCCATCAAGGTGTTCAAAATTTATGGCATTTTGAATTTTTTGAAGAATGTCAGCTTGGGCTCTAACTCCCGCAATTTTTATGATATCCGGCTCAAACTTGGACCAGAAGTGAACTGTCATCAAATAGTGTTTGGGATTAAATTTGGTGTCAATCCGTTAAGGGGTTCACAATTTATGGCATTTTAAAATTTTTTGACATTTTTTGTTCGTGCTCTAACTTTCGCAATTTTTAAGATATCGGGCTCAAATTTGGTCCACAAGTGGACTGTTATTAAATAAAGTTTGGGAGTGAATTTCACGTCAATCCGTTAAGGGGTTTAAAATTTATGGCATTTTGAATTTTTTGTTTGTGCTCTAACTTCCGCAATTTTTAAGATATCGGGCTCAAATTTGGTCCACAAGTAGAATGTGGGTAAACTAAGCATCAGTTCGAATCTGGCGAGAATCTGTCAAGGGGTTCAAAACTAATGCCATTTAAAATTTGTTTAAACAAGGCTGCAAAGTAGAACTTTGCAAATTGCTTCCTCATTATTATTGGATTTTTACAAAGCTTCCTCTATGACGAAGCCAAAATAGATTAACATGCTTCCTCATAGAGGTAGATTTGTAAAAAAATCCAATAATAATGCGGAAGCAATTTGCAAAGTTCTACTTTGCAGCCTTTTTTTTTACATCATCTTATGATTTACTGTTTTATACCGCACTGAGAAAAAAAAATCGTTAGAACCAACAAAACGTGCACTTGCGGGCAGCAAAAAGAATATTCTTTTGATCGAATGAAATATGTAATTGATCGAAGCAATAGCTGATCAATCCAAAAATGATTCGATTATCATTGCCAAATATTCTGTCCAATCGACAAAATATTCTTTTCGCTGCTCGCAAACGCACGTTTTGTTGGTACTAACGATTTTTTTTCTCAGCGTGTGGATATGCGGAAAAAAGGATCTGACGAATATTTCTATGTATCTGATAACAACTACCTTAAATTACAAAAATGAAAATAAATTGATAACTTATAAAATAAATTGACCATTAGATGTTGAAGTGGCAGGAGTTGGAATTTTAGCCATTTTTTGGATAGAATATCTCGTGAAAATAAAGAATTCATAATGTTTCAAATGTATACAAAACAAGCGTTTAGAATTACAACATCGTCGGCTCATTGAATGAATTCGATCAATCAACGATTTATGCGTAATACACATTGATTCGAATAATCCTGGACAAAAATACGGATATTTTCATGAACCCGTGATGTAGAAATAATTAATATCTGTTACGTTCTGGCCATTTTTCCTAATATAATTCATTATTATCTCATTTCCATTCATAAAATTATTTTTCTTTCCCGCTATATTTTCAATCCAACGGAAACATCCAGATGCTTAATCTCAAAAAGTCTCAATTTCTGCTAATGCATATCCGTTATGAAATTTTTTACTTCAGTACACTTTTATTTAGTTAGTCAATCTACCAACGTGAAATAAATATATTACTAACGTTGAAAACTCCAACGTTAAATACAAGTACAATTTACAGTATTTAGTAATTATCGCAATCAGCGATAAATAAGAAATTCCTTCCTTTTAAATCATTTAATTAAAATAGTTAAACCCGATTTTTTTAAAATAAGTGATTTACGCGTGTATAAATTCGATATTTGAGTTTTAACTTTCAATCGGACAAGAATTCCCATAAATATATAATAGTTCAATGTCTCATCCGCCCGGTACGTGACACCATGTAAAAGTTTTTTGGCCCTCGTAATAAACAATTTTTACCAGATCATTATTTTCGCATGTTTATCTCTATTTTAACAGTATACATAACCAATGAATTGGTCCTCGACATATTTCTGCACATTATTTTCTATTCAATGGAGGATCCGCCAGAACGTTGGAGGAAAACTTCGAGAAGAATGTGTAATGCGCTCCGGGTCGTTACAGGGAAAGGAGCCGAGCGGGGAAAAGGCTGGGTAATGAGAAAGGGCGATGAAAGAACTTGTTCGACGTTTATGTGACATCGTGGTACGGAAGGTGGCTAAAAAAAAGAAAATATAAGCGAGAGAGGAGACATGAAACAGAACGAGAAGCATGAAGGGACATTATTACAATAAAATTAGCTTCACCCTTAAACCACACCACCCTGGCAACATGCTTTGCTCTTTGCGACGCAATATCAGTTACGGCAAAAAATAACATGGTAACCCTCATGGTGGCGTGGATTCTTTAGAATTTTAGAGGACCTCGAATGCTTCACCAGCGATTTAACGAACACTCTCTATTCTCTAGTGAAATTCCTGCCGCTGGAATTTGGTTGAAAAATGTGCAACGCGGTATTTATTAACCCCATCCTCTATTCTCTCATATTTTTATCTTTTTAGCTGGTCTCGAAAAATTATAAAACATTTCTGGATTTGGTACATTATAATTCACGTGATGGAGTGCGAAATATAATGAGATCTGCTATACGAATCGTTATTCGCGCTTTAATTTAGTTGCTGGTAAAATTATTTATCGCTGCGGTAACTATAAAAACTTTTTTGACCTTTCAGAGAAACATGTGTATTGTAGAGTCGACCATAAATTTTTCAGCGTGTGGTGTAATTTTTATCTTATTATTCCATTATAATTATTCTTTCGGAATGGGTTTGAGTGTTTTACACACTTCTGTTGAAGCTCATAAAAGAATGAACATTGGATAGCTACAATAAATTATACTTCTTTCCCATGCATCAACTAGAAATTTAAAAAATATCGGGAACAAGTGTGGTGCTTTTAACTTATTTGTCTGTACAGACATTTGCAGAGAAACTGATTTGTATACGAGAAATTAAATATTGTCGGTAGATTCAACGGAGTGTAAATAATAATCGACAAAAAATAAATACCCACGAGGAGGCAACTCTGCGCTGTGCGTGGAATTCTCGACAACTCACAAAGTTTTATCGTATTATATTTGTATACAAAAATGTTTACCTCCGCACGGCTGCATACGAGAAAACTAAAATGAATAAATATGCAATAAAATAGAAAAGTGGTCAGTATGAAAATATCAGTTTTGCCAATTTTTTTCAAATCGAGTGTTCGACCAACAAGGTTTGCTCAAACAAGACCACAGTTGTGCTTTGATGTTCTCTAATATTTAATATATATATAAATTGTAAGCTTTATAAAAAGTGAAAAATAATGAGGAAGCAATGTGCAAGGTCCTTTTTTTGTTTTGGTAAAAATCATGATAAAAAGGCTTGTAACCGGTATTTTTTAAGGTAGAATATGCGACTTGAAAACGATAGTGAAGTCCAAAATTCGATATCTTGAAGAAAAAAAAATTTAGGTTCTTTAGGTTGGATTTTCCGACCAAAAGTCGGATCTGTCAATTCTGAGATGAGATCCGACCAAAAGTGACTTTTTCAAAAATCATCGCAAAAAGGCTTGTAACCGGTACTTTCCGAGGTACAATATGCGACTTGAGAACGATAGTGAAGGCCAAAATTTGATATCTTGAAGAAAAAATAATTTAGGTTCGTTAGGTTGGATTTTCCGACCAAAAGTCGGATCTGTGAATTCTGAGATCAGATCCGACCAAAAGTGACTTTTTCAAAAATCATCGCAAAAAGGCTTGTAACCGGTACTTTCCGAGGTACAATATGCAACTTGAGAACGATAGTGAAGTCCAAAATTCGATATCTTGAAGAAAAAAAAAATTTAGGTTCTTTAGGTTGGATTTTCCGACCAAAAGTCGGATCTGTCAATTCTGAGATCAGATCCGACCAAAAGTGACTTTTTAAAAAATCATCGCAAAAAGACTTGTAACCGGTACTTTCCGAGGTACAATATGCGACTTGAGAACGATAGTGGAGTCCAAATTCGATATCTTGAAGAAAAAAAAAATTTAGGTTCTTTAGGTTGGATTTTCCGACCAAAAGTCGGATCTGTCAATTCTGAGATCAGATCCGACCAAAAGTGACTTTTTCAAAAATCATCGTAAAAAGGCTTGTAACCGGTACTTTCCGAGGTACAATATGCGACTTGAGAACGATAGTGAATTCCAAAATTCGATATCTTGAAGAAAAAAAATATTTAGGTTCTTTAGGTTGGATTTTCCGACCAAAAGTCGGATCTGTGAATTCTGAGATCAGATCCGACCAAAAGTGACTTTTTCAAAAATCATCGCAAAAAGGCTCTTAACCTGTACTTTCCGAGGTACAATATGCGACTTGAGAACAATAGTGAAGGCCAAAATTCGATATCTTGAAGAAAAAAATATTTAGGTTCTTTAGGTTGGATTTTCCGACCAAAAGTCGGATCTGTGAATTCTGAGATCAGATCCGACCAAAAGTGACTTTTTCAAAAATCATCGCAAAAAGGCTTGTAACCGGTACTTTCCGAGGTACAATATGCGACTTGAGAATGATAGTGAAGTCCAAAATTCGATATCTTGAAGAAAAAAAATATTTAGGTTCTTTAGGTTGGATTTTTCGACCAAAAGTCGGATCTGTGAATTCTGAGATTAGATCCGACCAAAAGTGACTTTTTCAAAAATCATCGCAAAAAGGCTTGTAACCGGTACTTTCCGAGGTACAATATGCGACTTGAGAACGATAGTGAAGTCCAAAATTCGATATCTTGAAGAAAAAAAATATTTAGGTTCTTTAGGTTGGATTTTCCGACCAAAAGTCGGCTTTGTGGATTCTGAGATCAGATCCGACCAAAAGTGACTTTTTCAAAAATCATCGTAAAAAGGCATGTAACAGGTACTTTCTGAGGTACAATATGCGACTTGAGAATGATAGTGAAGTCCAAAATTCGATATCTTGAAGAAAAAAAATATTTAGGTTCTTTAGGTTGGATTTTCCGACCAAAAGTCGGATCTGTGAATTCTGAGATCAGATCCGACCAAAAGTCACTTTTTCAAAAATCATCACAAAATGGCTTGTAACCGGTACTTTCCGAGGTACAATATGCGACTTGAGAACGATAGTAATGGCCAAAATTCGATATCGCGAAGAAAAAAAATATTTAGGTTCTTTAGGTTGGATTTTCCGACCAAAAGTCGGATCTGAGAATTCTGAGATCAGATCCGACCAAAAGTGACTTTTTCAAAAATCATCATAAAAAGGCTTGTAACCGGTACTTTCCGAAGTACAATATGTGACTTGAGAACGATAGTGAAGTCCAAAATTCGATATCTTGAAGAAAAAAAATATTTAGGTTCTTTAGGTTGGATTTTCCGACCAAAAGTCGGATCTGTGAATTCTGAGATCAGATCCGACCAAAAGTGACTTTTTAAAAAATCATCGCAAAAAGGCTTGTAACCGGTACTTTCCGAGGTACAATATGCGACTTGAGAACGATAGTGAAGGCCAAAATTCGATATCTTGAAGAAGAAAATATTTAGGTTCTTTAGGTTGGATTTTACGACCAAAAGTCGGATCTGTGAATTCTGAGATCAGATCCGACCAAAAGTGACTTTTTCAAAAATCATCGTAAAAAGGCTTGTAACCGGTACTTTCCGAGGTACAATATGCGACTTGAGAATGATAGTGAAGTCCAAAATTCGATATCTTGAAGAAAAAAAAGATTTAGGTTCTTTAGGTTGGATTTTCCGACCAAAAGTCGGATCTGTCAATTCTGCGATCAGATCCGACCAAAAGTGACTTTTTCAAAAATCATCGCAAAAAGGCTTGTAACCGGTACTTTCCGAGGTACAATATGCGACTTGAGAACGATAGTGAAGGCCAAAATTCGATATTTTTAAGAAAAAAAAAATGTAGGTTCTTTAGTTTGGATTTCTCGACCAAAAGTCGGATCTGTGAATTCTGAGACCAGATCCGACCAAAAGTGACTTTTTCAAAAATCATCGTAAAAAGGCTTGTAACCTGTACTTTCCGAGGTACAATATGCGACTTGAGAACGACAGTGAAAGCTAAAATTCGATATTTTGAAGAAAAAAAAATTATGTTGGATTTTTCGACAAAAAGTCGGATCTGTGAATTCTGAAATCGGAAACGGAAAAAAGTCACTTTTTTAGTTTCTTTTGATCTGGTTATTTCGAAGTCCATTTTGATTATTTTCGGAAGTTTATTCTATATAAGTTTGCGAAAAGCAACTTGTGTTTAGTGTTATTTTCTTGTCACTTTGTCGTGATTGCTAGGGAACCGCGTTCACTTTACAACAGCATTCACTTTTATCATTGAAAACAAAAAATCCTTGTGTCCGCAAAACGACAATTGCCGTGCCATATTTATTTGACTAGGAGAACGGAGCATTCCAAACATTGCAAACTATTCCTGTCGGAGACATAGAAAAATGTTTCTTTGAGAAGCTCTTGAGAGAAATCCTACAGCGAGGCGTTCGAATTCGATGAGATAAGAATTTCAACGGAACTCTGTGTAGTCGATTGAGTACGAATCGACCGACGGAAGGATGTGGAAAGAACGTGAAAGAAAGAGCGCGAGATCCTATCGCATCTTTGGATGTTACTTAATTAAATGAAGACCGTAAAATCGAATCCTTCAATCGGAGCATTTCAACAAATCAACGTCCATTCGATTGAAACTCCACTGGTTGCTTCTATTCTACGGTTGGTAGAAATTATGTAAGATTGGCTGTAAGTCTTACCACAATTTACAAAATCAGCTATTCTTTATTATTTCGCAAAATCCAGCATACAGTGGAATACTTAATGCTGGATAATTATGAAAAGTGCTTGCACAGGTCCTTTTTAATCCCATTATGTCCGAGAGGGCGTCGTACATCGTTATTACGTCGAATACAACTTTTTGTCTCATTAGATAACTTCATTCTCCTCACTCTTTTATGCTCTGCAGGCTCCTCTTCCGCCTTAATATCTTCACTCCCGCATTTTGCGAATACCTACAAAGTTTTGTGTACCAGCGTGAGAAAATTCAACAGGCAGACACGTACTACTACTTGGTAGTGGTGGTAAATGCATACTACTTTTGCGAATCTATTAAATAATCATCAAGTCTAATTGATTGAACCAACTTTAATTAAATTTAATTAGCCAACCAGAGGCAACGATTTTTTTTAAAACCAAAGAAGCTGTGAAAAAAATTCCGCCCCGACCCGGGTTCGAACCGGGAACGTCCGGAATTCTAGCCTGGAGCGTTACCAATTACGCCACCATGGCCCTGACAGAATTTATCTCACAGCTTCTATTTTATAGTCAATTTATTAACCATAGTGTACTAGTCAGCGACGGACAATTATTAACATTACATACATCCTATTACTTGGTAGTAATACACGGAGAGAAATTTCTATGTCGTGACAACATAAAACGGTGATAACAAAAATCGTTTTGTTAAGCTAACAAAAAGATTTGTCAGCCGAACAAAAGATTTGCCAACCTAACGTACCGATTTATGTTGTCACAACACAGAAATTTCTCTTCGTGTAGTATCAACATATTAATGGCATATAGATTACATTTATATGTAAATAATATAACTTTTTGACAGAAGTATAAATAAGATATATCGATTATATAAATGAAAATATATTTCGCCTATTTATTTTGTCATGTGAGCATTTTCACTATCAGGATGCCACCTTTAATGCGAGATAACCACCTCACTGTGAATGACCCTTTAAGAGGAATCAACATTTCAAGGTATACAAAAGTCCGTGTTCGACCTTTTCGAAATTCCTCGTGGAGTATTTCCATCACATATAGAAAGGTTTTCGATAGAACGAGTGACGAAGAAAATCCACACGAGAATTCAAAGTGTGATGTATAATGGAAGCGATTGAACGTAGCTTGGGGGATCAAAAAATAGCGATACGTTGGTACTGTCTGCCTTTTCCATCACCCTTTCTCTCTCTCTTATTTTTTTTTTTTTTTTTTTTTCATTCATCTCTGCGGGAATCGGTCATCGCGGTCGGAGATCGACGACCATCGACTATAGCCATATATAAATCTCCCTCCATAAAAGTAACATCTTCCTGTCGTGATCCTCTTTTCTGACTATGTCCCATGGGCAAAGCTATGGTGATGGACTGCAAGGGCTTTCCCGTCCTCGGATCACAAGGATTCCAGCAACATTGTACTATGGTATATCTGTACTTTACGGGGTACCACGTCAAGGACAAGAAAAGAAGGAGACGATGATTCTGCGAGAAAATTCGGAATGGCTTGACAGCTAGTCACGACCTTAGGCTTATTCTCGTGGGACACGACCGAGGTCAAGTAGCCGTCAACGACTTCGTAAGAGATGAGGGATGAACAGCGACAGGTTGGTAATCGGAAAGCCATACGTTGGCTTGTCAAGGTTCATATACAATCACATATGTGTACAATGATATAGAATATAATATCCAAACCTCCGTAAGTATAATTGCCTTTGTGCCTCCAATTCTTTATCCGATGAAGCCCTTCAAGTTATGTGACACACGAAATAAAAGCCTTGGTTGGAAAAGCTTTTGGTCGATTAATTGGTCAGATCAAATAACAAGCTCATTGTAATACAACTAATAATGAGAAGCTGTATAGAACAACATGAGAAGCTGTATAGAAGCAATAGAACCCGTGGAGAAATATAGTTGGGGCTCCAACTTGGCCCTTTCTAGATTGCCCTAATTGTAGTAGGGCCCCTACTAGGCTAGTCACGCTTGAAAGTACAACCCTTTAGAGGCTCAATATGGGCGACCCTAGTGAGGGTTCCACATTTAAGCCTGATTAGGCCCCGAAGTTTGTCGTGGCCACCTCTGTTGAGCCTAGTAGGGTTCTAGAGTAGATTCCCTATTGTGGATGCCACGTTTATATCTAAAAAGGCCCCATATTTAATCGCGGCTGCCCGAACTAATTTCTGCACGACAAGGGTCAAATTGTTATAAGTGAATGGCCAAACCAATCTTTTTCCATTTGTAGAAGATTATTCAATAATGAAGCTTTAATGCATAGGAAGCAAACATAGAATGGATCTACAATCGAAACGCCAAGAAAATTGATAGATCGGTGAATATGGAGCTTTACAATGATCCGAATTAAAGCGAGAGAGGAAGAACGAAAGGGAATTGGCTAGACAACCGCTTGGAAGTTTTTCAGCATGGATAAACAGTAATCCTTGATTCCATCAGCTTTTCTTTCTGCCGGAATGGAAGGTCAGGAATGAGATACATCCTGAAGCGGTAGCTCCGAGATGGTTCAGTGACAGAATGGGATAAAATGCAAATGTATTTCTGCAAACCCATGCGTGTAGGGTTATGATAAATCGTTTCTCTTGTCTCCTCTTGTCGCAAGAAGTGTGAAAGCTGTGAGCTTTCGTCCTGCAAATCTGACACCGACAAAACCCCAATGACACTTGGCGAATCAACCTGCAGGTTGACAGGTTTCACGTCTACTGGGCTTTATAAACACCAACGCGAAAGAGAATGATAGTTTTTTGACGTTGAGATTAGAGTCACTCATTCAAATACTCGTCAACTTCAAAATGGAATAAGCTAGCTATTCTGAACATCCCCACGTTATTTAACCAGAAATTATAATTATTTTCACTTTCCACGAAAGTGAAAAAATTTTGTTTTGTTTTTTATACTTTTGTATTATTATGATTTTCGGATTTCTGACGTCAGCACCTCTTACGTATCTGCCCACATAGCACCGAAATATTTTTGAAAAATCCTCAAAACATTCCTTTGCAATAATGCAATATTGCAAAAATATTGTGAAAGATGTTTAAAACATTTCTAAAATGTTGTAGGAATCTTGTAATGTCTCTACGTGTAGTATCAACACATTAATGGCATTTAGATTACATTTATATTCATATATTCGCTGACATTAATGCCGTACGATTAGAAATGTCATGAAACGTGGACATTTCTTGGACCCTGGCTGATTGGGGCATTTTTTGACGAAACCTAAAATTTCGAGACCATTGTAAGTACTTGGAACCTGAAAATTGGGATTTGAGATGTCGATGGCATGCGATTAGAAATGTCATGAAACGTGGACATTTCTTGTTCCCGGGCTGATTAGGGCATTTATTTACGAAACCAAAAATTTCGAGACCATATATGTACTTGGGACCTGAAAATTGGGATTTCGGATGTCGATGCCATACGATTAGAAATGTCATGAAACGTGGAAATTTCTTGGACCCTGGCTGATTGGGGCATTTTTTGACGAAACGTAATATTTCGAGACCATGTAAGTACTTGGGACCTGAAAATTACGATTTCGGATGTCGATTCCATAAGATAAGAAATGTCATGAAACGTGGACATGTCTTTATTCCGGGCTGATTGGGGGATTTTTTGACGAAATCTAAAATTTCGAGACCATATATGTACTTGGGAACCGAAAATTTCGGTTCTACCGAATATATTCATATATTCGCTCAAAACGTTGCAAATATAATATTTCAATAATCTAATCTGGAATCTTTTATTCGAAACTTTGCGAAATATTGTTGAAGAAATGCGATGGTTTGCTTCATAGGTAATGTTCAGAAATATTAAAAAAATTATTGGCACTTGTTTTACCTTCAAAAAATATTTCCGAACTTTAAGTCCACAATATTGCAATGAAATATTTGTGGAATATTCGATTGGAAGCTTATGGAAATATTCCTGTGTAATGAAATATTCGAAATATTCCTGCAATAATTAGGCAATATTATGTGCTATGTGAGTGGATGTTAGTAAAGTTGTGTTAAAAATTGTAGTAAGGCACAGATGATAAGAAGTAAATCGTCAATGATTGTCGTCACGAATCCAAAAACGGCTGCTTTAATTTGCAATTCCAATTGGAACAGAAATGATTGAGACATTGGAAAAAAAAATCAAATACGCATATGACGCGTGAGTGATTGACGGGGTCACGCGAATTTACTTTTATCTGAAATGTCAACTGTCTCCGAGAAAATTAGAATTGCAAATCTTTCTGAACCAGTCGGTATGTCACATCGTTTTAACAAGGTGCTGGAAATACGCCGGTTTAAAAGACGAAAAAAAAATTCTATTAAAAGCCTTAGCAATTATTTTTTACCGTGAGGGCAACGCCACGCGAGTTTCTTCCGTCGCCTCAAGAACCAGCAAATCTAGCTACGCCGAATGAGGGGTTCGTCGAGCTTTGCTGGAGAAAATTATACACCGTAGTCGTAGTGCCAAGAGCACCAGTCGTACAGTTGTACAATTAAGCTGTGAGGGCGACTGTACGCGCGCTGGGCCGGCACATCCTCGACGAAATTCATCAACCGTCTCCAGAGGTCGAGTGGCTTTGCTATGCGCCAACTGGATTTAAAAACGGCGAGACGTCCTCCTATCCAGCATATAAATTTTTACTGCTACACCGTGAAGGCCTACAATATACTACATACGGGGCATTCCACAACATTGCAGTCAGATTCTGACAATGATGTCTCAAAATTGCTCCGTAATTTTTTTATATGAAAGTACTTACTGGAAAAGACATGACAAACTTTCTTTTCTTTTTTTCATATCTCTTTTTTAGATACGCTTTTTTGTAAATCTGTGAAAATTTAGAAAAACTTCAAATAGATATTTATTGACTATTGTGTAATATTCAAAATAATTATTTGTTAGTTCATAATATGTGATATTATTTGTGACTTGCGTGTGAGAAAAAACTCTGATAACTTTCTTTTATCTGGAAATTTTAAATATCCATTTTGGCGTGATGGTAAAAAAATTTAGTTGCGACGTATACGTTCAGATTTCAGAAAATAGTATATTTTACATTTGTTTGGAAAATTATATATAAGGAAAGTTTGAAAAACCTTTAAAAAATTTCTATGTTTTTTTCAGAATGTATTTTCTTGTTAAAAATTTCGTGAAATATTCCAATTTCATGGAATGCCCTGTATGTATCATCAGTACGTTAAACCGTGCCTACAAGTAGCCGTTGGTTCTCGCATGCAGTCGGAAAATGTCCAGAAAGAAAGAAGCTGCGGAACTTTTCCGGTAGAACACACATTTTTAATTGATGCTCGTCGTCACGTCGACGGAAACCCGTCGTTTGTCACTACGCAAGTGAGTAGGATGGATCTGCGGCTATCCCGTCAACCGCGCTCCTGCTTGTCAGCCGTTTTTAGGTGTCTTTGAATTACACGACTTCATCATAGAGCATATTAAAGCTGAGAGGAGATTCGGAGTCTTTTTGCAGTGTCAGTTTCTAAAATTTCTTTCGTTTCTCATCAGATATTTATTTTACACGTATTTAAAGCAGCTTATGTAGAAATTTGTATATGAGACATTCCATACCAATTCAGCCATCCAATTTTTCAATGTTTCCAAAAAAATGTTCTTCCCTTACACTGAGAGAAGAGTTTGTTAACACTTAACAAAGCTTGGTTAAATATGGCGAAATGAACCATTTCGTTATTCTTATTGAATCTCACTTGTGCCAAATAAGATTTGTTAACTATTAACAAATATCAGCGAGCTTCATTTGCGACAAGCAAATTTTATTTAGCTCAAGTGAGATTCAATAAGAATAACTAAATGGTTCATTTCGCCATATTTAACCAAGATTTGTTAACTGTTGACAAATGTTAACAACCTTTTCTCTCAATGTAGAAAAAGTACCAAATTTCAAGAGCCTATGGTGTTTTGTTTACGAGATAAACCGTTTGCTCATATTTTGTTTGGTTTGGTGATATTGGAACTTAAAAAACATGAAAATCCTCGTTTTTTCACGTACTATTTATATAACTAGAAAACTTCCGCGCGCTGCGCGCGCGAGTAGAGTGCGTGTGTCGATGCAGCGATCTTATTTAATACATATAATATATATAATCAGAATTCCCAAAAATTAAGAAATCTAACAAATTTTTCCGATAATTCCAAATCTTATTGAATCAGAAACTATTTATAGATTTGACTGAAATTGATTACCAATTGTTCTTTAACATTCTTTTAATTATACATTAGTATTTACCTTGATAACTTCAAATTTGCGAGGTCTGGAGCATTTCCAGACTTTAGAAAAAAATGTAAAGTCCCATCATTATATGGGGCTTTACATTTTTAGTAAAGCAGTACGACCTCTTTGCTCAAAGAAATAAATACAGGATTTCCAATTCTGGAAAACTGGCATGGATTTTGCTAAAAGTAACAGTGAACAAAGAAGTCTGATTTACTTGACTGCAGAATTTCAATTTTCCCCGATCTCTTCGCTTATCATCTTATTCACGATTGTTCTGTTGATCTGCATGTAGTGACCCCGCGTACGCCTGGTTTTGTTGCTGCCATAGAGACTACGTCGCACTTTGTCGTTCAACATCTTAAGCCTAGTTTAATATTCGGAATTAACACATAATCCGGAAACCCCGAAATATTGTAAAGTCAATCAACTTGGGAATTCAAACCTCGCGCGCCCGATATGCTTGACAAAACTGACAGAATTGCAACTGTCAAACGTGTTAAACACGAATTCGGTCTCGGTCTCGATCTGATCTCGCGCCAATTTGGACCAATCACAGCGCGAATAACGTGACAACAATGGACCAACTCGCAATTCTATAAAATCTCGCAACATACTTTTTAGAAAAGGACTAGAAAACTTCCCCGCGCTGCGCGCGCGAGTAGAAATCGTGTGTCGGTGCAGCAATCTTATTTAATACGTATAATATATATAATCAGAATTCCCAAAAATTAAGAGATCTAACAAATTTTTCCAATAGTTCCAAATCTTATCGAATCGGAAACTCTTTATAGATTTGACTCAAATTGATTACCAATTGTCCTTTAAGATTCTTTCAATTATAAATTAGTATTTACCTTAATAACTTCAAATTTGCGAGGTCTGGAGCATTTTGAGACTTTAGAAAAAAATGTAAAATCCCATCATTATATGGGGCTTTACTTGGGAATTCCAACCTAGCGCGCCCGATATGCTTGACAAAACTGTCAGAATTGCAACTGTCAAACGTGTTAAACATGAACTCGGTCTCGATCTGATCTCGCGCCAATTTGGACCAATCACAGCGCGAATAACGTGACAACAATGGACCAACTCGCAATTCGATAAAATCTCGCAACATACTTTTTGGAGAAGGATTATTTTCCAGATTTTTAAAATTGCATCAATTTTAATTATAATATTTTTATTCTTTTAATCTAAGTTTTCTAAGTAAAGGCCCATTATGGAATAGTATTAGAATATCGAAAAATGACAACATTTTTCGGGAACGTTGGAAAATCCGATGTCTATATTGGTGTAGAATGTCCCATATGACGTGCATTAAATGAGAAATACGAGTTCAAAAGTGGTTGCGAATAGCTCGAGTGATTTTGAGTCAACTAGGAGCGGAACTCCATCAAGAATATACGAGAATTGGGTACATCAGTGAACGCAAAGATGAGGCACAAGAGTGAATTATAATGTTGTCCCGAGGGCAAGATCCTGGCAGTGGTTAGACTAGGGTAAAGCTCGTACACCCTCGGGGAAGAAGATGAGGCGAGAGAAAAGAAGGGAAAATGGTATCCCCGAGAAAGTTTCATCCTTTCAGTGTTCCCCGCAGCCCCTAATTCTCCGTCCTCTCTTCTTTTCCTTTATTCTTGCAAAATGGATAAAACTCCGATTCAGTGAGTGGAGTAGAGTTTCGGGTGGCAAACCACCACCGGCCAGGCAGGAAGTGGAGAACGATAAAAATAAATCCTAGCGAAGCGTGATCGTGAGCACCCGAGTAGTCGAGTAGGTTGAGGATGAAGAGAACGGTGAGAAGGACGAGGAGAAAGCGCGAGGTTGGAAAGAGAGGTCGGTGGATTTGCTGCCGGATTTTCGAGGGATGAATTTCACACTCGTGCGAGTTATCCCTAGTAAAGCGCGTACGCCTCCGTCTCCATCTCCTTGCCTTTGGCTGGTTCATCCTTGGGACTGAAAACCGAGAAGAAATATATAATACGTACATATATATTGAATAGATACATATATACGAAATACATAAGACAGCTTCTGGGTGGTATCGAAATAATCATGAATGCTTCAAGGAATCGTCGTAGTTCTGATCCTCCTCCTCCTCGTTTCATGAGAATTTACGGTAGACATGCATACGTTCCATTGTGCTACGTGTGCCGTGAGAACAACGTGCGTCGCATCGCTGTTGTCTCCTCCAGGCGAAGTCGCAACAGGATTGAATTTCATAGCGGTGCCGCGAAATTCAACGCTACAAACTACAGATCCGAAGTGCGGGTATACAGCGTGTTGTAGTGCGAGAATTTCGAGCTATGTCATAAGTATGTAAGCCAGTTCTACACGATTGCTGAGGAGGCTAGAGTATTAGGTACAGTGGATACGAGGAGAGTGTGTACCGAGCTAGGGGATCAAGCGTGTATTTAGTCAGCCGCGTTTTCCCAGCTCCTTGGATTAAGATGCCGCGAGGGTTAGTCCCTGTGGGACTGAAAGCGACAGAGTGAAACAGACAGAAGAAGATGGGATGTTAGACTCGATACATACCCACACATACACACAGAAACATATACATACACTACAAATCTAGAAGGCTCTTGGCTAATCCGTCGAATCTATTAAGGAAGGGTAGGAAGACGCCAAGATTCCTTAGGGGTTGTAGAGACTGGATCGTTACACAGAACTCACACTCGCATTCTATTGCAACTCCCTACAGACATCTTTTTCTATTCCTCGCACTTCCGCCGCCGGCATAGAGATGATCGTCGACGACAGTAATAGTAATAACGACAATGATAACAGCCAGTGAGACCGAAGGGGAATTCTTCCCTTTCTCTACGGCTACCCCGTCACTCTTGGACCATAAAATCTAACTGCCCGAGACGTCTTATCGTCGCGACGATCGAAGAGGGTTAAAGATAACGAGAGAGAAAACTCCGGTAGGGGCTAAGAGGAAATCGGTACTCTCGCCACGGGAGGCAACGCAGAATCGCCCTTCATCCTCTCGTCGTCCACGACTATTATTTCCACGAGGCTGGGCCTCTCGCTCTTGGCCTCGTGAGAAGAAAACCCGAAATACACAGCTGCGACGCGCACGTTTTATAAGCTGGCTCAGCTCATCATTCTCCTTCTCTTTCTCGATCTTTCCTTCATCTTCTCTGACCTTTTGCCACGCTGTGCTTTTACCTTCTTTTTTACTGTGAATTTAACCCTGCTAGTATCATGGATTGGCTCTTTACGGATTAACCCTATATTTTTAATATTCGATTATTTCATTAGCCCTTTTAACACGATTTCTGTAGATCTCGAAATATGAATTTCGCCTTATTCAAATTTTTATTGCATTTTTTATTCTTGTTTTCATGTTATTATAATTTTTAGAAATATTTAACACGAATACTGTAATTCGCAAGATTTACATTTCAAATTTCAAATGCATATTTGGGTTTTAAAGGATAGAAAAAAATCCCATTATTTAATTTTCATAGTATTTCGATAAACTTTTAAAAATACATTTAACTCCGAGGTATTACTTCTTTTATATACTTCTTTTTTACTGTGAATTTAGCCCTGCTAGATCACGGATTGGCTCTTTACGGCTTAACCCTACATTTTTAATATTCTATTATTTCATTAGCCATTTTAACACGATTTCTGTAGTTCTCGAAATATGAATTTCACTTTATTCAAATTTTTATTGTATTTGTCATTTTTGTTTTCATGTTATTATAATTTTTAGAAATATTTAACATGAACACTGAAATTCGCAAGATTTGCATTTGAAATTTCAAATGCAAATTTGGGTTTTATAGCATATAAAACAAAAATCCCAATATTTAATTTTCATAGTATTTCGATAAACTTTTAAAAATACATTTAACTCCGAGGTATTACTTCTTTTATATACTTCTTTTTTACTGTGAATGTAGTCCTGCTAATATCACGGCTTTTTGCGGCTTAACCCTACATTTTTAATATTCGATTATTTCATTAGCCCTTTTAACACGATTTCTGTAGTTCTCGAAATATGAATTTCGCCTCATTCAAATTTGTATTGTATTTTTTATATTTACTTTCGTGTTATTATAATTTTCAGAATTATTTAACACGAATACTGAAATTCACGAGATTTGCATTAGAATTTCAAATGCAAATTTGGATTTTAAAGAATATTAAAAAAATCCCATTATTTAATTTTCATAGTATTTCGATAAACTTTTAAAAATACATTTTACTCCGAGGTATTACTTCTTTTACATACTTCTTTTTTACTGTGACTGAAGCCCTGCTAGTATCACGGGTCTTTACAGCTTAACCCTACATTTTTAATATTCTATTATTTCATTAGCCCTTTTAACACGATTTCTGTAATTCTCGAAATATGAATTTTACCTTATTCAAATTTTTATTGTATTTGTCATTATTGTTTTCATATTATTATAATTTTCACTTGTAATACCACAAGAGCTTTGAAATTATCGGATATTTCCTGACAGGTTCGTTGCAAACAAATGAACGAGTCAAGTTATCCAGGTTAAAAAATCACGAGCGCGTAGCGCGAGTGATTTTTCTGGAAAACTTGACGAGTTTATTTGTTTGCAGGGAACCTGGAGGGAAATATCAGATTAATTTCGAAGCTCGAGTGGTATTCGGGGGATTATTTTTTCTATTCAAATTGCGACAAATGGAATTGCACCATGAGACAAAAATTATCATTCCGACAAGGAAATTTCATAATCAGAACAAAAACCTTTTAATTCATGTTTAAAGGGTTGCAGTTAAATACACAATTGTTATAGACATTTGTATATCGATTCCAGACTGAGGTTTTCGATTTAATCGTATTAACAGGGACATTTCCCTTTACTTTTTCATCAATAGTTTGCAAGGATTCAACTCCAAACCTACTCATATCAAATAAAAATCCTTTGACTGCCACAATAAAATTCAATCTGTCAGTTTGACAGATGGTTGACGCGGCTAAATGATTTTTTGTTTTATATATATAACCAACACGCAAAATTATCAAAAAATTATCAGTATAATACTGTGTAGCTTGCCCCACGTGACGTCGAATGGTGCAATTCCATTGGTCGAAATTTGGATGGGAAAAATAATCAGAAATATTTAACACAAACACAGTAATTCGCAAGATTTACATTTGAAATTTCAAATGCAAATTTGGGTTTTAAAGGATATAAAAAAATCCCATTATTTAATTTTCATAGTATTTCGATAAACTTTTAAAAATACATTTAACTCCGAGGTATTACTTCTTTTATATACTTCTTTTTTACTGCGAATTTAGCTCTGCTAGTATCACAGCTTGGCTCTTTACGGCTTAACTCTACATTTTTAATATTCGATTATTTCATTAGACCTTTTAACACGATTTCTGTAGTTCTCGAAATATGAATTTCACTTTAATCAAATTTTCATTGCATTTTTTATTTTTGTTTTCGTGTTATTATAATTTTCAGAAATATTTAACACAAACACTGAAATTCGCAAGATTTTCATTTGAAATTTCAAATGCAAATTTGGGTTTTAAAGGATATTAAAAAAATCCCATTATTTAATTTTCATAGTATTTCGATAAACTTTTAAAAATACGTTTAACTCCGTGGTATTCGTATTTAGTCGAGTGAAAAGCGGCTTGTGCTGGTCGGGTGAAAAACAATTAAACATCTGCAGCAAAGTTTTACGCTTGGCAAATCTCGTTTAATTTAAACTTTCAACGCTTGAAGTTCGAAGGTACAGCCTTTTGGAGAGTTGTACAGCTTTTCGATAAATAAGCTAAGATTACCTTTGTCCCCGTTGGCAGCGAGATACGCGACACACCAACGAGTGAATATGTATTTATAATTTTATCCGTTACCCATAAGTTCAATATTTTCCAATTAGGAATAATCGTTTTCCGCTCCTGAAGGAAAACGATAGCGTGGAAGAAAGCCTAAGAGCCTGAAAACCTGAGAGAAAGTAGCCACGAAGCGGAAACTTCGTTACCCCCGGTTGTGCCCAGTGACAAACCTAAGGGGGTGGGGTCGAGGGGAAAAAAAGGGGACAACGACGTTACGAAAAGCTATAGCGCAGCAGAAAGCCAACGAAGCAGAGCGAGTGAAAGATGAAGCGGCCGGAAGAAGATGAGGACGGGAAAGGAAAAGGGAAGAGGTACGAAGAATAAGAAGAGGAAGAAGAAGTTAATCCGGTAGCTGCAAGAGCGTGATACGGCGGAGTAAGAGTGTACAGCGAACACAAGTGCGCGCGGGTTGTTATACACAAAGATGGGGCGAACGTTACATAAATTGCGTCTGACTTGGGCTAGAGAGCAGTGTACTATAGTCAATGGCGAGCTTTTCCTCTATCATCTCGTCTCGCTCGCTCGACATTCCCAGTTGCTCGTTCCTCGTGGCTCCACAGATGCGCCATATACTCTTTTCCAACGGTCTAACGGATACTGACACATCAAGAGAGTAGAACGGTTGAAAAAGAAATCGTAATAGCGGCTCTCGTAACGCAACCTCCCTCGTTTCATACCTCGGACAGGATTTAATATCGAAGCGGCGATTCTATTTTACGTGCAAGATTTTAATATTGGAAATATTCTTCTGTGTCAGTGTGCAGGACGAGCGTACGTCTATACAGTTTCGATAGTTTCGATGTACGTCCGTATAGCTCGTGAACTGGACGAAAAAAAAAAAGAGAAAAATATTGCCATAGAAGGGCAAATGAAAGGCGAATGAGGATGAAAAATTCCAGGTCGATAGCTACGACAGAGAAAGAGAGAGAAAAACGTTTTCATCCGCGTCGTAAAATGAACGGCGGGCGACATGCATATAATCTTGTATTATTCAACTCGACTGAATCGAAACGATTCGACTGCATCGAACCAGTCTATTTGCAGTTAGAGAAAATTGGGCATTTGCACGAATTAACTTATGAGACGCGAGTATTACCAGAGAAAAATTGTCGGTCGACCAAACCAACTTAATAGTTGATTGCGCTGTGCAACTAATTACGCTAATTAACTGATTGAATGTACTAACTAACTAGTTATGAATTATGAAACACACAGAACTATCAAATTAGTATTGTCAATCATCCGCTTTAGTTACACTGTAAAAAATGTTCGCGTTTTTCCTATACAAACGTGTATGAATTTTGTAAAACATGGCATAGGAAATCGGAATTAATATGTTTCCATAGTAAATTTAATACAGACATATGAATTTTGATAATCCGGTGATTGGAAATTACAACACATGATTATTAAATCATCATTTACTAAATTAGGAATTTAGTAATTTTCGGAATTTTCGTACCCGATTTGAAATTTAGTATATATTGTTCCATTAAATGTAAGATCAAATTACAGTTGCTGATATTGAAAAATACCAAGTAAAGTATTTGCAATTTTGTCTATATGGGTATATTACTTTATGAAAAATCTTTGCGTTTTTGCTATACAAAAGTGCGAGAAATTTACAAAACTCGCTATAGGAAATAAACATTAATATAGTTGCATAGTAAATTTAGTATGCGTGTATGGAGTTTACCAAACCGGTGATATAAAATTACAACACATGGTTACTAAATCAATCATTACTAAATTAATACATGAAAATCAACATAAATTTTTTGGAATTTTAGTGACTGAGTTGAAATTTAATACACATTTTCCAATAACGAAAAATAACCCGCACTAGATCGCTAAAACTTATGATGATGATTTTTTATAAGACGATTTTTATTGTTTAATTTTTTTTTATTGTTGAAAATAATGTTGATAAAAAAATAGCCTCATGGTGGACATCCTAGGGGTCGCAAATTTGATCTAAAAAAAACCCAAAGGATTATTAATTAGTATGCAATTGACTATCGTGCTATGGAGGCTTTTTTATCAAAATTTACAAAATGGCGGCGGTTTGAAAAAAAAGTACCGATTTTAGCCGTTATTTTCGACAATTTTGATTTTAAAAAATGGGAAGATTTCAACAAAAAAAAACGCTTCCATAGCACGACAGAGAGTAGCGTGAAGAATGTTCTCCTAAAATTTGAAAACGATCGCTTGAAAACTATTCCCTGGAGAATGTCCACCGTTTTGAAAAATGTCGTTTCGAGAAAAACGCGTTTAAGGTAGTTCTGTCGTGAATGCAATCCAAACTCATATACATGAATTTTTGACATGTTGTAATTTAGCTATTCAATTTTACTTGCATAAAATCTTGAAGGCTTTTACCGAGTATTTGAATGAACAATTAAAACTTGAAAATCGGTCTTTTTACACGGCGCTCGCGGGAGGGCTGGAAAAATTGATCTTTAAATCGAAAATTAACATACTTAGATCAAAGATAAAGAAAAAATAAAAAGTACTATGGATTTGCAAATCATTCAGGAATTTATGCATCATGAAAAAAGGTGAAGTCTCCGGAATAATGTTAAATTGAACCAAGGTCAAAGTGCACGATACCGGGCCAAATGACGTTTTCTAACCTAATTATCGTAAAAATGAAGTCAAATCCGCACTAAACATATCAACTATTTACAAATAATCGTTTCAATTTGATTACGACAATTTCGAAAGATTCTCGATTATTTTTTATATTATTATTGAGGCAGTCAAAGTGATGCGTATGATTATTTTTTAATGTCATATAGACTCTGAGATTTATGACTCCGGCGTACCGACAGAACTACCTTAAAGTTTCGAGCGTAGAAATTTTATATACCTAAATTATGTACTTACGACTAATCGGCGATGCCAGGTCCATAAATTATGACCGTATAAACTAATGAATAAGACGAAAAAAAAAATCGATTTTTTTTCACACTGGAAAGATCCCTCAAAATCTTCTGCGATAAAGACGACAAAGCAGAACTGCAGAATTTCAAACACGAATTTGTACTTATTGCCAAATTAATCACCTATAAAATTGGAGAACAAACTATTTCGACATTTCTTGATTGTAGCGTATTAAAGAACTAATATTACAAATGAATGCAACTACTAATGGCCATGGCATATTTAACGTCTAATTCACTTCGAACACACATCGCAGCAGCCAAGGAAAAATCTTCAATATGATCTGGGTAAATGGGCTCATCTGTAGAATCGATCGAAACGGTACAATTTATTGTTCGCTCTCGCAAATTGAACTTGCATGGGACAAGAACGTAGCCCCGGATGACAAGGGTGTATAGCGGATGGCAACGCTCGCGATCCCCAGGGATTCAATTTCAATCGGGCAGGAGTAAGCGGTGCTGCACATAAAAATTCGTGGCAAGCTCACACGAGGGTGCTAGACTGCTATCCTTTTCTGTACGTTCTCCGTCACTCGCCGCTGTCTCTCAATGTCTGCCCTCTTCTCAATTTTTTTTAACTCCATTCTCTTTTAATCTCCTTCACTTCCCATTTGGTCCGCATTGCGCTGGGGAATATGCGCGCGGGAGCCACCAGCACCCTTGGAAAATCGTTCCGGCAGTGGCAACACGGACTGTAGCCCAGCTAGCAGAGAATCTATCTTGCTCGCCTCGCTTCGCATCGATCCCCACACAGTGCGCTCGACCCAAAGGCTTCTCTAACAGAGAAACGAGCGAATGAGATGGATAGATCGAAAGAGATGGTACACAACAGGAAAAATCATCCCTGAAAAATAAAACTTTGAACATTGCTTACTCATTATTTTCCACCTTTCACACAATCCTTATGAATACGATGAACAATTTTGGCTTCGGCATAGAGGAATTTTTGTATTAGTTTGAAAATTAATCTGCAAGCAATGTGCAATGTTGTTCAGGATTGATTAAATATTGTAGACGATTGCATATTGGCTCAATATTAATTAACACTGCGAATCATACGTTGAATAGTTTTCAATTAGGAATAATCGTTTTCCGCCTCTGGGGCAAACGATTTTATCAGACGAAAGGGAAAATCATTCATATGAGTATGATGGATGATTTTGGCTTTCACATAGAGGAATCTTTGTATAAGTTGAAAATGAACCTGTAAGCAATGCGCAAAGTTGTACTGTTTTGGATTGATTAAATACTATGTATTTTGCTATTTGCTATTTGCTCAGTATTTATAAAAGGTACAGAATCAATCAATTTACAATAATGGCTAATTATATAACTTTTGATAGCGCTATACAATCCGTTAAAGTATTTCCTCCCCGACAACCGAGTAATAACTGACCACTTTGAATTCCACTTATCAGCTTTCAATTCGATACTTCAAGCCGTGTTTCAAGTTACAAGAGTTAAATCGAATACAGTCTTTTTTATCATAATTTGTATAGAAAACTTGTAAAACTTCACTTGTTAAAAAAATGTCAACCAGATAGCTTCAAACTTCTAACAGGTAGGACATCGATTATCATTTTTTAAATAAAAGTAAAATTATTATGAAAATTAAAATAATGAAGTGGAACTGTAAGAAAAATTAAGTTACCGCAACTATTTCATTACGATTGAGTAATAATTGCTCACTTCACGTTTCGCTTGCGTGTCTAACTTCAGTTCGATAGTTGAAGCTATTCGCGAGTTACAGCAGATTAAATGGAAAAACCTTTACACACGCCAATCTTTATTTTCCAGATTTGTTCTCGGCATGTTTCAGACCATATCACGTTCACGTCAAAATCTTTGAAAGAAAACAATGTGTAATAAAAACAAATCTTCTTTCCAAGAGGGCAATAATATCGTTGGTGAATACTTTTTATCAATAATTGATTGCGAATAGGAATCCGTTCTGACGTTCACGTTCGATAGCAAATTCGATTTCTCCGCTAAGGTTTCAGCAGCTTCGTTCTCTACAGTTTTCTCTCCTCCAGATAACGAAATTTCACTGTGGAAGCACGTGCAACTCAATGTTCAAAGTGTAAAGTGTGTAAATGACGTGAAAAGCCATTGATGAACGTGCAAGTATCTGTTGCAATAAAACAGTGGATTATGTTGTACGGTTTTTATAGAAAAAGCTTATTGTTGTAGAAATTAAAAAGTAGAACTTTGCAAATTGCTTCCTCATTATTGTTGGATTTTTACAAATCTAACTCTATGAGGAAGCATGTTAATCTATTTTGGCTTCCTCATACCCAAGTGAAAATATTATATACAGATTATATAAAAATTATATATAAAGATTTTTATAGAAGCTACATACAAAAGTGGACATATGAAAATTTTGTATATTTTGTATAGTCCATATGAATTTAAAGAATGAATTTCTAAAAGACCATATGAAAACAAATATATTTGATATAGTATTAACAAATTTTGCCTATGTATTTATGAAATCGATATTGTTATATCTCTGACAAATAATATACGATATCGATATAATTCATAAATAGAATACATTCGCTATGTACAATATGAACATAAGCTATAATATATACTGTATAAAAAATATTTTTTCATATATAGTTCTTTAGAAATTTATTTGATTATTTTATTAGTTCATATTGACTATAGAAAATATAAGAAGATTCTATATGTCCATTTTCGTATATAGGTTCTATACAAATCTTTATATATAAATTTAATATAATCTTTATGTAATATTTTCACTTGGGTAGAGGAAGCTTTGTAAAAATCCAACAATAATGAGGAAGCAATTTGCAAAGTTCTACTTTGCAGCCTTGTTTAAAAAAATTTTAAATGGCATTAGTTTTGAACCCCTTGACAGATTCTCGCCAGATTCGAACTGATGCTTAGTTTACCCACACTCTACTTGTGGACTAAATTTGAGCCCGATATCTTAAAAATTGCGGAAGTTGGAGCACGAACAAAAAATTCAAAATGCCATAAATTTTAAACCCCTTAACGGATTGACGTCAAATTCACTGCCAAACTTTATTTAATAACAGTCCACTTGTGGACCAAATTTGAGCCCGACATCTTAAAAATTGCGAAAGTTAGAGCACGAACAAAAATTTTCAAAAAATTAAAAAATGCCGTAAATTGTGAACCCCTTAACGGATTGACACCAAATTAAATCCCAAACACAATTTGATAGCAGTCCACTTCTGGTCCAAGTTTGAGCCGGATATCATCAAAATTGCGAGAGTTAGAGCCCGAACTGACATTCTGCAAAAAATTCGAAATGCCATAAATTTTGAACACCTTGATGGATTAACTTCAAATTCAATCCCATACCTTGTTTAACGACAGTTTTCTCGTGGTTCAAATTTGAGCCTGATATCTTAAAAATTGCGATGGCTATCGTGCTAACAAAAAATTGTACACATACGCACACACACACACACACACACACACACACACACATACAGACATTTTTTCTAAACCACTTTTCTCGACGTTTTAGACCATTCTGTCTATCAAAAAAATCTTGAAAATTATTTTTTATGAAAATAAAGCTTCCTCTATGAGGAAGCAAAAATGTAATTGAGTAATAAAAATGATTTCTCAATGTCAGTCAGTACTTTGCGGTATAAATACACTTTTCAATTTAACAATCTATTCTTCTATACATTTTCGATCATTGTGACTGAATATATTTTATGGATTTTTGCTAATCGCTAAATATAGTGTTTACACAGAGTTTTCGTGATTGTTCATGATCCCTTCTGAGTACGCGGCTGATTTGCTTTGCTGAAGATATTCTTATCCCGATGATCCTCTCTTCATGTTTACGGGATCGTCTCAAGGTCACGATGGATGAAAACTCAACAGACTCAGAGGTTGAGGGGCGAATAAAAAAAAAGTTCCTTGTGGAATATCATCACTAGGTTACGCTCCCCTGTGAAATTATCATGGAAATGTGTACCGAGCAAAGGGCTGGGTCGGGTATCTGTCGCCGAATTAATCTTCTTCGTGGACGATAGCAAAAAGGGTTCGTTGGGATGTGAATAGAGAGTGTCAAAGGAGCACCCAACAAAGGACGAACTAAAAGGTTTGCAAAAATGGGAGTCTGTGTGACATGGTTATGAAATGTCAACAATACGATTTCGTAACTTAAATTCCAACAATTTATTGTAGTCGCGATTACCTCAAATCTCAACTACAATTTTATGGTGCAGTACATTCAATATGAAACATCTTTGTCCCTGGAATGGTGAACATCCTCTCTTCACTGTCTATATACTGTGCAAATTTACATTGCCGAGAATTTAATTCAATTTATTATTAATTTAATACACGAGTACAGTAAAATTACAAATTTTTATATTACATCTTTTGTTTTTCATAGGATTCAGTAGAAAGTACTGTGATTTTACTACTCACTTACATCTCAAATTTAATATACCAGTTTCTGTAAAAGCGATTTTCATTTTTAGCTTCACACGTTATGGAAAATTACACTAAATATTTTGAATAGTGTAGTATAAAAAAACTGGCTCCCTGGTTCTTGATTATATGAACCCCGACGAAGAATCCAACCCCTTGTTCGGGATAATCCCAGTGTTCCTCGGCCAAATGATTGGTCCATTAAAATCCCCTAATGGCCTCCAAGCTCAGATTATTCAAAAGTCCCCAGGAATAAATGATAAGTACAGAGGGACGTATTTCCGTAAGTTCGGACCGTCAACGCGTAACACCCCAAGTTCTACCTAAGCCCTAGTTTCTCCATAAAATTAAACCCACAAGATGACTAATAATCGATAGGAAATCAATTATATATCTGACCTGTCATTTGCTTACAACACACTGAGGAAAAGACTTAGTTAGGCTTCCTAAGATATTGGTTAAAAATTGAACCAAGAAAAATTTGGTATGCGTAACCAAGTTATTGGTTAGGCGTACTAAATACTTGGTTATCTTACCAAATCTTTGGTTACGTTAACCAATAACTTACCAAGTTTTCTTGGTAATATTTTTAACCCATTTTTTAGTACTTGTAACCAAGTCTTTTTCTGCGTGCGACATACATCATGTTCTACAGATGCTATCTACACTTTTACGTGAATTCAACAAAAAATTTATTGATTTTATTTGCAGGACAGTAAAATGAGTCATCTGAGATGGGTTCCAAGCCCGGAGGATGACGGAAAGTACCTATCGTGTCGAGCTGAGAACCCGATGTTACCGGAAACCGCAATTGAAGACCGATGGAATCTCACCGTGCACTGTGAGTAAAGTGATATCTTTTTAACGTGTTTAAACGAAAGGATAATGGATTGAGAGCGATATTGTTACTGTATTAATTACAGCGCGGATGTGATGAGAAACTGGGTATTACATAACCGTGTTCCTTTCCCTTTTGCCTATTCATACTGAGCGAAAAAGCTATATACGACGTCGTCGTCGTGTGCTAGACTGACCCATGGCTCCCAACATTCTAACCAATCAGGCGGTGGAGCTGGTCGTTCGACCCACTGCAGCCACTGATGCCGAACATCCGACCAGCTCGCTGAGCTCGGACTTCACGTCGATAATGGAGAATAAATTCGATTATTCCAATGAATTCCTTTGCTCCACGGTTCTCCGAACATAACGAGAGTGCACCGTGCTCCGGAATCTCTTCCTCCCTCGTACAATATTCCTGTCCTACTCGGAATTTCATTCTATCCTGGTATACATATAGTCCGAAGCATCGAACGAATCCCTAGAACAACGACGCTCGACCCATCACTGGAGGAGTCTCTACGTATGGATTCTTGCGAATATAGAGAATATTCGTGCTGTAGTCCTCGATCCAATTTCATGAGTAACTCAAGATACCTTCACATCAGCTGATCCGAGTCTACGAAGATCCGTTTCTCAATTTGTACGAAGTCAATTTTGTAATCAGAGGAATAACGGAATGGAATATATGAGAACATGGATATGGAGTAATGAATGACGTAATTTGAAAGTTTTGTCCGAATGAAACCTAATACCCATATTGTACCCCACATTGGTCCATTGTTATGTGCAGGCTGTAGCTGTGAACATTCTAGTAGACAATGCGAAGCAGTACAGCATATTTGGAAGCATGTGCTTTCCAACTCCTGAATAGAATAGATATCGTAGAAATTAAAACTCATCGACGTATCATTTACACTCAAAATGCTGACGTTTAATTAGCCCATCGAAATTCATTAGGTCAATTGAACTGCCAAAGACAATGACAGCCGAAATTGTTGAACACTGGTAATCTGGTCGCAACTCTGTCCCACCGGTATTTCTAACAGTTCTTTTACAACTCGATGTGTAGCAACTCTATGTCCTCCTCTACAATGGAGGCAGATCACACCTACATTGTCCTTTGCCTCCGGGTTTCCTTGTAGACAATGGGAAGCAGTACAGAATATTTGGAAGCATCTGCTTTCCGACTCCTGAATAGAATAGATATCGTAGAAGCTAAAACTGATCGACGTACCACTTACAATCAATATCTGACGTTTAATTAGCCCACCGAAATTCATTGGGTCAATCGAACCGCCAATGACAACCCAATTGGTCGAACGCTGGCAATGTGACGTAACGCTATCCCGCTGGGATCTCTAAGAATTCACTTACAGCTCGATGTGTAGCAACTCTATATCCTCCTCTACGATATATGCAGCTCGCATCTACATTGTCCTTTGCCTCCGTATTTCCTTGTACTCAATGGGAAGCAGTACAGCATATTTGGAAGCATGTGCTTTCCGACTCCTGAATAAAATAGATATCGTAGAAACTAAAACTCATCGACGTATCATTTACACTCAAAATTCTGACATTTAATTAGCCCATCGAAATTCATCGGGTCAATCGAACCGCCAATGACAGTCGAAATGGTCGAACGCTGGCAATGTTATCGTAACCCTGTCCCGCTGGGACCTCTAAGAATTCTCTTACAGCTCGATGTGTAGCAACACTATATCCTCCTCTACGATATAGGCGGCTCGCACCCACATTGTCCTTTGACTCCGTGTTTCCTTGTAGGCAATGGGAAGCAGTACAGAATATTTGGAAGCATCTG
This sequence comes from Ephialtes manifestator, assembly GCA_963970395.1. NCBI lineage: Eukaryota > Metazoa > Arthropoda > Insecta > Hymenoptera > Ichneumonidae > Ephialtes > Ephialtes manifestator. The sequence continues at coordinate 47,430,556 of OZ019968.1, forward strand.
TTTTCCGACTCGTGAATAGAATAGATATGGCAGAAGCTAAAACTCATCGACGTACCACTTACACTCAAAATTCTGACGCTTAATTAGCCCATCGAAATTCATTAGGTCAATTGAACTGCCAATGATAGCCGAAATGGTCGAACGCTGGCAATGTGGTCGCAACCTGTCCCGCTGGGATCTCTAAGAGTTCACTTACAGCTCGATATGTAGCAACACTATGTCCTCCTCTACGATATAGGCCGCTCGCACCTACATTGTCCTTTGCCTCCGTGTTTCCTTGTAGACAATGGGAAGCAGTACAGAATATTTGGAAGCATCTGCTTTCCGACTCGTGAATAGAATAGATATCGCAGAAGCTAAAACTCATCGACGTACCATTTACACTCCAAATTCTAACGTTCAATTAGCCCATTGAAATTCATTGGTTCAATCGAACGGCCAATGACAGCCGAAATGGTTCAACGCTCACAATGTGGTCGCAAACCTGACCCGCCGGGATTTCTAAGAGTTCTCTTACAACTGGATGTGTAGTAACTCTATCTCCTCCTCTACGAGGGAGGCAGATCGCACCTATATTATCCTTTGCCTCCGTGTTTCCTTGTAGACAATGGAAAGCATTACAGTATATTTGGAAGCATGTGCTTTCTGTCGTGAATTGAATAAATATCGTAGAAGCTAAACTCATCGACGGACCACTTACACTCAATATCTGACGTTTAATTAGCCCATCGAAATTCATTAGATCAATTGAACCGCCAATGACAGCCGAAATGGTCGAATGCTGGCAGTGTGATTGCAACCCTGTCCCGCTGGGATCGCTAAGAGTTCACTTACAGCTCGATATGTAGCAACACTATGTCCTCCTCTACGATATAGGCAGCTCACACCTACATTGTCCTTTGCCTCTGTGTATCCTTGTAGACAATGGGAAGAAGCAGTACAGCATATTTGGAAGCATGTGCTTTCCGACTCGTGAATAGAATAGATATCGTTGAAGCTAAAACTCATCGACGTACGTACCACTTAAACTCAAAATTCTGACGTTTAATTAGCCCATCGAAATTCATTGGTTCAATCGAACCGCCAATGACAGCCGAAATGGTTGAACGCTGGCAATGTGGTCGCAAACCTGTCCCGCCGGGATCTCTACGAGTTCACTTACAGCTCGATGTGTAGCAACTCTATGTCCTCCTCTACTATACCGTAACCAGCTACGATAGAGGCAGATCGCACCTATACTGTCCTCTACCACCGCGTGTCCTATATAGTATGACAGTATATACGCCCATCGTATACATTGTCTATATGCAAGCAGCGGGTGTTCTTCGCTGTGTATATGAGCAATTCCTCGTACATAGTTGACTGTATAGCCGTTTACCTGATCACGCGGTCCTGTGCCTTCACGATAGTTGCACATGTAACGTGTATGCTCTGAGGGTCGCTGCTGTTGCTGTCGCTGCTACTGCTGCTGGTCTTTGGACGAAATTATGTACCGATCCGATCTGCCGACCGGTCGGTGTTTACCTATGCATACCATGGAGGAGCTGTTTCGGTGTGGCGTGCACGACCAAGTTCTCTCGTCCTCACGCCGGCTGCAACGCGATACCGTGCCACGCGCTATCATTATCCGTTTATTTATGGCTCTGTCTGATCGGTATGTGTGCACGATGTACGACCGCTTGTACTCTCCCGGTTATCCTGCTCAACCCTCGCCTTTACCCCTCTTCCGACAATGCAGCTACCATAACTGCTGTATTACGCCCACACAGCTCTATACCAAATCCTCCAGTAGCTTTGTAGTTTCACTTGTATTCCAAACAAATTAACGAATGAATAACAATGTTTGCCATAGTTGAGATTTCATTAAATTTTCAGCTAATCATTTTATTCAACATATTTTACTACCTGCTATACGTTCAGCCGAGGTTCGTGCAATTTACAGTGAATAAATCATTTCGGCCGCTAATTAAGCTAATTTATTATTAACGATATTTTTCAATATATAGTTTTTCATTTTAAGCCGAAGTTTCTGAAAAAAAAACAAATTGCAAAGGTAGTAGATTTCCATTAGGAATTCATCCAAAATTTTTATGCCATGACCAGAAAACATAATCACATGGTAATATTTCTAAAGTGGGTTTTGAAGAGTAAAATTTAATTAATCCAAGTTAAGTAATATGTAGGATTGTAAATGAGCCTTTTTAGAAACGAGTTCCGAAGTTTCTGCAAATCCTCGAGTAGCTACGTAGTTTCACTTGTATTCCAAACAAATGAACGGATGCATAACAATGTTTCGCATAGTTGAGATTTTATTCAACATACTTTACTTCCTGCTACGTTCAGCCATGTTTCGTGCAATTTACACTGAATAAATAATTTCGGCCGCCAATTGAGAACGTAGCATATTCGCTTTATGGATGAACAGATATTTTTCAAAACATCTTCCTTTTTTTTCTCTAAGCCAAGGTTTTTGAAAAAAAATTAAACACGCAGTAGATTTCCATTAAAAATGTATCCTCGATTTTTATCCAATGGTCATAAACCTTAATCACTCGGTAACATGTTTTTAAGTGGATTTTAAAAACTAACGTTAAATTAAAGTTAGATAAAAGCGCGATTAAAAACGAGCCTTTTTAAAAATGCGTTTTAGAATTTCTGCATGTTTTCGGACTACACTCTGAATTTATCATCTCTTTTTCCAGTATATAATTACTGAAACAAGAGTTTTAAAAAATAAAAAAGTGCTCTGTTCGACGCAAATCCTCGGTCAGCATGGCCAATTTTAAATATACATAGCTACATGCAATCTTCGTTCTGTTAAAAAAAAACCTCACTACACCATCCCTCAATTCCGTATTCTCTTGCTTTGTAAAACACGCTGGTAAAATGTAAGCGAGCTGGGTTCTCTCGTTCATTGCCCACAGTATTCAAGCTCCATGTGTATAACTGTACTCTTGAAATGGCCGTATACCCTTTTACATATAAACTCGCGTACCGCTGTGCGTAGATGTATATACGGGATAAGCTACGTTGAGAGTTTTCACTGGTTCCGCGGGGATAAAAAGCAAAACCCCACAAACAGTACGAGATACAATGAAAAACAAAAACTCGCCAGTGCAACGTAAAAAAAAAAATCCCCATAGTACATAGAGACACAGAGACGTGAATGAAGAATGCATCGAAACGAAAATTTCGCCAAAATTCTGTAGTGAATTCGTGAGGAAGGAAAATGTGAGGAAACGGATCTTCTGGTCAGGGAATTTAAGGGGGGAAATTGTACCGCGAACGGAGGGCTGAGTCATCGTACTAAACTGAAAACTGGAGGCGTGGGATGTTCCGGACCGAACGGACCTCAACCGCAATGGCCATGTCACGTGGTTAGCGACCTGTTCGGTTGCGCGAGAACCATTGCTCTGTGCGGAATGCGCGACATAGCGCGTGTTCATTTACCGGACAGCCATTGCCTATCCTTGTCGCATTCCATCTGGGTAAAGCAGATATATATTGAATATATATGTGTGTATATATATATAGTAGCATTTGGCTCTTACGGCAGTTTGAGCTGGAATGCGTATCCAGTTGATCGAGTTTGAACATCACATCTATTCGCTCCGTGCAAGTCTGCCGCGGCGCCATCTGTTGACTCGAAAATGCGAAAAACTTACACGGAAAGAAATGTTTGGTTGTGGCAACTACGTTTTCGATTTTCTGTACACAATGTCTAAAAAATTAATTGCCTCAACCATATCGGATAGTAAACTCAACTATTCACGATTAGTTCTCGCGAGATTAGTTAGGTTAACTAATCCAATCGCTGGGACTACCACTCGAATAGTTGGGACTACCATTCGAATCGTCGGTATTACCATTCGAATCGTTGGTATTACCATTTGAGTTGTAAGGGAAATAGAATAATCGATTGGTTGTGTCAACTCATTTCTTGGTTATGGCAACTAATCTTTTTTTTCCGTGTAGAGACTGGCCGTAAATGGGTCTGAAAAAGCGTTAAAAAATGTGATAAAATGAAATTAACGACGTTATTTCGGAATGAACTTCACATAATTGTGTACAACATTTTTTGTTATAATATAATCTAATGAAACTCTTAAGTAAATTATATTCATTACGCATATTTACATGATTGTTCGATGCATTTTGAGGTTACGTATGTATTTCGCTGTTGAAAACTGGTAGAATTTATATATATATAGTAGCATTTGGCTCTTACGGCAGTTCGAGCTGGAATGTGTATCCAGTTGATCGAGTTTGAACATCAGATCTATTCGCTCCGTGCAAGCCTGCCGCGGCGCCATCTGTTGACTCGAAAATGCGAAAAACTTACACGGAAAGAAATGTTTGGTTGTGGCAACTACGTTTTCGATTTTCTGTACACAATGTCTAAAAAATTAATTGCCTCAACTATATCGAATAGTAACCTCAACTATTCACGATTAGTTCTCGCGAGATTAGGTAGGTTAACTAATCCAATCGTTGGGACTACCACTCGAATAGTTGAGACTACACGGAAAAAAAGGCTTGGTTGGGACAACCAAGTGCCTTGGTTATATATGCGCCAGACAATTAATTGGCCAGACCTTAATTGGTTAGCTTACCAAGTGACTTGGTTAGTCCAACCAAGAAATTGGTAGCCTAACAAATAAGTTGGTTGGTCTAACCAATTAATTGTCTGGCGCATATATAACCAAGGCACTTGGTTGTTTCAACCAAGCCTTTTTTTTCCGTGTACCATTCGAATCGTCGGTATTACCATTCGAATCGTCGGTATTACCATTCGAATCGTCGGTATTACCATTCGAATCGTTGGTATTACCATTTGAGTTGTAAGGGAAATAGAACTATCGATTGGTTGTGTCAACTCATTTCTTGGTTATGGCAACTAATCTTTTTTTTCCGTGTAGAGACTGGCCGTAAATGGGTGTGGAAAAGCGTTAAAAAATGTGATGAAATGAAATTAACGACGTTATTTCGGGATGAACTTCACATAATTGTGTACAGCATTTTTTGTTATAACATAAACTAATGAAACACTTAAGTAAATTATATTCATTACGCATATTTGCATGATTATTCGGTGTATTTTGAGGTTACGTATGTATTTCGCTGTTGAAACCTGGTAGAATTTGCATTCGCTATTTACACTATTATTATTATAATTCGATGTACAACAAGTACAATGTCCCATTTTAGTAAATAACGCGATTCTCATGCATCGCAGTTTCTAAATTTGATTCTCATTTTCGCCACTCAGCGCGTGCACGTCGATTCGTTTATCCCCTCCAAACGCTTGCACGGAGCGAATATTGCGAGTGAGTGGACATTAACTGCCGTTTCAAATTCAAATATGTCGTCTTCGATTAATAGTGCAAAATAAAAAATGTGCAAAGTTTTTCCCATTCTCTACACTGAGAGAAAAAAAAGATACTGGTAACTATAAATTTACAGAAAAATACAACGTCAACTATTTAAAAAAAGTTATCTGTACTAATTATTGATAGTCAATGCAACAGTTAATATTATTGATCGCAACAAAATAAATATTGTCAAAATTTAGCGATAGATGCGATGTATTATTCATAAAAAACATAATTACAAGCTTTGAGAAATTATTTAACAATTTTGAAATGGTCATTGGAACTACAATAATAAAGTTACACTAACTCTGTTAAAGTCACTGTTAAAGTAACTAGAACATTATGTTAAGACAACGATAGAGTTAGTTACAGTAACGATAACGTAGTTAATTTAACCAATAAATCAGTTAACATAATTATTCAAATTTTTGGATGGACTAAAAATCTACAGTTATGGCTTAATAGTTATCTGAACTTCCGCGATTTCTCTCAGTGTATCTATTACAAAGTCCATCGAGAAAAACAATGATCCGTATCATAATTTAGTTGCTGGTTATGTTTATTTATATTTATTATTATAGCAACCATAAAATCGTTGCTCTCGTTGTTTATAATTGACCATATATTTTTCTGTGTATCCTCCGGCCCATATGCCACGCTATTCTTCCCTGAGAGAAAAATATTATATTTATGGTAGCCATAAATGATGGTTAAAAAATATCAACTATATTTGCTACAATGTTAAAAATATTCAGCGTAAATTTCCATTGCGTGTAAATGAAGCTCTTTTACAGAAACTAGTAGTGTAAACCAACCATTGAATGGACGCGACCATTGAAAAGACGCGAACATTGACTGAACGCAGTCAATAAGAGAACGTGCATAAAAAATGTCCATTCATTGAGTTATGTCGTCTGCTTAACCGTTCATTCAATGGTCGGTTCACCCTATATTAAATTTGATATGTACTGAGATGTAAAATTACAATACTTTCTACTAAATCCTACGAAAATCAGGAAATTTACTATAAAAATTTGTAATTGAACTACATTCATGTTTTTAATTGAAAATATCAGCGCGAATGAATAAAATTTTCGGTAATGTAAATTTCGAAATACTTTTAATAGTGTAATTGTGATGATCATTTTAATCACTACTATATTATCACACTCTAAATTCGAATTAAGTTCATATTGGTCAGACGGTGAGCTGAAAAAAATATCCTATTCATGTCTGTCGCAATATCCTGAGTTGAATACATATTTTATTTTTAGTCATGATTACTGGAGACACCGACTACTTCAGCAGGATCATATAGGGCATGCATAGAGGATACATGTGGATGGTACTCGGTACCCTAATTAATACATTTCGCCTGACGCTAGCCCCAATATATTGGCTCTATCGATATATGGACTTCAATAGTTGCCATGGAGTTTCACATGTGTACACACGTCAGTATCGAAACGCAGTACTGAACATAATAATCAGCGAGTCACTCACGAATTTAATTGTTATTAAATTCAAACACATCCCTGACGTGAAAACAATTCTACATTTAATTACCACAACACTAAATAATTGCAAGGGTAAATTAAAAAATGACAAAAGTAACTATTTGTTCTACAGAAATTACTGTATTCTAGATTTTACTACCATACATAATTTCTATTCCAGTTTGAAACAAAGAAACTTAATTTAGAAACTTCCCTGATATGAAAATAATTTTATATTTAATTACCACAACAATAAATAATTGCAACGGCAAATAAAAAAATTACAAAAGTAACTATTTGTCCAACAGAAATTACTGTATTATGGATTTTACTACCATACATAATTTCTAATCCAGTTTGAGACAAAGAAACTTAATTTAGATACTTTCCTGATATGAAAATAATTTTATATTAAATTACCACAACAATAAATAATTGCAAGGGTAAGTAAAAAAATGACATAAGTAACTATTTATCCAACAGAAATTACTGTATTATGGATTTCACTACCATATATAATTTCTAGTCCAGTTTGAGACAAACAAACTTAATTTAGATACTTTCCTGATATGAAAATAATTTTATATTAAATTACCACAACAATAAATAATTGCAAGGGTAAATAAAAAAATGACATAAGTAACTATTTATCCAACAGAAATTACTGTATTCTGGATTTTACTACCATACATAATTTCTAGTCCAGTTTGAGACAAAGAAACTTAATTTAGATACTTCCCTGATATGAAAATAATTTTATATTTAATTACCACGACAATAAATAATTGCAACGGTAAATAAAAAAAATGATAAAAGAAACTATTTATCCAACAGAAATTACTGTATTCTGTATTTTACTACCATACATAATTTCTAGTCCAGTTTGAGACAAAGACACTTAATTTAGATACTTCTCTGATACGAAAATAATTTTATATTTAATTTCCGCAACAATAAATAAACGCAATGTAAATAAAAAAGTGACAAAAGCAACTATTTATCCAACAGAAATTACTGTATTCCGGATTTCAGTATATACATAATTTCCAGTCCAGTCAGAGACAAAGAAACTAAAAGATTTTTGGCGCACTAGTTACAACAACAAAAACTCGTGGCTGTCATCGCAAAAAAGTTCCAGCGGTTGAGCTAATAATGGCTGGAATACAAGCGACGCGGAATAGTCTCTGGGAATCCAGTACTGACTCTGTATTCAACGTCAACGCGCTGGATACCATATTTTTCCACCTGGAGTATTTTCTTTCGGACATTGTAGTTTGCCGTTTTAAAGTTACAGTCAACTGAGAAAAAAACAAATCAAATCTGCTGTTGCGGATGGCGAAAGAAATATTTTGTTCCGTGAACGAAATAATAATTATTGTGAATTAAAATTGATTCAACTATGCGTTGGTTCGTTCAACCAAATATACATGTCTAATTAACCAAATGTTTATTTCGCCACCCGCAACCGCACACCGAGAGAAAAGATTTCATTGACGCCAAAGAAATGGGTGGATTGATTTTTTTTTTTCATTGATTTCAACAAAATATTTCTTTGATTTCAATGAAATAGTGCATTTGAATTTCAAAGAGAACATTTCTTTGCCTGTAAATAAAGATTTACTTAGTGAACATGTAATAAAGAAACAGTTTTATTGTTTTAAAGAGACGTTTTCATTGGTTCAAAGAAACGTTTTCACTGATCTCTCTCTCGCACCTAACCTCACTTTTTTGTTTTCCCGTTCTCCCGAACGAACGGCTTTGAGTTTCGAGGAGCCAGAAAGCTTAGCCTATTTCTGCCATACTTCCTTACATACTCACAAAATTTGAGCTTTATCTGCCGCGTACTTCCGGAAAAAATAGGTTTCGAAATTTTGAGCTGGTCAGAAGAATGTTTCATTGAATCAGAGACGATGTCTTTGAAATCAATGAAAAAGGTTCATTGGTTTAAAGAAATGTTTCTTCGAAACAATGTCACTACTTTTCATTGAGTTGGAGATCATTCAAAGAAAAGATAGTATTGGAATTCGAGTATTTCATTTCATTGGCAAAGATTTCCGTGAATCAATGAAACTTTTTCTCTCGGTGCACATTCGGTCTTACCAATTTTTTTCTCGATGTAGTACTCTCTCTCTTGTTCATCATCGTTACTCGTCAACGCTTCGCTCACAAACCGACGCTAATGAGGGGAAGATAGGCGTTAGAGCGGATCTCATGTTTCGCACCATGAAGTCTGGTCTGCCGTGACCAGCTCCGGTGTGTAATACAGCGATCTAATAGTTAGTGCTGCATCATGTTTCTGTACGGGTGAGTAGCACGCGAGGTATTAATGGCTGTCGTTGTCATATCCGCATATATCCGGATTGTGCACATTCCGTTTTAGGACCTATCGATTACAGTCGCCATTACTGTTACGATTTGCAAAAGACACTCATTTTATACATTCTTCAACGTCTCATTAAATGACTTTCTTATTATATTGCTCACAGTTTCTTATTCAGTGCCGAAAAAATGATGACTGTAAGTTTTATTTTTTTTTTGGGAATTACTGAAGTTATCGGATTGGGTTTTTTGTATGTACAAATGTCATTTTAAATATCATCCACAATGTTTAATTATTGGAAATAAAAAATAAATGGAAACGAAATAATCAAATGGAATATTAATATTGATTTTTTACGAAATGTTAACAGATTTCCTATTTTTACAGATCTTACTTCTGTTTATATATTTTTTTTTTATATATATAGAAAAAAGTAATAATATTAAAAATATCTATGATTTACAATTGATGACTATGTATAGAATAACCACAATAAATTTAAAGCAAACAGAGTGATGTTTCTGGCACCAGTCTGAAATTTGTAATATCGATTAAAAAAGACGCAAAATAGCATTTGTTGTATGTATAACGACTTGAAAAAACGATTTCGATTTTACTACCATTGAACTATTTTATTGCATAGTCATAAATCATGAGCGTAAATAAATATTCAATATTATTTTTAATATTTGACATATCAATATCTTTGTTTTCAATTATTCCATAATGAATTGTAATTTGTCAAGATGTTGAAAAATGCTATCTTAATGATTAAAATGTATTTGCTGCTAAATAAACGAGGCTATCAAGGGTATCAAGATTGTTGCTTACATTCGATCGTATTGGACATACTGCTCGATTTACGCGGAAGTCGAGATTAGGAAAAAGGAAAACGTATTGGCAGGTGGTTGGTGAGTTGGATTCAAGTAGACGGCGCAGCAAAGCAAGGAAAAAAGAGCGAGGAGGCAAAGTGATAAAATGAAAGTGAGCAACCAAGCAGCCAGAAGGGAAGAAATAAAAGCCGCACGAAAATGCCTGGCGGTTCGATAGGACCACTGCGGAAACGCTTTCCGCTCGAGGAAATTATTTCGCGTGGACCCCCGCGCCCTTCTTGCCACAAGTTCCATCCCTTTCTGCTATGCTGGACCACGACATTCTCGACCCAACCCACCAGTGCCCACAAATCACGCGGTGCGCGATAAATGTTCGGCGTCGCTCTTTCCAAGTTATTTATCGGGACGTGCTGCTGCTAAGAGCGAGAAGTAGGCACTCTAGCTTCGGTATACACCCGCGCGCACTTGCGTAACTCCTATCGAGGAAGAGAAACAGACTGGTAGGGTGAGTGCCTACCGCTTTTATACACTACCCTACATACTTGAATTGCCAGTAAATATGGGCCATTCCATACCAACTGGACCAACGACCCACCGGCGTAAAAATAATTATATGAAATTGTGATCATAAATTGATATATGAAAAAGTGCCATTTTTGAGACGCGACAAAAAATCTTAGAAAAGTTCAAAGCAATTTTAAGAACGATTTGATACCAAGTTTTTTTACTAGTTTGAGAGCAATTATTGCGAATTGAATTGTACATTTGAAAGATGTGCATATCAAATTGTAAGTTGATATCAGTAAACGTTATATTAAATCGATCTCAAAATCGATTTGAAATTTTCTAACATATTTCGTCTTCAACGCATCTCAATGACATAATTATTTTCCCGCGCGGATCCTTAATCTAAATATGGTTCGCGATTTTTTTATGTTATTCTACCACATAAAAAATGCATGTTGAATTTTTTTCAGATTTTTTTGCAACGTCGTTTTTTAATTATAAATATTTAAGGTTAAACAAAAAACGCAATTTTTTTATTCTGATTTTTTTTTAAATACCACGATAATGAACAAAAAGATGTTATCTACAAGCCAAAGTAGAGAAGTCATACTTTTTATTTGTACTTTTACTTTATGATGTTTTTTTTACTAAATCCATCAACACAAAATCTTTAAAAATGTTTAAAACTTCGATGGAAGGACTTTTAGGAAAATTACCTATTTTTAATTATCTATTACGAATTTATGATACACAGGGCGCATTTCATGCCAACTCGATCATCGGCTGAACCTCACCTAAGCAAATATGGTGCGCGATTATTCGAAAAATTCAATTAATACCAATAAAAATGCAGAAAAAATTATTTTTTCACTTTTTCTGGTGGATCAAAATTCTGTTGTTTATCGTAGTATTTTTCTTTTTATTGTTTTGGATTTGTAAATTAGGACATCCTTTGTTTAGCTTTAAATATTTATGATTGCAAAATGCCAATAAAAAAAATCGGAAAAAATTCTACATGCATTTTTTTATGTGGAAGAATAATATAAAAAATCACAAACCATATTTGGCAAGTTGAGGATCGGCCATTGGTCGAGTTGGTATGGAATGCTCCATACGTACATCCTCCACACACAGATACAAAGTATAGGTACAGCGCAATAGGATATATAACGGAGGTTGGATGGTTTATCGGGTCGAAAGCCACGTTAGAAAGAAAGAGAAAGCAAACTTGAGTACAAGATATGGTTAAAGGGGATAACTCCCATGATCGTCTGGAAATCCTCGCACAGAATCTTTTCTCGTTCTTTCGATCCCCAGATTCTGTGACTTATAAAAAAAAACGAACACAATGCATTGAGTAAAATCATTTTTACAGTTTTCCCACACAATCGTGTTATTCAGGGAGTTATACCGTTGATGAAATTTAAGGAGGTTGGAGCGCTCCACACTAGTCAAATCAGTGCTAAATTTTTAAAAGCCTTTCTACAATTTCAGATTGTTTAGTAATCTGTTCCAAGGTGTTAATCACATGGCAGCATTAGTTCTTGATATTCAAATACATTCACAGCTGTCATACGAACATTAAATCGATCAATATCTCAAAATTTCCGATGTCATGTTTTTTCATCCAGTTTTGTAAAAGGGTAAACCGTAATATCAGTCCGATTATGACGAAATATAGCTCATTTTGATCAGTGGAAGATCCTTAATCGATTGACCGTCCGGATTTTCTATAGTATCAGGCGTTCGAAAGTTACAGCCATTTGTATACTTGATGTTAGGTTATGATAGGATAAACAAACGGTTGTATCTTTTGAACTACTAATATGATTTTAAAAAATAGACGGCCAATCGATAGAATATCTTTTAGTAAAAAAAATGAGCTATTGGTCATCATAATCGGACTGATATTACGGTTTACCCTTTTAAAAAACTGGATGAAAAAACATAACATCGGAAATTTGCAGATATTGATCGATTTACTGTTGATATCACAGCTGTGAATGTATTTGAATATCAAGAACTAATGTGATTAACACCTTGGAACAGATTATTAAACCATCTGAAATTGTAGAAACGCTTTTAAAAATTCAGCACTGATTTGACTATTGTGGAGCGCTCCAATCTCCTTAAGCTTTTGATTACGCATGACAGATGCTTTATTTTTTGTTCTTCTTCCAGCAGAAATAAAATCGGAATTATCACGCGGGTAAAAATATCAATAAATCAATGTTCTCATCCCACATAGAAAAATATATATGTAACATATACGTTAAATATATGGTGCCAAAAAGTTCTATATGCTGCATATATTCTGCATATATGTGTGCAAGAATATATTCAAAATATATGGGATATGTGTATGGAATATATGTAAAATATATTTCATATACGTTTAGCGCCAAAAAGTTCTATACGTCGAATATATCGTGCATATATTTCTATTTCCATGTGGGATTGCTGAGAACAAAATGCAAGTTGAAATTTTTTCAATAACAATTAATCACGTTATCCAACCTAACTTGACAGTATTTCAGTTTAACTATACATATGAATATTTTGATCAACGTATAGAGAAACGTTCCAAATTCAGTAAAAAAAAATGGACGATTTAGGCTCCACTTAACTCTGTACTCCATTTCTTGTACCTCGTTTTTTTTCCATCGTTATGTTCCTCGCTTTCGGTCGATTCGCGTAATTGTCGTCGATATACAAGTTGGTTTAACCCGAGCGAGCAAAATGAGAGAGAGAGATCGAGAATAGACCTGGAAGTTTCCGAGGTAAACCGGCGGAGTCCTTAAGTACCGCGTGATTGCACTTATCGATGGTATGTGGGATGCAGTTGCATGGGTACGGAAAACGACTGGGGGGTACATCTATAGTTATTTCGAAGCCAGGTTCTCGACAATGACGACGATGCGGGGGGTTACGGACACGACAATTGTGGAGTTGTATAGTTATATAGGAAATGTGGGTTTAGAGAGGTGGTGGTGCGGCTCGTTTCGCCATTATAACGCGAGAGCGGAGTTCAACACTAGGAGAAGCAGTGGGTCCGAACCGGCTAGCACTTTCCCAGGCGAACACAAACGTGTTTAACGACGTCGTACAACTTTGATTGGCTGCGCCGACTTCGGACCGGCTCCGACTTCCGGTTGGGTGCCGACCAAACAACGGACCACCGGTTGACGCCGACGACGAGGACCCGCCTTTCTCTCTCACTCTCTTCTCTCCTATAACTCGGCGATGGTCGAGCTGGCGGTGCCGAGTCAGATCCAATGGCGACCCGGCTCTCTCCACGACCACCAACCTGCCAACAATACAACCGAACTATACGAACCAGTAATTGCATACACTGTACGGCGGTTCCTACCTTCACCAAGTCCTCTATCGTTTGTTGTTTGTCCTGGGTACATGTACCTCGTTAGAGTTACCACCATGGTATTTAAATAAATCCGCATATCCGACCGGTCCACAAGGGCTGTGATCAGTGGGTTACTTTGCATTCTTGGATGATACTATTTCACGGCTAGTGTTACCGCGAGACGAGACGAGATGAGAATGGGCTTTCTCTCGTTTTGTATCGACAGATATGGAGGAAATATCGTATTGTCTTGTATCAAATAATTCTCGACCTAAAACAGAAAAAATCTTCCGCACGTTCTAAATTTCCGTCTGAGATGAAAATCCAGTTATCATATTACATTGAACAAATAGATACAAACAACTGCGAGTATGATTGCAACAAATAAATATATGTTATTTGCGATCACCTTTATTTTCCTATCAGACCCTGCACTGAGAGAAATTGAGATGGTCCTGGCAACTATTCAGTGATAATTATATTTTGTCAGTTTTACATTAACTCTCTTTACTGTTAACGTAACTACGTTACTGTTGACGTAACTACGTTACTGTTAATGTAACTCTCTTTACTGTTAACGTAACTACGTTACTGTTGACGTAACTACGTTACTGTTAATGTAACTCTCTTTACTGTTAACGTAACTACGTTACTGTTAATGTAACTCTCTTTACTGTTAACGTAAATACGTTACTGTTAATGTAACTCTCTTTACTGTTAACGTAACTACGTTATTGTTAATGTAAATCTCTTTACTGTTAACGTAACTACGTTACTATTAATGTAACTGCGAAAATAGTCACCTGAACTAATAAAATATCATTATTACTAAATAGTTACCAGAACCATGCAAATTTCTCTCAGGGTGTGTAATTATTCGCCGAACTACGATTCACAATTTAACTTCCACTTTTATGTTTTGTAGACTCTAATTTTCTTGACTCATGCGGAAAGTTGATGTTTTGGTTGTAAGGGTTTCGGAAAGTTGATGTTTGCATGCGGCTAACCGTTTCGAAAAATCGAGATCCTCGACACTCTCGACTGTCATCTCTCGTCCTGTCTCGAGTCAAACGATAAGTCAAAATCATTCTCTCACCTTGTCTCTCAACTTTTTTATCTTGTGTCATCTCGATTTTTCTCGGCAAACAAGAAGACTTTGTTATTGGTTCATTCGTTTTAGTTATTATATTTGTACCATTGTCTATCACGTGGGAGTTATTTGTTGGGGCCCGTTTGATTTGTCTAATGCTAAAAATACTTGAGAAAGTAGCTGAACGTCTTAAGAGGAGTTTAAACATGGCGACAGTCTTAAGAGGAGTTTCAACATGGCGAGAGACTCTAGCAATCACGGGGTTCCTATAGTGCTGCTTCAGTCGTCCTTATGTGATACAAAAATAGCTTTTATTTCCCATTAACTTAAGTTTATTTGTTTTTATGTCTCGGGCTAACGAGACGAGGTTTATCAATGATTATTTGGGATCTTGTTCGATTAAGAGCAATAGAAACAAAATAGAGTTGAATTATCTCGCTTTAATAAACACTAATTTAATGTGGTAGGACTTTTTATATGTCACCAGTTTTGATAATTAATAATTATTGTATTAAATTTATACTTAAACTCTAAAATTACAGAATTTCAAGATATTTAAGATATTATTGGTTTGTGGTTGATTGAAGACAAATTAGTTTGTTTAATGATGGTAGCAGGAAGGTGAGGATAACTAGTGCACTGAGAGAAAAGTTTGTTAAAATTTGTTAACATTTAACAAATTTTGGTTAAATATGGCAAAATGGACCATTTAGTTATTCTTATTGAATCTCACTTGAGCTAAATAAAATTTGCTTGTCGCAAATGAAGCTCGCTGACATTTTGTTAATATTTATAATTTTGTAATATATATTTATTATTATTATAATATTTATAAATTTGTTAATAGTTAACAAATCTTATTTGACTCAAGTGAGATTCAATAAGAATAACTAAATGGTTCATTTCGCCATATTTAACCACACTGAGAGAAAAGTTTGTTAACATTTGTTAACAGTTAACAAATCTTGGTTAAATATGGCGAAATGAACCATTTAATTATTCTTCTTGAATCTCACTTGAGCTAAATAAAATTTGCTTGTCGCAAATGAAGCTCGCTGACATTTGTTAATAGTTAACAAATCTTATTTGGCTCAAGTGAGATTCAATAAGAATAATTAAATGGTTCATTTCGCCATATTTAACCAAGATTTATTAACTATTAACAACCTCTTCTCTCAGCGTGGCCGTCGACAGGCCCGAAAATGTTGACTACGTGCGATGCACGATTCTATCGAACTTACTAGGAAATTGGGAAAGAAGTTGGACTTAAGACGTTACAACAATTTGGATTGAGAAATGGGTAGCAAAATCAAAGGTGGAATGTCCGATACTCTCGACAACCCGCATCGGATAATTTCCAAAAGTATTGAATCGGAATTAGCAGAAATACAAATTATTAATATGACAATAATAAAATAGAAAAATAGAAAAATAGAAAAATAGAAAAATAGAAAAATAGAAAAATAGAAAAATAGAAAAATAGAAAAATAGCCAGAACGTAATACTCGTCTATTCCAATAATCTTTCTTTTTTTTTTGTTGTTTTTCCCCGAAGTAAGATTTGGTACAGTTAAAAATAGCATGTTTTTCGTAACATCAATATTATTTTCAATCGCATATTCCTTATAATGTAGATACTGCAAGACGACGAGTAAAAGCGATATATTTGTGCGCCACGCAATTCACACAAAACTGCTCTTTCGTCGTCTCGGAAATCGAGAAAAGCGATGCGAAATTCGTGGCAGCTCTCGAGTAATCGACATAGCTCTCGTTGTGAACTTGGTCCTCGATTTCCAAGCTCACCATCACCATCCCCTTTGCCCCACTGCGTCTTAGCACCTTTCTCGCTCGGCTTATACTGTGCACGACGTTGGATGGCGAGACGACGATAACGCCGGAGAAATTTGTCGCGACTGTCGGTAACCATCTCCGTTGCTTTTCGACGAAAACCTCTTGGATTCGAAGTCCTCCTTCCTTCCCTATCCACGTCGTCTCTCCCGTAATATATTTCGAGAGACGACGGCGACCTGACGTTCCGCCGACCTCCCAGCCAATCCCCCACCTTCATTCCCAACCTCCTCTCGTTTCACCGTCACATCTTCTCGTGTGCGTCCCAGCAGTATGCTTCGAAGACCTCGCACCGCAGACATCTAATCCAACCTCTCACCAAGCCGCACTCGCTCATTCATCTCATACACAAATGCAGCACACTTTATACTACATCAAATACGTATGTGTGAGTGTATATGGTATATTCCTGGCCAACTCAGTAAGCGTTGAACCCTGACCCCTCCAAATGGCTCTATAATTTTTTATACTATTCCACATGCTTGAAAAAGCACTTTTAATTTTTTTTTAATTCTCTTTACTGAAACTTTTGTTTTATGACTTGTTTAAATTACAATATCGCGATCCAGTTAAAAAAATTGTACATTATTTTCAAAAAAATCTGTATATATATGGTATATTCCTGGCCAACTCAGTAAGCGTTGAACCCTGACCCCTCCAAATGGCTCTATAATTTTTTATACTATTCCACATGCTTGAAAAAGCACTTTTAATTTTTTTCAAATTCTCTTTACTGAAACTCTTGTTTTATGACTTGTTTAAATTAAAATATCGCGATCCAGTTAAAAAAATTGTACATTATTTTCAAAAAAATCTGTATATATATGGTATATTCCTGGCCAACTCAGTAAGCGTTGAACCCTGACCCCTCCAAATAGCTCCATAATTATATATACTATTCCACATGCTCGAAAAAGCACTTTTAATTTTTTTTTAATTCTCTTTACTGAAACTCTTTTTTTTTATGACTTGTTTAAATAAAAATATTGCGATCCAGTTAAAAAATTGTACATTATTCTCAAAAAAATCTGCATATATATGGTATATTCCTGGCCAACTCAGTAAGCGTTGAACCCTGACCCCTCCAAATAGCTCCATAATTTTTTATACTATTCCACATGCTTGAAAAAGCACTTTTAATTTTTTTCAAATTCTCTTTACTGAAACTCTTGTTTTATGACTTGTTTAAATTAAAATATCGGGATCCAGTTAAAAAAATTGTACATTATTCTCAAAAAAATCTGTATATGTATGGTATATTCCTGGCCAACTCATTAATCGTTGAACCTTGACCCCTCCAAATAGCTCCATAATTTTTTATACTATTCCACATGCTTGAAAAAGGACTTTTAATTTTTTTTAAATTCACTTTACTGAAACTTTTTTTATGACTTGTTTAAATTAAAATATTGCGATCCAGTTAAAAATGGTACATTATTTTAAAAAAAATCTATATATATGTGATATATTGTGGCCAACTCAGTAAGCGTTGAACCCTGACCGCTCCAAATAGCTCCATAATTTTTTATACTATTCCACATGCTCGAAAAAGCACTTTTAATTTTTTTTTAATTCTCTTTACTGAAACACTTTTTTTTTATGACTTGTTTAAATAAAAATATTGCGATCCAGTTAAAAAATTGTACATTATTCTCAAAAAAATCTGTATATATATGGTATATTCCTGGCCAACTCAGTAAGCGTTGAACCCTGACCCCTCCAAATGGCTCTATAATTTTTTATACTATTCCACATGCTTGAAAAAGCACTTTTAATTTTTTTTTATTCTCTTTATTGAAACTCTTTTTTATGACTTGTTTAAATAAAAATGTTGCGATCCAGTTAAAAAATTGTACATTATTCTCAAAAAAATCTGTATATATATATGGTATATTCCTGATGGCCAACTCAGTAAGCGTTGAACCCTGACCCCTCCAAATAGCTCCATAATTTTTTATAGTATTCCACATACTCGAAAAAGCACTTTTAATTTTTTTTTAATTCTCTTTACTGAAACTCTTTTTTTATGACTTGTTTAAATTAAAATATTGCGATACAGTTAAAAAATTTTACATTATTCTCAAAAAAATCTGTATTAGATATCAACATTTTTGAGCTTTGACCCAGAGTGGGCGAACGTTTGCTTCGATTTTTTTTTTTTTGCTATTTTTAAGAGAAAAAAAAAATATGGAAAGAAATTAAACAAAATGGCGAAATGTTGCGTAAACCTTTTATACGTAACGCAAGATTATTTTTTAATTTTGATGAAGCTTTTTTTATCGATATTTAAAAAAAATTATTCGTTAAATAATGAGTTGTTGAAAGAGAAAATGAAGTGAGACATATTTAACTCTCGATTTGTAAATTTCTTAAAGCCAATTCAATTTCTTCGTCCATTCTGAGTCATAGCTAAAAAATGTTGATATCTAATACAGGATTTTTGAGAATAATTACAAATTACTAAATTGGGGCGCATAAATTTTATTTTAAAAATTCATGAAAAATAAAATTGCTGTGAAAAAAATCTAACAAAAAATGGAGGCTTTTTTCAAACATATATACTATATAAAATTATGGAGCGAATTGAAAGGAGTCAGGGTTGAATGCTTGTTGAGTTGGCCAGAAATACCCCATATATATATCTGTGGGGGTGTATATATGTATACATTTTCAGTTCTAAGCTTTGTAAATGTGGTAGTGGCACATCAGGCGCATACAGCGTGCAGAGGTCGAGAAGTATAGCAGGCCACAGTCAACTTACATCGCACATGCAGGTCGTGTGCAAGCCACAACTGCAGCACCTTACGCGGAAACCAAGCCGACGTCGATCTCTCTCACGAAAACCTATCCGCTAACTTCCCTTTCGTTTACTGAATCTCCTCTGCTTTTCCGCAAGTGGCGTTGCTTCTTCCTCGCTTCTGGGATTTTCACGCGCGACATTTTCTTGACATTACCATTCTCGTTCGTTCAATGTCTTTATATCATAGTCTTGCGTTCTCCAGTACGAGACATCAAGTGTCAATGATTTGAGGTAGCATCTAGTCTCATTTACATGGATCTGGAAGCAAAATTCAAGATGTATGAAGATTGTTCCATAGAATAATAATAAATATTCAATTAATGAAATATTGAACCATCGCAATTACGCAAAATAGTATATTATGCTACAGGGGACAAAATTTTGTGATTTTTGTCGCTGGTGAAAATTGTTGCCCGAGCAAAACGGGAGGAAAAATCATCCCGTGTGAAAATCCCGAACTTCCCTCCCGCCGAGCGGAAATCAACCGTTTTCCTCCCTAGGGAGTAATAAAAATGAAAATTACACATGCGCACGTGTCATACGTAAAAAATCTGCGATTTTGCGTCCGAAATTAGGTTATTTTGTCGAATTCGGAAGAAAGATAATTTCCATAGGTTGATTGCGATAATGAGTTGGAAAAAATTCAAGCCACCTCAAAAACTTGAGATGCCCAAGCACAATAAGCCGATGTAGGTTACTGCGATAATTTCTTCAGCGTTCCAATTCGATCCTCTCTGCTATAAGGTAAACGGCCCAGTTTCGGTCATCTTTAGAGCCCAGACCCCTGTTTTCTGCTATTTATAAAGGGGTTGTATCGAAATTTCGGAAACAACCTGTTCTAATGTATACAATGAGACCCTCTGAACATGATTCAACCATTATTCATCGTCAATTATTAGATTATTATATTAAAATTATTGTTTTAATAACGCCGCTCGGCTGACGGGGTTTCGGTCACCATCTAAACTCCATGTTGCAGTTTCGGTCACCTCGTTAGTACTAGTTTCGGTCACAGAAATGCAGTAAACAGCCTCCCGTGAATGAACAACAAGTTTTTTTGGAAGTTCATGAGACATTTTGATGACTTATCTGAAAATTCGCTTTTTTATTCGACTGTTTTATCGATATTTTAATATTAAATCGTTAAATAAAAAATGAAAACAATTGAAGCTATGGTTCGTGCAACAAGTGACCGAAGCTACAACATAACCTAATTTACGGGACCAGTTACGGACACCGCAATTTTAATGGAATAATTCATGGTAAAACAAATAATTATTCGTCTAATCAATTTCGTGATTCGTTCTGAAGCTTTCGATATAATATTCATACCAATTAATACTTACAATTTATCAAAATCCGACGTTTTCAACAAGCTTTCGTTGAAACGAAAGCAAAAAAACACACGAAGCGTCACTCACATTAACATTTTTTAATGAAAAATTTCATGTATACATTCGTGTTTTGAAAATAATAAAGAGTAAAAATCGCTCTTCAATATGGCCTTGATTATTTTTGGATTGGCCGAAAAATACATTTATCATTAATATAAATCTAAGTTTGATGACGAAAACCCGGACAGTGACCGAAACTGGGCCGTTTACCTTATGCGTCATACAGAAAATGTGGCGCAACCTAATTATTCGTGGAATTTAAGGAGGTGCTCACTCATTAAAGCCTTGTAATGAATGTCATGTACTCGCAGGAGTTTGCAAGTACATGAACGATCAAAGTGAAC
Organism: Ephialtes manifestator; assembly: GCA_963970395.1. Classification (NCBI taxonomy): domain Eukaryota; kingdom Metazoa; phylum Arthropoda; class Insecta; order Hymenoptera; family Ichneumonidae; genus Ephialtes; species Ephialtes manifestator. Next base: position 47,451,920 of record OZ019968.1, read on the forward strand.
GCGTTTATGAGCCGTTATATGTAATATAGACCCATATATAATACAAACCCATTAAACGAGAACAAATTAATTACAAATAGACGTAATAGCGCGTAGGTGCATCATTAGAACACTTAATGAAAAATTCTTGAATTTATCTCAAATAGTGCTTTTCTTCACTCGATGTGATAATAGACGTTTTGTACTGCGCGTTCAAAAATCACCGTTTTCACACCTAAAGTAAAATGTACAAAATGTTCTGCTCTTGTATAACTGTAATATCACTGTTATAAATGTTTGCAAATTTACATTAACCGAAATATTATTCATCAGCTAATAGTTCTAATTTAATACACGAGTGTAGCAAGTTTACAATTTTTTATATCAATTTTCCTAATTTCTATAGAATTTAGTAGAAAGTATTTTAATTTTACATCTCACTTGCATATCAAATTTAATATACCAGTTTCCCTAAAAGACCTTAATTTACACGTTATGAGAAATTATACTAAATATTTTTATCATACATCTCAAAGTACACAAATTTGTAACTATACTTTTACACATTAATAGTTGGTTATGCGCCTAAAAAGAAATTCGAAAATTTTACAAAAAATAGGCTGAAGGATATTTTAACCATGGAAATTCTCGAATACGGCATATTAAATCGCACATAATTGTACAAACATTCTCTGTTTTTGTAATGGTTAATAAAAATCCTGTACTACTACTACTAATATTTTTAACAGTGATACTATTGTGATACTTGTATGGAAAAATAAACTTTCGACATAGATTGTGAAATTGGCCGCACGAATTAAATGCCGGTGCTGTCTACTTTGTTCTGTATATTTCGCAGGCTCAAACCCATTCAGACATTCCCATATGTATTTCTGTGCAAGTAAAAAAGCTTTACTCATTACTTTACGACGGCAACTCGTTAAAAACCTTGACCTATAGATATGCAGTCTGGTAAGTTAATTACATGAACGAGTTCGAGATGATGAATACCTTCTAAACGGTCTGGTATATAAAATGGAGGCTGCTAATTTAATAGCTTATTAAATAATTGTTTTAATGGAAATAAAAATTCCAGTAGTTCCGACAGCATAAAACAATATGTTCCGGGTTTGAAAGTACTAAAATTCATTACGGAACTACAGTGGTGAGTTATATTAATTACAAATGATTCATTCTCTTCAACTGAAATGAACATATCAAAACTTTTAATATGGTTTTAATTTTCCGTTTTTATTATCTTTATTCTATTAATTTGAATTATAATCTGTTTATCTATCTATAGTTCTCAAGCCAGAATTGTCGCCATTTCAAGGCAGTCAAACTCACTTCATTCATTCATTAATTCCATAAATAATTTGATATCACTTGATTTTTTTAAATAAACCAACGCTTCGATATGGAAACCTATAAGAGTTTTATCAAAAGTAAAAAATAGGATTTCCCATAAAAATATAACCAAAATTTAAACTAGGAAAATAAATGTGTTCCTCTCTGCGATTACTGTATTTGATATCTACCGAATTCATCGACGCTTCAAATTTGTTTAAAACAAGCTTTCAATCATGATTCCAATCATCCACCGAGCTGGAATCACACAAAGTTATATCCCACGAATTTCCCAAAACCATGCAACATTTACCATCACTAAATTTAGCGATGAAATCGCCTGGAATTATAGTATCTCCCGAAATACGTAAATTCGTAAACGAAAACTGAATGTAAATAGTTCCTCTCTTGAAATCCTCGTGGTTTTTATACGAACTGTAAGATGTTAGAAAATTTCTCCACATTGTTTTTGAAAAAGCGTACACGGGAAAAAGATTAGTTGCCATAACCAAGAAATGAGTTGACACAACCAATCGATTATTCTATTTCCCTTACAACTCAAATGGTAATACCAACGATTCGAATGGTAATACCGACGATTCGAATGGTAATACCGACGATTCGAATGGTAGTCCCAACTATTCGAGTGGTAGTCCCAACGATTGGATTAGTTAACCTAACTAATCTTTTGGCAATTAATTTTTTAGACATTGTGTACAGCAAATCGAAAACGTAGTTGCCACAACCAAACATTTCTTTCCGTGTAACACCTTTCGATGTACTTAATAGTCAAATATATTTTCCAAAGTATCGCTTATAATTAAATGAAGTCAAACAAATCTAGGTATACATTTGAAGGAAAATACATTTCGCTTTTCGTACGAATGCAATTTTTGTGGCTGGTCGACGGGATATGAAAAGAAAGTGAAGTCGTCGTAAAGTTGCCGATGACGGCGGTAACAACCTTTTGGAAGACGGTGTTTGCTGGCAAACCCAACGCACCACCATTTACCCCAGTGTTTCTTTCGTTTCGCCACCCCAAAACGACATGCACATAGAAAGACTGTATATACCGGTTACTATACCGCCGAACGTAGTATAAGCCACCCTTTCCAGGGTCTGCTCTCTCCAGCAATTTAAAACGCCGAGGTTTATTAAATATTAAAAGCACGAGGGGCTAGTCTGACGTCGAAACTGCGCGCTCGGTGAGTCCCCCTCTTTTCCCCCTCTTTTCCTGGTTACGCGTTATACATATAATCATTTCGAGAAGTTTCCCGTAGCTCGAATACTCAGAGCGCGCATATAATATATCTGTACATACCGATATGTATATATATATATACATATGCATATCTTTACGTATACGCGCAAGATGGAACGACTGCGGTCGCCCGGATCTTTATTCGCCTGAGGGATCCTGACGATTCTCTTTTCTCTTTCATTTTTTTTTCTTTTTTTCTTTTCTTTTTTTCCATTTTCCACTTTGAATTTGGCGAGGGAGTCTCACGCGTCACATACATGACACGTTTTATTTCAAGCGTCGGTCCTGCTTTTCTCCTTATGTATATTAGAATATATTATTTGAAAGAGGAAAAGGGGGCACAAGACACGAGATATGCTTTACAGTTATCGTCCAACTTTTATTCGTTCCCACACTTTATTTTTTATTATTATTGCACGAAAGTTTTTCGATTAAACAAAGTTAAGGTTGTGAGATAAAAGGATCTATGAGATATCGTCTACGTTTCACAAGGCTACCGGCTCGTAATTGAGTTGTCAGAATACCCATATCCTCCGCAACAACTTCAGCCTCAAAGCTTAAGGGGAAGGAGTCAGGTCAAAAAAATTGATTTTGGAAATTCAATATCATCAAAATCCTATTGCATATAAAAATGCCCAACGCACTATATTTTTGGTACTCGATTAAAGGATTTTTTTTACTGTCGTCTGACTTGCATATGCTTTTAAATATTATCTTAAGCAAAGATCTTAGGTTTTCCATTCTGCGCATGATTCAGATCAAACTACTAGGCAGATTGGAATGGTTGACGTCTCATTATCTTCTTCATGAACAGATACACCGGCTAAATGGAGAAAATGTTAATAAAATGTAATATTTTTTAAGTAACATAATTATTAATAAATAAATTTTACGCTATTTTCTAAATCAGTGATTAACTTTGCTTTCAGAATGAAAAAAAATAGGTTGCTCCATTCAGCCGGTGTATCTTTTCATGAAGAAGAAAATGAGATGTCAATGATTCCAATCTGCCTAGTAGTTTGATCTGAATCATGCGCAGAATGGAAAACCTAAGAACTTTGCTTAAGATAATATTGAAAAGCATATGCAAGTCAGACGACAGTAAAAAATTCTTTCATCGAGCACCAACAATATAGTGCATTGAGCATTTTTATATGCAATAGAATTTGGATGATATTGAATTTCCAAAATCAATCTTTTTTACCTGAATCCCTCCCCTTAAGTAGTAACTAATCTAATGTGAGAGAAAAAAACGTCTTTTAAATATCAATTGAATTCTTTGATAGATTAATCGTGACATTTTTAATACATTATATTGGACTAAATAATCAGTAAAACGTAACTAAATAAATTATATACATAATATCGTGGATATAACGTGTATATTAATTTTCCCAGCAAAAAAGTAAATTTCATAATTTTCACGGCGAGCACGAATATGCCCAAGATGTAATAGTAACGATTCTTCACTACGGCTATAATTTTTAATTGGGTACCGTACAAGCCGAGTAATTAGAAGCTCAATTAAACAGGAAACGCAATTTTCTTTTTGTGGTGAGCTGATAAAAAAAAGTTTAAAAAAGAAATAGTCTATCTCTGGAAATGATGTTACAAATAAGAATGAGACGTAAAAACGGTGAAATTATACAAACTGAGTAATAGCACGGAAATAGCGATAATATACTCGTATTACGAATTGGCGTAGAGGTAATCTGCCAATTTCGAAGAATTATTCATCAGTTAATAGTTCTAATTTAATCCACGAGTGTAGCAAATTTACAATTTTTTATATTAATTTTCCTAATTTCTATAGAATTTGGTAGAAAGTATTTTAATTTTACATCTCACTTGCATATCAAATTTAACATACCAGTTTCCCTAAAAGACCTTCTTTTACACGTTATGAAAAATTATACTAAATATTTTTATCATACATCTCAAAGTACACAAATTTGTAACTATACTTTTACACATTAATAGTTGGTTATGCACCAAAAAAGAAATTCGAAAATTTTACAAAAAAACAGGCTGAAGGACATTTTAACCATGGAAATTCTCGAATACAGCATATTAACTCGCACATAATTGTACACACATTATCTGTTTTTGTAATGGTTAATAAAAATCTTGTACTACTACTACTAATAGTTTTAACAGTGATACTAAGGTAAATGTCCCAGTAATCGACCAGTCTGTGGTAAAAGAGCGATAAATAAGAATATGAGTGCTTTTCGACGCTTAAATAAATTAACAACACTTCCTCCGATTTATGTACAATATTATATGAAAATTTGAGGCTTGTAAAATCACAGCAGTGATAATAAGAAAATCGTAAACTTGGAGTGTCCGAGCCGAGCGTGATTTCGTCGAAATTCTTGATATGGAGGTTAAGGTGCGCCTCGTGACATTTAGTTAAATTCTGCAATGCACGAAGACTTTGGCTGAGTAAGTTTAATTTGATATTCCATATGAAGAATCTGGTATTACTAAATGAATATGATTTTATCGTAAAATTGTTGTTTGTGCAAAAAATCGCGGAGGTCGATAACTGGTTCAGAAAAACATATAAATGTCTGGGTAATCGACCTGATGTCGATCACTAGGACAAAATTGTGGATAGAAAATTAGTGTAAATCGCGTATTGTTTTTATGAATTAGATGATAAAAAATAATGTAACAATTCATTCATCGATCGAACTGTACGAGGAGTAGTTATGGACAGGGGTATTGGGCTCTCTATAAATAATTAAGCAGCAAAATAAATCATGTCGATAACTGGGCCATGCATATGTCCATGACTGGGTCATGTCATGTCATGGGTCGATTACTGGGCAAACCGTGACTTTAGTATGTCCATGACTGGGTCATGTCATGTCATGGGTCGATTACTGGGCAAACCGTGATTTTAGTATGTCCATGACTGGGACATTTGCACACCTCAAGTTTTATGTTAATTTTTTATTACAAGAAGATAAGGTAGACCAAAAGTTAAGCGTTCTATTTATTGACAAGATTATACTGATTCTTTATAACCTACAATGACAGTTATTGACGTTTTAATTTGTGACTTTTCTTAACGTGTTGATTACTGGACCAACTATAACTTTAGTATGTCGATGACTGGTACATTTGCACTTCTGAAGCTTTAGAATAAGTTTTCTCTACAATAAGATAAGTTACGAAAATTTTTGAGGTCGTTATTTTTTCATACGACTATTCTGATTCATTATTACCTAGAATGACCATTTTTTGTATCTTAATGTGAAAGTTACGTTTTTATAAAGTCGGGCAATTTGGTTAACGTGTCGATCACTGGGACGCTTACTTTACTTGTATGGAAAAACAAATTTTCGACATAGATCGTGAAATTGGCCGCACGAATTAAATGCCGGTGGTGTCTACTTTGTTCTGTATATTTCGCAGGCTCAAACTCATTCAGACATTCCCATATGTATTTATATGCAAGTAAAAAAGCTTTACTCATTACTTTCCGGCGGCAACTCGTTAAAATCCTTGACTTATAGATATGCAGTCTGGTAAGTTAATTACATGAACGAGTTCGAGATGATGAATACCTTCTAAACGGTCTGGTATATAAAATGGAGGCTGCTAATTTAATAGCTTATTAAATAATTGTTTTAATGGAAAAAAAAATTCCAGCAGCTCCGACAGCATAAAACAATATGTTCCGGGTTTGAAAGTACTAAAATTCATTACGGAACTACAGTGGTGAGTTATATTAATTACAAATGATTCATTCTCTTCAACTGAAATGAACATATCAAAACGTTTAATATGGTTTTAATTTTCCGTTTTTATTATCTTCATTCTATTAATTTGATTTATAATCTGTTTATCTGTCTGAGCACGAATATGCCCAAGATGCAATAGTAACGATTCTTCACGACGGCTATAATTTTTAATTGGGTACCGTACAAGCCGAGTAATTAGAAGCTCAATTAAGCAGAAAACACAATTTTCTTTTTGTGGTGAGCTGATCATAATAAAGCTTAAAAAAGAAATAGTCTATCGCTGGAAATGATGGTACAAATAAGAATGAGACGTATAAACCGTGAAATTATACAAACTGAGTAACAGCATGGAAATAGCGATAATATACTCGTATTACGAATTGGCGTAGAGGAAATCTGCCAATATTGAAATATTATTCATCAGTTAATAGTTCTAATTTAATCCACGAGTGTAGCAAATTTACAATTTTTTATATTAATTTTCCTAATTTCTATATAATTTAGTAGAAAGTATTTTAATTTTACATCTCACTTGCATATCAAATTTAATATCCCAGTTTCCCTAAAAGACCTTCCTTTATACGTTATGAAAAATTATACTAAATATTTTTATCATACATCTCAAAGTACACAAATTTGTAACTATACTTTTACACATTAATAGTTGGTTATGCACCTAAAAAGAAATTCGAAAATTTTTACAAAAAACAGGCTGAAGGACATTTTAAGGGATGGAAATTCTCGAATACGGCATATTAACTCGCACATAATTGTACACACATTCTCTGTTTTTGTAATTGTTAATAAAAATCTTGTACTACTACTACTAATGTTTTTAACAGTGATACTGTTGTGATACTTGTATGGAAAAATAAACTTTCGACATAGATCGTGAAATTGGCCGCACGAATTAAGGAGGGTGGATACCCAACTCAAAATGATAAACATGCTCTCAAGTTTTTTGAGGATATTCGTAGATAAAAATTACATCTCCATGCCAAATTTCATGTCAATCGTCTAGATGGTTATCGAGAAATTAATTATTGAAATTACACTCTTATGCATGGGCAACATAGCGACAACTATACGCACCTTCAACGTTATGCTCGAAAGTATAATAAAAATGATAAACAATTGTTGATAACAGAACCAAATCATTTCTTGTTTTTTCGAAAAGAACTTTTACGAAGACCGAAATGATTCGTCTGCTTGGTTGCCGAGAAAACGTAAAAACAAAACTGCTGGAATAGTACAACAATGTACGCCAGTGAAGGCGCGTCACGGACCTCTCTCTTGCACACTACCTCCCCGGCAAACCGCACACCTCCCCTCCAGAAAGACGGTATCCAACCTCCTTAAATGCCGGTGGTGTCTACTTTGTTCTGTATATTTCGTAGGCTCAAACTCATTCAGACATTCCCATATGTATTTCTATGCAAGTAAAAAAGCTTTACTCATTACTTTCCGACGGCAACTCGTTAAAATCCTTGACTTATAGATATGCAGTCTGGTAAGTTAATTACATGAACGAGTTCGAGATGATGAATACCTTCTAAACGGTCTGGTATATAAAATGGAGGCTGCTAATTTAATAGCTTATTAAATAATTGTTTTGATGAAAAAAAAAATCCAGCAGTTCCGACAGCATAAAACAATATGTTCCGGGTTCGAAAGTACTAAAATTCATTACGGAACTACAGTGGTGAGTTATATTAATTACAAATGATTCATTCTCTTCAACTGAAATGAACATATCAAAACTTTTAATACGGTTTTAATTTCCCTTTTTTATTATCTTTATTCTATTAATTTGATTTATAATCTGTTTATCTGTCTGAGCACGAATATGCCCAAGATGCAATAGTAACGATTCTTCACTACGGCTATAATTTTTAATTGGGTACCGTACAAGCCGCGTAATTAGAAGCTCAATTAAGCAGAAAACACAATTTTCTTTTTGTGGTGAGCTGATCATAAAAAAAGCTTAAAAAAGAAATAGTCTATCGCTGGAAATGATGTTACAAATAAGAATGAGACGTAAAAACCGTGAAATTCTACAAACTGAGTAATAGCACGGAAATAGCGATAATATACTCGTATTACGAATTGGCGTAGAGGAAATCTGCCAATATTGTCCCAAAGGAGTAAGGGGTTTATCGCCGCGGATCGATGACGGATGGTGAAAGCCCAATCAAACCCCGGGGATAGTTAGACACGGGAAATTGCCTGGAGAGATTGGTAATGCGTAGGTGGGAGAGATGAGGGCTGTTCCAGAGAGAAGTATTGGTGGCCAAGCGCTACCACCACAGCATCAGTGGTGTTTAATTAATCAGTACTAATTTCCACAGCGTGGGTGCCCCGCGCTATAAGCTTCTCCGACTCACGTTTGCATTTCCTATAAACGCTTTCTCGCTTGTTTCGCGCGTTCGTCGTTCGTGCATGGATAAATGAGAGGGCGCAGCTCTCGGCAACATCGGCGATAACTTTCTGTTGATGAGTCGCTAATTACGAAATAAACGTAAATGCTGCTGCTGCTGCTGCTGCTGTTGCTGCTGCTGTGTTCATGCTTCAGTTATCGTAAGACTTGCACATTGAAACAGAATCGTGTACCTAAAAGTGCATATTTAACGAATGTTATACGATATTTATACGAATAAATAGGTCGTTACCGTAAAAATCTGGAGAAAGAAAATAAAGGGGAATGGCAAGCTCAGTAAATACAAAGAAACTCGGATCGATTCGATAATACAGAAAGTGGAGTAAGTAGGAAAACAAGGAACTTGATTATATTTGTTCGGAGAATATAAAGTGAACTTTTGACAAATCAGCTTTTTTTGTTTTTTGAAACTTTGATGCACAAAGCGGAGATAACAGTCATTTCCAGCAATCGACCGGAAAACGCTTTTTGAAACATTATATTGTCAGACCCTCGAGGGCTACATGTAAAATAGGTTTTGATGTTCGTATTCCGGAAAAACCACCGGAAAAACAAAGTCGCAAGGAAAAAGGTCACTGGACAAATTTTCCGCGGTGGAAACAACGGAGCTTGAAAAATATGGTCACCGGTTATTTGGAAATTTACTGTACTGGAAGTTTTTATGAAAAAAACTTTTATATTGAATTCAACATAAAGCTATGGTATAAAATGAAAATAGTATATTACATTAACGGTTTTGCTTACTCATGGAAGAAGCTTTATTTACATGGAACTTTTTTTTTCCTCGATTTTCATATGAGAACTCAGAATTGTTGAAAACGTTGAAAAAAAGTGGTCTAGAAAATAATTCGTATGTATGTGTGTATGTGTGTGTGTTCAACCGATTGAGCTGGAATTTGACACTTAAGTGAAGCAGCAGCACGTCTTTAATTGTTGTAATTTTGAACAAAATATATCCAGAAGTTTAGATTTTACAGTTTCGTGAAATTTTTCAAAAAGTGTCTATTCGCTTTAACTTTCATAAAATTAAAGATATGTTACTAATAAGGTGTCCATAAGTGCAGGTGTATTTAATTTTGTATTCGAATCATAGAGGGTTCGGTTTATATAGGAATTTAAATATCATTTCTTGACGACACCAAATTTCTCTAACTTCATTCAGTTTTTCAAATTTATTTACAACAAGGATGCAAAGTAGAACCTTGCATAATGCTTCTTTATTATTTTGAATTTTTTTTACAAAGCTTTCTCTACACGGAAAGAAAGGCTTGATTGGAACAACCAAGTGCCTTGGTTATATATGCGCCAGACAATTAATTGGTTAGACCAACCAAGTTATTTGTTAGGCTACCAATTTCTTGGTTGGTCTAACCAAGTCTCTTGGTTAGCTTACCAAGTCACTTGTTTAGCTTACCAAGTCACTTGGTTAGCTTACCGAGTCACTAGGTTAGCTTACCAAGTGACTTGGTTAGCTTACCGAGTCACTAGGTTAGCTTACCAAGTGACATGGTTAGTCCAACCAAGAAATTGGTAGCCTAACAAATAACTTGGTTGGTCTAACCAATTAATTGTCTGGTGCATATATAACCAAGGCACTTGGTTGTTCCAACCAAGCCTTGTTTCCGTGTATGAGCAAGCCAAAATTGATAAACATGCTTCCTTATAGAGGAAGATTTGTAAAATAATTACCGGAAATAATTAATACATGTCAGTTGGTACTGCCCGAGTTTCTCCCTTATTGAAATAATTTCCTAATGATCCTATTTACCAACATATTAACACCAGTTTCGCTGTTTCACGGTGTTAATATCACCACACAAAGAAAAAGGCTTAGTTAGATCAACCAAATCGTTTGGTTATATATGCGCCAACTAAGTTATTGGTTAGACCAACCAAATTATTGTTTAACCAACCAAGTTATTGTTTGACCAACCAAGTTATTGGTTACACCAATTAAATCGTCTTGGTTAGTCAATCCATAACTTTGTTGGTTAATATATAACTTAATTGGTCTAACCAATAACTTAGTTGGCGCATATATAACCAAGCACTTTGGTTGTTCTAACCAAGTCTTTTTTTGCGTGCACACTGAGAGAAAAACCGATACTGGTAACTATAAATTTATAGTGAAATTCCTCAGCCATTTAAAAAAAGTTATCTGTACTAAAAGAAAATAGCTACATGCAAAAAAGGCTTAGTTAGATCAACCAAGGCGCTTGGTTTTATATACGCCAACTAAGTTATTGGTTAGACTAATCAAGTTATTTGTTAACCAACCAAGTTATTGACCAAGTTATTAACCAAGATGATTTCGTTGGTGTAACCAATAACTTGGTTGGTCTAACTCGTAACTTGGTTGGTCTAACCCATAACTTGTTTGGTCTAACCAATAACTTGGTTGGTCTAACCAATAACTTGGTTGGTCTAACCAATAACTTGGTTGGTCTAACCAATAACTTAGTTGGCGCATATATAACCAAGCGCCTTGGTTGATCTAACTAAGCCTTTTTCTCCGTGTAAAGTTGTATTTCACTATATATTCACTGTTAAAGTAACAACGACATTATGTCAACCCAACTATAGAATTATTTACAGTAACTATAACGTAGTTAATTTAACCAACAAATTCGTTAAAACAACTATTCAAATTGTTGCATGGACAAAAAATCTACAGTTATGGCTTAATAGTAGCCTAAACTACCACGACTTCTCTCAGTGCATATTTAAAAATTTTCTATCTTCAAGTCACCCCGTAAATATACCAAATTCTTGGAAAATTCAATATCCAGGAATATTATTTGTCCACAGGGAACAGCGACTGGATAAACAATAAAAAAAATAGAGGTAGTCGAGGTTATTGTGCGAGAGTTGACCCCCCCTTCAAACCGGGGATTGAAATCGATGGAATTGGTTTGTACTCAGTAACAAACACAGGCACAACGTGCCTCTCGTTGTCATTCTATGGTGGTAGTGCTACCGATGCGACATAACTATGCGAATGCTCGATGAACAATATTTTGTGAAAAATATCGTGACTATATGGAAGGCTGGTAGGCGATAGGTGGATACGAAACAGTGGCAACCAGTCCTCTGTCATGCTTCGTTGATGTGCCGCGCGAACGAATCCAATTTGCATTTATGATACTGGAATTAGCGATTGCCTGGATCAGGCGCGTGGTTTGCCACCACTACTATCCCCACTCGATCATACTCGCAATACCATTTCAAGCTTCCGGAAACCGGTATCCATGTCTATGTTCCATACAACCTAACATTCACGTTACACATGAAATCCATAATATTGATGCATGCATGCGTACACGCGACATGAGGCTCGCCAATACCGAAAGAGGCTCTCATCAATTCGTATTACCAAATCCATTTACAACGGCCTAGAGTCTATAACAGAGATTGGATTTTCATTGAACAGTATAATTATCGATGGTATATTATACACCAGAAACCATGTTGCTCTAAATGAAAATTTAAAAAAAAAACCTGATTACAAGAACATAATTTTTTATTCGATCGGTTAACTCAGGTGACTAATTCGTTGAAAGTAAAATATATTGAGAATCAATAGCCCGAAAAATATGTAGCGAATATTACGCTCTCATCAATTCGTATTACCAAATCCATTTACAACGGCCTAGAGTCTATAACAGAGATTGGATTTTCATTGAACAGTACAATTATCGATGGTATATTATACACCAGAAACCATGTTGCTCTAAATGAAAATTTAAAAAAAAACCTGATTACAAGAACATAATTTTTTATTCGATCGGTTAACTCAGTTGACTAATTCGTTGAAAGTAAAATATATTGGAAATCAATAGCCCGAAAAATATATAGCGAATATTACGCTTCACAAGCTATATCCAAACATGCTGATCGAAGTAGCATAATCGAGAGCGTATATATATATATATATATATATATATATATGCATATCGATATAGGAATTGTAAAACCTACATTAAACCAAGTATTTGCGAATTGCATGTATTCATAAACGCAACTGAAATAATACCTTGTAGTCGATACAGTATTTTAATAACCGCGCGTTTGCACTGTTTAAAAAAATATTGAAAGCGTACTTCACTTGTAAAAATATCGCATGAAAAACTCGGTGCGTTTGATTATTTGGATCAATGTTTGAACCATTGAAAAAAAAATCCTCTGCTGCAGTTATAAAAATTGAAGGACGTTTGTTCGCGAAATACAAGAGAAAGAACTAATGGTTAATGGAAAAAGGGAAAAGTAAATAGAGTAAAAAGATTGTTTTTTTTTTTCAAATGATAGGGTAGAAGTACCGGTCGTGGCCACCCCTACACTTAAATACGTTTTTCGTGGCTATTTTAATTCTGTACCTGTATTTAATCATAATTTTTCATAACGTTGTGTATTTTGGAAACGTTTATCGTCATTTTGACGTCCGTTCGTCTCCATTACAAAAAGTACTGTGTCAGTAGTTAAAGTATCATCAGCTGATTCATCAAATTGTCAACTCCTTACGGAATTCGACAAGATTTTGACGAAAGCTCTAGATACATATTCGGATTATATAGTTGGCGAATTGCATGCAGCTTTGCACATATCAATCTTAAGAGTCATCACTGCAAATGTTGATGTACTAAAAGTTTGAAATAAAGCTATACATTTATAAAAAATACGATGGTCACAACTGGTACATGGAATAAGCATGTTGCCCCGGATATGGCCATGATAATATAATCATTAATTTTTCGTTAATTATTACACAATCAATTCATAAATTCGTAAAGAAGAAACAAAAAAACGAAAAAACGCTAAGAAAAATATATCCTTAGAAATGTATAGTAAAAAAGAAGGTAAAGCGGTGGAACACCTTTCATGTTGAAGATTCCCATCATTATGCAATGCGAAAATCTACTTTCGGAAAGAACTCTGGTAAAAGTAAAAATAAAAGTGTGAAGAGTAAAACTAATATATAATTATGACGATTTGTGACAAAGAAAGCTGCTACGAAAAAGTGCAAAACGAAGGAGACGAATGTCAAAAAAGGTTAGTTAGGTTCACAGATGGCATCTGTGCTTTAAAGACATTTTCGTGTAGAGGAATTGGATGCTTTCATAAGAATACGATTTTGATTTATTAAACACACCTTAAAAAATGTTTGAAGTGCAATGAATATTGAGTTATTCTAATTTTAAGCATGGCCAAAACCGGTACATTACTGTGGCCAAAACCGGTGCATAGGTGGCCAGAACTGGTGAAATGGCTATGCTCCTACTTTTTTCTATTTTCCACTGTTTTCTCGATACATATGAAGATTTTAATGCTAGAAATCTGAAATTATGTTCTTCTCAGATATGAAAAGTATAGGTCCAAAACAGTTTTATGATATTTGGTCCCAATCACAAGTACTTGAAAATGGGAAAATTCTTAAAGTGGCCACAACCGGTACTTCTACCCTACATTTATAAAAAATACGATGGCCACAACTGGTACATGGAATAAGCATGTTGCCCCGGATATGACCATGATAATATAATCATTAATTTTTCGTTAATTATTACACAATCAATTCATAAATTCATAAAGAAGAAACAAAAAAACGAAAAAACGCTAAGAAAAATATATCCTTAGAAATGTATAGTAAAAAAGAAGATAAAGCGGTGGAACACCTTTCATGTTGAAGATTCCCACCATTATGCAATGCGAAAATCTACTTTCGGAAAGAACTCTGGTAAAAATAAAAATAAAAGTGTAAAGAGTAAAAAATTAATATAATGTATGACTATTTGTGACAAAGAAAACTGCTACGAAAAAGTGCAAAACGAAGGAGACGAATGTCAAAAAAGGTTAGTTAGGTTCACCGATGGCATCTGTGCTTTAAAGACATTTTCGTGTAGAGGAATTGGATGCTTTCATAAGAATACGATTTTGATTTATTAAACACACCTTAAAAAATGTTTGAAGTGCAATGAATATTGAGTTATTCTAATTTTAAGCATGGCCAAAACCGGTGCATAGGTGGCCAGAACTGCTCCTACTTTTTTCTTTTTTCCACTGTTTTCTCGATACATATGAAGATTTTAATGCTAGGAATCTGAAATTATATTCTTCTCAGATATGAAAAGTATAGGTCCAAAACAGTTTTATGATATTTGGTCCCAATCACAAGTACTTGAAAATGGGAAAATTCTTAAAGTGGCCACAACCGGTACTTCTACCCTACATTTATAAAAAATACGATGGCCAAAACTGGTACATGGAATAAGCATGTTGCCCCGGATATGGGCATGATAATATAATCATTAATTTTTCGTTAATTATTACACAATCAATTCATAAATTCGTAAAGAAGAAACAAAAAAACGAAAAAACGCTAAAAAAAAATATATCCTTAAAAATGTATAGTAAAAAAGAAGGTAAAGCGGTGGAACACCTTTCATGTTGAAGATTCCCATCATTATGCAATGCGAAAATCTACTTTCGGAAAGAACTCTGGTAAAAATAAAAATAAAAGTGTAAAGAGTAAAACATTAATATAATGTATGACTATTTGTGACAAAGAAAGCTGCTACGAAAAAGTGCAAAACGAAGGAGACGAATGTCAAAAAAGGTTAGTTAGGTTCACAGATGGCATCTGTGCTTTAAAGACATTTTCGTGTAGAGGAATTGGATGCTTTCATAAGAATACGATTTTGATTTATTAAACACACGTTAAAAATGTTTGAAGTGCAATGAATATTGAGTTATTCTAATTTTAAGCATGGCAAAAACCGGTACATTACTGTCACCAAAACCGGTGCATAGGTGGCCAGAACTGGTGAAATGGCTATGCTCCTACTTTTTTCCATTTTCCACTGTTTTCTCGATATATATGAAGATTTTAATGCTAGAAATCTGAAATTATATTCTTCTCAGATATGAAAAGTATAGGTCCAAAACAGTTTTATGATATTTGGTCCCAATCACAAGTACTTGAAAATGGGAAAATTCTTAAAGTGGCCACAACCGGTACTTCTACTCTACATTTATAAAAAATACGATGGCCACAACTGGTACATGGAATAAGCATGTTGCCCCGGATATGGCCATGATAATATAATCATTAATTTGTCGTTAATTATTACACAATCAATTCATAAATTCGTAAAGAAGAAACAAAAAACGAAAAAACGCTAAGAAAAATATATCCTTAGAAATGTATAGTAAAAAAGAAGGTAAAGCGGTGGAACACCTTTCATGTTGAAGATTCCCATCATTATGCAATGCGAAAATCTACTTTCGGAAAGAACTCTGGTAAAAGTAAAAATAAAAGTGTAAAGAGTAAAAAATTAATATAATGTATGACTATTTGTGACAAAGAAAGCTGCTACGAAAAAGTGCAAAACGAAGGAGACGAATGTCAAAAAAGGTTAGTTAGGTTCACAGATGGCATCTGTGCTTTAAAGACATTTTCGTGTAGAGGAATTGGATGCTTTCATAAGAATACGATTTTGATTTATTCAACACACCTAAAAAAATGTTTGAAGTGCAATGAATATTGAGTTATTGTAATTTTAAGCGTGGCCAAAACCGGTACATTACTGTGGCCAAAACCGGTGCATAGGTGGCCAGAACTGGTGAAATGGCTATGCTCCTACTTTTTTCTATTTTCCACTGTTTTCTCGATACATATGAAGATTTTAATGCTAGGAATCTGAAATTATATTCTTCTCAGATATGAAAAGTATAGGTCCAAAACAGTTTTATGATATTTGGTCCCAATCACAAGTACTTGAAAATGGGAAAATTCTTAAAGTGGCCACAACCGGTACTTCTACCCTACATTTATAAAAAATACGATGGCCAAAACTGGTACATGGAATAAGCATGTTGCCCCGGATATGGGCATGATAATATAATCATTAATTTTTCGTTAATTATTACACAATCAATTCATAAATTCGTAAAGAAGAAACAAAAAAACGAAAAAACGCTAAAAAAAAATATATCCTTAAAAATGTATAGTAAAAAAGAAGGTAAAGCGGTGGAACACCTTTCATGTTGAAGATTCCCATCATTATGCAATGCGAAAATCTACTTTCGGAAAGAACTCTGGTAAAAGTAAAAATAAAAGTGTAAAGAGTAAAACATTAATATAATGTATGACTATTTGTGACAAAGAAAGCTGCTACGAAAAAGTGCAAAACGAAGGAGACGAATGTCAAAAAAGGTTAGTTAGGTTCACAGATGGCATCTGTGCTTTAAAGACATTTTCGTGTAGAGGAATCGGATGTTTTCATAAGAATACGATTTTGATTTATTAAACACACTTTAAAAAATGTTTCAAGTGCAATGAATATTGAGTTATTCTAATTTTAAGCATGGCAAAAACCGGTACATTACTGTGGCCAAAACCGGTGTATAAGTGGCCAGAACTGGTGAAATGGCTATGCTCCTACTTTTTTCTATTTTCCACTGTTTTCTCGATACATATGAAGATTTTAATGCTAGAAATCTGAAATTATATTCTTCTCAGATATGAAAAGTATAGGTCCAAAACAGTTTTATGATATTTGGTCCCAATCACAAGTACTTGAAAATGGGAAAATTCTTAAAGTGGCCACAACCGGTACTTCTACTCTACATTTATAAAAAATACGATGGCCACAACTGGTACATGGAATAAGCATGTTGCCCCGAATATGGCCATGATAATATAATCATTAATTTTTCGTTAATTATTACACAATCAATTCATAAATTCGTGAAGAAGAAACAAAAAAACGAAAAAACGCTAAGAAAAATATATCCTTAGAAATGTATAGTAAAAAAGAAGATAAAGCGGTGGAACACCTTTCATGTTCAAGATTCCCATCATTATGCAATGCGAAAATCTACTTTCGGAAAGAACTCTGGTAAAAGTAAAAATAAAAGTGTAAAGAGTAAAACATTAATATAATGTATGACTATTTGTGACAAAGAAAGCTGCTACGAAAAAGTGCAAAACGAAGGAGACGAATGTCAAAAAAGGTTAGTTAGGTTCACAGATGGCATCTGTGCTTTAAAGACATTTTCGTGTAGAGGAATTGGATGCTTTCATAAGAATACGATTTTGATTTATTAAACACACCTTAAAAAATGTTTCAAGTGCAATGAATATTGAGCTATTCTAATTTTAAGCATGGCCAAAACCGGTGGATAGCTGGCCAGAACTGGTGAAATGGCTATGCTCCTACTTTTTTCTATTTTCCAGCGTTTTCTCGATACATATGAAGATTTTAATGCTAGAAATCTGAAATTATATTCTTCTCAGATATGAAAAGTATAGGTCCAAAACAGTTTTATGATATTTGGTCCCAATCACAAGTACTTGAAAATGGGAAAATTCTTAAAGTGGCCACAACCGGTACTTTTACCCTACTAAAAATTCTATTTTATAACTCACATCTCGTTACGACCAATCAGTTCTATCAGATTTTTCGTTCCTACGAAACAAAACTATTCTTTTTATCTGAACTTCTTCTTCTCTCGTCTTCAATGTCCTGAAATGTAACTAATTGAGGTCGAGAATCAGAACAGTTGAGTCGCAACGTCAAATTTCCTGGAGTGGAAAATAATCGTCCAAGTTGCAACGGTGAAAAAGTAAAGCAAGGACGAGGAGAAGTGATGCTTACTCAACCGTCATTTAAAAACTTTGTCGCTTTTGTAAAGAGGTTTTGGTGAGAGACTTTAGCGCACGTACGAATTACAGTTGTGGAACGCGAAGCTCGTCCACCACAGTCAAGGCCTCGAGGAAGAAAACGAGCGAGCGTAGTTGGTTAGTCGCGTAAAATCCCGCACGACAAACCGACAACGTCTTAAACGTTTGTGTTATTTCTTGTCACTCGGGCAAGCGGCCACGAGTCCAAGCACAGTTGACATTATACACTAGCGTTATGTCGTGCAGCGTAGTTGGTGCACACCAAAGTAAACGCGAATACGAAAACCAAGGAAGCGTGGAAGCGAGAGCTTTACCTTGGCCTCGGGCTTGCGGTTCAACACCGTTGAGCGAGTATTCGTACAACTCTACAACGTATACCACGAAATGCACACAGTAAAAGCTGAAAATCCTGCACTCAGAGAAATCGTAGTAGTACAGTAAACCATAAAGTGACAACTATTAATTTTTAGTCCATTTTTAGTTCATAGTTACGGTAACTATAAAAATAGCAACTAAAGTGGTAACTATTTGGTAGTTATAGTAACTATTTGATATTTGTCGCACGTATACAACCTTTTATTTTTATTTCATTTTTATTTTTAAATATTCTTATTTTTTTAAATATTTATTTATTTCGATCGAACTAAAAATAATTTTTTAATTTTTATTTTATTTTTATTAAAATTTTTTTTATATTTATTTAATTTGATCGAACTAAAAATAATTTTTATTTTTTTATTTTTTTTTTTTACATTTATTTATTTTTGTCGAGCTAAAAGTAATTTTTTTATTTTTATTTTTATTTTTTTATATTTATTTAGTTCGATCGAACAAAAAATAATCTTTTTATTTTTATTTTCATTTTTTAAAATATTTATTTAGTTCGATCGAACAAAAAATAATCTTTTTATTTTTGTTTTTATTTTTTAAATATTTATTTAGTTCGATCAAACAAAAAATAATTTTTTTATTTTTTTATATTTATTTAGTTCGATCGAGCTAAAAATTATTTTTTTATTTTTATTTTTTTATATTTATTTAGTTCGATCGAACTAAAAAACTTTATAGTTACTAATAACATAATTTTCTCTCAGTTTGAATTCTCGCGAGCTTCAATGAGAATAAAAACGACTGCGATAAAAACGTCAGCTGGTAAGTTATTGGAAATGGTAACGGACAAGATGGAATGAAATATAATAATAAGCAAAAAAAAGTAGGCTATTCATTTAATTAAAGGATTACCTATTGATATGGGTAAATATGAGCGTGCATGAACGCTCGATAGTTCGTTAGCTTTACTCAATCGCCAGTTCGCTTCATCGAATCCGGGCAAACTCAGTTTGCGCAGTTTGCTCTAACCGCAAGCGCAGGAACAAACCGCCTTTGTCGATATTCGTATATGCGAAACAGTATTTTGCGCTGAATTTGTTAAATTCAATTAGATGTACGTATATTGCGTTTGATAAATTGACGAGGCGGTTTTTGTCTAGATTTTACGCATATTTATTTATTTATTTTGCAGTGAACGGGACAAGTCCCTTGAAAAAACAATGATAATAATGGCACATCTGCGTAATATTAAATATCCCAACCCTAAAAATATTTTAACGTGCATAAAAAATGCAGTTTTGCTGAAATTGCAAACATTTTATTAAAATAGTTCTAACATGCAGTTTTTTTTATTTTTTTTTTTTTTTGCTAGCCCAGCGAAAATATTTGTTAGGTTAGCAAAAATATTTTTTAGCATAGCAAGAACATTTAGTTACGATGGCAAGAAAATTTGTACGAATAACCGATTTTTTTAGCCAGGCTAAAAAATAATGTAAAGATTTTTAAAAAAATAGCAGACCTAGCAAAATAGTTTTGATCGTAAAATATTTGTTAGGTTAGCAAAAATATTTTTTAGCATAGCAAGAACATTTATTTACCATGACAAGAAAATTTGTACGAATAACCATTTTTTTTAGCCAGGCTAACAAATAATGTAAAGATTTAAAAAAAATAGCAGACCTAGCAAAATAGTTTTGTTCGTAAAATATTTGTTAGGTTAGCAAAAATATTTTTTAGCATAGCAAAAACATTTGTTTACCATGGCAAGAAAATTTGTACGAATAACCATTTTTTTTAGCCAAGCTAACAAATAATGTAAAGATTTAAAAAAATAGCAGACCTAGCAAAATAGTTTTGATCGTAAAATATTTGTTAGGTTAGCAAAAATATTTTTTAGCATAGCAAAAACATTTGTTTACCATGGCAAGAAAATTTGTACGAATAACCATTTTTATTAGCCAGGCTAACAAATAATGTAAAGATTTTAAAAAAATAACAGACCTAGCAAAATAGTTTTGATCGTAAAATATTTGTTAGGTTAGCAAAAATATTTTTTAGCATAGCAAAAACATTTGTTTACCATGGCAAGAAAATTTGTACGAATAACCATTTTTTTTAGCCAGGCTAACAAATAATGTAAAGATTTTTAAAAAATAACAGACCTAGCAAAATAGTTTTGATCGTAAAATATTTGTTAGGTTAGCAAAAATATTTTTTAGCATAGCAAAAACATTTGTTTACCATGCCAAGAAAATTTGTACGAATAACCATTTTTTTAGCCAGGCTAACAAATAATGTAAAGATTTTTAAAAAATAACAGACCTAGCAAAATAGTTTTGATCGTAAAATATTTGTTAGGTTAGCAAAAATATTTTTTAGCATAGCAAAAACATTTGTTTACCATGGCAAGAAAATTTGTATGAATAACCATTTTTTTTAGCCAGGCTAACAAATAGTATAAAGATTAAAAAAAAAAAAAAGCAGACCTAGCAAAATAGTTTTGATCGTAAAATATTTGTTAGGTTAGCAAAAATATTTTTTAGCATAGCAAGAACATTTATTTACCATGGCAAGAAAATTTGTACGAATAACCAATTTTTTTTAGCCAGGCTAACAAATAATGTAAAGATTTAAAAAAAATAGCAGACCTAGCAAAATAGTTTTGATCGTAAAATATTTGTTAGGTTAGCAAAAATATTTTTTAGCATAGCAAGAACATTTACTTACCATGGCAAGAAAATTTTTACGAATAACCGATTTTTTTTGCCAGGCTAACAAATAATGTAAAGATTTTAAAAAAATAGCAGACCTAGCAAAATAGTTTTGATCGTAAAATATTTGTTAGGTTAGCAAAAATATTTTTTAGCATAGCAAAAACATTTGTTTACCATGGCAAGAAAATTTGTACGAATAACCATTTTTTTTAGCCAGGCTAACAAATAATGTAAAGATTTTAAAAAAATAACAGACCTAGCAAAATAGTTTTGATCGTAAAATATTTGTTAGGTTAGCAAAAATATTTTTTAGCATAGCAAAAACATTTGTTTACCATGGCAAGAAAATTTGTACGAATAACCATTTTTTTTAGCCAGGCTAACAAATAATGTAAAGATTTTAAAAAAAAAATAGCAGACCTAGCAAAATAGTTTTCATCGTATGAGAAAAAGTGAGACAAGTACATTTACCACTCAAATTTTTTTCATGTGCAATAAAAATTGAGTGTTATACCACATATACGTACAAAAAGTTGTGAAATAAACTGAACTCATTCGCAGCATATATGGTCAAGCGCTAGTTATTCAATATTACATATATATAGAGACCGAACATATTTATTATAAAGTGACTACATATTTCGAAATTTAAACTGAAATAAAAATAAATAAAATTGCATTTAAAGTTAATTCATATGAGCTGGAAAAAGTCGATATAACATTACGGCTATTCCATAAAAATTCTCGTGAATCGAAATTCTTTCTATTTAATACATCAACCCTTTATACTAAAATTCAGAATTTAGCGTCCGCTTACCGAGCAATATTACTTTATGGCCATATTTTCCATACACGTGTTAATATATTAATAAATATATTTAATGCACCGGACGCAACCATCTCAATATCAGGGATGAACAAAATGTATTAAAAAAAAATATATATATATATATGAATTTTTAAAAAATTATAAGTGGAAATCCACTTATAATTCATTTCGGGTTTATATGATGAGTGGAAGTCCATTTATTATTCAAACTTGTTATAAATTTTCCGTGGAAAACAAATCATTAATTAAAGTCAAAATAATTCACTATTTAAATGGTGTGTTTAAATAATTTTTCATTGGAATATGCCCATCCCTTAGTTAATATAATATTTGCAGTACGTATTATCGTAATAACACTATCAGCAAACGTATTCGATAAAAAAAAATTGAAAAATCCATTGAATCCACGAATTACATTATTATTATGCAAAAACAGATAAAATGCATAAATGCCAAACTTCTGTATGATAAAACGAGGTTTTCGTTTTTCATTTTATTTAATCGTAATAACGCTATCGAGAAACGTGTTTAACAACAACAAAAATTGAAAAATCCCTTGAATCCACGCATTATATTATTATTATTATGGAAAAACAGATACAATGCATAAATATGAAACTTCGCATAAAATGATAAAACGAGGTTTTCGTTTTATCATTTTATATTCCAATGAATTATTAGTTTATGCATATGTATTTCATTGTAACGATGGTTCTACTGACGCATCCCATAACTAGTATATATAGTCTATGAAAGTGCGTTGCGAATGGTGGAAGAAAGATCGATGCTGCAGCTCGCGATATCTTCCGCTGTCAACGGGAATGGCAGCAAAGGTGCGCATTACACGGGAATAACGAGCGACACCCTGCAGGTCCCCAGGAGAAATAGGGAACGACGTGTTTCACTGCTTTACGAGAAGCTATTTAAATTTTATGATCGCCTTCTGCCACTACGCGACGCCCGCTTCGACCATTTGGCTGCTTGTTCTTCAACGGTTTTCACGGCTTAAGGTGTTGTACGTGGTTCTCTAGGTTCTCCTATGGACATAGTAAGTTCGTATACTGTGAAAATACGTGCGGCAACAGGACTCCGAGATACGTAGACCGGTCCGCACGTCCACGAAAGCTATAGTCTTTTGCACCACGCGACTTCGACGAATTAAACTTTTTCCGCCAACGCGTTGCTCAACTTTTTTTTTTTACTCCCTACTTCCAACGATGTTTTCCACTAACACTTCAATGCCGTTTCTCCTGTATCTCTCTCCGGTTCTTCACTTTTACGTTTCATCTACATTTTACGATCACGTTATCGATAGACGAGAGCGATAGATACCTATCCACGTGTTACTCATAGCTGGAAAATGTACTCAACGTTGTAGGAACGGAGCAAATATGACTTTGTAGGGAAAGTCGCAAAAGTAAAGTTTTGGTCAAAAGATGGATAAAGTATATGAGTTATCTGAAAATGTTGCCATTGAAGAATTTATTTTACACGTTATGTTTAAGGAGGATTCTGCGCTTCAGAGTAACTAGTCAAGTCAGTCCGAAATTTTCACATACGTTTTTTTACAATTTCTGGTGGTTTAATTAATAGAATAGAATAGAATTAGGCATTAATATATAAGTACATTCACAGCCGTCATTCGAATAAAAAATGTGATGGCATATTTTTTCGTGCGATTTAAAAAAAGAATAAACCTTAGTAATAGGTTCTGTACTCGAGAGCGTAAAATTCAACCGGTGAAAATATTATTTATACGGTTCAACCCGTGAATTCGAAATTCATATCACATCAATTGCAAATCAGGTTATGCGTTCGAGAGCGTAAAATTTTCCAAAAAAAATTATTTCTTTAATATATTCGCTTAATCCTTCTCTAAAAAGTATGTTGCGAGATTTTATCGAAGTGCGTGTTGATTCATTGTTGTCACGGTATTCGCGTTGTGATTGGTCCAAATTGGCGCGAGATCAGATCGAGACCGAGACCGAGTTCGTGTTTAACACGTTTGACAGTTGCAATTCTGACAGTTTTGTCAAGCATATCGGGCGCGCGATGTTTGAATTCCCAAGTTGGTTGACTTTACAATATTTCGGGGTTTCCGGATTATGTGTTAATTGCGAATATTAAACTAGGCTTAAGATGTTGAACGACAAAGTGCAACGTAGTCTCTATGGCAGCAACAAAACCAGGCGTACGCGGAGTCAGTACATGCGGATCAACAGAACAATCGTGAATAAGATGATAAGCGAAGAGATCGGGGAGAATTGAAATTCTGCAGTCAAGTAAATCAGACCTCTTTGTTCACTGTTAATTTTAGCAAAATCCATGCCAGGTTTCCAGAATTGGAAATCCTGTATTTATTTCTTTGAGCAAAGAGGTCGTACTGCTTTACTAAAAATGTAAAGCCCCATATAATGATGGGACTTTACATTTTTTTCTAAAGTCTGGAAATGCTCCAGACCTCGCAAATTTGAAGTTATCAAGCTAAATACTAATTTATAATTGAAAGAATGTTAAAGGACAATTGATAATCATTTTGAGTCAAATCTATAAAGAGTTTCCTATTCGATAAGATTTGAAATTACTGGAAAAATTTGTTAAATCTCTTAATTTTTGGGAATTCTGATTATATATATTATATGTATTAAATAAGATCGCTACACCGACACTCCACTCGCGCGCGCAGCGGAAGTTTTCTAGTTCGAATAAAAAATCTGATGCCATATTTTTTCGTGCGATTTTAAAAAAGAATAAACGTTAATAATAGGTTCTGTATTCGGGAACGTAAAATTTTCCAAACAAAAGTAGTTCTTTGATATATTCGCTTAATTTAAAAATACAGCACAATCGGTGAAAATATTATTTATACGGTTCAACCCGTGAATTCGAGATTCAAATCACATCAATTGCAAATCCGATTCTGCATTCGGGAGCGTAAAATTTTCCAAAAAAATGTAGTTCTTTAATATATTCCCTTAATTTCAAAATTCTGTACAACCGATGAAAATATTATTTATGAGGTTCAACCCGTGAGTTTGAAATTCAAATGACATCAATTGCAAATCAGATTCTGCATTCGGGAGCGTAAAATTTTCCAAAAAAATGTAGTTCTTTGATATATTCCCTTAATTTCAAAATTCTACACAACCGGGGAAAATATTATTTATGCGGTTCAACCCGGAAGTTCGAAATTCAAATCACATCAATTGCAAATCAGATTCTGCATTCGGGAGCGTAAAATTTTCCGAAAAAAATTATTTCTTTAATATATTCCCTTAATTTAAAAATACAGCACAACCGGAGAAAATATTATTTATGCGGGTCAACCCGTTCGAAATTCAAATCACATCAATTGCAAATCAGATTCTGCATTCGCCAGCGGAAAATTTTGCAAAAAAAAAAATTATTTCTTTAATATATTCCCTTAATTTCAAAATACAGCCCAACCAGTGAAAGTATTATTTATGCGGGTCAAACTGTGAGTTCAAAATTCCACTTTATCTCCGAGAAGTTCTAGATGACCGCATCTCTCTCATTCTCCCATGCTTTCTCTCTCTGTTTTACTTTTCCGCAGTCCTGGAGCACCCGGGTGAGTTTTGCTAATTGCATTAATTATCTTGCTCGGGTGTGCGACTCTAATACAGTCCCACGCCGTATGTACTATAACCATTGTGCATATATCGAGTGCGACGGGTACGCGAGAGAAAGAGCACAACTGCGTCTACCATAGTAGCGGCAAAGCGCGTCGTCATGAGCTTGGAAAGCGCCAACCGCAGCCGCAACACGCACATACATGTGCGCAAAGCCATCGGAGATCCCACGAACGACCGAGTGTCTCTCTTTCCACCTCTCATACTCACTCTGGTGAACACTC
The DNA here is from genome assembly GCA_963970395.1 of Ephialtes manifestator. NCBI lineage: Eukaryota > Metazoa > Arthropoda > Insecta > Hymenoptera > Ichneumonidae > Ephialtes > Ephialtes manifestator. The sequence goes on from OZ019968.1 coordinate 47,478,122, forward strand.
GCGCGCGCATGAATATTTACGAACGGTTTAGCTGGTCGACACAAGTTTTGATCCCTGGCGACGGCTCCATGACCCGCACTACCTCCCTTCGTCCCTCCGGCATCACCACCGTTGACAACGTTAGTCCATCGTTCGGTAACGGATACGTTTTAACGTTTCGCCCGAGCTTCCGTCAGTGCAATGATGTGTATGTATACCTATAACTACATATACATCATTGTATATCGTTTGTATATGTATATATGAGCCAACTCAACAAGCATTCAACCCTGACCTCCTCCAATTCGCTCCATAATTTTCCATATCCTATATGCTCGAAAAAACACATTGCATTTTTTTCGATTTTTTGTTACTGAAACTTTTTTTTTCATGAATTTATTAAATAAAAATTTTGCGCCACGATTTAGAAATTGGAAATTATTCTCAAAACTCATGTATTAGATATCAACATTTTTTAGCTATTACCCAGAGTGGGAAAAAGGTTGCGTCGATTTTTTAAGCCATTTTTTCGAGAAAAAAAAATGTTAAAAATGAAACGAAATGAAACAAGATGGCAGTTCGTGGGCAGTTGTTGCGTAAATATTTTATACATAACGCAAGATTGTTTTAGAATTTTGCTGAAGCTTTTTTTATCGACATGAAAAAAATCATGGACGTCCTATAACTACATATACATCATTGTATATCGTTTATATACGTATATATGAGCCAACTCAACAAGCATTCAACCCTGACCTCCTCCAATTCGCTCCATAATTTTCCATATCCTATATGCTCGAAAAAACACATTGCATTTTTTTCGATTTTTTGTTACTGAAACTTTTTTTTTCATGAATTTATTAAATAAAAATTTTGCGCCACGATTTAGAAATTGGAAATTATTCTCAAAACTCATGTATTAGATATCAACATTTTTTAGCTGTTACCCAGAGTGGGAAAAAGGTTGCGTCGATTTTTAAAGCCATTTTTTCGAGAAAAAAAAATGTTAGAAATGGAACGAAATAAATCAAAATGGCAGTTCGTGGGCGGTTGTTGCGTAAATATTTTATACATAACGCAAGATTGTTTTAGAATTTTGGTGAAGCTTTTTTTATCGACATGAAAAAAATGATGGACGTCAAAAAGTATCAGTAAAAAAAAATGTTGAACATATAGAATAGTATAAAAAATTATGGAGCGCTATTGGAGAGGGTTAAGGTTGAACGCTTGTTGCATTAGCCAGGAAAATACCTCATATATATACGCTTGAACTCTATTTTACTTTCATTTTTTTTTTCTCAAATTCCTTTTTCACATGTTAAGTATATTAAAAAATTAATTAACCGATAAGTGTCAAATCTACCTATCCACTTTCGAATAGTGGCTGTGTGAAAACTATCGGTCAGATGAGGCCCAAAAATTTTTAAATTATCCTGCAAACATTGTAGAACAAGTCTCAAGCTAAACATATAAATCGACACCACAAAACGTTTTTAAAAAATTCCGCCGATCGGCCGAAATTCAGTGGATCAATAGGTAAATTTCATCCACACGGAAAAAAATGCTTGGTTAGAACAACCAAGCACTAGGTCACATATACGCCAGCCGATTAATTGGTTAGACCAACCAAGTTATTGGTTAGCACCACCAAGCGCCATTGTAATACAACCAATAACTTGGTTGGCATAACCAACAATCTGATTGGTCTAACCAAGAAACTGGCTGGCGCGTATTTAACCAAGCGCTTGGTTGTTGCAATCAATTTTTTTTTTGCGTACATGGTGATCAGGAAAGGTTGAATATCTATATATCAGCACGTCGTACATCTCATAGATAGTTCCATATTTCTTCTCAGAACTAATGGTAACAAAAACAAAAATCTTTGAATTAATTAAACACTTGTGACCCGAGAAAAGTAGTTGCCAAAATATGCCATGAGATTACCGCGGCACACGCACCAAAACCTTGATGCAATGTCAGCAAATTTTCGACACTCAAAATAACAAACTTATTAACGACAAAGTAGTAAACAGCGGGTTTCCAGCTCATAAATATTAACGACAAAATGATAGTAATTGCGTTTAAGTACACGCGGAGACTCTCGATTAGAAGCTATTAGGGTAGCGTATATATAGCGACGTAAATATGTAACACACTATCCTATAATAACGCGGTAAGTTGGCAAGCATAAAATATGGCTCGGTCGTGCTAGCGTTCCACTGTAACAGGGAATCGACTTCCACGCACACCGGCAAAACCCACACGAAGATACGTGTTCGAGAATGAACGCGAATAATGATGCATTACCTCGTCGGGCCTTGGAGCTTTCTCTCTCTTTCTTCGTCTCTGTTACTCTCGGGCTTTCCCATGCTTTCGAACGAGCAAACGCTCACGGTAGACGACAATAGATTTTACACCGGTGCCCCGTAAATCCGGGACATCTGCGGTCGCGGAATATCGAGGGGCGAGCTGGTATACGCCGCCCGAAGCGTACGTTTCGCAGTCCCGTTTCCGCCCACGTACACAGCCGAGCTGGTCGAGAAATTCGCTACTATACAGAATGGTGGACTACCAATACCTTGGCCTTCCGTCCGCGTTCACATTACGCGTACCTATACGCGTGTTGTAATGAAACGAGCCTGTGGTCCAACTCTCTTGTATGTCGTTGGTCCCGTTGCTTGGATTGCTCAACGGCCACGCCTCCGTGGTTACCATCGTGGTCGCGATATGGTTTGTTTACGGGGTCACTGTGCTTCCGCTGTTTCTGACTCTCAGTCTCCACCTATTCCGCCCACTATACGACTGTTATTTTTTTCCTGCAAAGAGCTATTTTTTTCCCAGTGTCGTTTCCTTTGGTACGGATTTTTAGTGTTTTTTTACGAGATTCCAACAGCGCACAGCCGTTCCGGATAGTTCCGAACTATGGGACACTATATAGCGAGCTTTCTTCAACTCGTGACGCCGGACATCATTACTCAAAGGATGACCGATATGGTTCCACTCTTTTCTCTTTACTCTGTTGCTCTTTGTATGAAAGTTGTAGGAAGGCGAAAACCTCGATGACGCGAGATAGGGTCAAACGTAGGGCTACACCTCCGTGGTTAGCATTGTGGTCGCGATATCGTTTGTTTACGAGGTCACTGTGCTTTCGCTGTTTCTGACTCTCAGTCTCCACCTATTTCGCCCACTATACGACTGTTATTTTTTTCCTGCAAAGAGCTTTTTTCCCAGTGTCGTTTCCTTTGGTACGGATTTTTAGTGTTTTTTTATGAGACTCCAACAGCGCACAGCCGTTCCGGATAGTTCCGAACTATGGGACACTATATAGCGAGCTTTCTTCAACTCGTGACGCCGGACATCATTACTCAAAGGATGACCGATCTGGTTCCACTCTTTTCTTTTAACTCTGTTGCTCTTTTGTATGAAAGTTGTACGAAGGCGAAAACCTCGATGACGCGAGATAGAGTCAAACGTAGGGCTACACCTCCGTGGTTACCATTGTGGTCGCGATATCGTTTGTTTACGGGTCACTGTGCTTCCGCTGTTTCTGACTCTCAGTCTCCACCTATTTCGCCCACTATACGACTGTTATTTTTTTCCTGCAAAGAGCTTTTATCCCCAGTGTCATTTCCTTGGGTACGGATTTTTAGTGTTTTTTTATGAGACTCCAGCAGCGCACAGCCGTTCCGGATAGTTCCGAACTATGGGACACTATATAGCGAGCTTTCTTCAACTCGTGACGCCGGACATCATTACTCAAAGGATGACCGATCTGGTTCCACTCTTTTCTCTTTACTCTGTTGCTCTTTGTATGAAAGTTGTAGGAAGGCGAAAACCTCGATGACGCGAGATAGGGTCAAACGTACGGCTACACCTCCGTGGTTAGCATTGTGGTCGCGATATCGTTTGTTTACGAGGTCACTGTGCTTTCGCTGTTTCTGACTCTCAGTCTCCACCTATTTCGCCCACTATACGACTGTTATTTTTTTCCTGCAAAGAGCTTTTTTTCCCAGTGTCGTTTCCTTTGGTACGGATTTTTAGTGTTTTTTTATGGGACTCCAGCAGCGCACAGCCGTTCCGGATAGCTCCGAGCTATGGGACACTATATAGCGAGCTTTCTTCAACTCGTGATGCCGGACATCATTACTCAAAGGATGACCGATATGGTTCCACTCTTTTCTCTCTACTCTGTTGCTCTTTGTATGAAAGTTGTAGGAAGGCGAAAACCTCGATGACGCGAGATAGAGTCAAACGTAGGGCTACACCTCCGTGGTTACCATTGTGGTCGCGATATCGTTTGTTTACGGGGTCACTAGCTTCCGCTGTTTCTGACTCTCAGTCTCCACCTATTTCGCCCACTATACGACTGTTATTTTTTTCCTGCAAAGAGCTTTTTTCCCAGTGTCGTTTCCTTTGGTACGGATTTTTAGTGGTTTTTCATGGGACACCAACAGCCCCCAGCCGTTCCGAATAGGTCCGAACTATGGGACACTATATAGCGAGCTTTCTTCAACTCGTGACGCCGTACATCATTACTCAAAGGATGACCGATATGGTTCCACTCTTTTCCTTTCGCTCTGTTGCTCTTTGTATGAAAGTTGTATACGGAAAGAAACAATTAGTTGCCCTAATCAAGTGCCATGGTTAAATACGCTCCAAGTGACAAAATTGGTTGGGAGAACCAACTATTGGATGTCGTGACCAACCAATCGGGCGTCACAAACAATCAATTGGACATCACAAACAACCGATTGGATGTGAAACCCAATAGTTGGTTCTCCCTATCAATTTTGTCGCTTGGGTGAAAACCTCGATGACGCGAGATAGGATCAAACGGAGGGCCCCGCCTTCGTGGTTACCATCGCGATATGGTTTCTTTACGGGGTCACTGTGCTTCCGCTGTTTCTGACTCTCAGTCTCCACCTATTTCGCCCACTATACGACTGTTATTTTTTTCCTGCAAAGAGCTTTTTTTCCCAGTGTCGTTTCCTTTGGTACGGATTTTTAGTGTTTTTTTATGGAACACCAGCAGCGCACAGCCATACCGGATAGCTCCGAACTATGAGACACTACATAGCGAGCTTTCTTCAACTCGTGACGCCGGACATCATAACTTAAATGATGACAGATATGGTTCCACTCTTTTCCTTTCGCTCTGTTGCTCTTTGTATAAAAGTTGTACACGGAAAGAAATAATTGCTTGCCCTAATCAAGTTCCATGGTTAAATACGCTCCAAGTGACAAAATTGGTTGGGAGAACCAACTATTGGATGTCGTAACCAACCAATCGGGCGTCACAACCAATCAATTGGACGTCACAAACAACCGATTGGGTGTAACATCCAATTATTTGGTTATGACACCCAATAGTTGGTTCTCCCAACCAATTTTGTCGCTTGAGCGAAAACCTCGATGACGCGAGATAGGGTCAAACGTAGGGCCACGCCTCTGTGGTTACCATTGTGGTCGCGATATGGTTTGTTTACGGGGTCACTGTGCTTCCACTGTATCTGACTCTGACTCCCCACCTATTCCGCCCACTATACGACTGTTGTTTTTTTCTTGCAAAGAGCTTTTTTTTCCAGTGTCGTTTCCTTTGGTACGGATTTTTAGTGTTTTTTTATGGGACACCAGCAGCGCACAGCCGTTCCGGATAGCTTCGAACTATGAGTCACTATACAGTGATCTTTCTTCAACTCGTGACACCGGACATCATTACTTGAAGGATGACCGATATGGTTTCACTCTTTCCTTTCGCTCTGTTGGTCTTTGTATGAAAGTTGTACGACGGCGAAAACCTCGATGACGCGAGATAGGGTCAAACTGCCTTGAGACCATCCGCTTCGCGTATATTCCCGTCTCACTGGGAAATTCACAGGACCGGATACAACGACGCAGCGCGTTCGAGCAGAAGAATCATCCACGAGAACTCGTTCTTCTCCTTCTTCCTTCCTTCTTCTTCTTCTTGAACGTCGTTCGACAGTCGCCTCGAGGTAGTGCGGTGAACTGAGGCGGACCAGCACAATCGACGTACTCGCTAGACTCTTCGATCTTCTGTCGTGGCGAGCTTCGAGCTCTTGCTAGAAAACGAATTGGAAACTGAGAACTCAACGACTGGAAAGTTCATTATGGCTCGCCTCTGTCTGTCTCTCACTCTTCCTCACTCCCTCTCTTACGTCGTGAAACTACCTTTTACTCAACAAATATTTTTCTCTGTGCAGTTCTACTCCCCACTGAATTTCCCTTGAAAGTTAAAAATTTATAAATATCGACTGTCAAGAGGAAATAAAATGAAGCACTAGCCGGTGTAGGTGTTTATTTTATCGGATTACACTTCTGTGACATCCGGTAATGGAAAAAAACGACCGACGAGAAAACATGCCACAGAAAAACGGGCAGGTTTATCGGTCTCCATTGTTATCTACGTTCATTGCTTCACATTTGTTAGTGGCCAGGACTACCACATCATAGTTTCTGGAATCTTGGTTCATTTCTCCATAGTTCTGTTAGGATAACTACTAAATATAAAATTGTACGAATAACATTCCTTGACGAAAAATGATTTTATTCTGAGACAACAATACCAACACTAAAGAAAAAATCTCCTAACTAATGATATTCTAGGACAGTCCACGCTCTGACGGATAATAAAGTTGAGAAATCCATATCCTCGAGCTATTAAATACGCGAACGATTAATTAAAAGCTGTCATTAGAATACATGTCAAGTTAAATTTGTGTGAAATAGTCGGTGGCTATTCCGCATTCAGCAACTTGTATTATTCCATTACATTACTCCAGGATTACTGCGAGATTACATTGAATTCCAGTGAGAGAATTTGGAGTAGACGTACATTGGGGTATTCCTCGATGGTGGATGATTCTTTTCCAGAAATGGATGCATAAATGTTCTAGGGCCCAGAGCTAGTATCATTATATTTACCGTAGTTCCACGTACGCTGATTCAATTCGTGCGTGCAGACTTCATTTGCTTACGAATGGGGAACTCTGCCTTGCCTGCAAACTCCCACTAGTCAAACTCGGTAATCTCACATCCATTCGCCACCGCGCGACCGTACAAATTGTTCGCTGAGCCTTGTAGTATCTATATATCTTTTGCCGTGTATTCTCGAAACTGTCGGATCCACGCTAAAAACTATAAATAGGAAGATACGTATGTACACCGTATTCAAATGTTATTGTCTGCGGTCTTTCCGCTTGTGAAAATATCATTGCTCGAAATACGGGAAATTTTCGCATGGTGAATGTCAATATAGATATACAAGGGTTTTGTAAAGCTTGACCACGACACGCCCTCGCAATCCAGTAACGTCAGCGCGTGAGATACTTCACCTTCCAAACCTGTATAAAATTCTGGACTTGGAGGCTCTTAGGGGACTCTGAAAAATCACGCATTGGGAGCCCTTGGCTGACTCAGAAAAATGAGATCTTCGGGGCCCACGGAGGAGTTAGAATCATTCAGGCCCGGGTGGCCATTCATAATGGGACTTGGAATAATCTGGACCAGGGGGCCATTCATAAAGGGACTTGGAATAATCCGGGCCAGGGGATTTACAATCATCCAGGCCAAAGGGCCATTCATAAAGGGACTTGGAATAATTCGGAGGAAATTAGAATAATCCAGACCAGAGGGTCCATTCATAGAGGGTATTGGAATAATCCGGGCCAGGGGGTTTCATTTATAGGGGAACTTGCAATTATACGGGCTAGAGGGGCTATTCATAAAGGGACTTGGAATAATCAGGAACAGGGGTCAATTCATAGAGTGACATAGAATAATTCGAGCTAGGGGATTTAGAATCATCCAGGCCAGGGGGCCATTCATAAAGGGACTTGGAATAATTCGGACCAGGGGGACCATTCATAGAGGAACTTAGAATAATCCGGACTAGGGGGTCCATTCAAAGAGGGTATTGGAACAATCCGGGCCAGGGGGTTTCATTTATACGGGAACTTGCCATTATACGGACTGGAGGGGATATTCATAAAGGGACTTGGAATAATCAGGAACAGGGGGCAATTCATAGAGGGACATAGAATAATTCGAGCTAGGGGATTTAGAATCATCCAGGCCAGGAGGCCATTCATAAAGGGACTTGGAATAATTCGGACCAGGGGGACCATCCATAGAGGAACTTAGAATAATCTGGACTAGGGGGTCCATTCATAGAGGGTATTGGAATAATCCGGGCTAGGGAGTTTTATTTATAGGGGAACTTGCAATTATACGGGCTAGAGGGGCTATTCATAAAGAGACTTGGAATAATCAGGAACAGGGGGAAATTCATAGAGGGACATAGAATAATTCAAGCCAGGGGGGACCATTTATAGGAGAACTTGGAATTATACGGGCCAGAGGGGTTATTCATATGGAAACTAATAATAACTCGGTCCGGGGGGGACCAAGCGGGTCCAGATAATTCTGGACCCTTAAATGTTACGCGCGATTATAAACTACACGAATACGTGAGATAAAATAACTGTTGAAACAAAAACCATTTTCTGTATCGTGCATTTGTAAACTGTTAAAAATATTGGCAAACTTTTTATATTAAGCTTCACAATTTTCATAGGATTTAGTAGAAATTATTGTCATTCTGAATCTCACTTGCATATCAAATTTAATATACCAGTTTCTGTAAAATAGCTTCCTTTACACGCAATGAAAATTTACATCAAATATTCTCAACAGTGTACAAAAATCAGAAATTCAGAAAAACGTCATCACGCTCAGCTGTTGACGCTCAATCCAGTAGAATAGCTAATCGATCGGCCGTCCAATTATTGTCGAAATGCTGCTTACCATGCAAAACGACCGAAGCTACGCACCAACCGCGGGCTCATTGTTGTCAATCAATTGACATTTGATGTTGAAAGCATCACGAATATTTCTATCAATTTATCGTTATTTTTTGTTACAATTTTTTTTTATTCTATATATTTTTTTTGTCTGGAGGCTGTGCACAATGAGACGATAAAGCCGTGCCAATTTTCATTCCGGTCAACGCAAAAATCTGGATCTCTTCCCACAGCATTGCGACTGGATGAGTTTGCGTGTGTGGGGTTCTTCGCTTCTGGGCAAAATCCTGGGGAGAAATCGAGGAAATCCGGTCTGTTTCGGCCTCTAAATTATCCGGGGCATCATCGATATCAACGAGGCCATCGCACAATGAGACTGCTGCTGCTGCTGGTGCTGCTGCTGCTTCTGGTATATATTGGCTTTTGGTCCGACGCCGCTGCTCCTGGATCCCGAAGCTATCTCGATATCGCGTTGAACTATATTCGACAGACGGTCGGCAGGTCTTTCTATAGCGCTTGGCGTGGTGTGGCAAACGCTGCAGAATTCATATCGCGGAGTAGCTTCTACTGTTTCATTCCCACACATGAAGCTGCGTATCCCTGTTTCACCTCCAGCAGCGAAACTGGAGTCTCTCGGTTCTCACTATGCCTCTCTATGCGAGAGTCTGCCACATTTTCGCCACTGTGTACTATTTCATATGCAACACTATACAACAGTCTCCCTGTTGCAACTGTTGACACATTTTTTACATATTTATCTCGGCGCAGGTTCAGGATCCGGTTAATAAAAAATCAAGTGTTCTCGACTGTAAGCTACAAAAAAAAAAAAAAGAATTTGTTCAGATTTTTAGGAGACACCGTTGCTGGTGTGCATTAAAGTCTGTTGTTCACAAGCGAGAATTTATCTTCAGCTCTGAAGAGTAATTATTTTTCGAGAACTAAAATATGTAAATAATTAATTTTGAGCTACGGGAAATATTTAATCAAATCACTTTGCGCCGATATAACCGTTAACAATTTTAAAACAATTGAAGTACTCTCCATAAAATGTATGGAAAATCGATGCTGAAAATAAATGTGAAATATGTACTGTTTTGGAGCAAAGTATATGTTGCAATATTCTTCATTGAATATTTCACATATCAAAATACCGTACATTTCGCATATAATAAATACGCGAATATTGAAAAAAAAAAATTTCTATATGTAACAAAAATATGTATCACACATTCTGCACCAAAATCTTCAATATTTTGTCAATATTCTCCGCTCATATTTCACGTATAAAATTCCACGTGTATAAAATTCCGTATAAGAAGAATTAATAAAAGAAAACTGGAAAAAAAATGGAAAGACGTTGACGTACATATTCTCTGATGATCGAGAAGGCGGACGTGCAGGTCATAGAAAATCGGCGTCAACAGCTAGAATTTCGCGAAGATATCGAGAATGAGTTTTAAAGTGTCGATCAAGTTTTTCTTCGTCTTATCTGCTATCAGTCGATCGACATTTATAACTCTGTTCGCCATGATGCTCATATCTATACATTGCCTGTCTATAGTCTCACCAAGTCGAAAAATCTGGCAGGAGTCTAGGGCCAACACGGTAGATCAGAAATCGAGCCCGAACGTGTCCAAAAAGAAAAACTAAAAGGAGGCAGAGAGGCTGAGAGGATTTGGCGGTGGTGGTGGTGGTGGTCAAGTGGATACTGTGTAGCTTCGTCGGACAGAAAGATCGCCGAGGAATCGAACACATTTCGCTTTCCGGTGATGCTATATCCAAGCTGCACCGCGTTACCACCCCCGTATCCGTTGGTACTCGCACGGCGAAGATCGTTTCTTGATAAATTGAATCGACGCGGGAGCCACCGAACCCCCAAGCTCTTATTCTTCGGTCACGCTCTGGCGAGGACCCCTCTGCCAAGTCGTCTCTCTCCAATATCTACGCGTTCACGTCAAAGATTCCATTCGACGTGCTGGCCAGCGATCTTCCGACTATAACTCGCTGCCTCCTTTTCGTATGTGCTTCTTTCGCTTTTTTTTAACTTCCGTATCTTCCACCGATATATATATATATACATACGTAGGACTGCGTTATCTTGACAAGACGTAGTCTGCTATTTCTGGACAATGAGGGGAGAAAGACAACCATGGGGAATGATAGAGAAAGACGTAAGTAGCCGGAATCGAGGTAGAGGGATATAAGGGATGATACGGTCCGTGTAATTCGCCCCTCGAGTCCCTATTTAGAACGGCTCACGGGTCGGGTTAGCTGCTTTGGAGAAAATCCTACCGGACTGCAGTAAAACTAGAAAAACAGTGAGATAGAGACACTATGTAGTTGAAAAGAAGAATGGGAAAAAAAGGAAAAAAAAGGAGGAGGACTGGAGGGTGACTTCAGAGCAAAGTAGGACATCACGGATCTCCCAGGAGGACTCCGTCACTCGCAGTACAAGCGTGAGACCGTACTACGGTTATATATGTATATATATATATATGTATACGTATATAAGCCACCGTCGTTCTATGGGAATACGCGAAAAGTCGCGAGACACGAGGCGGTAGAGAGAGCGTGAAATAAAAGAGCAATTCGGGAGTCAAGCCACGGTACTTGGCTCTTTCGCGTTTCACTGTATAAGTGATACGACGGACAGTACTTCAATTCGGACTCACGTCTATAAATTCAATTCGCTCGGGAAACAATATTTTGGATATAAAGACGAAAAATCCAACTACAACAACGTAATACACGACTACACAGTGTGCATTCTAGTGGAGATAAAGTCATCGCTATCACGAACCGTGAGAGTTTTACAGCCAAACTTTTTCATGAAAATAACCGAGCAGCGAGCTTTTGGAAATGTCTAGGAAAATATATGTACGTATAAGTTGTTGCGAGAGAGAAAGAGAGAAAGAGAGAATGAGAAAGAGAGAGTAAGTCGAGGGTGAGGAAAATGTCTGTATATGCAAGCATACTTTCGCACGTGTTTGCAGAGCCGCTATACGCTGGTGGTAGAAACGAGCGCTCTACGGCACAATGTTTCGTCTCGGGGTAGAGGCAACATGCATAATGAAAATTAAGCCAGGATGGTCTACCGAGAACGAACCACGTACCTATCATACATATACCCAGGCGCGAAAGCGCATCCCCGCCCCGCACTGTGCTTTCCTAGACTGGTTGCTGGCTCCTGGCTAGTAGCTGCCTAGCTCACTGGTTACCTCGGCTGTCTGACACCACCGAGCTTCTACTACTCGTACCGTATAATAAGAGAGCCGTAGACCTCCGTAATGCTTAGCTACAGCTAGTTCACTGTACCCGCAGGAGGCCCGCCATTTAAAAGTGTGCGGATAGTACATAGAACGCGACAGGTATGTTTGTGTTGGTGTTTCATAGTGTAACGGAAAACGGCCACATTCTGCTGATATCGCGTATATGAACTTATTATAGTTTTAGCCTGGTGAGCGGGCCGCAAAACCCGTTTCGGGTCTCCACAAGCGCATACGTATTATCATATAATAGTATAGTAGAGTGCTGGAGGATATGTGACGGCCCGGCTGGAAAGTCACGGGAACACGAGAGGATGACGGCGGAAAATGGTCGGTCGAGCGGTTTTCACACTCCCGTAGAGACAACAACTGTCCGGTTCTCGACACGTTGACGCTACTACTACTGCTATTCCTGCTGCTGCTGCTTCTGCTTCGAGTACATATATGTTTTTGTGCACCTATGTATTAAAACGCATACTGAATACCAGGAACTACACACATGTGCACTGAACTGCTCCGGACACTTGCATATGCAGTATTTCTATGTACTGCGTACACGGAGTCCTTAACTTGTGTGTATGTATTTATATATAATATAATCCCCGGGGTTGTCCCACTGGGATTTGTTTCGTGATTATCGCTGTGGAAAATACGCGAGTCCAAGTGCATACCCGTGTCATCGAAGCTATATAGCAACGGGATGGCTTTAAAACGTTGGACAATTTGCAAAGTCCTTCAGTTTCGCGCTTTCCACAAATGCGAATCTCCTTAAGACAGGAACTGCGCTGCACACTCGTTAAGGAAGTGCTGAATTTTTTCACTGGCTTATGGAAATTTTTAGTACTTAATAAATTACAGCTGTCAAAAGGAATAATGATGATAATATTGATTGATCTATGCAAATTTCCGATGAAGTATATTTTTGGTTATTTTTTAAATGAGAAATATGCGTAATTTTTCTCTGCATTTAAAGCGAATTTGTAATGTTGAACAAATTTAATGATCAGAGAACGTTCGTTCATAAATTTATTTATTTATTAGTTAGTACTTTTTTAAAATTCACATTTCTTCTGTACGTGGAATACATACTGTGTAATACGAATCACTTTCCATTAGTAGCAATCAATGCAGTGAAATTTACGTAACTTATTGTACAAATTTAGCTATCGTAATTAACTCCCATGGATTGCATATAATTATATCACTCGTCGATATGCAGAAGAAAATAGATAATAAGGTACACCCAGATAAATGTATGGTCAATTCTACAATACACATGTTTCACTGCACCGATAGAAAAGATTTCATTGACGCCAAAGAAATGGGTGGATTGATTTTTTTTTTCATTGATTTCAATGAAATAGTGCAATTGAATTTCAAAGAGAACATTTCGTTGCCTGTAAATAAAGATTTACTTAGTGAGCATATAATAAAGAAACAGTTTCATTGTTTTAAAGAGTCGTTTTCATTGGTTCAAAGAAACGTTTTCATTGATTTCTCTCTCGCACCTAACCTCACTTTTTTGTTTTCCGGTTCTCCCGAACGAACGGCTTCGAGTTTCGAGGAGTCAGAAGCTTAGCCTATTTCTGCCATACTTCCTTACATACTCACAAAATTTGAGCTTTATCTGCCGCGTACTTCAGGAAAAAATAGGTTTCGAAATTTTGAGCTGGTAAGAAGAAGGTTTCATTGAATCAGAGACGATATCTTTGAAATCAATGAAAAAGGTTCATTGGTTTAAAGAAATGTTTCTTCGAATCAATGTCACTACTTTTCATTGAATTTGAGATCATTCAAAGAAAAGTATTTCATTTCATTGGCAAAGATTTCCGTGAATCAATGAAACTTTTTCTCTCGGTGTGAGAGGACAACAATGTTTTTACGCTTGCTGTAACACTACATAATGTATCCAGCAACTAAATCACAGCACTATAGTGTAGCTATGACTACCCGCGTAGAAAAAGTTGGAAGTCCTGGATGGAATCCAGAATAGAATCCAGGAATCCAGAATAAAGTCCAAGGTAGATAACGGGATCAGATGAAAACCCATTCTACATCCTGGATTACTGAGTCTACATCCGGGTCTGTCCGGATTCCATTCTGAAGTCATCATTTTTCCGCGGGATATAATAGAAACACGTTGTAAACCCAATACGCACAGTTAACAGATCGAATTGTCGAATTACGAATTGATTTCCTTCTCCATTGTTTTCGTTGTTCCATTCTTCTCTCCGTTGGCTCATTCCTATTTCGATATGTAATCTTTTAAATGGCGCCGAGAGTGCAGGATTATGAAACTTTAGCCGAGTTCAGAATCACGAAGAATCGGCCAGAGGAAGAGTGACTGAATCTGGAAAGAGAAAAAGAGAGAGCGAGAGAGAGAGAGAGAAAGAGAAAGATGGATATAAACTGAGCAATCGTGGAAATTCCATGCTCAACGGCAAACGCTGCTCCGGATAGCGGCGCAGGATTAACGTCGAGCGCACACCCGCTACAGAGAACTGCAGTTGAATGGAGCGGCAGAAGTTTGAATCGCACTAACTCCAGATTATGCGGCAGATTTATATCGGATGACTGTATAATCGAATCCAGATATTCTAGAGGTGATATTATACATAGGTATATCTGTAGCGGTAGGATAATCTATATATCAGAATCGCAGAGAGATTATGGCACGGGAGACGACAACGACAACGATAGATGACGAATTGTTATAAGTGCAGTTGAGAAAGTCGCTTCTATCTCGGTATAGCGTGAAGACCGGAAAACGTTGTTAAGCTATGAAAATAATGAATCGTCGAAGATAGAAGGACTTATCGATCAGGGAGCAACGGAGAAGTCTTGGATGGACCATTATCGAACCTTATACCACTTTACCAGGTATCTGGAGATATCGATGGGTATCTCGCGGGGTCTCGAAACCGGAGAGCACGCCACTAAGGCTAGTTTCACTGCTGCGCCACCTCGAGCTTCCTCCTCGTTGAATGATTAACGATCTAACTTTTCAGTACTCTTTACGTCCGCTATACGTCAAACTGGGTAATTGCTCTTCGTTATACTAAATTCTTATTGGTTTCGTTTTACAGACACGCCCATCGTTACCCTTCGCATGGGATCGTCGCTCAATCCGCAGGACATCAAGGAAGGAGACGACGTCTATTTCGAGTGCAACGTACGCGCAAATCCTCCTGCGTCAAAGCTGACCTGGTTTCACGAGGTAAAGCTCTACTTTATTGCATAACATGTACTGGGTATGTGCAATTTGTCAGTTTTAATCCAATCGGGAATTCTGAGTCTTTTTTTTAGAAAAACATAATTGAAACTGAAAAGACGCTTACGTCCTCGTGTCCCTTTTCGTGCCGTAGGAACGTGAGTCCTTATGGATCGAAAGGGACATGAGGGCCAAAGTATTACCAATATCATGTGACCAATTCGGAGGATCTGGTAATGATTGAAATTTGGAGTATTATAAACTCGGTTTATTTTGGCTTCCTGGAGATTTTTCCGTGTATGATTGAGTGTTTTTTTTTTAGAAAAACATAATTGAAACTGAAAAGACGCTTACGTCCTCGTGTCCCTTTTCGTGCCGTAGGAACGCGCGTACTTATGGATCGAAAGGGACATGAGGGCCAAAGTATTACCAATATCATGTAACCAATTCGGAGGATCTGGTAATGATTACTATTTTGAGTATTGTAAACTCAGTTTATTTTGGCATTCTGGAGATTTTTCCATGTACGATTAAGTGTTAGGTAATGACATAGATACCAGAATTCCTTAATAAACTGATTTTAGTAAACCGAAAGTGATCATCATTCCTTCTCTTCATGTATTAATTAAATTGCTATGCGATTGAAAAATCTAGTTTTATATGTCGCATGTGTTTCGGTGCCACTGGAACGAACACCAAAGAAGGTCCTCCTTTTTTTGTGGACAGCTGGTAAACGTAGGGCAAAGGCGTAATCTATATCATATGACCAATTCGGAGGATCTGGTAATGATTACAATATCGAGTATTGCAAACCCGGTCAATTTAGGTATTCTGGAGATTTTTCCATATACGATTGAGAATCAGAATTCCAAATAAACTGATTTTAGTAAACCTAAAGTGATCATCATTCCTTCACTTCATGTATTAATAAAAGTGCTATGCGATTAAAAAATCTAGTTTCATATGTCGCATGTGTTTCGGTGCCACTGGAACGAACACCAAAGAAGGTCCTCCTTTTTTCGTGGACAGCTGGTAAACGTAGGGCAAAGGCGTTATTTATAACATATAACCAATTCGGAGGATCTGGTGAAGATTACAATATTGAGTATTGTAAACTCGGTTAATTTAGATATTCTGGAGATTTTTCCATATACGATTGAGAGTCAGAATTCCAAATAAACTGATTTTAGTAAACCGAAAGTGATCATCATTCCTTCTCTTCATGTATTAATTAAATTGCTATACGATTAAAAAATCTAGTTTTATATGTCGCATGTGTTTCGGTGCCACTGGCCCGAACACCAAAGAAGGTCCTCCTTTTTTTTGTGGACAGCTGGTAAACGTAGGGCAAAGACGTTACCTATATCATATGACCAATTCGGAGGATCTGGTAATGATTACAATATTAAGTATTGTAAACTCGATCAATTTTGGTATTCTCGAGATTTTTCCACATACGATTGAGAGTTAGAATTCCAAATAAGCTGATTGTAGTAAACCGAAAGTGATCATCATTCCTTCTCTTCATGTATTAATAAAAATGCTATGCGATTAAAAAAGCTAGTTTTATATGTCGCATGTGTTTCGGTGCCACTGGAACGAACACGAAAGAAGGTCCTCCTTTTTTTTTGTGGACAGCTGGTAAACGTAGGGCAAAGACGTTACCTATAACATATAACCAATTCGGAGAATCTGGTGATGATTACAATATTGAGTATTGTAAACTCGGTCAATTTAGGTATTCTGGAGATTTTTCCATATACGATTGAGTGTCAGAATTCTAAATAAAGTGGTTTTAGTAAACCGAAAGTGATCATCGTTTCTTCTCTTCATGTATTTATAAAATTACTATGCGATTAAAAAATCTAGTTTTATATGTCGCATGTGTTTCAGTGCCACTGGAACAAACACCAAAGAAGGTCCTCCTTTTTTTGTGGATAGCTGGTAAAAGTAGGAAAAAGGCGTTACTTATAACATACAACCAATTCGGAAGATCTAGTAATGAATACAATATCGAGTATTGTAAACTCGGTCAATTTAGGTAGTCTGGAGATTTTTCCATATACGATTGAGAGTCAGAATTCCAAATAAACTGATTTTAGTAAACCGAAAGTGATCATCATTCCTTCTCTTCATGTATTAATTAAATTGCTATACGATTAAAAAATCTAGTTTCATATGTTGCATGTGTTTCGATGCCACTGGAACGAATACCAAAGAAGGTCTTCCTTTTTTTTGAGGACAGCTGGTGAACGTAGGGAAAAGGCGTTAGCTATAACATATAACCAAATCGGAGGATCTGGTAATGATTACAATATTGAGTATTGTAAACTCGGTCAATTTAGGTATTCTGGAGATTTTTCCACATACGATTGAAAGTCAGAATTCCAAATAAACTGATTGTAGTAAACCGAAAGTGATCATCATTCCTTTTCTTTATTAAATTTACTTTGCGATTAAAAAATCAAGTTATATATGTCGCATGTGATTCGGTGCCACTGGGACGAAAAGCGAGGAAGATTCTTGTTTTTTTTTTGCGGACAGCTGGTAAACGTTGCAAGTTCCGAGATTGATACGAACGTGAAATTAAACGACAATGGCGCCGGAGGTCGCACGAGCAATGTGCCGGCCGTCGTGCCTCTATTGCTGCCGTAAAATGGCCGGATATAAATCTCTCATACGAATGGTTGTCCCCCGCGTTCACCTCCTCGCGCTTCACTACTTTCACTCGCTCTCTGATAATCCTTTACCCTCTTCCTCGTATACACACATATGAACACAGCCTCTCTTTTTATGCCGTTTTTCAATCCACGCGTCAAATGAACGAAGAGGCAATTTGTCCCACATCGATAGAGCGCGTTTTCCCAACAGTAAGGCCACTTAATTGGTCGGATACCAAAAGTGGACTCACTCTGGTACACTATGCATGCATGTATTTGTATAAGCTTCCGTGATCCTTTTCCACCCCGATGAACATTCCGGTCTGGGTATTTGTGCGACACTTCCCTATTGCTCTCTTCCTATATCGCTTTACTTTTTTTTAAACCTACAGTAGAATCTCAACTTAAGTAATGCCTTGCCATCGAAGTAAATAATGCCAAACCGACGTTTCATCTAAAACAGAATTAACACGAAGGAGAAATATCGATGTCGGACAGTATGAAGTTTGCAATAATTAAAAGATTATCGTGATGTAGCGACAGTTACTAATTATATATTAAAAATGGCCTACGAATGAACCTACATCAACAATAAAAAAAATTGGTAAGCTCATAGTGGTCTAATATTGGGAAGCCAAAGGTTGATTAGTCTATAGTTGCCCAAATGTCGGTCTTAAATTGTCAAACCATAAATAGGTAATCCAATGATGGACTGAGTATCGGTCTTAAATTGGCTAACCAGCAATTGGTCTGTCGGTGGTGGACGGAGTATCGGTCTTAAATTGACAAACTAGAAATAGGTAGTGCAATAGTAATCCGAGCATCCGTCTTAAATTGGCGAATCAAACTTTAGTAGTTCAATGATGGACTGAGTATCGATTTTAAATTGGATAATAAAAGATTGATCATCAAATGGTGGACCGAGTTTTGGTTTTAACTGGCGAACCAAAAATTGGTCATCAAATGCTGGACCGAGTTTTGGTTTTAACTGGCGAACCAAAAATTGATTTTCCAACATTGATTTGATTATTGGTTTAACAATCTCGAAACAAAAATTAATCTTCCAAAGGTGGTATGATGATCGGTATAACATTGGCAAACCAAAGATCGGTCAATGAATCATGGCCTGATGAACTTCGGAGATTAACGGTCCGCAGGTTGGGAAATAAATGATAGACTACAGCTCGCCCCAGTTACAATAACCCATATATTGCTAGCCCACAGGTTGCCGGACATACTAACGATCGGCAAGTTAAAACTAGCCTGAACAATGGCCTCAATCAACGTCCGAAAAATCCGTAAATATTTATTGTGTCAATAATCGGCCAACAATTAGGAAATCAACAAACATGTCAACGATCTTTTGCCGATCATAAATGGTTTCCATTAGAACGGCCTTTTCTCACAAATTAGATTTCTTGAATTTTTTCCTCCCACATTCTCCCCATTATCCATTGCAGAATGAATGCGTATGAGATGCGAAAGATTCTAGTGTACACACACACACACAGCATGCAATTTAATTATCGCGGGAATTCGAAGTTGGCTCTTTGAACATTGCAATCGACAAGGAAATTCTCGTTTCCAAACAAACTATATGTAATTAATCCAACAACGAAATATAGTATGTGTGCATCGAAAAGAAGAGGAATTGACAGGTTTAGTTGATGGAATTCACATAGCGAATGTTTTCTGGCACGGAATTTCGTGTGTTCGTTCTGTTTAAACATTCCAGCTTTTCCTGAAAAAGAGGCACGAGCTGCGGGAAAAGGGAGAGAGAGAAAACGGAACACCGGAAACCACCTCGGTGCTTTGTGCTTGTTTTTAGTCCACTCGGCGATTCTAGACCCGTCACCTCTGGCGCGCCAGTTCACAACCCGGCAACCCTGGAGGGCAGTACGCGCTGCGTAAAGCGGCGGTTGCTGATACTGCGCGATGGCTCCTGTTGCTGGGTCTCTTGTACAAATATTGTTACAGCGCGTGTGTGCTTAACGTGAAAAATACGTACTTTTCCATTTTTTTTCTTTTTTCCTTTCACTCTCTTGTCCTCCGGCATTTCAATGTTCTGTGTCTCAACGTCATGGTGAAATGCGATTATTATTTTATTCGGCATTATTTTCCTTTGCCATTTGTTGAGTGCATTGGAGAATAAATGCTAATAAGAAAATCAACTGTGGCCAGATATGGATTGGGAGATCTGCCATGTTGAGCAGCATTTTGTGCTACCACAATGAGAAAAAAAATGTTTGATTGAAAAAAACCGACGTTACACCCTCGTTCAAATGAATTTTTCATTGGGACAACCAAATATTTAGTTTCTTCAATAATTATTTGATTCGGTTGTTCGCGGTAACCAATATTTGTTATACTAACTAAAAATTCATTTGAACGAGGGTGTACGCCGATTTAGTTCATTTAACCATTTTTTTTTCTCACTGCTGAGTGAATGACTATTTAGCCATGCTCAATTACTGACTAAGATTTAGTTTTTCAATATTTATGTGACACACACACAATCTTTCTATCACTTTTTCAATTTCAAAGAAAAATTAGTAAGACACACGAAATTTCTGAAATATTGACACAACGCGGTTTGTTACTTTGAAATCTAGTACTGAGATTTTACACAGAAATTTTTCACTGCAAATAACTCCATTTTCTGATAAAATAAAGTTCGCAGTTTCTCTGTGATCGTTTGCAAATGTGATCCAGTGACGCATTAGGGAATAATTGTTTGATCTTGAATAATTTTTCCATGGAAAATATTACAAAATACGTATCTTTTACTTCCTCGTACAGGAAGCTTTGTTTTCGTGAAAATGTTTTTTTTTCAAGATTTTCATGTCAGGACACTCAGAATGGTCTAAAACGTCGAGAAAAGTGTTTAGAAAAAATGTGAATCACGAGGAAACTATCGTTAAACAAGGTATGGAATTGAATTTGGAGTTAATCCATCAAGGTGTTCAAAATTTATGGCATTTTGAATTTTTTGAAGAATGTCAGCTCGGGCTCTAACTCCCGCAATTTTGATGATATCCGGCTCAAACTTGGACCAGAAGAAGACTGTTATCAAATAGTGTTTAGGATTAAATTTGATGTCAATCCGTTAAGGGGTTCACAATTTATGGCATTTTTTAATTTTTTGACATTTTTTGTTCGTGCTCTAACTTTCGCAATTTTTAAGATATCGGGCTCAAATTTGGTCCACAAGTGGACTGTTATTAAATAAAGTGTGGGAGTGAATTTGGTATCAATCCATTAAGGGGTTCAAAATTTATGGCATTTTTGAATTTTTTGACATTTTTTGTTCGTGCTCTAACTTTCGCAATTTTTAAGATATCGGGCTCAAATTTGGTCCACAAGTGGTCTGTTATTAAATAAAGTTTGGGATTGAATTTGACGTAAATCCGTTAAGGGGTTTAAAATTTATGGCATTTTGAATTATTTGTTCGTGCTCTAACTTCCGCAATTTTTAAGATATCGGGCTCAAATTTGGTCCACAAGTAGAGTGTGGGTAAACTAAGCATCAGTTCAAATCTGACGAGAATCTGTCAAAGGGTTCAAAACTAATGCCATTTAAAATTTTTTAAACAAGACTGCAAAGTAGAACTTTGCAAATTGCTTCCTCATTATTGTTGGATTTTTACAAAGCTTCCTCTATGAGGAATCCAAAATAGATTAACATGCTTCCTCATAGAAGTAGATTTGTAATAATCCAACAATAATGAAGAAGCAATTTGCAAAGTTTTATATTGTTATTTTGTTATTTTCGTAATGTGTAATTTTTCGTAATCATGTGATCATAACTTTAAGTTTAATTATACAAACTCCTATGTATTTCTTCAAGATGTTTCTGTTCTCAGACGTTATCAACCCACAGCGGAATAAAAATGCTAAATAATAATCATCATATAGATAAAAAGAGGAGATATGAAAATTCAGAAGAAGGTATAGGCAGGATAACAAAACAGAACAAAAAGAACAACCGCCCTCAGGTTTTTTCAAGTGAAAGCTGATGTTATTGTATTTGCACACGAAGAATATATAATGAGGGTATTTGTAAACGCAATTAACCGTGAATTACGACCACCATACATTTTGTTTTATTGCCGTACACTATACGGCCATTAGCGAATATTTTAATGATCGTGAAAGGCTTCGTCAATGAACGTTCTTCGTTCATTACCGAAGCTTTTCACCACCATTACGTCACCATCAACCACCTAAATGTTTTATTCTTCGAATAAACAAATTTTGGCTTCATCAACATCATATTATACACATTTTATCGTGAATATTTTATTGCTCGAATAAATTAGTGTCTATTTATGGTTAAGCTTTTCCAAGCGCCGCATTATATTGCAAATTTTTTAAAAATTTATTTTTTGCAACGTGAATTATTCAGTTTTATGTCCGTAATCCTCGTTACCACGAAACACATTGTTTCTGGCTGTATTATAACGACACATTACAAATATTTTTTTTATTAAAGCGACTTATCATTCTAATGCACGAACTGATATAAAAAAAGCCACTCTCTTAAAATAACTGCAATAAAAATAATTCGTCCACTACGTTAATTATTCTATACAAGTTTTATGCAGACTGAAGAGAGGGAGAGAGAAAGTAAATATAGAGAGTAGAGTCGAGCACTTGTGTAGTAGTAGAATAATGCGCGGTAACCCAGCTTAATGCTCCAGGGTATTACATTGAACCTCTGCTCGTTTAAAAATTCATGCAACGAGCGAGCGAGAGCTTCGGCCACACCAGCTCTTGGATTTCGAGCTCATGGGCTGCTCGATGTATAACCGGCTACCGGATGTGGACACGGTGGAGGCGATATATTTCACCGTGACTGTGGTATAATACAGCTGAGAGCTATATAGCACATTATATACATGCACATACCGATTTTTACAGTAGCACAATTTCCCGTTAAATCGCGACTCCAGGAAACAAGAAACACGGAAAACCTTTCTCCAGCCTTTCACGATCTCTTCGTCACATGCCTCTATTTCGAAGTGCCGACTTGTTATCACGCCGTCACGAGAATCGTCGACTTGAGCTTCTCCGAAAGGATTATGCGACACGCCAACGTCTGGCAATGTATCACGGAGAAGAAACGTAGAGATGGATGATCGCCATCGATCGAAGAGCGAACCATAATACATTGCTTGGGTATAGTGGTTTCTGAAAAGAAACTAATCGAACTTTGTGAATTCATTATAAATTTGGGTGGGGCTCAAAATAGCGAGTGGCTGAAATAACGAATTTCAAAATATGGAACGTCTAAATATAGAATGGCCATCATTATGAAATTTGCTATTTTAGCCTTTCGCCATTTTGACTGCATTTTAATAAGATGAGGTCAAAATAGCGAGTGGCTGAAATAACGAATTTCAAAATATGGAACGTCTAAATATAGAATGGCCATCATTATGAAATTTGCTATTTTAGCCTTTCGCCATTTTGACTGCATTTTAATAAGATGGAAGTCAAAATAGCGAGTGGCTGAAATAACGAATTTCAAAATATGGAACGTCTAAATATAGAATGGCCATCATTATGAAATTTGCTATTTTAGCCTTTCGCCATTTTGACTGCATTTTAATAAGATGGAAGTCAAAATAGCGAGTGACTGAAATAAAGAATTTCATAATGATGGCTATTCTAGATTCAGAAGTTCCTTATTTTGAAATTCGCTATTTTAACCATTCGCTCTTTTGGTCATTCACTATTTTGACCCCCACGCAAATGCATTACTTGACGTAAATGTAAATACACATAAATTGCTACATTTTGGTAATAATTATTATAAAATATTGATAATAATTGGTTCTATTATTACCAATAGGACCATCAATCGAAGAGCGAACTATAAACTAGCCCAACTTGGTGAACTCATTATACATATTGCAGCAGAGGTAAATGTGTTTATTTGCAATAAATTACAATCGTGTTCATTAGGACAAATTTTTTTCGACGATACTTGACGCAGATATGAATAAATTTCAATCTATATTGCCAATAAGTCCATCGATTGATGGGCAAACCATACATAGCTTGGGTACAGTGATTACTAAAAATAAACTAACCGAACATGGCGAATTTATTATACCTATAGTACTAGTGGAAAATATGTTTATTAGAAATAGATTACAATGTTGATTAGTACATTTTTTTTACAATTTTTGACAATACTTAACGTTTATATAAATAAATATAAATAGCAACCGTTAGTGCCAATAAAGCCATCGGTCCTTCAGTCTTTATACAAATACTAGAAAACTTCCACGCGCTGCGCGCGAGAGTAGAGATCGTGTGTCGGTGCAGCGATCTTATTTAATACATATAATATATATAATCAGAATTCCCAAAAATTAAGAGATCTAACAAATTTTTCCAATAATTCCAAATCTTATCGAATCGGAAACTCTTTATAGATTTGACTCAAATTGATTACCAATTGTCTTTAACATTCTTTCAATTATAAATTAGTATTTACCTTGATATCTTCAAATTTACGAGGTCTGGAGCATTTCCAGACTTTGGAAAAAAATGTAAAGTCCCATCATTATATGGGGCTTTACATTTTTAGTAAAGCAGTACGACCTCTTTGCTCAATGAAATAAATACAGGATTTCCAATTCTGGAAACCTGGCATGGATTTTGCTAAAAATAACAGTGAACAAAGAGGTCTGATTTACTTGACTGTAGAATTTCAATTCTCCCCGATCTCTTCGCTTATCGTCTTATTCACGATTGTTCTGTTGATCCGCATGTAGTGACTCCGCGTACGCCTGGTTTTGTTGCTGCCATAGAGACTACGTCGCACTTTGTCGTTCAAAATCTTAAGCCTAGTTTAATATTCGCAATTAACACATAATCCGGAAACCCCGAAATATTGTAAAGTCAACCAACTTGGGAATTCAAACCTCGCGCGCCCGATATGCTTGACAAAACTGTCAGAATTGCAACTGTCAAACGTGTTAAACACGAACTCGGTCTCGGTGACGATCTGATCTCGCGCCAATTTGGACCAATCACAGCGCGAATAACGTGACAACAATGGACCAACTCGCAATTCGATAAAATCTCGCAACATACTTTTTAGAGAAGGACTAGAAAACTTCCGCGTGCTGCGCACGCGAGTAGAGATCGTGTGTCGGTGCAGCGATCTTATTTAATACATATAATATATATAATCAGAATTCCCAAAAATTAAGAGATTTAACAAATTTTTCCAATAATTCCAAATCTTATCGAATCGGAAACTCTTTATAGATTTGACTCAAATTGATTACCAATTGTCCTTTAACATTCTTTCAATTATAAATTAGTATTTACCTTGATAACTTCAAATTTACGAGGTCTGGAGCATTTCCAGACTTTGGAAAAAAATGTAAAGTCCCATCATTATATGGGGCTTTACATTTTTAGTAAAGCAGTACGACCTCTTTGCTCAATGAAATAAATACAGGATTTCCAATTCTGGAAACCTGGCATGGATTTTGCTAAAAATAACAGTGAACAAAGAGGTCTGATTTACTTGACTGTAGAATTTCAATTCTCCCCGATCTCTTCGCTTATCATCTTATTCACGATTGTTCTGTTGATCCGCATGTAGTGACTCCACGTACGCCTGGTTTTGTTGCTGCCATAGAGACTATGTCGCATTTTGTCGTTCAACATCTTAAGCCTAGTTTAATATTCGCAATTAACACATAATCCGGAAACCCCGAAATATTGTAAAGTCAACCAACTTGGGAATTCAAACCTCGCGCGCCCGATATGCTTGACAAAACTGTCAGAATTGCAACTGTCAAACGTGTTAAACACGAACTCGGTCTCGGTGACGATCTGATCTCGCGTCAATTTGGACCAATCACAGCGCGAATAACGTGACAACAATGGACCAACTCGCAATTCGACAAAATCTCGCAACATACTTTTTAGAGAAGGATATTTTTTTCAATTCAATACTTTTATTAATACAAAAAAAAATATATATTGAAACTTGCACATCAAACGTAAAATTGAATAAAATTAATGAATAAACAAAATAAAAAATCTCACTACGAAAGAAAGACTGAACTGGTGTTTCGCCGTTGCGAGAAAACTTCAATTACAGTTGCGAGTGAAGTAGAATTAAGGGGGAATCATTCGAGACTGCCTTTCGCTGGAGATTCTAAGCAGTCTTTATAAAATCCCTACAAGGTTCTGGCATCCTTGTAACGTCGTCTTTTATGTTTCTGCACGTTCTTCCGTTCCACTCAAACCTTTTCCCAAAGTGTTTTCATGATTGTGGTGCGCAACTGCACCCAAGATGGAAGCAAAGTATTCGTTGAGGTCGAGAATAATGCTCGTTCATGGGAAAAGAGTCGCAGGAATACAGCTATACATCTATCCGACTGTGCACGACCGCAATATACTTCCGATAGTTTCTGTGTCAGGTATAAATGGACTTTCTATACGCCGCAATATAACATTACTGCGCACTATGAAATCGCAAAAGTAAAAGCAGCATTATACTTTTACCAACCCACGGTTTCAGCACCAGGGAAAAATACGGCAGATATTTTTCCGCAACCATTGCATGAACATCGAATAAACGAACTTAACAAGCCGATAACAATAATAACAAGAAAAAATCATTCCCTCGACACGAGACTCGGGGTCACATACTTTTACCACTATAAAACTGACGCCCTTTTGCGAACCGGAAATAGAAGGCGCAGATTGTAGGTTTTCTCCGTTTATTGAGATAAAGCGATTCTGAATAACTCTGACAGCTTATTTTATCAGGAGACAATATATCAAGAAAATTTATTAGGGAATACCACAGTTGTAAAACCCCATTAATTCATGAAATCTAGCTTACAGTACAGTTTTTTTTGTAATTATGATTTCATAATAATAATATGTAGTGATTATAAAACAGAGTGTAAACATTTAAATAGCTACAAAAAATAATAATTTCCACTTAAATATTAGAAGAAATAGAGGGAAAAATGAAAGAGATAATTAATGCATTACTTTCTTAATGGATTAATCGTGTTTCTTCATTTTTTCAAAAAAATTACCATGAAATTTCATTACAATATAATAATTTTTGCAGCTATTCGAAAGCTTATTCATTGTTGTATAATCGCTACATGTTATTATTATGAAATCATAATTATAGAGCTAATCGTATCATCATCTTTATTTCTATAAGTATTAGGCATTTACAACTCTGGGAAATACACCTCTGTAAATATGATGAGACCATAGGGTAGCCATTATTTGGAGCCCGGTCGAATTTTGGGATTGACGTCCCTCACATCGTTTGCAAATGAATAAATAAAAATCCTCTCAAAATGTAAATTTATTATTTGTATATTTAACCTTTCCACCAGAGACTTCAATTTTGCCATTTAAAACACGTCGGATTTCACTGTAACTCCATTCAATTTTTTGTCGGGCCTTTACATATTTGCCAAAAAATCTGTAACTTCGGGATATAAGTCACATATATGTTACCAACTAGAGAAAAAAAAGTGAACCTTGTACGAAATAATTAACCCATTGTACCGCATCTAATTCTAATACTGTTGTTTATTTGGAAAAATATTTGAAAAAAAGGATGCAAAGTAGAACCTTGCACATTGCTTCCTCATTATTTTTCGCTTCTTACAAAGCTACCTCTATAAGGAAGTATGTTATTCAATTTTTGGCTTCCTCGAAGAGGAAGCTTTGTAAAACGCGAAAAATAATGAGGAAGCAATGTGCAAGGTTCTTCTTTGCATCCTTGTTTTAATTAGATAAATATACATGTTGTGGATTCGCTTTTTCTATTTCGTTATTACGTTATTTCGTGATTATTAGAGCGTTTCCGAAAGTGAATGTGATAATGTATATTTTTAAAAATAATTCAACATTCCATAAAATCAAAAATTTCATACTGTTCGTCACTAAATTATACGTATATAATGGCTGAATATTGTTTCATTTATATATAAAATTTGAGCTCGCTATCTTAAGTTTTGCAAAAGTTACAATAGAGCGATAATGTCAATTTTTTTAAAAATTCAAAACATCATAAAATTTTAACGGTACAAACGATCTTAACCAAATTCAATAGCGATCACCGGCGTATGAAAGCTCACATTCACACCAATTTTAAGATCAATATCTCGAAAATTGAAAGAGTTATCGCGTAAACAGACATTTTTCAAAAAATTTAAAAACGCGTAATAATTTAACGATGAAGTGGATTTTAACAAAAATCTGTATGAACGATGAGGCTTGATCCCTCTATCTATGGTCCAAATTTCAGCTTGATATCTCAAGGCATTCCCGAGTTATAAAGGTTTACATTTTTCGATCGCGTAACATACACACATATACACACACACACACACACATACAGACATTTTTTCTAAATCACTTTTCTCGACGTTTTGGCCCATTCTGAGTGTACTGACATGAAAATCTCGAAAAAAAAAATTTTCATGAAAACAAAGCTTCCTCTACGAGGAAACAAAATTAAGCGACGTGATGTTCAATGTTTTTTGGACATTATGGAATGTCCAAAAAACATTCAAAACATCGAAAAACATCACTGTTTTTTGAACATTATGGAATATCCAAAAAACATTCAAAACATCCAAAAACATCAATGTTTTTGGACATTATGGAATGTCCAAAAAACATTGAACATGATGTCGCTTAATCCTTACAAATATTTTGTCATACATTTTTAATCAAAAATTTTTCCTATACGATTAGCGAATCTCGATTTCAATAAATTATTCGCATAAGTGAATTATAACTATAAGTGTATTATGTGGACTATCGTTAATCAATTTCGGAAAGTTTGTCCTCCATGATTAAACAGGATACATTGGACGTGTTGTTGGGAATTTCTATATTTAACAAGAGCGACAGTAGATGAGACGATAAACGAGAATCGGACAGCCGGATACATAGACGGTGGCAATAGGAAACGAGGAAGGCCATAGAATGCAGTACAGGAGTCCGGTGTACCGACACCGTTATCCCGTAACACGACCGATGTCCGACGGGACTATGCATATATACAAATTCGAACTATACACTATTAACATACATATAGCTATAAGGTAACTGGAGAATTTGCGCCTATGCGTAGGTATACGCGTGCTACTGAATTCGGAGGCTGGTCTACGGGCCGTTGCGCAGCGGGCAGCCGAACACTCACGCTCGCTAGCGGAATTATTGTAAATTTACGGGAGTACGAGCGTTGTCACTTCCCGTCCATTCAGCGTCCTGCGAAGCGCGGCAATGTTTGCATGGGAAAATCGAGAGAGCGCGATAGAAGTAGTGTAGTTTCAGTGATGCAGCGACCCTGATGACCAGGAGAACGAGTATGCGAGCGAACACGCACGGAAAACCCCCAAAACCAATAAATTGTCGGCGAATCACCGGACCGCGTTACGGTTTACTAATCCGTAAAAACGTTGGTACTCTCACTCACTCTCTCTTTTGGTGTACCATGGGTTAGGGCGGAGCTGCACCGTGGACGTGTGAAGATCTATGTAGCCCAGAGAATATCTCGTATGTTCAATGCGCCGATTGGACTATATATGTCGAAGCGAGTGAAAACCACGGCATGATTCGAGGATGTGGAGTTTTACTGCATAAATATGACATATATTTACAGATACATCCAGCCAGATTTTGTTATTTGCACGGAGAGAATTTTCTGGTAAACACAATTCAAAAAGTTTGACGATGTTTCCCATACAGCATAGTATATTCGGGTTATTCGAACAGTCTGGCGATGATTGCCATGCAGTACATTAACGCGAATTTTTCGGGTCTAATATACAGTATGGCAAACGATGCCAGTGTTCACGAGTCACTTATCAACGTTATATATTGCTGATTAAACGCAGCATAGTGAAGATTCAGGGAGCATTCGGGCGCTATGTGGTCCTTGCAAAAGACACCCATGGCCGTGGCTCACGCATTACTGATACACTTGAAACTGAAATGAGATTGGGGGCCGGGTTAAAGTTTCGAATGGTAAATACACGAAGGTCTAAAATTCCGCAATTTAATATCTCACCTACATTTTTTACGAAATTCGGTGGAAAACATTTCGTCAAAAATGTAGGTGAGATCTTAAATTTCGAAATTTTATACCTTCGAACTTTATCACCGTGAGACGAGGGCGTCGGGGTTTAAGTTCCGAATGGTAAATACACGAACGTCGAAAACTCCGAAAGTTAATAAATCACATAAATTTTTGACGAAATTCGCTAGAGAACGTTTCGTAAAAGATGTAGGTGAGATATTAAATTTCGAAATTTTAGACCGTCGTGTATTTACCATTCGAAACTTTAACCCGGCCCCGTTCCATGTATATCCAGTAATTGGAACCTCGTTTACCTCGTTCACGTTTACTTTAAACCCGGACCAGCCGCGAACCTGTCCAGAACCAGTCACGGACCGGACCAAAACCAGTCCCCAACAGAAGTGATCACGATTTCAGAAATTGTAAATGACGTAGAAATGGAGCAGAAATACATGATTTCATTATTACATGCGCACGAATATTAAAACATGCAAGAGAAGAAAATGTTAGTCTGACCGTATTTCAACTCGTTCTACTGAAATAAGCGATTGGAGCCCAGATTTAACAAAGTAGTACATCAACCATTTAGGATAAACGATCCAGTGGCTGGGCACGTCCCACTGACCATCGGGGGGAGGTTTACCTCAAACCCGGGCCAGCCGCGGACCTATCCAGAACCAATTTTGGACCGCACCAGAATCAGTTCCACCAAAAGTGATTAAACTTTGTGCACAATCGAGCAGATTAATCCACGTCAGTTCTATCAAAAGATCTTCAACACTTTTATGACACATAGTAACTTCAAAATCCTCTCCCATCAGCTAATTGCTGTGAAACGATTGCAGAAAATGAAAATGATGTTGAAATGAAGCAGCCATTCATGATTTCATTATTCCACTCGCACGAATATTAAAAGATGCAAGAGAAGAAAATGTTAGTCTGACCGTATTTCAACTCGTTCTACTGAAATAAGCGATTGGAGCCCAGATTTAACAAAGTAGTACATCAACCATTTAGGATTAACGATCCAGTGGCTGGGCATATCCCACTGACGATTGAGGGGAGGTTTACCTCAAACCCGGGCCAGCCGCGGACCTATCCAGAACCAATTTTGGACCGCACCAGAATCAGTTCCACCAAAAGTGATCAAACCTCGTGCACGATCGAGCAGATTAATCCACGTCAGTTCTATCAAAATATCTTCAACACTTTTATGATTCACAATAACTTCAAAATCCTCTCCAATCAGCTAATCGCAGTGAAACGATTACAGAAAATGAAAATGATGTTGAAATAAAGTAGCCATTCATCATTTCATTATTCCACTCGCACGAATATTAAAAGATGCAAGAGAAGAAAATGTTAGTCTGACCGTATTTCAACTTGTTCTACTGAAATAAGCGATTGGAGCCCAGATTTAACAAAGTAGTACATTAACCATTTAGGATAAACGATCCAGTGGCTGGGTATGTCCCACTGACGATTGGGGGGAGGTTTACCTCAAACCCGGGCCAGCCGCGGACCTATCCAGAACCAATTTTGGACCGCACCAGAATCAGTTCCACCAAAAGTGATCAAACCTCGTGCACAATCGAACAGATAAATCCACGTCAGTTCTATCAAAATATCTTCAACACTTTTATGATACATAGTAACTTCAAAATCCTCTCCCATCAGCTAATCGCTGTGAAACGATTGCAGAAAATGAAAATGATGTTGAAATGAAGCAGCCATTCATGATTTCATTATTCCACTCGCACGAATATTAAAAGATGCAAGAGAAGAAAATGTTAGTCTGACCGTATTTCAACTCGTTCTACTGAAATAAGCGATTCGAGCCCAGATTTAACAAAGTAGTACATCAACCATTTAGGATAAACGATCCAGTGACTGGGCATGTCCCACTGACGATTGGGGCGAGGTTTACCTCAAACCCAGGCCAGCCGCGGACTTATCCAGAACCAATTTTGGACCGCACCAGAATCAGTTCCACCAAAAGTGATCAAACCTCGTGCACAATCGAGCAGATTAATCCACGTCAGTTCTATCAAAAGATCTTCAACACTTTTATGACACATAGTAACTTCAAAATCCTCTCCCATCAGCTAATCGCTGTGAAACGATTGCAGAAAATGAAAATGATGTTGAAATGAAGCAGCCATTCATCATTTCATTATTCCACTCGCACGAATATTAAAAGATGCAAGAGAAGAAAATGTTAGTCTGACCGTATTTCAACTTGTTCTACTGAAATAAGCGATTGGAGCCCAGATTTAACAAAGTAGTACATCAACCACTTAGGATAAACGATCCAGTGGCTGGACATGTCCCACTGACGATTGGGGGGAGGTTTACCTCAAACCCGGGCCAGCCGCGGACCTATCCAGAACCAATTTTGGACCGCACCAGAATCAGTTCCACCAAAAGTGATCAAACCTCGTGCACAATCGAGCAGATTAATCCACGTCAGTTCTATCAAAATATCTTCAACACTTTTATGATACATAGTAACTTAAAAATCCTCTCCAATCAGCTAATCGCAGTGAAACGACTTCAGAAAATGAACATGATGTTGAAATAAAGCAGCCATTCAGGATTTCATTATTCCACTCGCACGAATATTAAAAGATGCAAGAGAAGAAAATGTTAGTCTGACCGTATTTCAACTTGTTCTACTGAAATAAGCGATTGGAGCCCAGATTTAACAAAGTAGTACATCAACCTTTTAGGATAAACGATCCAGTGGCTGGGCATGTCCCACTGACGATTGGGGGGAGGTTTACCTCAAACCCGGGCCAGCCGCGGACCTATCCAGAACCAATTTTGGACCGCACCAGAATCAGTTCCACCAAAAGTGATCAAACCTCATGCACAATCGAGCAGAGTAATCCACGTCAGTTCTATCAAAATATCTTCAACGCTTTTATGATACATAGTAACTTAAAAATCCTCTCAAATCAGCTAATCGCAGTGAAACGACTTCAGAAAATGAAAATGATGTAGAAATAAAGCAGCCATTCATCATTTCATTATTCCACTCGCACGAATATTAAAAGATGCAAGAGAAGAAAATGTTAGTCTGACCGTATTTCAACTCGTTCTACTGAAATAAGCGATTGAAGCTAGGATTTAACGTAGTACTTCAACCATTCAACGACGCAAACCTGACCTAGCTTGAGCGCAGAATATTTCGTTAACTTTTCATCTCGTCATCCGCAGAATCGGGCTCCCTTAAGCTTCTGGGTAAGCAGCTTGAAAAACCGGATGGTGGCGCTCTAATAGGAGTCTCGTGCAGTCGCGTTTGCACGGGCTCTTTGTCTTTATATCCCTCCAGGATGGTGTGAGAAATCGTTGCGTCACCTAGACACTGCGCGCTTTAATCCCATCTGCAGAAGTATAACAGAGGAAGAGAAGCATGAA
The DNA here is from genome assembly GCA_963970395.1 of Ephialtes manifestator. Lineage (NCBI taxonomy): Eukaryota > Metazoa > Arthropoda > Insecta > Hymenoptera > Ichneumonidae > Ephialtes > Ephialtes manifestator. The sequence goes on from OZ019968.1 coordinate 47,511,577, forward strand.
AGGACGAGCGAAGGGTGGAAAGAGAATGAGGGACACTATGCACCAACGTATACCCGAATATCCTCATGAAGAATTCTTATCCCTGCGCGCCTCTTCGAAATTAATCCTTCCGAGAACTCGCGAGTATCCAAAGTTAGAAGAGGAATATGTGAGCGCGACTGTGGAGAACGTCGAAAGTAGCTATGGGTGTTCTAGTTGCTGAACGAATGAGAATACTGGAAAGGACGAGAACACTGGCGATATATTGAGTAGGATTTGCGCGAGAACTGGAGCGAAATCTGCTATACGTCGTTCAAGACCGTCTCGTATTGCGGCGTCTTCCTTTCAGACTCCTATTCTTCCTCTCCTTCTCTTTCTTCCTCGAATCACACCGTATACCGACAGGGAAAGTTCCTCCGCTACTTTCGCGTATGGTTTTCACGAGGAAAAGAGGCGTGAGATAGAAATCCGAACACCTCAACGTGTATTTATATATGTACATACATATGGGGCATTCCATACCGATTCGATCTGAGTCTGACTCTCGACCTCCCCGATTTGGCTCGTAATTTTTTATGGGATTGGTTAGATCCTCAAATGCACCAGGTATTATTTTTTCTATGCAAATTTTGATTTTTATTTATTTTATATTTTTGTTAAGTGAAATATTGAATGGAATAATTTAAAAATGTGAAAAAAATCTGAAAAATACATTCTTGAATATCAAAATTTTCTAGCTTATGGCCAAAGTGGGCAAGATTTTTTTTCTTATATTTTAAGGTTTTTGATTTTAAAAAATTATTAAAAAATAGTCAAAAAATGTATCTACTACAGGCGACTGAGCAAACGTCTGTTTCTGTCAATTCGAATTTTTTTCAGATTCTTAGGAATTTTCTCTATGCTAGAAAATTTTGATATTCAACAAAGTATTTTTCAGAATTTTTGCAGATTTTTAAATTATGACAAGCTGATGCTAGAATGCGGCTTGTATGGTGCTGGAATAGTCTTAGTTCAGAAAAATCTGAAAAAATTCGAAAAATTCCGAGTTTACATAAATAAACGTTTGACCAGTCGCCTGTAGTAAATTATTTTTTTTTCTATATTTTAATATTTTTTTAAATCAAAGAAGCTTAAAAATTATAAAACGAAAAATCTTGCCCCCTTTCGCTATAAGCCAGAAAATTTTGATATTCAACAAAGTATTTTTCAGAATTTTTTCAGATTCTTAAATTATGGCATTCGATATGAAACTTAAAAAAATTTTTTTTTTAAATTTGCATAGGAAAAATAAAAAATAAAAATCTGGTGCATTAGAGGGTCTAACCAATCCTAAAAAAAATTACGAGCCAAATCGGGGAGGTCGAGGGTCAGACCCAAGTCGAATCGAGATGGAATGCCCCATATATATATATATGTATATGCGGATGGTGGACGTCTATCACTGGCACATGCAAAACCACCACCAGTAGTTCTATCATACAAGGTACAACAGCCTCAACTCGCTCTTTCCAACTCTGTACAATTTCCGCAGGTAAAAGCTCTATGATTTATTCCGGACGCGTACCAAATCCTACACGTACGCGTATTAACATTCCGCAAGGCGACTCTACCGCCTCACCGACTCACTGTACACGGCGATATCTAATGTCTAATATCAAAGCGTTACGTGATAGAGCCCACGAAACTCACTGACATGAGCATATCACGAAATGAGCTCATGTCGGTAGCTCATCGTTTTTCACGCCCGTTTAAATTTGAATTACAATGTTTATTACAAATATTGAAATGATTTGTTCTTACCTCGTGTATTCAACGAAAATATTCACCAATGTTTTATTAAATTTTTTTTTGTCCTATACAGAAAATGCTCCTTTTTGCTAATTTATCTAAATTATTCTTATTTACTTTTACCACATTTTGTGCAGTCGTTAACAGACAAAAATGGAAATCCGAACTCCCTCTTAAGAGGCAGTGTCACTCCCTTTTAAGAGGCAATGTCACTTTCCTCACACGGAGAAAAACACTTGGTTGGGCTTACTAAGATTCTGGTTAAAAATTGGGTAGGCGCAAACAAGTTATTGATTAGCCGTACTAAATACTTGGTTGTCATACCAAATCCTTGGTTATGTTAGTTAATAACTTGATTGTGCCCACCAAGTTTTCTTGATAACATTTTTAACCAATTTTTTGGTACTTTTAACCAAGCTTTTTTCTGAGTGCACTACTTTCAAAATGTTACCTAAAACCCTATTTTTTTCTAAACAGCTCAATAAATGGGCGTTAAATATTGCGAGAATACACTGAGTCACTAAGAAAAAAATGTTTGAATGAACTGAAAATCGGTGTACATCCTCGTTGAAACGAATTTTTCGTAATTACAACCAAATGTTAAATTTCTTCAATAATTATTAGATTCACTTATCTAAATTCTAAATCTATAAAATATTTGTTATACCAACTAAAAATTCGTTTGAACGAGAAAGTACGCCAATTTAATTAATTGAAACATATTTATTTCTTTTCCCAGTTTAATTATTGTAGAAATGGCCTAAGCTTTGGGTTCCACAATAGACAAAGTCGTTTTTTTGTTTTTTAGCCAAAATTCTTTAGCCAACCTGTGAGAGAAACAAACCTACAGGCGTTTAAACATTGTACGACAAAATTCCCACAAGAAGTATCAATTACTCTTACGAATGTACGAAAGTGAATACGTGGAGTAAGCTCAAGGTACAAGAAAGAGTCGTTTGCTTCTCGTCTATGTGCGTATCAAGAACGTAAGTAACGTTCCATCTAACAGTATATACCGTACGCTGCGTAAGTAGAAGCGTGCGGTGGATGACGAGGATTCTTCGGTCTCAGAAGTAAAACCGATGATAGATCGGTTTTACTTCATATCATATCACGAAATAAGCTCATGTCGGTAGCTCATCGTTTTTCACACTCGTTTAAATTGAAATTACAATGTTTATTGCAAATATTGAAACGATTTGTTCTTACCTCGTGTATTCAACGAAAATATTCACCAATGCTTTGTTACATTTTTTTTAACCTATACAGAAAATGCTCCTTTTTGCTAATTTATCTGAATTATTCTTATTTACTTTTACTGCGTTTTGTGCAATCGTCAATAGACAGAAATGGAAATCCAAACGTGTTTTCCGATTAGGAAGCCAGAAAATAATCCTCAGCGGGTTAAGAGGTACTTCCCTCACAAATTTCAAAATGTTACCTAAAACCCTATTTTTTTCTAACCAGCTAAATAAATGGGCCTTAAATTTTGCGACAATACGCTGAGTCACAAAGAAAAAAATGTTTCAATGAACTAAATCGGTGTACACCGTCGTTGAAACGAATTTTCCGTTATTACAACTAAATGTTAAATTTCTTCAATAATTATTAGATCCACTTATCTAAAATATATTAGTGGTAGCCAAAATATTTGTTATACCAACTAAAAATTCGTTTGAACGAGAAAGTACGCCAATTTAGTCAAATCAAACATTTTTTAATCTTTTCCCAATTTAATTATTGTAGAAATGGCCTAAGCTTTGGGTTCCACAATACTCAAAGTCGTTTTTTCGTTCTTTAGCCAACCTGTGAGAGAAACAAACCTACAGGCGTTGAAACATTGTACGACAAAATTCCCACAAGATGTATCAATTACTCTTAAGAATGTACGAAGGTGAATACGTGGAGTAAGCTCAAGGTACAAGAAAGAGTCGTTTGCTTCTCGTCTATGTGCGTATCAAGAACGTAAATAACGTTCCATCTAACAGTATATACCGTACGCTGCGTGAGTAGAAGCGTGCGGTGGATGACGAGGATTCTTCGGTCTCAGAAGTAAAACCGATGGTAGATCGGTTTTACTTCATATCATATCACGAAATAAGCTCATGTCGGTAGCTCATCGTTTTTCACACCCGTTTAAATTGAAATTACAATGTTTATTGCAAATATTGAAACGATTTGTTCTTACCTCGTGTATTCAACGAAAATATTCACCAATGCTTTGTTAAATTTTTTTTAACCTATACAGAAAATGCTCCTTTTTGCTAATTTATCTGAATTACTCTTATTTACTTTTACTGCATTTTGAGCAGTCGTCAACAGACAAAAATGGAAATCCAAACATATTTTACGATTAGGAATCCAGAAAATAATCTTCAGCGGGTTAAGAGGTAGTGACACTCCCTCTTAAGAGGGAATGTCACTTCCCTCACAAATTTCAAAATGTTACCTAAAACCCTATTTTTTTCTAACCAGCTAAATAAATGGGCCTTAAATTTTGCGACAATACGCTGAGTCACTAAGAAAAAAATGTTTGAATGAACTCAATCGGTGTACACCCTCGTTAAAACGAATTTTTCGTTATTGCAACCAAATGTTAAATTTCTTCAATGATTATTAGATCCACTTATCTAAAATATATTAGTGGTAGCCAAAATATTTGTTATACTAACTAAAAATTCGTTTGAACGAGAAAGTACGCCAATTTAGTTAAATCAAACATTTTTTAATCTTTTCCCAATTTAATTATTGTAGAAATGGCCTAAGCTTTGGGTTCCACAATACTCAAAGTCGTTTTTTCATTCTTTAGCCAACCTGTGAGAGAAACAAACCTACAGGCGTTGAAACATTGTACGACAAAATTCCCACAAGATGTATCAATTACTCTTAAGAATGTACGAAGGTGAATACGTGGAGTAAGCTCAAGGTACAAGAAAGAGTCGTTTGCTTCTCGTCTATGTGCGTATCAAGAACGTAAGTAACGTTCCATCTAACAGTATATACCGTACGCTGCGTGAGTAGAAGAGTGCGGTGGATGACGAGGATTCTTCGGTCTCAGAAGTAAAACCGATGGTAGATCGGTTTTACTTCATATCATATCATGAAATAAGCTCATGTCGGTAGCTCATCGTTTTTCACACCCGTTTAAATTGAAATTACAATGTTTATTGCAAATATTGAAACGATTTGTTCTTACCTCGTGTATTCAACGAAAATATTCACCAATGCTTTGTTAAATTTTTTTTAACCTATACAGAAAATGCTCCTTTTTGCTAATTTATCTGAATTATTCTTATTTACTTTTACTGTGTTTTGTGCAGTCGTCAATAGACAGAAATGGAAATCCAAACGTGTTTTCCGATTAGGAAGCCAGAAAATAATCCTCAGCGGGTTAAGAGGTACTTCCCTCACAAATTTCAAAATGTTACCTAAAACCCTATTTTTTTCTAACCAGCTAAATAAATGGGCCTTAAATTTTGCGACAATACGCTGAGTCACTAAGAAAAAAATGTTTGAATGAACTCAATCGGTGTACACCCTCGTTAAAACGAATTTTTCGTTATTACAACCAAATGTTAAATTTCTTCAATGATTATTAGATCCACTTATCTAAAATATATTAGTGGTAGCCAAAATATTTGTTATACCAACTAAAAATTTGTTTGAACGAGAAAGTACGCCAATTTAGTTAATTGAAACATATTTATTTCTTTTCCCAGTTTAATTATTGTAGAAATGGCCTAAGCTTTGGGTTCCACAATACTCAAAGCCGTTTTTTCGTTCTTTAGCCAACCTGTGAGAAAAACAGACCTACAGGCGTTTAAACATTGTACGACAAAATTCCCACAAGATGTATCAATTACTCTTAAGAATGTACGAAGGTGAATACGTGGAGTAAGCTCAAGGTACAAGAAAGAGTCGTTTGCTTCTCGTCTATGTGCGTATCAAGAACGTAAGTAACGTTCCATCTAACAGTATATACCGTACGCTGCGTGAGTAGAAGCGTGCGGTGGATGACGAGGATTCTTCGGTCTCGGAAGTAAAACCGTTTCACCGCTATGGCATCCCTACCACCCCTTCTAATTCACTATCTCTCTCCCTCTCTCTCTCTCTCGTCGACGACTGTACTGCACATGAAGGCACGAAAAGCCTATGGGTAAAACTAGTTATACCACGTCACGTACGTAGTTTCCAACGGAAGCTGCTATTTTGCTGATGCTGGCTCCTGCGAACATGCAACTGGAAACGCCGGTGTATAACAGATACGGGCTCTCATTACTCACGTAAAATACAACGAGGGTGTAGGGCGAGAGAAACTGCGTCGTGGCTATATACAACTGGCTATACAGAAGGTTGGCTATATACGAGCAAGCAGCAGCCAGAGAACCATTTCAGAGCCTTCCCTTCACATATCCAGTAGCTGTTGCAGTATTCCATAGTGTTTGGAGCACGCAACATATAACATATAAGCTGAAGAATAAAAGTACACAGTATCTACCAAACATGTGGAGAGCAATGTGACACGTACGCTCCGTTAAATCGTTCGCATTCCTTATATATACAATAATAATCCCACGAGTCCTCATACGTATCGTTCTCCTAACGTGCAAAACATACATCTGTACCTTTATGACGAAATGCATGTTCCACAGAAGTCTTTAACACAAAAGGACCGATGCAGAGAACTCTCGGCCTATCCATGATTCTCACACTGTACAAGTACAACGGAAATGCAAATAATATCATGCAGCCGAGCTTACAACGTTAAGCATGAGCTCTAAATATACCTGGAGGCCACCCATGTACCTTTGAACCTAGGGCAAGAGGGCAAAGCAACAGAGTAGAATCTTGCAGCAGTACTCCGTCAAGTCGAACAAGAGAGTAAGAGAGACTGCGAGAGCAAAGCACTAAACTTTCTTGCTACCGCTGAGAAGACGAAGCAAGAGGACGAAGAGGAGGAACGAGGACGAGCGAGAACGGAACGAAGCAAGAAGGGGACTTATCTTCACAGGTTGCGTACTTTGGTGTACTTTCAAGCCAAGTACAACGTATTTCTTGCACTCAGTGGCAATTTCTGGTGAAGGGGTTTTACCTCCTAGCGCTGATGTGAAACTCACTCGGATCTGTCTATGTACATAGCTATTCTACTGGAAATCCTCGTATTTGCAAGTACTTTTCAGGTACGCAGGTTAATATCACGTTTCATTCAAGTAAGTTCAGCGAAATTCCTAAAAGGGATAGATGAAACTTATCATGTAAGATTTTGGACTTTTAAAGTGCGCAGTTTAAGGGAGTCAGGTGAAAATAATTCAATTTGTTAATTCAATATCATCGAAATTCTCTTGCATATAAAAATGACCAGAGTTGTAAATCCCCATTAATTCATGAGATATAGTTTACAGTACAATTTGTTTTGTAATTATGATTTCATAATAATAATATGTAGTGATTATAAAATAGAGTGCAAACATTTGAATAGGTGAAAAAAATACTAATTTTCGCTTTAATATTGCAAGAAATAGTGGAAAAAAATGGAAGAAATAAGTAATGCATCACTTTCTTAAAGCATTACTTTTTTTTCAATTTTTTCAAAAGGATTATCGTGAATTTTTATTGAAAAATAATAAATTTTGCAGCCATTCCAAAGTTTAAGCATCGTATTACAATCGCTACATGTTATTATTATAAAATCATAGTTATACAGTTGATCGTATCATCATCATTATTTCTATAAGTATTAGGCATTTACAACTCTGAAGTGTAAACTGAAGTGTACCCACTGAAAATGACCAATGAACTATATTGTTGGTACTCGATGAAAGGATTTTTCACTACCATCTGACTTACGTATGCCTTTTAATATTAACTTAAGTAAAGTTCTTATGTTTTCCACTCTGCGCGAGATTCAGATCAAACTGCTGGGCAAATTGGTCTAATTGACGTCTCATTTTCTTCTTCATAAAAAGATACACCGGCTAAATGGAGCAAATTATTTTTTTATGTAATGTAAGAAAATAAAAATTTATTTACAAATACGTAATATTTTTTTATTATATAGAAAAAATTATAAAAATACAGGTATATTGTAGAAATCGTCCATTTTTTCGGCATCATGTCCAAAATTTTGCAGGTTCAAAGATTATACTTAACTGAACCAAACTGCCGAAGAGAATTTTTTGTTTTTTTCTCAAAAGAAATTTTTTTTTTTTTCAACACCCTTAATTATTTTGTATGAACAAAATATCGGCCATAATGTCTGCATATAACAACAATAAATAAATAAAATAATTAAAAATTCAAATACAATATTCTGGTAATTTGTACGACTTTTGAGAAAATTAAATATGAATGGTACCGTAGAAACTTGGCCATTTTTGCGAACTCCGGCTTATAACTTTATTGATAGAAAGATTACAAGGAAATGAATGTATTCACAGAAAAAAAAATCGTTTTTTTAAATTTTTAAAATTTTTTTTACCTGACTCGCCCCCTTAATACCACATTTAATTCAAGTAAGTTCGGTGAAATTGTTAAAAGGGAAAGACTAAACTTTTCATATTAGATTTATACAATTTTAGACGAGAGTTACGATTTAAGTGGACTTATTACTGGTTCATTGTAGTACCCTTTCACGAACAGATATGGTAGCAGACTATTTGGAATAATGACATTGATTATTTTTTCCACTCCGTTTTCGGCCAATCAGAGCACAGTGTTTGAAGCTACCCACCAGTTTTATATCGGAAATTTCTTAAAAATTTCTTAAAAATTTCCGATAAGCTTTTATATGTTTCTCCTCATTTTCGGCGCATTTCACACTAACTATTCTATGTGACATCAAAAAAGTGGGTTACTTTAAACGTGATTGAAAAATGAGTCGCTTTGAAAAAGTTTCTCTAAAAAATATCCAGATGCTGTTTCCTGCACTCTAATTGACCGAAGTCCGAGAGGAAAAAATAATCCGTCAAATACCACTCGTGCTTCGAAATTAATCGGATATTTTCCTCAAGCCTCCCTGCCTAGGAACGAAGCTATCGGAAAATATCCGATAATTTTGAAGGACTAGTGGTATTACTACTGATAATTAATGCAGAATCTTAAAATAAATTAAGCTATAAAATTTCGTTTACCTGCTTCCAATTAAATTTTTTTGAAGCTATTGATGCTACGACGAAATTGACAAGTATTGAACATTATAATTGATTATCAGTACGACGTTTTTAGCAGAGGAATCGACGCTTGTCATTAGCATTAAAAATAAAACCTCCGTTTATTCACTGGTAATTAGTAATATAATGATAATAACTTTATCTTTTTCCCGGTGGCATATCATTGGATAATAACATCCAAAATAATTGAGTATCACTGATATTCTGCATTACAAGAAATTCGAGAAGTGTATTATTCTAGAACACAGTGGCAATTTCTAGTGAAAGGGTTTCACTTCTCATTGCGAACAGAGAAAAAAAAATCGGTTGGACCTACCGAATGTCCGTTTGCGGGTGGCAAAAGAAATATTTGTTTGATTGCACGGAATACATTATTGAACGAGCCAATGGATAATCGAATCGAGTTTCTCTTCATTTACAACAAATATTATTTCCTTCAACGAAATTTTTCTTTCAAATAATCTTAATAGCGTGAACCAGCCAGTGAATGGACGGGGTCCAGCGAATGGACACTTTCCATAAGAAAACATGCATAAAAAAAACGTCCATTCACTGGGATTTTTCGTCTGCTTAACTGTCCATTCACTGGTCAGTTCACCCTACATACTTTTTTCTAAATACATTCAGATACACATACAAAAAAAATCGGTTAGATCGTTTTTTGCTTCCTCATAGAGGAAGCTTTGTTTTCATGAAATTTTTTTTTTCGAGATTTTCATGTCAGTATGCTTAGAATCACCTAAAACGTCGAGAAAAGTGGTTTAGAAAAAATGTCCGTATGTATGTATGTGTGTGTGTGTGTGTGTGCTGGGCTTCGAAAATTCAATCTCCTCTCACTCGGTAACCGTTCGAGCGATCCGGCTCAAATTTGGCACGCAAGTAGAGTAGCTGCCCCTCTTTGAATGTTGTGATTTTTGCCAAAATATGTGAAGTCATTAAGATTTTATGTTGATTTTAATTTGTTGAAAAAAGGGCGTGGTCGCTCTAACTTTCGTAAAAGTTCGCCGATTTGGCTAAATAGTTCTTCATAACTGAAGATACGTTCAATGTTGTATGGTATTGAATTTCGACGAAATCGGTAAAGCGGTTCGGATTTTATAGAATTTTGAATTTTTCGAAAAAAATAGATTTTGATCTAAATTACGTCGAATTTCAACAAATGAACAGAAATTTTGTACATACGAAAAATAACATTCAGAAATGCCATGTACCAAATTTGGTGATGATCGGTAAAGTCGTTCGGATTTTACACCATTTTTCATTTTAAAAAAATGTAGATTTTCGCTATAACTTCCGGAAAAGTTGAGAAAGTACTACAAAAATTTGTATCTAATCAAAATTAGATGTAACGGTGTTTGCAGAGGTGATTTATAGCTGTATAAAACACCTCTGCAAAAGAGACACAAGGTATAAAAAAAAAGATGCAAAGTAGAACCTTGCACATTGCTTCCTCATTATTTTTCGCTTTTTACAAAGCTTCCTCTATGAGGAAGCCAAAATTGAATAACATACTGCTTCCTCACAGAGGGAGCTTTGTAAAAAGCGAAAAATAATGAGGAAGCAATGTGCAAGGTTCTACTTTGCATCTTTTTTCCATTGCAGATGCCAATTTTTCTGATTGCTGAAAAAAACATCAGTTACATCGATTTATTTCTCATTGCAGATGAGAAATTTCCTATCCATCTGCATACAGAGCGATTTTACTGAGAATCCTCGTAATTGGAAATACTTCGTAGATTTGTAATATAAACCTCCGCTTTTTAAAAATAGATTTGCCGAACCTCCTGAACGTGATAGATTTAACAATATGAACGTATGGTATGCATTTTTCTGCTTCATTTTTGTAATACAAAATAAGCGACATATCGAATCAGCGGATGTCGACACGTTGCAATTGAAAAACAATAACTACGAATAAGGGTGCTCATATTTCTCCATTCAGGGATTTGCAATTCAAGTTCACTTGTCACATATCCGTTGTATACAAGTACACACGGCGTGCAGCAATTCCGAAGAATTGAGTGGTTGAAATTGCGTTGCAACGGAAACTTTCTATACGAATTCACAAAAAAAAAAAAAAACGGATGATCAATATCAAATTCATTGCAATGAATGCTCGAAACATTGCAATATCGGACAAATGTTTTTCATGCTGTATGTTCATAGCAATGATTTTAAATGCACAAATTGGCGAAAAATTTCCAACAAAATATGAGAAATAAAAAAGTAGAGTACCGTGAATATTTGAACCCGGCACGAAATTCCGTCTATTTTGTTTCCGCACAGTCGCTGTGTTCTCTGCATAGATTCGGTTACCAACTCAGTAACTGAAGCAACATATATATATGTTTCCTTCCTCGGCATCACTTCCCCGGAAGCTAAGAAGTAACGACGGTTCACGACTGAAAATCCTACCAGCTAGAAACTCAGGTCTCGTTGGTTAACCCGTCGTAGCTTCAGCCTTGCACTACGGTGCACGCTAACTCGACCCGAGAATCGTAATTTACGCGATGCCTTTGTCGAAAAGTTAGCGGTTGGGTATTATAACCCTGGCGTGTGTCTATAATGCTATAGACGGCTGGTGTGCATATATAACCTAATACAACCATATGGGTCATTCCATACCAAGTGGGCCATTCATTTGCATCATGCAAATTTTTCTGTACTTTGTAAGCATAATAATGGAAATTCTGTTAAAAAAAATATTATTACTTTATTTTGTCAAAAACATGGTGGAATTTTTTTTATCGGCTATGGAAATATTTTTATCTAAAAGTACATTCAATAAATTAAATTTAATACACGAACAATTTTTTTGTACGATCGGCAATTTTACATTTGCAGTGAAATGAAAAAAAAATTGTTATTTAATTTTGGGCGAATCATAGGTGCTAAAATTCTGAAATAATTTATGAATGTTCGTGGTACACTAAAAAACTTTTGAAAAAATTATGAATACTTTTTGCGATCATGCTAAATTCGGGTGGTCCACTTGGTATGGCTACGAAATTTTCTAAATTAAAAAGTACATTCAAAAACTTAAATTCCGTACAGGAATAAATTAATTGTACGATCGGTAATTTTGAATATACAGCGAAATGAAAAAAAAATTAAATAAAAGAAATAATTATTTAATTTTGGGCAAATCATAGGTGCTAAAATTCTGAAATAATTTATGTATGTTCGTGGTACACTAAATAACTTTTGAAAAAATTATGAACACTTTTTGCGATTAAAAATTCGGGTGGCCCACTTGGTATAACTGCGGAAATTTTTTTTATTAAAAAGTACATTCAATAACTTAAATTTTATATACGAACAAATTTTTTGTACGTTCGGTAATTTTGAATATGCAGCGAAATGAAAAAAAATTAAATAAAAGAAATAATTATTTAATTTTGGGCAAATCACAGGTGCTAATATTCTGAAATAATTTATGAATGTTCGTGGTACACTAAAAAACTTTTGAAAAAATTATGAACACTTTTTGCGATCATGCTAAATTTGGGTGGTCCACTTGGTATGGCTACGGAATTTTAAAAATTAAAAAGTACATTCAAAAACTTAAATTCCATACAGGAATAAATTATTTGTACGATCGGTAATTTTGAATATACAGCGAAATGAAAAAAAAATTAAATAAAAAAAATTATTATTTAGTTTTGGGCAAATCATAGGTGCTAAAATTCTGAAATAATTTAGGAATGTTCGTGGTATACTAAAAAACTTTTGAAAAAATTATGAACACTTTTTGCGATCATGCTAAATTCGGGTGGCCCACTTGGTATGACTACGGAATTTTTTTTTATTAAAAAGTATATTCAATAACTTAAATTTTATATAAGAACAATTTTTTGTACGATCGGTAATTTTGAATATACAGCGAATTAAAAAAAAATGAAATAAAAAACGTAGTTATTAAACTTTGGGCAAACCATAGGTGCTAAAACTCCGAAATAATTTTTGGATGTTCGTGATACTCTAAACAACTTATGAAAAAATTATGAACACTTTTTGCGATCATGCTAAATTTGGGTGGCCCACTTCGTATGGCTGCGGAATTTGTATAAATTAAAAAGCACAATCGAAAATTTGAATTTTATAGAGGAACAAATTTTTTGTACTTTCCGTAATTTTGAATATACAGCAAATAAAAAAAAATTAAATCAAAAAGCATGTTATTAAATTTTGGTCAAATCATAGATACTAAAATTCTGAAATAATTTATGGATGTTCGCTAAAAAAAAGTTTAGAAAAAATGTTGAATACTTTTTGCGACCATGCTAAATTTCTGTGGTCCACTTGGTATGGAATGATCCATATGCCACTACGTCGTAGTGGTATAATGCATATTCCCCAGATAGCACAAATGCATACAGACGCGTAGCTGCATAGAGCCATCCAATAGCACGAACATTACGTAGATAGAATATATATATGCATGTATACACAGATACGAGATGAACAACTCGGGGCTGTGACGTTAAGGCATCACAGCGACGCTGCTGCGTACCTATTCCAAGAGCGTGTCGCGACACCGAAGCATTATGCACATCGCACATGTAAATTTCGTAAATTCCCTTTGTCTGGTAACCCTCGGTACCAAGATGGAAACCATGGGTTGGGGCAAACTCGAGGGACGAAATGAGGATGAGAAGCCAGAGTGGAAACTCTCTCTCACTACGGGCGTTTCTCGTGTTTCCACGTGCGTGATTCTCCTTGCGCGTAAAGTGAACGTGCGGTGACGACCGAGGCGACCCCTGGCGGATGAGTAAGAGAGACGAACAGCCTCATTCTTGACATTAGTAACGTGACATTGTGCATTGTACTACGTATTATTAACGTATAGTACAGTACAAGGTACTCGCTACTAACTCTGCGTTAACGCTAACAGCGCAAGAACTCGCGACCGCTAACTTTCAACGTTTGGTATACGACCAAGCGTGCCGAGTACAACACTCTTCCCCCTCATCGTCGTTCCTGTAGTTCACCGCAGTAATACTACCAACTTTTCCAAGTAAAATCGCTCGCGGCCAACCTCGGGCTTCATTGGATACAACGAACCGTGAACTCGTGGTGGGTATATATATGTATAGTATATATATCTCGAAGCACCTGTACTGGCTTACTACCTATTTCACCGCTAGCACGTCTCTCCTCGTCATTCCTCGCGTACTTGAACGACTCTCCTCTACCGCTGCAAAGTCTTCAGCTCCTGTCCTCTCGACGCTCCAGATACTCGAAATGGGCTCCCCAAAGTATCTCCCATTGTGTCTTACTGTAGGTAGTGGAGTGCAAGTCGCGTGCGCGGAATTGCAACTTCCTGACTTCACCAGCACTCTGTGCTTAGGGGATGCACTTCACCAAATACCACTTCCCTCTTACCAAAATTCCTATTCTATATTCGTCCGATACCACGACCTTCTCAATAGTTGAATGGGGAATTTTGGAGAGATTGTGGATATGGAAGTTGAAATGATTCACGGTTTGTGGGAAATGAATTCTTGCTGCTACGAATTATCAACATTTGTCAGGTGATTAAAAATAAAATATAAACCTTAAGAAGTGGAGGAGGGTATGAGAAAGGAGGCAGATCAAAGTCAATGACAATAATTCTATTACGACTACTTTGTGAAATTCCCATTTTCAACATTAAGTAATTCAATGTAACTGAAGTTAATTCGTCTAAGATAAATATTGATAAATGTATAACGCTAAAAATGACAAACAGGAACAGGAACACGTTAGCAGCATGCAGCTTGAACAAAGGTTCATATTCCAGCCTCAGCATCACAAAAACCACTCCTTTGATAAAAAAATTTAGGCATGCACTTCACCAAATATATCTTCCCGAAATTCCTATTCTATATTCGCCCGATACTACAATCTTCTCAATAGTTGAATGTGGAATTTTGGAGAGGCTATAGATTTGGAAGTTGAAAAGATTCACGGTCTGTGGGAAATGAAATTTTTCTCCTACGAATTATCAACATTTGTCAGGTGGTTAAAAATAAAATATAAACCTTAAGAAGTGGAGGAGGGTGTCGGAAGGAAGGCAGATCAAAGTCAACAACAATAATTATTTTGTTTTCTATTACGACTACTTTGTGAGACTTACCATTTTTAACATTAAGTAATTCAATGTAACTGAAGTTAATTCGTCTAAGATAAATATTGATAAATGTATAACGCTAAAAATGACAAACAGGAGCAGGAACACGTTAGCAGCATGCAGCTTGAACAAAGGTTCATATTCCAGCCTCAGTATCACAAAAAATCAATCTTTTGATAAAAAAATTCGAATCGAAAAAAAATTTAGGGATGCGCTTCACCAAATACCACTTCCCGAAATTCCTATTCTATATTCGCCCGATACTACAATCTTCTCAATAGTTGAATGTGGAATTTTGGAGAGGCTATAGATTTGGAAGTTGAAAAGATTCACGGTCTATGGGAAATGTAATTTTTCTGCTACGAATTATCAACATTTGTCAGGTGATTAAAAATAAAATATAAACCTTAAGAAGTGGAGGAGGGTGTCGGAAGGAAGGCAGATCAAAGTCAACAACAATAATTATTTTGTTTTCTATTACGACTACTTTGTGAGACTTACCATTTTTAACATTAAGTAATTCAATGTAACTGAAGTTAATTCGTCTAAGATAAATATTGATAAATGTATAACGCTAAAAATGACAAACAGGAGCAGGAACACGTTAGCAGCATGCAGCTTGAACAAAGGTTCATATTCCAGCCTCAGTATCACAAAAAATCAATCTTTTGATAAAAAAATTCGAATCGAAAAAAAATGTAGGCATGCACTTCACCAAATACCACTTCCCGAAATTCCTATTCTATATTCGCCCGATACTACAATCTTCTCAATAGTTGAAAGTGGATTTTGGAGAGGCTGTAGATATGGAAGTTGAAAAGATTCACGGTTTGTGGGAAATTAAATTTTTCTGCTACGAATTATCAACATTTGTCAGGTGGTTCAAAATAAAATATAAACCTTAAAAAGTGGAGGAGGGTGTCGAAAGGGAGGCAAATCAAAGTCAATAACAATAATTATCAAGACCGCGGTAGCGACTCGACGCCATTTTGTTTTCTATTACGACTACTTTGTGAGATTTCCATTTTTGACATTAAGTAATTCAATGTAACTGAAGTTAATTCGTGTAATAAATATTGATAAATGTATAACGCTGAAAGTGACAGGAACACTTTCAAACACGCAACTTTAGTGGCATGCAGCGTGAACAAATTTCATTTACACCACAAATAACAATCTTCAGCATCACAAAAAGTTAATTTTTTAGGACAAAATTATAATTGCCCAAAGTACTACAAACTGCAACCGACAGCATTGAACGAGCGGTCGGTGTGCGGCTTCGGCGATCCCGAAAGTTGAGCAACATTTCTTGCGGCCATAACTTGAACGCGTGACCCCCGTCACGTACAAAAAAATCCTACGTAAAAATGATAAGTCCAAGATAGAGTCTAGGTAGTTCCGGATGGAATCTGGGTAACCCAGGATGGAGAATGGGATTTAATCCGATTCCATTGTCCACCCCGAAGTATATCCTGGATTACGCAGACTCCATCCTGGATTGGACAGATTCCATCCTGGACTCTGGATATTTTCTACCCAGCATACTAAGATAAACGGTCCAGTTTGTGACGATATAAGGCAACCCTCTCACTCTGCACGGAGAGAAATTTCTGTGTTGTGACAACATAAAACGAGGACAACAAAAATCGTTACATTGGGCGTACAAAAAAATTGCTCAGCCCAGCAAAAAGATTTGTCAGCCGAACAAAAAATTTGTCAGGATAACAAAACTGATTTGCCAGTCGAACAAAAGATTTGCCAGCCTAACGTAACGTTTTTTGTTGTCCTCGTTTTATGTTGTCACAACACAGAAATTTCTCTTCGTGTGCTCAATAATACCTAATACCATAGAGTAAACGAGGACCTAACGAGTGTAGCAGTTTGTGACGCCACAATTTACGAATTACTATTGGCTGTTTCTGTAATGGTGGGGGAAATCGCCTATGCTAAAATACCGCGTCAGGAACTGATGGGCCAGCGTCAGAAACATGGCCGTTTACATTACTAATTGGGTGCAATCATTTGAATTTTTCCAGGGCATAAGACTCCACCACAACGTGACAGGCGGTGTAGTGCTTTCGGATCATTCGTTGGTGCTTCAGGGAATAACACGCAAGTCCGCGGGGAAGTATACGTGTCTAGCAGCAAATACGGAGGGGCGTTCGACCTCGAATCAAGTTCACCTCGAGGTCATGTGTGAGTGCGAGCGGCCACAGGTGGTCCAGAGTGTAAAAGAGGCGCAGTATATAAAATTAAAGGCTAAAGTAATAAAATTATTAATTTCTGTCAATTTTTCTGTTGCATGTGTCGCAACAGTCGCGCCAATCTGCAAGAGAGTTGTGAACTCGGGTATCGGTTGGCGTTCGCAAAACGCGACGCCGCCACCCTTCAATGTACCGGAACAGCTGCATGGCGCCCTTAAGCACGAAACTATAGGTCTGGCGTGTGAGGTCGAAGCCAGCCCGACCTCGGTGACCTTCCGTTGGACGTTCAACAGCAGCGGCGATCTCAACGAAATTCCTGCCACGAAGTTTACGAGCGACGGTACAGTTAGCAGGCTCAACTATACTCCCTCCACGGACATGGATTACGGAACAATAGGTTGCTGGGCGAGCAATCGAGTCGGTGAATCCCAGCAGCCTTGTCTCTATCAAGTCATCGCCGCTGGTAAATCATCAATTTCCGTCTTATCCATCTTTTCTTTACTCTCTTTTCAGCACTATTCTTCTATATAGATACCAGTTCATTATTCGACCGTACAGTACATAGTAAAGGTGAAGTAAATTAGAGGTGTGTGTCGGTTGAACCTTTGGTTTATGGAGGTAGCAAAGAGGGCCGGATTTTACCTTTTTCATCTCACTTTCGGTCCATTTCTTTGCAACCCACGTAGAGAATCCAGTCCCAGAGTCACCAGCAGCTGCCGAGGGGGTTTTTTCCTATGGCGCAATAAACGAGAACGTCTGGCTCGTCCGGGAGAAAAGTAAAAAAAATAATACGTCGGGTACGCTGAGCTTCGAGCTACATATATGCCACATGGTCCCTCGCACCGACATTGAAATTCAATTGCGTCACGATGCGTGCATTTTACGAAATTTAATGAAAACGATAATTGAATATGTTCATTACGAGGGCGCGATGAGGTTAACCCCGATGAAGCTGCGGCAATAGTAACGCCTCGCGGAGAAACTACCCTGGCTTCGTTGCTCGAAGCCAAGGACAACAATTGTGCTTTCGACTACCGGGAACCTCGCGCGTTGCTTTAATATTGACCACCTCGAGCCTTGCCAGAGCGACGTCGACCCTAGACAGTAATTCCCCCGATGAGCTCTCGTCGAGAGCCACTCTCTTCATCCCTCGCGCCCTCCAAACGCGGCCCACTCGCGTTGCCACCCTCAGTGCTCTCGCCAGTAATTGGAGCCATAATTTATTTCGATCTACACGCGACCCTCTATTTCTTAATACGTAATTACCGGACAGTAGTTTTTCGTTGGCTTCCCACTGCTTCGAACTCGCATTCAGTGTTTATACATATACATACAAATATATGTATACACAAGCCACATCCAGCAGTCAGCATTAATTAAATCGTTAATTGAGAGACAGATACAAGATGCAAATCACTGATTTTCTCCTATACACATTTTCCTAAAACACACTCTGCTATACAATAAGAGTAGATTATTTTATCTATCCTGACAATGAAAGTGAGGATGAAATTGGCTTCCACACGAAGAGAAAATTTGGTTATTCCAATCATTCGCGTGGCTAAATACACTCCAACCGACAAAGTTGACTAGGTTAACCAATTTTTTGGTTGAACCGACAAACTTGTTGGTTGTGACACCCAATTCGTTAGTTGCCAACCAATTAATTTAACAACCAACTGGTTTGTCGCCCCAACTAACTGATTTGTTTCTGTAACCAACTAGTTTCTTGTCCCAACCAATTTTTTCGCTTGGAACCTATTTAACCAATTATTTATTTCCTTGTCATTGGAAATTTTAATCAATTTCTTTTTATTTGTTCGTTTTCTCCACCGGATTTTCAGAATATTGAATTTGTTACAACTGTCAATGTTTTCGACACTGTGAACAAACTAGTACACAAAATTAAGACCCCACGGAGAAAAAATGGGTGGCCCAGGATGGAATCGATGACAGAATCCAGGATGGAGTCTGGTCTGTTCAGGATGGATTCTAGGTAATCCAACATGAGGTCAGAGCAGTCTAGAATGAAGTCCAAGATGGACAATGTAATCGGATCAAAGCTCATTCTCCATTCTGGATTACGCAGACTTCCCGAGTTGAAATGTAGAGCCTTCAAACACCATTCGTTGAATCAAAATGGACAAAATATGCAACTTTTCAAGATTCATGGTTCAAGATCTTCATCTCACTCTGTAGAACCTAATTGGATGTCCAGACATAAATTTTAGACTAAATTTTTCTCCTTTCTCTCCAAGTGGGTAAATATCCGCCATTTTCGGAGATTCTTGCGGAGGTTCAGCACAGTCACTTTTATGTTTCGAAGAAGGTCTAAATTTTAACTCAGGTCCATCTTGAATTCATCATTTTTATGCGGAATCGTAGCTAATATTTTCCACCGTAACCGATTTGTTTTCAACCTACAGTCAACGCCCAGAATACAAACGAAAAATGCAGAAAACATATATATCGACCAAAGCTGGTTTCAAATCCACTTCACGTTTCCAGAGCTAATCGCGTTTCGCTGAAACACAAACATTTCCACAACAGGTATATGATGTATATACCGGAACTACATGACACCCGAGAATTTTTATTGAAACTTCGATACCGGGTTTCAAAATTCCGATACTCTGCTTTAGCGGAAACCAGGCTAGCCACTATATTTCAATACCGGCTTTGAATATTCGTTATTTTGTGCTGCATAACCCGGGTTATGGGAAATCCAATATGGGACTGAAATTCGCAAAAAAAAAAATCGTAATAACCATCAGGGTTCGTTCTTCGTGATGTCTGTAAACTTTTTCCATTAGATGACATGTTGCCTCTTATACACTTCCTATCCTCATTGATTACCATTCAATTTAATCCATTTTTCATTAGTTCTTTTTGTGATTACAGGAAGACCCTATCCACTGCAGAACTGTACAGCCTACAATAATACAGGATCATGGATACGAATATCCTGCGTGGAAGGTTTTGACGGTGGAATGCCTCAGAAATTCGTGGCGGTAATGGACCAGCAACGGTGGGAATCAGCGAGTCCCTATTGGGAGTTAGAAATACGAAATCCTACAACTGTCGCTCTGTACGCGGTGAACGTAAAGGGTTCGAGTGATCCAGTTACCATGGATGGTAGAGCGTTCAAAGGAGTGGCCAAATTTACCGGTACGTGGCGAGCATACCAACGTCCTAATTCTCTAACTCTGTCTCTCGTGCTTTTCGCCTTCTCGTTGGTGTCATCTCCGTTACATATAAAGGATATTCGAGTAAGCTCACAACGGGAATCCCTTTACTGGTATGTGGACCTTCTGTCGACCTCCTGCTGTGGTAGCTCAAAATACGAGCTACCTTTTCGCCTTCTTCACCCGCGCCATTTCGTCCGAGACTCTCGTAAATGCTTAACTTTCGACGTTCGTTAATTTTTTTCACCTTCTTTTACTTCTTTTTGCATATACCATCTACATACTCCATTCGCATTTCACTACCTTTTTCGCGGTGCTTTCAATTCTGTTGGTTTTAACGTGTTTGTATAGAACAACGACTGGTACTTCATGGAACTATATACGTGCATGCTATTCTCATTGTGAGGACTGCTGGAATCTCTTTTACGTAGGATTATAAAAATAATATTAAAACAGAAGTGATATTTAAAACTGATATTTTGAACAATGTCTTGCATTTTTCATTCATTTCGGTTTTATGTATCTAACTTTTTCCCACCGCTTACAATTCTGTTAGTCGTGTTTCATTAAGAACCATTTTCTTATTGATAAAACTACTGGAATCACTTTTACGCAGATTTAAAGAAACTCTATTTTTCCAACAAAACTTTCTTTTTGTTTTACAGGCGAAAAATTCCATATGCTAGATAAATATTCCCGCCCAATATATAATTGCATCTGACCCATCAGCGTTATCAAGCGTTAAACGCGTTCGAGTTTTCCAGCCAATTGCCAAAAAAATTGTTGAAGCGTTTAAAATCTTTTTCTCCACTGAAAAGTTCGAAACTATTTTGAGAATATTTCGCTTCATGATAAGTACGTGATAAATTCTCGAATTCGCGGGTTGTAATAGTCTTGGAGATAAAAAACGTGGTGTCAATCGAAGAGGTGAAAATCGTTGATGGTTGCCGCGAAACGGAAGTTGATGGTATTCAACAATTGCTATGTGTATATTAAACTGCGGTGACTCTCTTTGCTTATTTTAGAATTATTGTTTCGATCTCATATGGAATGGGAGGAATTAGAATTCAAATTAAGTTGATAACGCTTGTTTTTGGCTGCCCGCAAACGATGGATTTATTTAATCAATGACTTTTTTTTCCAGTGTACTGAAACAGATTTGAGCAATTTGTAAAATTACTGTTACAAAATACTAGGAACTTACATTCTGTATTTTTTTTTTTTTCGCATGTTGTTTGTAAATTACGTGCACATGTTTATTATAAAATCAAAAGCCAACTACAATGAAAACACTGTTTTCGAATTTCTGAAATTGCAATTGCGTTTGACTGAAAATTAATTATCCGCATTCAATATTATTGTTTCGAAAATGCATGAAAATTAATGTCTTGGAAAATTCCAGTTTACCAGCCAATCGGCAAAAAAATTGTTGAAGCGTTTAAAATCTTTTTCTCCACCTAAAAGTTCGAAACTATTTTGAGAATATTTCGCTCCACGATAAGTACGTGATAAATTCTCGAATTCGCGGTTTGTAATAGTCTTGGAGATAAAAAAAACGTGGTGTCAGTCGAAGAGGTGAAAATCGTTGGTGGTTGCCACGAAACGGAAGTTGATGGTATTCTACAATTGCTATGTGTATATTAAACTGCGGTGACTCTCTTTGCTTATTTTAGAATTATTGTTTCGATCTCATATGGAATTGGAGGAATTAGAATTCAAATTAAGTTGATAACGCTTGTTTTTGGCTGCCCGCAAACGATGGATTTATTTAATCAATGACTTTTTTTTCCAGTGTACTGAAACAGATTTGATCAATTTGTAAATTTACTGTTACAAAATACTAGGAACTTACATTCTGTATTTTTTTTCGTATGTTGTTTGTAAATTACGTGCACATGTTTATTACAAAATCAAAATCCAACTACAATGAAAACACTGTTTTCGAATTTCTGAAATTGCAATTGCGTTTGACTGAAAATTAATTATCCGCATTCAATATTATTGTTCCCAAAACGCATGAAAATTAATGTCTTGGAAAATTCCAGTTTTCCAGCCAATCGGCAAAAAAATTGTTGAAGCGTTTAAAATCTTTTTCTCCACCTAAAAGTTCGAAACTATTTTGAGAATATTTCGCTCCACGATAAGTACGTGATAAATTCTCGAATTCGCGGGTTGTAATAGTCTTGGAGATAAAAAAAACGTGGTGTAAGTCGAAGAGGTGAAAATCGTTGGTGGTTGCCACGAAACGGAAGTTGATGGTATTCAACAATTGCTATGTGTATATTAAACTGCGGTGACTTTCTTTGCTTATTTTAGAATTACTGTTTCGATCTCATATGGAATTGGAGGAATTAGAATTCAAATTAAGTTGATAACGCTTGTTTTTGGCTGTCCGCAAACGATGGATTTATTTAATCAATGAATTTTTTTCCAGTGTACTGAAACAGATTTGAGCAATTTGTAAAATTACTGTTACAAAATACTAGGAACTTACATTCTGTATTTTTTTTTCGCATGTTGTTTGTAAATTACGTGCACATGTTTATTACAAAATCAAAAGCCAACTACAATGAAAACACTGTTTTCGAATTTCTGAAATTGCAATTGCGTTTGACTGAAAATTAATTTTCCGCATTCAATATTATTATTCCCAAAACGCATGAAAATTAATGTCCTGGAAAATTCCAGTTTTCCAGCCAATTGCCAAAAAAAAATTGTTGAAGCGTTTAAGGTAGTTCTGTCGGTACGGCGGAGTCATAAATCTCAGAGTCTATATGACATTAAAAAATAATCATACGCATCACTTTGACTGCCGCAATAATAATATAAAAAATAATCGAAAATCCTTCGAAATTATCGTAATCAAATTAAAACGATTATTTGTAAATAGTTGATATGTTTAGTGCGGATTTGACTTCATTTTCACGATAATTAGGTTAGGAAATGTCATTTGGCGCGGCATCGTGCCCTTTAACCTTGGTTCAATTAAACATTATTCCGGAGACTTCACCTTTTTTCATGATCCATCAATTCCTGAATGATTTGCGAATCTGTAGTACTATTTATTTTTTCTCTATCTTTGATCTAAGTATGTTAATTTTCTATTTAAAGATCAATTTTTCCAGCCCTCCCGTTAGCGCCGTGTAAAAAGATCGATTTTCAAGTTTTAATTGTTCATTCAAATACTCGGTAAAAGCCTTCAAGATTTTGTGCAAGTAAAATTGAATAGCTAAATTACAACATGTCAAAAATTCATGCATATGAGTTTGGATTGCCTTCACGACAGAACTACCTTAAAATCTTTTTCTCCACTGAAAAGTTCGAAACTATTTTGAGAATATTTCGCTTCATGATAAGTACGTGATAAATTCTCGAATTCGCGGGTTGTAATAGTCTTGGAGATAAAAAACGTGGTGTCAGTCGAAGAGGTGAAAATCGTTGGTGGTTGCCGCGAAACGGAAGTTGATGGTATTCTACAATTGCTATGTGTATATTAAACTGCGGTGACTCGGGTAGAATAGGAGAAGCGCGGAAAGCCGTATAAACGCTGAAGTACCACTCGATAAACTGGGTGGTGAAAATTACGCTTGAGGTAGTAGTAGTTGTAGCAATAGTAGCAGTAGTAGCAGCTACCGCCGAGTAGTAGAATGCTTGGAGCGAACGAACTAGAGGATTGGGGCATTGTTGAGGTTGGCTTGACTGAGAGAGAAAATTCGCTAAGGAAGAGAGGCTCGAGGAAGAGAAGGAGCTTAGAGAACAGTGACGTTATATATCGCAGCGACAGCAGTTATAGGTACGCATGGTCGAAGTAAGCAAAATTATTATCGGTATGCAAATCAGTAGCAAGGAGCAGAGGTAGATACGACAGTTATCCGACGATGGATACAGTGCTACACCGCGTGTCATCTTTGGTCGGCCACTGTACAGTGAGTCTCGCTAAGAGAGGAACGAACGTCTCGTTCTCCCAACGAATATCATTGAGAGGACGAATAGAGGGTAGGCAAAGTGAGGAGAGTTGCGAGCTCCGGTGCCGGTTTCGAGCTGAAACATGGACCGGCCAGCCCACCACAGACCCGGAAGCGAGGCACGCCAAATTTATGAGCTATTATTATGCATTCCGTTCTCTCCTCCTTCGTTCTATGCCCTGCTTTTCTGCCCCTTTCCATCACCTCTGCGCGAAGCGCTAACTCTCTGTCTCTCGGGACCGTTCCGGAGGCGATTCGCGCCCCCCCCGAGACTTCCGTCAACCTCGTTAAGCTTTTCTACTTTTTCGCTGCGAAGAGCGTATAAAAGACGAAATAGAGTGAAAATTGAAAAAAAGAAAGAAAGAAAAACGTTCACGTGACGCGGGCCGACGCGACAAAACTCAACTGCAAATTGTACAGTTGGTTTTTGTTGCGAATTCACTGTTTTCTTGTTCTTTTTGCCTTTTACTCACCTCCTATCTTCTCTTTTTCTCTGAAGGTGAATCGGCGCCTGTGTCCTCCGTAGACATGTCACCGATTTTAATCGGCCTCGGAAGTACAGCGACCGGACTGGGGCTGATCGTGACTGGAGTACTGATGGCACTTTGGAGAAGACACGCCACAGCGACGCCCTCGAAACCGAAACAGCCCCAGCAACCCACCATCGCCACGTTTGCCGGGAAGGGCGAGGAGGAAGATGGCAATCCTGATCTCATACCTACGACAGATCTGACCAATCATTTTACAGGTAATCACCGTCATTTGACATTTTTAAAAAAGAACTCAGGGCAATACCATCAAACTTTTATATTGGCTACACTTTACAAAATTTTAAGAAAATTAATAAGCATAAAAAGGTTAAAGTATATAATATTGCAGTAGCAGAGTGGAAGTTTTAATTAACAACCTGTACAGCAAATTTCTTGTCAATCTGTAGTAGATATTTAAAGTAACCAGAAAACTTACGCGCGCTGCGCGCGCGAGTAGAGATCGTGTATCGGTGCAGCGATCTTATTTAATACATATAATATATATAATCAGAATTCCCAAAAATTAAGAGATCTAACAAATTTTTCCAATAATTCCAAATCTTATCGAATCGGAAACTCTTTATAGGTGTGACTCAAATTGATTACCAATTGTCCTTTAACATTCTTTCAATTATAAATTAGTATTTACTTTAATAACTTCAAATTTACGAGGTCTGGAGCATTTCCAGACTTTAGAAAAAAATGTAAAGTCTCATCATTATATGGGGCTTTACATTTTTAGTAAAGCAGTACGACCTCTTTGCTCAATGAAATAAATACAGGATTTCCAATTCTGGAAACCTGGCACGGATTTTGCTAAAAGTAACAGTGAACAAAGAGGTCTGATTTACTTGACTGCAGAATTTCAATTCTCCCCGATCTCTTCGCTTATCATCTTATTCACGATTGTTCTGTTGATCCGCATGTAGTGACTCCGCGTACGCCTGGTGTTGTTGCTGCCATAGAGACTACGTCGCACTTTGTCGTTCAACATCTTAAGCCTAGTTTAATATTCGCAATTAACACATAATCCGGAAACCCCGAAATATTGTAAAGTCAACCAATTTGGGAATTCAAACCTCGCGGGCCCGATATGCTTGACAAAACTGTCAGAATTGCAACTGTCAAACGTGTTAAACACGAACTCGATCTCGGTCTCGATCTAACCTCGCGCCAATTTGGACCAATCACAGCGCGAATAACGTGACAACAATGAATCAACTCGCAATTCGATAAAATCTCGCAACATACTTTTTAGAGAAGGACTAGAAAATCTTCGCGCGCTATGCGCGCGAGTAGAGATCGTGTGTCGGTGCAACGATCTTATTTAATACATATAATATATATAATCAGAATTCCCAAAAATTAAGAGATCTAACAAATTTTTCCAATAATTCCAAATCTTATCGAATCGGAAACTCTGTATAGATTTGACTCAAATTGATTACCAATTGTCCTTTAACATTCTTTCAATTATAAATTAGTATTTACCTTGATAACTTCAAATTTGCGAGGTCTGGAGCATTTCCAGACTTTAGAAAAAAATGTAAAGTCTCATCATTATATGGGGCTTTATATTTTTAGTAAAGCAGTACGACCTCTTTGCTCAATGAAATAAATACAGGATTTCCAATTCTGGAAACCTGGCACGGATTTTGCTAAAAGTAACAGTGAACAAAGAGGTCTGATTTACTTGACTGCAGAATTTCAATTCTCCCCGATCTCTTCGCTTATCATCTTATTCACGATTGTTCTGTTGATCCGCATGTAGGGACTCCGCGTACGCCTGGTTTCGTTGCTGCCATAGAGACTACGTCGCACTTTGTCGTTCAACATCTTAAGCCTAGTTTAATATTCGCAATTAACACATAATCCGGAAACCCCGAAATATTGTAAAGTCAACCAACTTGGGAATTCAAACCTCGCGCGCCCGATATGCTTGACAAAACTGTCAGAATTGCAACTGTCAAACGTGTTAAACACGAACTCGGTCTCGGTCTCGATCTCGCGCCAATTTGGACCAACCACAGCGCGAATAACGTGACAACAATGAATCAACTCGCAATTCGATAAAATCTCGCAGCATACTTTTTAGAGAAGGACTAGAGAACTTCCGCGCGCTGTGCGCGCGAGTAGAGATCGTGTGTCGGTGCAACGATCTTATTTAATACATATAATATATATAATCAGAATTCCCAAAAATTAAGAGATCTAACAATTTTTCCAATAATTCCAAATCTTATCGAATCGGAAACTCTTTATAGATTTGACTCAAATTGATTACCAATTGTCCTTTAACATTCTTTCAATTATAAATTAGTATTTACCTTGATAACTTCAAATTTGCGAGGTCTGGAGCATTTCCAGACTTTAGAAAAAAATGTAAAGCCTCATCATTATATGGGGCTTTATATTTTTAGTAAAGCAGTACGACCTCTTTGCTCAATGAAATAAATACAGGATTTCCAATTCTGGAAACCTGGCACGGATTTTGCTAAAAGTAACAGTGAACAAAGAGGTCTGATTTACTTGACTGCAGAATTTCAATTCTCCCCGATCTCTTCGCTTATCATCTTATTCACGATTGTTCTGTTGATCCGCATGTAGTGACTCCGCGTACGCCTGGTTTCGTTGCTGCCATAGAGACTACGTCGCACTTTGTCGTTCAACATCTTAAGCCTAGTTTAATATTCGCAATTAACACATAATCCGGAAACCCCGAAATATTGTAAAGTCAACCAACTTGGGAATTCAAACCTCGCGCGCCCGATATGCTTGACAAAACTGTCAGAATTGCAACTGTCAAACGTGTTGAACACGAACTCGGTCTCGGTCTCGATCTCGCGCCAATTTGGACCAACCACAGCGCGAATAACGTGACAACAATGAATCAACTCGCAATTCGATAAAATCTCGCAACATACTTTTTAGAGAAGGACTAGAGAACTTCCGCGCGCTGTGCGCGCGAGTAGAGATCGTGTGTCGGTGCAGCGATCTTATTTAATACATATAATATATATAATCAGAATTCCCAAAAATTAAGAGATCTAACAAATTTTTCCAATAATTCCAAATCTTATCGAATCGGAAACTCTTTATAGATTTGACTCAAATTGATTACCAATTGTCCTTTAACATTCTTTCAATTATAAATTAGTATTTACCTTGATAACTTCAAATTCACGAGGTCCGGAGCATTTCCAGACTTTAGAAAAAAAATGTAAAGTCTCATCATTATATGGGGCTTTACATTTTTAGTAAAGCAGTACGACCTCTTTGCTCAATGAAATAAATACAGGATTTCCAATTCTGAAAACCTGGCACGGATTTTGCTAAAAGTAACAGTGAACAAAGAGGTCTGATTTACTTGACTGCAGAATTTCAATTCTCCCCGATCTCTTCGCTTATCATCTTATTCACGATTGTTCTGTTGATCCGCATGTAGTGACTCCGCGTACGCCTGGTTTTGTTGCTGCCATACAGACTACATCGCACTTTGTCGTTCAACATCTTAAGCCTAGTTTAATATTCGCAATTAACACATAATCCGGAAACCCCGAAGTATTGTAAAGTCAACCAATTTGGGAATTCAAACCTCGCGGGCCCGATATGCTTGACAAAACTGTCAGAATTGCAACTGTCAAACGTGTTAAACACGCACTCGATCTCGGTCTCGATCTGATCTCGCGCCAATTTGAACCAATCACAGCGCGAATAACGTGACAACAATGAATCAACTCGCAATTCGATAAAATCTCGCAACATACTTTTTAGAGAAGGACAATACACTGAAAAAAATTCTATTGCGGGATGCCAAAAACAAGTATTTTTGAATAAGCTCTAGTTCTTATTCGTTCGATCTCATTTAACATTGAAATAATAAAATATTATTTTGCTTATTTTAGAATTATCGTTTCGATCTCATATGGAATTGGAGGAATTAGAATTCAAATTAAGTTGATAACGCTTGTTTTTGGCAGCCCGCAAACGATGGATTTATTTAATCAATGACTTTTTTTCAGTGTACTAAAACAGATTTGAGCAATTTGTAAATTTACTGTTACAAAATACTAGGAACTTACATTCTGTATTTTTTTTCGCATGTTGTTTGTAAATTACGTGCACATGTTTATTGTAAAATCAAAAGCCAACTACAATGAAAACACTGTTTTCGAATTTCTGAAATTGCAATTGCGTTTGACTGAAAATTAATTATCCGCATTCAATATTATTGTACCCAAAACGCATGAAAATTAATGTCTTGGAAAATTCCATGATGATAAACTACTAATTTTTATACTAAGAGTCCAGTATATGAATATTTACAAATTAATTAAGTGATATTAAGAAATTAACTAGAATTTTACACTTTTGGTCATGCATAACTAGATTACTACAGTTTTGTAATTTTCATAAAAGTACTTGAAAATTTAATCTTGACGAACATAAATTCACTCTACTAATATTAATTTTGCAGTGAATGTTATTTCACACATCAGTTTTGTAAATTTCATATTTCTTTCCACAGTAAATTTACAGGCTTTTTTAACAGTGTACATAGCGGGAAATAAAGTTTAAGAGAGCAATATCAATTTCGCCAATGTTATCATCATAAAAATGTACCTTTTTCCGGGCTCTATTGTTAACATACTTCCTAGAAATTCTTTGGTAAATTAACTTGGTTATTTCTCGGGAGGATAATTAAATTAGAGATTAATTCAAGTTTATCTGTTTTTCTTGTTTCGTATTAAGCAATTATAAGCTCTGGAAGTTGAGAGTCCAAGCAACGCCAGGCAAAGGAATAACATTGCTGAAAATTAGTATTATAACTAAAAGAAATTTCTTTCTCAGTAATTGCTATAGCGTTAATTATTCTGATATAACATATTAATCACACTGATAAAAAAAATCATTAAAACCAGCAAAACTTGCGCTTCCGGGCGGCGAAAAGAATATTTTGTCAATTGAACAAATTATTTGGAAATGGTAATCGAACCATTTTTGGATTCTATCAGCTGTTGCTTCGATCAATTACATATTTCATTCCTTCAAAAGAATATTCTTTTCGCCGCCCGCAAACGCACGTTTTCTTGGGTCTAACGATTTTTCTTATCAGTGCAAGAAGATCCTTACATTGTTCGATAATAGCTGAGTTACATTGTAAAATTTGGGTTAAGCACCTTGTCTCTTGTAATACTTAGAAGAAGTTCATAAATCCCTCAAAAGTGATTCATGAGAGGATAATTTTGCATGAAATATTTAACGTACATAAGAGAATTAAACCTCCGGCTATGGAGATAGACGCGACTTAATAAAGCATTCTCAGCGTTCAACATGTGTAACTTTATGAAACTCTTAGAAAACTGAACCAGCCAAGTAGTGGAGAGAGTTTCGTGTCCTTGTGTTGCGAACTAACGCATACAACTCACCGTAACTCGGCTCTGTGAACGATACAGCTAGGGCAGAAAGTACAGAATTCTCGGTAAGCCGATCTAAAACTACTTTCCAGATAAAAAGCTTTCGGTTTACGGATCCCTGCCACGAAGACCCTGTCACTTGGAGGGACGAGAGATGCCCCACGAGGTCCTTGAGGATCCGGATTATCCGAGAGCATCGCCCAACGTGAGTAACTATAGTCACTGCTACCCTAATTCCGAACAATACCTGCGCATAGCACTGCGGTACACGACTTAGATACCTTCTGACGTACAGACGCTGAAAATCAAATTATAAAGTATAAACATGCGAAACTCTGTTTGCTTAAGACAACAGTGCTCATAAATATGAACCCTAATACAATAAAGTAGAACTTTGTAAATTGCTTCCCCATTATTGTTCACGGAGAGAAATTTCTGTGTTGTGACAACATAAAACGAGGACAATAAAAATCGTTACGTTAGGCTGGCAAATCTTTTGTTCGACTGACAAATCAGTTTTGCTATGCTGATAAATCTTTTGTTCAGCTGACAAATCATTTTGCTGGGCTGAGCAATTTGTTTGTTAGCCTAAAGTAACGATTTTTGTTGTCCTCGTTTTATGTTGTCACAACACAGAAATTTCTCTCCGTGTTGGATGTTTACAAATCTATGAGGAAGCATGTTAATATATTTTGGCTTCCTCATAGAGGAAGCTTTGTAAAAATCCAACAATAATGAGGAAGCAATTTGCAAAGTTCTACTTTGCAGCCGTGTTTTAAAATATTTTAAATGGCATTAGTTTTGAACCCCTTGACAGATTTTCGCCAGATTCGAACTGATGTTTAGTTTACCCACACTCTACTTGTGGACCAAATTTGAGCCCGATATCTTAATAATTGCGGAAGTTAGAACACGAACAAAAAATTCAAAATGCCATAAATTTTAAACCCCTTAACGGATTGACGTCAAATTCACTCCCAAACTTTATTTAACAACAGTCCAATTGTGGACCAAATTTGAGCCCGATATCTTAAAAATTGCGAAAGTTAGAGCACGAACAAAAAATGTCAAAAATTTTTTAAAATCCCATAAGTTGTGAACCCTTTAACCGATTCACACCAAATTTAATCCCAAACACTATTTGATAACAGTCCACTTCTGTTCCAAGTTTGAGCCGGATATCATAAAAATTGCGGGAGTTAGAGCCCGAGCTGACATTCTCCAAAAAATTCAAAATGCCATAAATTTTGAACACCTTGATGGATTAACTCCAAATTCAATCTCATACCTTGTTTAACGACAGTTTACTCGTGGTTCAAATTTGAGCCCGATATCTTAAAAATTGCGACGGCTATCGTGCTAACAAAAAATTGTGCACATACGCACACACACATACACACATACACATACAGACATTTTTTCAAAACCACTTTCCTCGACATTTTAGGCCATTCCCAGTGTCCTGACATGAAAATCTCGGAAAAAAAAATTTTGACGAAAACAAAGCTTCCTCTATGAGGAAGTAAAAAAATCTCTTCTTCAATGTAGGTCTCTTTTCTTTGTCCATGAAGTTGTAAAACTGGTCTTTTCATTTTTATCCATTTATAATGACTTTCCAAATTTATTATTCGGATATGATACATTTTCCGTCGATTCAGCCACTATAACT
The DNA here is from genome assembly GCA_963970395.1 of Ephialtes manifestator. NCBI lineage: Eukaryota > Metazoa > Arthropoda > Insecta > Hymenoptera > Ichneumonidae > Ephialtes > Ephialtes manifestator. Next base: position 47,543,595 of record OZ019968.1, read on the forward strand.
TTGCCCTTTTTTTTTTTTACCGTTCATATATATTTTGCCCATTCTGCCAATTTTTCTGTAGGTTCCAAATATTCCATTGTTGGTTATAAAAAATTAAGAGGATTATTTTTTCAACTCCAATTTCGACCAATCAGAGCGCGGTATTCAACATCACGTGGTACAGCTAGGGTAAAATTATATCGATAATTTTTCGAAAATTTCCCGGCTCGGTTGCTAAGCGATAAACAATAATTTTTTTGACACTTGTAACCTCTGCGAATCTTTAAAACGTCAAGGTACTATTAACGGTCGTCAATATGAGTGAGTCAAAAAAGCGATTTGGTGATGAATCGCTTCAGAACATCGCTAAAAAAATAAAACAAAATGTCCCGGCAAATACAGAAAAGAGTAAAAAATCGATTTGGGCGCAATTCACTGCATTTTGTGCAGAGAGAAAATATGTGTTGGATGCAACATAGGTTTTTGTTCTGATTATGAAATTTCCTTGTCAGAATGATAATTTTTGTCTCATGGTGCAATTCCATTTGTCGCAATTTGAATAGAAAAAATAATCCCCCGAATACCACTCGAGCTTCGAAATTAATCTGATATTTCCCTCCAGGTTCCCTGCAAGCAAATAAACTCGTCAAGTTTTCCAGAAAAATCACTCGCGCTACGCGCTCGTGATTTTTTAACCTGGAAAACTTGACTCGTTCATTTGTTTGCAACGAACCTGTCAGGAAATATCCGATAATTTCAAAGCTCTTGTGGTATTACAAGTGAAAATTAAAAGTGTCTGAATGAGTGAATAAAATGTGGCTGAACTGACCGAGAATTAGGAATATTAGGGATATTTGAATGAAACTGGTTAATTTATGATACAGCGACGATCCAATGTAAATTATTTTAGCTACTACCGCACTGAGAGAAATTGAGATCGTCCTGGTTATTCAGGATAATTATATTTTATTATATTAATGCAGGATTATTAATTTTTAAAACTATTCAGTGATAATTATATTTTATTAGTCCAGATGACTACATTCGTAGTTACATTAACAGTAACATAATTACGTTAATTTAATAAACAGCGAAGAGAGTTAATGTAACTACGAAAATATTCACCTGGGCTAATAAAATATAATTACCACTGAATAACCGAAAGTTACCAGAACCATCTAAAACTCTCTCAATGCGGTTTCGAAACTTTTGGCGCTAATTGATATCGAAATAAAACAACCCACATAGGAAAATATATATGTAACATATACGTTAAATATATGGCGCCAAAAAGTTCTATATGCTGCATATATGTGTGCAAAAATATATTCAAAATATATGGAATATATGTAAAATATATTTCATATACGTTTAGCGCCAAAAAGTTCTATACGTTGAATATATTGTGCAAATATTTCTATTTCCATGTGGGAAAGATGCAAAGCAGAACCTTGCACATTGCTTCCTCATCATATTTCGCTTTTTACAAAGCAACCTCTAAGAGGAAGTATGGGAATTGATTTTGGCTTCCTCATTGAGGAAGCTTTGTAAAAAGCGAAATATAATGAGGAAGCAATGTGCAAGGTTCTACTTTGCATCCTTGTTTTAAATAAATATCAATAAGCGCACACTCTTGCTTTGTGAAAATATAATAAGGACGAACGGTCCGGAAACTCCCTCGAATACTCTATCTTCTCTGTTTTTTTTGTAGAACATGATAGAAATCGGTGGTTTCCGAAATTTCATTGCGAAGCAAGGATATGGCTAGTTTATACGACATAAATCGCTACTTTTCGCAATATAGACTGTACAACATCGCTATGAAAATATGTTATCATTCAACATTTTTGGGCTATATCTGACGTATTTTTCTGTTAATCATGAATTTGGCACTCATTTGACTCCCAGCTCGATATTTGATACCAAAATTCGCATCGCAGAAAAAAAAATCAAAAATTCAAAAAATCAAAATCTCATAAAATTTTAACGTTTCAACCGATCTTAACCAAATTTAATAGGAATCACCGGTGTATGAAAGCTCACGTACATACCAATTTTGAGCTTAATATCTCGAAAATTAAAAGAGCTATCGCGTTAACAGACATTTTTGAAAAAATTCAAAACCGCGTAAAAATTTAATGATCATGGGGATTTTTACAAAAATTGGTATGAACGATGAGGATTGACCCCTCTATCTATGGTGTAAATTTCAGCTCTATATCTCGAGGCGTTCCCGAGTTATAAAGGTTTACATTTTTTGTAAACTTTTCTCTAAACTTTTTTTGACTATTCTGAGTGTACTGACATGAAAATCTCGAAAAAAAATTTTTCACGCAAACAAAGCTTCCTCTATGAGGAAGCAATAGAAATGTCTTTGTGAATTTGGCTTTGCACAACAAAAAAAAAAGTGATTTAATAATATTTCTGTCTTCGATTGTTACTTACTTTCTCCTTTAAAATTTTCATAATTTCACCAACTTTATGGTAGCACACTGATTCGTTTGCGGTTCGTCATTAATTAGACTTTTATCATGGCAGACACAAATGGAGCAAACTGTGATGACTAATATAAAATTGGTCGATGCCATTCGGAGCTACTGCATGTTAATGAGAAATATTTAATGAACATGATTAAATTATGTATGCGGATAAACATATATACCGTGGATGTTAATTAATTAGTCTAGTAGTATTGACATTTCGACATAACAAATTACCGGATTGGTTTAATTATATCCTAGTGAATTGGACGAAACAACTTGATCGACGAGAACAGAATAGGGGTGAATCACGAGCAGTATATCATTACAATACAAACAAATCTTCGTTGATCATTCCGGCAATTCTCGCTTGTGGCACTTATTGAAATTAATCAACACATATTGTTTCAGACTTTCTACAGTCTGCAGAGGCCTAACCGATATTCAGAGACGATAGTGAGAGCTCCAGCGATTCAAGAGAGCTGCATATGAGCAACACCGACTAATGGAACTGAATGTGTGTGGAACTTTTATCGAAGTTGATCGTAAGGACGCTTTAAGTGACGACGAAAAGTTTCCGGAGAGGTGATAAGAAGCGAAGTCACTCGTTTGTCACGTTTCTGGAGATTTCGTCATCCTAACGGGAGTCGACAATTTTCATGGTCCACAAAAGAGTCGAGATATTTTGCACTCTAACGCAAATAATCGAAGCTATCGTCGAGCAAATTCGGTAGCTTTGTGATAAACGCATTCGAGATCTGGCATCGACGCGACTTTCGGTGTATTCTCATGACGTGTATTACAAGCAGCCCAGAAATCGTCGAGGAAATTCTCGGTTCTCCGTCATCAATCCACGAGGACGCTATATATATGCCAATGGTATAATAGCAGGAAGCATCCAAGCCAGCTGAGCGAGATATCCGCATTTCGAATATCGAATATCGAAGTACCGTTAAGTATCGGAGCCAGCCAGAGTTTCGAGCGACCTGGCAGCGACACAACCCTCAGCAATACACACACAGACACAAATACACACATGTACATCAACACTCTATGCTCTGGCGCATTGAAACGTATACATTCGAAAACACGTACGGAAAGATATGGGAAAAATGCGCATATACGCACACACACACGCACACCACAAGCTGCACGCTACAAAAATTGCCTCGATATTTTCCTCCAATCGATTCGTACGACCGCCCGCGACTAAAATTCAACGAGGTCGTGACTACTGTGCAACGGGAAACTCGAGGAAAAATTGAAACGAATAACCTAAGATATACCCGACGAAAGAGAAAAAAACAAAAAGGGTGACGATGAAAACGTTGAAAAAAGAGGCGAGCTTGACGAATTATGACGAACACACAAAAACACCGTTAATGTGTAATCGCGGTGATGAGCCGTACGATTTTTTTCAAAAAGTACGACAATATATATTTAAGGCAGCACGATTGGGTAATACGTTTGTAAATATTGTATATAAATAAAGACACATCAATTTCGTGTTAAATTTTTGGTTTTTGTGGTAATATCATTGCGTCGCAACAACGACGATTCGTCGATGGAAATATTACATTGGTGGATGTAAGAATTCAGAAAAAAATACAAAAATGAAGTTCAAGATTTCTGAATCTTCAGAATAAAACTTTTGCCAGGTATAATTTTTCGCATTATGCCATCACGGAAAAAACTGGTAAGTAGCAGATTGTCGTTGACAAAGTCTCGGATGAACCAATTTTGCGAAAAGAAATTAAGGGAAAAAATAGTGAAGTTGACATTGTGTAAGTAATGCAGCAAGCTATCGCTTTTACATTGTATTATCGAGAAAAAAAATCGTACGTAACATCTAACGATTATTAAATTCTCTGATCAACGGTTTTTTTTTATATTTCTTAAGTACAAAAATAAGGTAAGTTTACTGGTATGCCAGGTATGGAGATAACGAGTATCTATCCGTTATTGAAATGCCGGAGGGACAATTTTTTTTAAAATTTTTTTTAAGGTCCAAATTGAGGAGGTTGTTCTTGTATAAGAGATATCGAATTTGAACCTTCTTTATCGTTCACAAGTGACACATTCCAACACAGAAAATACACGTTTCTAATCTTTTTACAGTGATCTAAAAAAAAGTCTTGTCCGTTTCCAATTTCAGAATTCACAGATCCGACTTTCGGTCGGATAATCCAATCTAAAGAACTTAAATTTTTTTTCTTCAAGATATCGAATTTGGATCTTCACTATTGTTCTGAAGTCGCATATTGTATCTCAGAAAGTAGCGGTTACATGCCTTTTTACAATGATTTTTGAAAATTACAATGATTTTGAAAATTACAATGATTTGAAAAATTTCGTCGGTTCTGATTTCAGAATTCACAGATCCAACTCTTGCTCGGAAAATCCAACCTAAAGAACCTAAATTAATTTTTCTTCAACATATCGAATTGGGGCCTTCACTATCGTTCTCAAGTCGCATATTGTACCACAGAAAGTACCAGTTACATGCATTTTTACAATGATTTTTGAAAAAGTCACTTTTAGTCGGTTCTGATTTCAGAATTCACGGATCCAACTCTTGGTCGAAAAATGCAACCTAAAGAACCTAAATTCTTTTTTTCTTCAAGATATCGAATTTGGGACTTCACTATTGTTCTCAAGTCGCATATTGTACCTCGGAAAGTACCGGTTACATGTCTTTTTATGATGATTTTTGAAAACGTCACTTTTCGTCGGTTCTGATTTCAGAATTCACAGATCCGACTTTTGGTCGGAAAATCCAACCTAAAGAACCTACATTTTTTTTCTTCAAGATATCGAATTCTGGCCTTCACTATCGTTCTCAAGTCACATATTGTACCTCAGAAAGTACCGGTTACATGCCTTTTTACGATGATTTTTAAAAAAGTCACTTTTCGTCGGTTCTGATTTCAGAATTCACAGATCCGACTTTTGGTCGAAAAATCCAGCCTAAAGAACCTACATTTTTTTTTCTTCAAGATATCGAATTTTGGCCTCTACTATCGTTCTCAAGTTGCATATTGTACCTCAGAAAGTACCGTTTACATGCCTTTTTACGATGATTTTTGAAAAAGTCACTTTTCGTCGGTTCTGATTTCAGAATTCACAGATCCGACTTTTGGTCGGAAAATCCAACCTAAAGAACCTAAATTCTTTTTTTCTTCAAGATATCGAATTTTGGCCTTCACTATCGTTCTCAAGTCGCATATTGTACCTCAGAAAGTACCGATTACATGCCTTTGTACGATGATTTTTAAAAAAGTCACTTTTCGTCGGTTCTGATTTCAGAATTCACAGATCCGACTTTTGGTCGAAAAATCCAACCTAAAGAACCTACATTTTTTTTTCTTTAAGATATCAAATTTGGATCTTCACCATCGTTCTCAAGTCGCATATTGTACCTCAGAAAGTACCGGTTACATGCATTTTTACAATGATTTTTTAAAAAGTCACTTTTCGTCGGTTCTGATTTCAGAATTCACAGATCCAACTCTTGGTCGAAAAATCCAACCTAAAGAACCTACATTCTTTTTTTCTTCAAGATATCAAATTTGGGCCTTCGCTATCGTTCTCAAGTCGCATATTGTACCTCAGAAAGTACCGGTTACATGCCCTTTTACGATGATTTTTTAAAAAGTCACTTTTGATCGGTTCTGATTTCAGAAATCACAGATCCGATTTTTGGTCGAAAAATCCAACTTAATGAACGAACATTCTTTTTTTCTTCAAAATATCGAATTTGGACCTTCACTATCGTTCTCAAGTCGCAAATTCTACCTGGGAAAGTACCGGTTACAAGCTTTTTACGATGATTTTTTAAAAAGTCACTTTTGGTCGGTTCTGATTTCAGAATTCACAAGTCCGACTTTTGGTCGGGAATGTAACCTAAAGAACCTAATTTTTTTTTTCATCAAAATATCGAATTTGGGTCTTCACTATCATTCTCAAGTCGCATATTATACCTCAGAAAGTACCGGTGCAAGCTTTTTTACGATGATTTTTTTAAAAACTGTCATTTTTCCGATTGTGATTCCAAAATTCGCAGATCCGACTTTCAGTCGAAAGACCCAAACTAAATTATTTTTTTTCTTTAAGATATCGTATTTTAACCTTCACTGTCGTTCACAAGTGGCATATCCATCCCAGAAAACACCCATTTCAAATCTGTTCACTATGATTAAAAAAATATATATTTTATATCCATTGCGCTACATTGTAGCGAGTATCTAAGCCATATTTCAGTCGACAGTCGACAGTGGAACTTGAAGAGTCGCTGAACATTATGCCTGGGACGAAGTTAGACTTTCCTTTATTCTCGTTATACGTGCTTCCCTGTAGAATATCAGGCCCCACGGGACAAAATGAATCTGGGTAGTGTGTACATGTACAGAAACCTGCGGGGAAGAGTCAGTGGATACATTATATTGAAGTAGCTGACTGAAAGGGAAGCAAAGAAGAAGCCATAGTCGGCATAGTCGCGGGTTACCGAGAAGGGGAAAAAAACTCAAGCTACTCGAATTTGCCTACCTCTATTTCAATATTTCGTCGATGTCCCGGATTTCTCGAGCATTTGCCAACTCTCAGTGAGAGGGCGTATGAGTCGTGTGCATACACAGCGGAATGTGTGTGTAAATGCACTGGTGCGATGCACTGTACTGTACAAGCACTGCATTGCACTGCGAATGCAGTAACAGGGAGGGAGTACGACGCGGATGGAGTACCGGATAACGAGAGAATATCGATAACTATATTGGTAGAGAAAGAAGAAATAGAGAGCATCGACGATGTCGACAATGCTGTTGAGAGAACTCCAAAGCGCAAAGCACTCTATGAATTCGTTATTCCTACTGTAATGAAACAGGTCGAGACGAAAAGAAAATATTGTAGGTGAAAAAATGAAGGCCTATACCTACTGGATTATCTAAACTCGAACAATATGCCGATTCACTCTATTTTCAACTACACTGAGAAAAATAAATGCGTCAACTTGCTTAATATAGCGAGTTCTACTATAAAAATAATGAAACGTGCCATAATTTAGTTGCTAGGTACATTATTTATTGATACAGCAACCACAAAAACATAGTTGTCGTCTCCGGGAAACATGTGTATAGTTGAATTCACCATCAATTTTTTTGGGTGTAGTAGAGCTTGATCGAATTAAATAATTGATAATTGACTTTTAACCCATTTTTGAATACTTAAGAATCGCATGACTTTCTTGCGTTAAGGAATTAGCGAGTATGTCACATTTTTTATATTGCAGAATAAAGGATGTATAATTTTTAAAGATTCTTATTATAATAGTCACCCACACAGTGCGATATAAACTGACAAAGATTCGTCATTTTTACATAAGTAATATATGCCGAAGATGAGGACTGTCATATTTCCTGCAAAAATGCATGTGCGCACAGCACTCACTATGATAAATTTGTCCCCTCTTCTTAGCTTCACCATTGTCATTGAGCACATAAACGAAATACTGACGTTGTATTTTTCTCGACATTCAGATATTTTTCGATATTTTTTCGCATTGTTTCTTTTGCTTAAAGTCACAATAGATTCTCGGCACAAGAAGGAGCAGAAGAAGGGGGCAAAAAGAAGACCACACAACGACGCCGGTATAGAAACTTGGTTCCCAAAGAAAAGCGGGAGGTATCTAGTACGAGAGAGAAAGATAGTAAGTATTTGGAAATCACAAAAGTCATTATGACATTTGGTGAATAAATTGTAACTACTTTATCCCAGTCGACATTTTTCTGGAAAATACAATCTCTTGTACGTTGGAAGATAATATTCACATTCTAAAAAGATTTTCCATGAAAATATTAAATAATACAGAATATATTGGTGGATAAATTGTAACTACTTTATCCCAGTCGTAATATTTCTGGAAAATACAATTTCTTGTACGTTGGAGGCCAATATTCACATTCTATCAAGACTTTTCCATGAAAATATTGAATAATACAGAATAGATTGGCCATATTTGAGGATTGCAAACTTTTGACCAACTGAATTATCGCCATTTTCTATAAAATATAATCTCCTGTATGTTGGAAGCTAATATTCACATAAAAATATTAATTAATACAGAATATATTGTTCATATTTGAGGATTGCAAACTTTTGACCAACTGAGTTATCGCCACAATTGTTTTTTTGTATTAATTCCCAATAAAAGTAGTACAAAAGTTACTGTCAAGTGAAGAGTCGCTTGATAGAGGCGCAGAATATCCCATACCTTAAAGCACACGGAAATAATAACTTTGATTGGAGCAACCAAGCGCTTGGTTAAATATGCGCCACAAAAATTGTAGGGACGTAGAAGACGAAGAGAAAAGCACAAAACTTACTATAATAAATTTGTACCCTTTATGCTCTCATTGAACAGATAAACGAAATACTGACGTTGTATTTTTCTCGACATTTAGATACTTTTTCGCCTTGTTTCTTTTGCTTAAAGTCACAATAGATTCTCAACACAAGGAGCAGAAGAAGGGGGAAAAAAGAAGACCACACAATGGCACCGATATAGAAACTTGGTTCCCAAGGAAAAACGGAAGGTAAACGAAGTACGAGAGAGAAAGATAGTAAGTATTTGGAAATCACAAAAGTCATTATGACATTCGGTAAATAAATTGTAATTCTTTATCCCACTCGTCATAACCTACCATTTTCTGGAAAATACAATCTCTTGTATGTTGGAAGCTAATATTCACATTCTAAAAAGACGTTTCCATAAAAATATTAATTAATACAGAATATATTGGTCATATTTAAAGATTGTGTTAATGTTTTCTTTGTGTTAATTCTCAATAAAAGTAGTGCAACAGTTACTGTCAAGTGGCGAGTCGCAGGATAGTGGCGCAGAATATCCCATACCTTAAAGCACACGGAAAAAAAAACTTTGATTGGAGCAACCGAGCGCTTGGTTAAATATGCGCCGCAAAAATTGTAGGGACGTAGAAGATGAAGAGAAGAGCACAGAACTTGCTATAATAAATTTGTACCCTTTATGCTCTCATTGAACAGATAAACGAAATACTGACGTTGTATTTTTCTCGACATTTAGATACTTTTTTCGCCTTGTTTCTTTTGCTTAAAGTCACAATAGATTCTCAACACAAGAAGGAGCAGAAGAAGGGGGAAAAAGAAGACCACACAATGACACCGATATAGAAACTTGGTTCCCAAGGAAAAACGGAAGGTAAACGAAGTACGAGAGAGAAAGATAGTAAGTATTTGGAAATCACAAAAGTCATTATGAAATTTGGTGGATAAAGTGTAATTCTTTATCCCAGTTGTCATAACCTACCATTTTCTATAAAATACAATCTCTTGTATGTTAGGAGCTAATATTCACATTCTAAAAAGACTTTTCCATAAAAATATTAATTAATACAGAATATATTGTTCATATTTGAAGATTGCAATCATTAGACCAACTGAATTATCACCACCATTGTTTCTTTGTGTTTATTCGCAATAAAAGTAGTACAAAAGTTACTGTCAGGTGGAGAGTCGCTTGAGAGTGGCGCAGAATATCCCATACCTTAAAGCACACAGAAAAAAAACTTTGATTGGAGCAACCAAGCGCTTGGTTAAATATGCGCCGCAAAAATTGTAGGGACGTAGAAGACGAAGAGAAAAGCACAAAACTTGCTATAATAAATTTGTACCCTTTATGCTCTCATTGAACAGATAAACGAAATACTGACGTTGTATTTTTCTCGACATTTAGATACTTTTTTCGCCTTGTTTCTTTTGCTTAAAGTCACAATAGATTCTCAACAGAAGAAGGAGCAGAAGAAGGGGGAAAAAAGAAGACCACACAACGGCACCGATATAGCAACTTGGTTCTGAAGGAAAAACGGAAGGTATCTAGTACGAGAGAAAAAGATAGTAGTAGTAGGTATAAAAGTAGTGCAACGGTGACTACCGAGTGGAGAGTCGCTTGACAGCGACGCAGAATATCCCAGAGCTCACAGAGCATTGCAGTAGGGATGTAGAAGGCGAAGAGAAGAAGCACAGCATCCCTCGCAGAGCATCTCTGGCAATACCCGCCGAGCCTCGACTAACGTTAGAAACGGCAAGTCGGAAGTTATATAAAATCTCTCATTCCCGTTCTCTTCCACTCTCCTCTTCTGGTGCCTCATGCAGAAAGAGAAAGAACGCTCGTTCTTTCTACTTTCCTTCATCACGAGTTTCGCAACATAGACATCGCTGAAATTGAGAAGAGAAAAGACTGGAAAATTTATTTCGAACACCATTCTGAGTCTCCGACTCACCATAATAATCTTTATACCGTATCAACCGAATCTCCTTAGCGGGACTTGTCTCGGTGTGCAACCTTTCGCCTTTAAAACACGCTTCAAGCTATGTCGTTAAATGCAGCGGCGAAGGTGCTGCAGCTGACTTATTTACACGACACACCGCTCGCGCGTTTGCTCAAAAAAAAAAAAAAAAATAAAGAAAATAAGTAGTCGAGAGGACGAGAGAGAGCAGAGAGCGCAGAAAAACGGGCGGAAAAATCGTTTCCGTAAAGCGACGGGAAATAGATAGTGACGGGGGGGGGGGGGGGGGGAGATAGTGAGGAAAATGAATCGCAGCAGGAAAACGCAAAAACAAAATGGAGTAGAAAAGTTGCAAAAAGTGTTGAAAATATACGATACTGCTGTGTGAAAATAAGGATGAACGTCGACGTCGACGCATTGTTAATTTTATAAATCTTCATTTCAAACCCACTATCTTTGTGCCAAAAATTATAGCTTTTTATGGTTACCATGGAACGAAGAAATTCTTTGCTGATAAATCCGGTTAACTGGAAGGAGTTTTATAAAATGCAGGTTACAAGCCTTTTTTTCATGATTTAAAAAAAAAAGGATCTTTATTCCTTTTCTGATCCCAGAATTCATAAGTACCATGGAATCCAGAAATGTATGGGTACCATGAAACGAAGAATTTCATTTTTGATAAATCTGGTTAATTAGGAGTTTAAGAAAATACCGTTTACAAGTCTTTTTATTATAATTATGAAAAAAGAAGTAACTTTTTTTCTTTTCTGACTCCAAAATTTATAAGTATCATGGAAGCGAGAAATGTATGGGTACCACAGAACGAAGAAATTATTTTCAGATAAATCTGCTTAATTGGAAGGAGTTTTAGAAAATACCGGTTACTAGCCGTTTTTCGATGATTTAAAAAAAAAAGTAACTTTTTTCCGTTTCTGATTCCAGAATTCATAAGTACCATGGAACCGAGAAATGTATGGGTACCATGGAACTAAGAAATTATTTTCTGATAAATCTGGTTATTCGACGGAGTTGAAAAAAATACCGGTTGCAAGCCTTTTTACCATGATTTAAAAAAAAACGTAACTTTTTTCCGTTTCTGATTCTACAATTCATAAGTATCATGGAACCGAGAAATGTATGGGTACCATGGAACTAAGAAATTATTTTCTGATAAATCTGATTAATTGGAAGGAGTTTTTAAAAATACCGGTTACTAGCCTTTTTGCCATGATTTTGAAAAAAAGTAACTTTATTCCGTTTCTGATTCCAGAATTCATAAGTACCATGGAACCGAGAAATGTATGGGTACCATGGAACTAAGAAATTATTTTCTGATAAATCTGGTTAATTAGAAGGAGCTGAAAAAATACCGGTTACAAGCCTTTTTACCATGATTTTTAAAAAATAGTAACTATTTTCTGTTTCTGATTCTAAAATTCATAAGTACCATGAAACCGAGAAATGTATGGGTACCATGGACCTAAGAAATTATTTTCTGATAAATCTGGTTAAATAAAAGGAGTTAAAAAAATACTGGTTACAAGCGTTTTAATCATGATTTTGAAAAAAAAGTAACTTTTTTTCGTTTCTGATTCCAGAATTCATAAGTACCATGAAACCGAGAAATGTATGGGTACCATGGAACGAAGAAATTATTTTCTGATAAATCTGATTAATTCCAAGGAGTTTTAAAAAATACCGGTTACTAGCCTTTTTACCATGATTTAAAAAAAATAGTAACTGTTTTCTGTTTCTGATTCTAAAATTCATAAGGACCATGGAACCAAGAAATGTATGGGTACCATGGAACGAAAAAATTCTTTTCTGATAAATCTGGTTAATTAGAAGGAGTTTTAAAAAATACCGGTTACCAGCCTTTTTACCATGATTTAAAAAAAATAGTAACTGTTTTCTATTTCTGATTCTAAAATTCATAAGGACCATGGAACCAAGAAATGTATGGGTACCATGGAACGAAGAAATTCTTTTCTGATAAATCTGGTTAATTAGGAGTTTAGTAAAAAATACCGATTACAAGCCGTTTTACCATGATTTCGAAAAAAAGTAACTTTTTTCCATTTCTAATTCCAGAATTCAAAGATACCACGGAACCGAGAAATGTATGAATACCATGGAACGAAGAAATTCTTTTCTGATAAATCTGGTTAATTAAGAGTTGTTTAAAAAATATTGCTTACAAGCCTTTTTTAAATGATTTTGAAAAAAAGTAACTTTTTTCCGTTTCTGATTCCAGGATTCATACGTACCATGGAACGAAGAAATTCTTTTCTGATAAATCTGGTTAATTAGAAGGAGTTTAAAAAAAACGACTGCCAGCTCTTTGGTAATAAGAGTGTCTAACGGAGGAAATCTTATCGTGGCTATATTCAGGCTCTTGCGCACGTTCTAAAAGTTTTATGATTTTACGTTCGAGCTCGTTTACGATCTCAGTGTGTACTCAACGGCCAGGATGGTCTTTGCTACTCTCTTCCTTGGTGTTGTGTCGACTCTTCTGTAGTTTGCCGTCTCGTTGTCTAGCACGATCTAACGAAACTACATAATCGATGCGTCCGCACTTTCCCAGTCTTCGATAACACCGTAGAACAGACTTCGGAGTATATAAGTACACGTACATGTGCACGTAGTTTACTGTGGAACTGTACTTCTCTAGGCTTCACCTAAAATCCACCTGCAAAGGAGTATCAACTGTATATACTCGAAAACGAGGCACTTATATGCTTATATATATTGTACATACGAAACTCGAGTGGGAGAGGAGAAGCTTGCATTTCTCTTGCTCATTTCATCTCGGACCGATGCACGAACTTACCCCCTTCGTTCTCCTGTTAGAGGAGACGCCATCGCAGATAATAGCAGCAATTTACGCTTTTGTGAGTAGGAAGTCTAGTTTGAAGACTCGTTTGAAGATCTTGCTTGTTGACTCTTTGGAATCTCCTGTGAAATAAATTACTTAACAACGTTAGTAAAAGTCAAAATTCGATATATTAAGGAGGTTAGAGCGCTCCACACTAGACAAATCAGTGCTAAATTTTTAAAAGCGTTTCTACAATTTCAGATGGTTTAATAATCTGCTCCAAGATGTTAATCACATAACAGCATTAGTTCTTGATATTCAAATGCATTCACAGCTGTCATATGAACAGTAAATCGATCAATATCTCCAAATTTCCGATGTCATGTTTTTTCATCCAGTTTTGTAAAAGGGTAAGCCGTAATATCAGTCCGATTATGACGAAACATAGCTCATTTTGATCAGTGGAAGATCCTTAATCGATTGACCGTCCGGATTTTCTATAGTATCAGGCGTTCAAAAGTTACAGCCATTTGTATACTTGATGTTAGGTTATGACAGGATAAACAAACGGTTGTATCTTTTGAACTACTAATACGATTTTGAAAAATAGACGGCCAATCGATAGAATATCTTTTAGTTAACAAAATGAGCTATTGGTCGCCATAATCGGACTGATATTACGGTTTATCCTTTTAAAAAACTGGATGAAAAAACATAACATCGGAAATTTGCAGATATTGATCGATTTACTGTTGATATCACAGCTGTGAATGTATTTGAATATCAAGAACTAATGCTGCTATGTGATTAACACCTTGGAACAGATTATTAAATCATCTGAAATTGTAGAAACGCTTTTAAAAATTTAGCACTGATTTGACTAGTGTGGAGCGCTCCAACCTGCTTAAAGAGAATTTAATGGGGTTGGGTTTTTCAAACAAAAGTCAGATGTCAGATGTTTTACACCCAAAAAAATCTATGGTCATTTCTACTATACACATGTTATCCTGAGAGGACAACAATATTTTTATGGTTACTGTAACAATAAATTATGTATCCAGAAGTTAACTACGGCACTATTCATTATTTTTATAGCAGTACTCACTTTATTTAGAAAGTTATCACATCTGTTTTTTTCAGTATAGTGTTCACTCAGTTGTAGCTGTTACTTGTTGAATCTTTAGAATCTCATGTGGAATATATTACTTGACAACGTTAGTACAAGTCAGAATTCGATATATTAAAGAGACATTAATGGGGTTGGATTTTTTTACCGGAAATCAGATGATGTCATTTGTAGCTCTTACTTGTTGAATCTTTAAAATCTCATGTGGAATATATTACTTGACAACGTTAGTACAAGTCAGAATTCGATATATTAAAGAGACATTAATGGGGTTGGATTTTTTTTACCGGAAATCAGATGATGTAATGTTCACTCGTTTGAAGATCTTGCTTGTTAACTCTTTGGAATCTTCTGTGGAATATATTACTTGACAACGTTAGTATTATTATCGTTTATTTGTGTAGAGGTTTTCACCTATTACAAAGGATGGTGGCGCATTTAACGCATATTACATCTTTAATCTTAATACTAATAGAAAATGAACAATAACACAGACCAAGGATAACTTATTTATATTACCTATCTTACCGAGATGACACATAATTAATCTCCTAGAGCGAAAGCACGCAACTTACATGCAGCTAGTATAAATAAAGCTATGTTTTGGGCTTGCGTAGCATCGACATCTTCTAGAGTAAGATAGAGATGGGGAAAGTTCAGGTACTGGGTCCTTACGTTGCTATATAATGGACATTCACATAGGAAATGCTCAAGGGTTTCTGGCTTGAGTAATGTACATACTTCGCATACAACACTATTGTCTAGTTTATAGAGCAGTTTCTTATATCTAAAGGTGGTCAAGCTACGACCTTCGAGGCGGCATTGCGCTACTAGTCTAATAAATGGGAGAGGAATGTCTGTAGTTAGGTACTTTTCGCATTGTAGTTCATTTAACTGTTTTATATGTTTATAGGCCGGATTATAAGTCGAGAGTAACGCTCGTACTGCATCTGATTGAAATTTTTTTTGTGCTATGTGGTCCAACAATGGTTTAGTTTGATTTGAGACTGATGCGTACGTCATGTTTACAAGAATCGACGAGAACCCAACCCTATCTAACAGTTCGCGCAGACTAGAGAACCAGTTATACTTTTCAACGTTCGTGTCTGAGAGATCCAATGCCACTAGCCGGTCCAAACAAATTCGAGGAAAACGCATCGGTCTCATTTCTAGAATTTTCAATAGAAAGTTTATGGCCCTTTTTACTAGTTGTACTGTTATGGTCGTGGAGCCCGTTTCCAGTCTGATCATATAACCCGGAGTGCTTGTTGGTACCGCAAGTAGTTTTTTATAAAAGTGGAGTTGTACTTTGTCTATATCATTGTAGTGGCGTATTCCCCATATATGAGATGCGTATAAAAGTGTGGAGGTTACAACGGTATTAAGCAGTTTAACTCGCGCTTCCCAATTATTGACTTTAGCGATCACCATAGGGCCCCATATGGTACCTAGGGCCATCATTGCTCTAGTCTTATAGTGTTCTGCTGCTACATTAAATAGGCCTGAACTTGTAAAAGGAACTCCCAGATACATATATTTCTTTACCACTTCGAGGGGTGTGCCATTATATCTTAATGGCCTTATTTTCTTTTTCCGCCCTGCCTTTTGAAATATCATGACTTTTGTTTTTCCTATATTTACTTCAAGTTTATTAGCGTCGCAATAGGACTTTAGGGTATCTAGCTTTCTTTGGAGTTCCAAGACGTCGTCTGCAATAAGGATAAGGTCATCGGCAAACAATAATAGTTCGATTTTTTCATTAATGTTTTCATGGCCATGTTCAATAAAATACCTATCTATATCCGCGAGTAGCAATGAAAATAAGGTTGGGCTCGCGGGGTCCCCCTGTAGGACACCCTGCGTTGCGCTTATCTCTTCAGTCTTATGATTCGCATCCAGCTTAACTTTAAACGTCGCTGACCTATAAAGATTTTGGAGCACCTTGATAATTTTTGTACTAACTCCCGTAGCGTATAATTTATCCCAGAGAATTCCATGGCTCACTGAATCAAATGCTCGTCTAAAATCAATGAAAGCCGCAAAAAGCTTCCCTCCTGGTTTCGCTAGAGCTAGTCCTATTTTCGCAGTCAGCGTAAATATATTGTCATCGCATGAGCGTCGGCTCCTAAACCCTGATTGCGCTTCTGGCAGGATACCGTACATCTCAATCCATGTATTTAATCGTCTCGAGATTACCCCAGTGAACAATTTGGCGAGCGTGTTTGCAAGAGCAATACCCCTGTAATTGAGCGGGTCGCACTTATCTCCTTTATTTTTATAAAAAAGTATAATTTCGGATTTACTCCAATCCGACGGAATCAATCCAGTGGATAGTACGCGATTAAACAGCACCGCGATATACTCAATCCAGTCACTCGGAAGAGCCTTGAGTAGCTCATAGGTAACTCCGTCCGGACCCGGAGATTTATTTGGCTTAGCCCACCTTATTGCATTTCTAATTTCGTCAATTGTGATTTCTCTATCCATTATTGGATTGTTAAGCTCCAGAAAAACTCTAGGGTTGGGATCTCGCGGAGGTAAGAGTAGATTATAAAATTCTTGCCATTCTGCTATGGGAATTATACAACGGGTAAATGCTTTCTTTTTAAGTTTTTTATAAGTTTTCCAAAATGACTCAGAGTCCTTGACATTAGAGAGCGCCTTTTGGACTGTTAGTAAATAGTTACTTTTTTTCGATTCGATAAGTTTTACGTATTCTTTCCGTGCATCTATAAAAGCATTTTTAATCATCTCGGAATCTTCAATTTTCTTGTTTCTTACCCAGCGACGGTAATAGCTATTCATTGCTTTCCTAGCCTCATGACAATCATGGTCAAACCACGGCTTATTTGGCTTGCATATTTTCTTGGGCTTGTGTACCATGCCTAAATCTCCTGCAACCGTCCAAATTGAGTCTACAATGGTGCTATTAAGAGAATCCACTGAATCGTCATTCCGTGTTTGCGGCAAGGCGACCGTCATGGCACTTGTATAATCATCTTGTGCATCTTGGTTCCATTTCAATTTCGGGGGAGGCAAGGTATCTCTTTCCGCGGCTTGTTCAATTAATGAATTGCAGTATTTTATTTGTAACTGAATCGGTAAGTGGTCTGAGGTGCCTTCGTTAATCACAAAAAAATCACTACTGATTTCAAGTCCCAGCATATTGGTCCATACAAAGTCTATTATTGTATTACCATTTCCCCAGTATGTAAATTCGCCCGCACTATCCGATCGCGACCTTCCGTTTACCGTTATTAGCCCTAGTTCTTCAAAGCATTCAAGCAAATCTCGGCCATTATTATTAATCTCTGTATCACGGGACTGCCTAGCCCCCGTAAATTGCATGCCCTCCATCTGAAATGTATCAAGTTGGTTGCGATCTCCAATCCTGGCATTAAAATCGCCTCCTACTATCAGAGGTAATTGAAACTTTTCCAATAGTTCAAAGAGATAGTCGCTTAGGAACTTTAGTCTATCCTTATAAAAGTGATTTCGCAGATATACGCTAACTAGTATGAACCTTTCTTCCGCTACATGAAATTCACCTGATATCCACATATTACTAATATCTAATATAGTGTATTTTGAGATTCTTTGTTTATTTATCAGAATCCCTAGGCCGCCGCTTGCTCTGCCTCTCATATAGTCTTTTGATGCTTTACTTATTATTGTTTCATAATTCTCTAAGTGCTTTGGTAAACTTAATCTTTCACCCATGAACCACGTTTCACTAACGCAAATTAAAGCTGCCTCCTTCCACACTGCATTATTACTTGTTACAATATTTTCTAAGAAAGTTTTCAGCCCATGGACGTTCCAAAATAGTATATTCGTGCTCGTTATTTGGTCTTTAAATGCTAGACTTGATCTATGATTTGTGGAAACTTTTACATTTTCTTTTGGCAAATTACTTTTGATACCTGAAATGTCTGTAGTCTCGTCCTGGCTAGGGTAATCTGTGGCTTCATATACTGTTAAGGATTTTGTATTAAGCAATGTATCGCAAATTGGTGAGTAAGCAGTGGGTGAGCCTATGATGTTGATCGTCTCTGTTGTATCCTTGTCTTCATTGTTCTTGGGTTTCCTGCTGTCTAGGACGTCGTTCCCAATACTGCTGCGATATTCTGGACACCTGTGTGGATTGGGTGTGCGTTCCACTCTCTCTCCGAAACTTCTCCACTAAGCCTGTGCCTACTTTCCAGATATACAGATTTTCGTTTATCCAGAGCTTCCTGTAGCCGATTTTCACTTTTGCTCCTTGGTCTTCCTTTTCTCTAGCAATTTTCAGAATCTTTCTCTGAACCTCTCTTTCTTCCAGTGTCATATCGTGATTAATTGATATTGATGATCCAGCTAGCTTTTTTTTGTTGATCATCAGCTTCTTTTTCACCTCAGCACTCTCGAACTTGACTATAATGAAGTTGACTTTTCCAGCTTTTACAAAGGGTTTGATTTCCTTAATATCACCAGAAATGTACAATTCTGTAGCAAGCAGGTCTTTTACCGCTGCCTGCACGTCACTCTCTTGAACTTCCAAGCCTCGAATGATGACACTATTTCTTTTCTCTTCGCGTTCACGTACCTCGCTTTTCCTTTCTAGTTTTGAAATTCTCTCTTTCAACAAATCATTCTCAGCCTCCAGTTGTAACATTTTCGCTTGGCATTCTTCGCTTGCCATAATGGATCTGTCCATAGATTCCTTGATACCATTATAGTCTCGTTTTATTTCCTGCACATCTGAGGTTAGGTTTCGTAGCAATCGCATGATCTCCTCGAGACCCTTTGTGTCTGCTGCCGTTGTATCATGAGCTGTGTTCACCGGAGAATTCGCATTTATATCTTTCTTGTTGTTGTTCGTTTTTGATTTGTCGTTTTGCGGACTTTTTCTCTGCATATGATCAGTGATCTTTCCTCCTGCCTTATTTGCTGCCGCTTGGCGTGTAGAATCCTTGCCCACCATGTTGAGTTTCGGCGAGGCTAACCTCACTTTCCTCGGCTCAATGAAAATTACTTGGCTTCGTTGATATTTTGAATGTACCTCGTGAATAACTCTTGTGTGTGTGCTAAATGTCTTTGGCTTAGAGATTCGAATTACCAAACTTAATTAAAACTCAGATGTTACAAGATATTTGCAATTATTTTGCGATGCAGCCAAGGTGCGTAGCGTATAGTGCGCGCAGCGCCACCAATCTCCCGACAACGTTAGTAAAAGTTATAATTCGATACATTAAAGAGAATTTAATGGGGTTGGATTTTTTGACCGAAAATCAGATGATGTAGTTTTTATTCGTTTGAAGCTCTTGCTTGTTGACTCTTTGGAATCTTCTGTGGAATATATTACTTGACAACGTTAGTAAAAGTCAGAATTCAATATATTAAAGAGAATTTAATGGGGTTGGGTTTTTTGACCGGAGATCAGATGATGTAATGTTTACTAGTTTGAAGCTCTTGCTTGTTGACTCTTTGGAATCTTCTATGGAATATATTACTTGACAATGTTACTAAAAATCAGAATTCAATATATTAAAGATAAATTAATGGGGTTGGGTTTTTTGACTGGAAATCAGATGATCTAGTGTTCAATCGTTTGAAGATCTTGCTTGTTGACTCTTTGGAATGGTCTGTGGAATATATTACTTGACAACCTTAGTAAAAATCAGAATTCAATATATTAAAGAGAAATTAATGGGGTTGGATTTTTTTACCGGAAATCAGATGATATAGTGTTCAATCGTTTGAAGATCTTGCTTGTTGACTCTTTGGAATCTTCTGTGGAATATATTACTTGACAACGTTAGTAAAAGTCAGAATTCGGTATATTAAAGAGAATTTAATGAGTTCGGGTTTTTCGACCGGAAGTCGGATCTTGTAGGTATAAAATACTTTGATGTACAGTTTAGGCAGAAAAAATATACGACAACGTAGAAAAATGTTGTCAATAACACTTTCTTGTATTAATTCACTGAATCCACAAGAAAATTTGATCGACAACACTTTTCTGTAATTGCATATTTTTTCGGTAAATAAATATTGCGCAATATTTATATCATAGGACATCAAATAATCCAACACTTTTAAATATTTGTCAAGGACTAAAAGCTCTTCTGAGTCTTCTTTACTACTACCAAGTACAGGAAGAAAAATAAACACCATAAAAAGATAACTCCAGATGAAAAAATATATATTGTATATAGAAAAGCTAAATTTCTATCAGAATCCACGTGTCTCTTTAAATGTATTCAGATTCGAGTGCAGTTGAGCGTATAAACTATTGACTTTTCGATCGCGACGAGGTAGAATTCTCGTTATCGTTATTTACCGAAAGTACATACACGGATTGATCTCGTGTAGTTGTACTTATCGGGAGAGCATTAAATCTCAACCCTCTTGAGGTCAACCCACCTCCTATCGTTATCGATATATTTCGAACGCTCTACGAGGTCCGTACAGGTCGAACTAGAATGCTATTTACTGGGCAGCTATACAGGTAAGTACTGCGGGCATCGTATTGTTCGACAACTAAGAATATAGAACACGCCGTTAAGAATCCCTCTGGTTGTATACTACTATTGCTCTCCGGGTCATGTTTCTCAGTGGCGATGAGGGAGAAGCGACTTCCATGGAATTGATCCAAGGGCTCCAGCGAACAGATCCTGTCTATGGCTTCAGTTGCTGGAATTGAAATTCCAGCCGGAACAATTCTTTGCAAATCTCTGTGTAACCGTACGTTTCGCATTCCGCTCGCTTTCTTTCGCGACATCTATTTTCTTGAATAGAAATATTTAGCAATCCCTGGAAATTTTGTCAATCTCTATTTAAATCACTGGATAATTACAAGCCTGACTACACCCAGAAAAAAAGATCTAGACTGGAAGTTTTTAATCATAAACTCATCATCGATATTTAATATACAATTGTGGTATAAAATTCTTGTACTTTTCCAGTAAAATTAAAGCAAATTATTAAAATTCAAGTACTTTTACTGTGAAATTGAAGTAAATTATTGAATGTGCTATACCATACATTAATTTTACATTTCACTTGTATAATAAATTTAATATACTAGTTTATGAATAAATACTTCCAGTAAAAGTACACTAAATTTCAAGTAGATTTTATTTACAGTGTAGACTGAATAACATTTTAATTGATGTAAATTAATTTTCTTATTCGAATGCCGGACTAATTTAGGGATGTATTTATTTTAAGTAAATTATTTTATTTCAGTTGAGTAATTAACATAAAATAAATATGTTTTCGATTTAAATACATTTTTTTTATCATGCTCAGCATAAATATGGGGGAATATAATTATTAGGAAAAAATTGAAAATTAAGATAAAAAAAGTAATAAATTTTTCCCTGGCCATTTTTTCCGAATTATTTATTTCATTTTATCTTTTGGAAATGTGATGAAATCCGCTAGGGAAGAAATCCAAAGTGGCAACTCCGATTCTTAAGCAGGAAAAAATGTATTAATTTTTTATTTCAATTTTCAATTTTTTGCTGCCTAAGAATTGGAGGTGCAACTTTGGAATTTTTTTCTCAGAATCTTCATACAATGCGAAACACTTTGTAAAATTAAGACCGGAATCAAAGATGCTTTTTTCGTAAAAAAAATTATTTATCGCTTTTTTTTTGCGAAAAATTGACTTTCTTCCGTTGGAAAAATTATGATTTTAATATCACTCGAAAGTAGATGGAAAATTAAAAAGTTAATGTTCTTAAGAATTTTTTGAGAGTCTAATATTTTCTGAGATATAGTGATATTTAAATAAAAACGTAAATCCTGAACGGCGCCCTTTAAAAATCTGAAAAAAATCACAAACACCCATCTCAAATAGTACAACAAACTGGCAAATTTAGAAAAATATCCGGGAGGTCGACCGAAAAAAGTGGCCCAGTTGATAAAGAATGCCTCATATATGAATTTAGTGAATTTAACTAGACTAGAAGACGACCATCGCTTCACCATAATTCACCGCAAAACGAGGCAGTCATTTTTGTGAAAAAAAACCAAAGTATTTTGTAAACGACTTTTAAAACGGCTGTCGTTAAAATGTCTACTCAATCGTTTCGTCGGTCAATGGTATCGGATATTTCAAGGACAGTCGTTTTAACAGTCGTTTTGAAAAATCTTCGTTTTTTTATATCATAAAACCGACTGAGTCGTTTTTACGTTTAATCGATGTGAATAGACCTGTAGTAAAAAAAATAACTGTCATTACGTGATGATATTGACTTTTACATGTCAATTATCATAATGTAGTGACATGCAGCTTTTTATTTTAACTAGTGTTACTTTTAGTGTTTTCTAATTCTAACTCGGTCACTTTAACACCCGAATTCGTTCATATCAGTTTTGACATTTGGCATAAAATAAAAATTCCAATGCATGAACTTGAATCTCATTTTACTGGAGAGTAAAGAGGAAATGACGTTACATCCGATTTGTAACTAGTATTAATTTACTTTGCAATCTCTCTTTATTATTGTGTCGATAAGTTCCGGTAAATAAGTATTTCTTCAAAGAACTGTATTGATTAAAAAAGATTATTAAAATGGTCTCAGTGATTACTGTCATTATTTAAGGTAGTTAGCATATTAATTCATTAATTCATGAGATATAGTTTACAATACAATTTGTTTTGTAATTATGATTACATAATAATAATATGTAGTGATTATAAAATAGAGTGTAAACATTTGAATAGCTGAAAAAAATACTAATTTTAGCTCTAATATTGCAAGAAATAGTGGAAAAAATGGAAGAAATAAGTAATGCATTACTTTTTTTTCCATTTTTTCAAAAGGATTACCGTGAATTTTTATTGAATTATTATAATTTTTGCAGCCATTCCAAAGTTAAATCGTCATATTACAATCGCTACATGTTATTATTATAAAATCATAATTATAGAGCTAATCGTATCATCATCACTATTTCTATAAGTATTAGGCATTTACAACTCTGCTCTGTGGCAATCCTTAAAAAAGGTACAAAATAAAATGAACATAAACTCAATTTGTATTTTAGAGCAAACAAAAAAGAACGTCGCTTAGTTAATTTACTTAAAATAAAGTTAAGTTGAAACATCTCTAAAAAATAATTTTAAAAAGAGCAATAGTACAAATATTTTGGATGAATTTTATCAAATTATACTTTCATATAATAGTATATTCATAATTTTATAATTACAGATTTCATATAAATGCGTAGATATTAAAACCGAAAGGCATTTTAAACACATGTTTTATTCATATATTGTCTTTTTTAGTCACATATTGCCTTCGAGGCGTTCTGTAAGGACCATTTTGGATCGAGACTACTGCAAAAAAGAAACTGGAAAGAAAAATAGAAGGAATGGATAGAGCGACTTATTTTCGTAACAAAACCTAGTGCAAATGCAAATTCGTCTCTAACGAACACGAGGACCAGGAAGTATTCGTATCGAGATACGAATTTTAATAAGCATCCAAAGCTCTTGCTTTCCCAATCTTTAGCCCTTTTTTTTACTTTTCTCTTGTTCATACGACCTGCTGTAACTCTCGAACGCGGAGAGGCGGATTTATCGTCAATACCAAGAGTTCTCCGAATATTCCCTTCGAATCGAAACCCCTGGGCGTAGCAGTCATGTTTATTCAATGCTCTTGTTTCAGGCGTGCCCGTACTCTTAATTGCGTGGGATTTGCACGGATTGCTTGTCTACGACTCGTACACTGCCACCATCCAACGCTAAATGCGCGTCCCTTCGAATTTCCCTTTACTTTTGCTTTCTTTTATTTTTGTTTATCGATTCTTCCCAATGGAATATGAAGGACCCATTGGAAATAATGAGAGTTCGAATATGCCGAGAACGGCAATAATAATATAATACTTATATTGTTAAACGATATTCATCCACTTTGTACATATATATATATATTGTACTCTATATTATAAAAAGATTTCATGGGACGGAAAATTACCACACCCTTAACGAGTTAATCTCTCGACTATAATATGCGAATGATTCTTATTTAACCATTTTTCATTAACCCAATTTGTTTATTAATTACACTCATTTTTTCAGTACGGAATTTTTCAATTTTTAGATTTTTATTATGTTTTTAAAAAGGTATTTTGTAAGATTAAAATCGACATTGACTTGGTTGCTAAATGTATTGTGGTATATATTTATATTGTTTGTCGGTTGATCAATAGTAATTTATTCATTTTTAAAACTACTTACACGAAGCTTATGAATTATTATCCAAGCCACTAATTCATTTGAGTTGTGCTTTAAGCGCTAATACAGTTGTATTTACCAACGAGTTTATTTAACCATTTTTCATTTACCCTATTTGTTTATTAATTGCACTCATTTTTTCACTCCGGAATTTTTCAATTTTTAGATTTTTATTAAATTTAAAAAAATGTATTTTGTAAGATTAAAATCAGCATTGACTTGGTTGCTAAATTTATGTTGGTATATATTTATATTTGTTGTTGGTTGATCAATAATAATTTATTCATTTTCAAAACTACTTGCACGAAGTTTATGAATTATTATCGAAGCCACTAATTCATTTGAGTTGTGCTTTAAGCGCTAGTACAGTTGTATTTACCAAAGAGTTTATTTAACCATTTTTAATTTACCCAATTTATTTATTAATTGCACTCATTTTTTCAGTCTGGAATTTTTTAATTTTTAGATTTTTATTAAATTTAAAAAAATGTATTTTGTAAGATTAAAATCGGCATTGACTTGGTTGCTAAATGTATGTTGGTATATATTTATATTTGTTGTTGGTTGATCAATAGTAATTTATTAATTTTCAAAACTACTTGCACGAAGTTTATGAATTATTATCCAAGCCACTAATTCGTTTGAATTGTGCTTTAAGCGCTAGTATAGTTGTATTTACCAACGAGTTTATTTAACCATTTTTCATTTACCCAATTTGTTTATTAATTGCACTCATTTTTTCAGTATGGAATTTTTCAATTTTTAGATTTTTATTAAATTTAAAAAAATGTATTTTGTAAGATTAAAATCGGCATTGACTTGATTGCTAAATGTATGTTGGTATATATTTATATTTTTTGTTGGTTGATCAATAGTAATTTATTCATTTTCAAAACTACTTGCACGAAGTTTATGAATTATTATCCAAGCCACTAATTTATTTGAGTTGTGCTTTAAGCGCTAGTACAGTTGTATTTACCAACGAGTTTATTTAACCATTTTTCATTTACCCAATTTGTTTATTAATTGCACTCATTTTTTCAGTACGGAATTTTTGAATTTTTAGATTTTTATTAAATTTAAAAAAAAAGTATTTTGTAAGATTAAAATCGGCATTGACTTGCTTGCTAAATGTATGTTGGTATATATTTATATTTGTTGTCGATTGATCAATAGTAATTTATTCATTTTCAAAACTACTTGCACGAAGCTTATGAATTATTATCCAGGCCACTAATTCATTTGAGTTCTGCTTTAAGCGCTATTACAGTTGTATTTACCAACGAGTTTATTTAACCATTTTTCATTTACCCAATTTGTTTATTAATTGCACTCATTTTTTCAGTCTGGAATTTTTCAATTTTTAAATTTCTATTAAATAAAAAAAAAATTATTTTGTAAAATTAAAATCGGCATTGACTTGGTTGCTAAATGTATGTTGGTATATATTTATATTTGTTGTTGGTTGATCAATAGTAATTTATTAATTTTCAAAACTACTTGCACGAAGTTTATGAATTATTATCCAAGCCACTAATTCGTTTGAATTGTGCTTTAAGCGCTAGTATAGTTGTATTTACCAACGAGTTTATTTAACCATTTTTCATTTACCCAATTTGTTTATTAATTGCACTCATTTTTTTCAGTCTGGAATTTTTCAATTTTTAGATGTTTATTAAATTTAAAAAAATGTATTTTGTAAGATTAAAATCGGCATTGACTTGATTGCTAAATGTATGTTGGTATATATTTATATTTGTTGTCGGTTGATCAATAGTAATTTATTCATTTTCAAAACTACTTGCACGAAATTTATGAATTATTATCCAAGCCACTAATTCATTTGAGTTCTGCTTTAAGCGCTATTACAGTTGTATTTACCAACAAGTTTATTTAACCATTTTTCATTTACCCTATTTGTTTATTAATTGCACTCATTTTTCCAGTCTGGAATTTTACAATTTTTCAATTTTTAGATTTTTATTAAATTTAAAAAAATGTATTTTGTAACATAAAAATCGGCATTGACTTGGTTGCTAAATGTATGTTGGTATATATTTATATTTGTTGTTGGTTGATCAATAATAATTTATTCATTTTCAAAACTACTTGCACGAAGTTTATGAATTATTATCCAAGCCACTAATTCATTTGAGTTGTGCTTTAAGCGCTAGTACAGTTGTATTTACCAAAGAGTTTATTTAACCATTTTTAATTTACCCAATTTGTTTATTAATTGCACTCATTTTTTCAGTCTGAAATTTTTCAATTTTTAGATTTTTATTAAATTTAAAAAAATGTATTTTGCAAGATTAAAATCGACATTCACTTGTTGCTAAATGTATGTTGGTATATATTTATATTTTTGTCGGTTGATCAATAGTAATTTATTCATTTTCAAAACTACTTGCACGAAGTTTATGAATTATTATCCAAGCCACTAATTCATTTGAGTTGTGCTTTAAGCGCTAGTACAGTTGTATTTACCAAAGAGTTTATTTAACCATTTTTAATTTACCCAATTTGTTTATTAATTGCACTCATTTTTTCAGTCTGAAATTTTTCAATTTTTAGATTTTTATTAAATTTAAAAAAATGTATTTTGCAAGATTAAAATCGACATTCACTTGTTGCTAAATGTATGTTGGTATATATTTATATTTTTGTCGGTTGATCAATAGTAATTTATTCATTTTCAAAACTACTTGCACGAAGTTTATGAATTATTATCCAAGCCACTAATTCATTTGAGTTGTGCTTTAAGCGCTAGTACAGTTGTATTTACCAAAGAGTTTATTTAACCATTTTTAATTTACCCAATTTGTTTATTAATTGCACTCATTTTTTCAGTCTGGAATTTTTCAATTTTTAAATTTCTATTAAATTTAAAAAAAATTATTTTGTAAGATTAAAATCGGCATTGACTTGATTGCTAAATGTATGTTGGTATATATTTATATTTGTTGTCGGTTGATCAATAGTAATTTATTCATTTTCAAAACTACTTGCACGAAGTTTATGAATTATTATCCAAGCCACTAATTCATTTGAGTTGTGCTTTAAGCGCTAGTACAGTTGTATTTACCAAAGAGTTTATTTAACCATTTTTAATTTACCCAATTTGTTTATTAATTGCACTCATTTTTTCAGTCTGGAATTTTTCAATTTTTAGATTTTTATTAAATTTAAAAAAATGTATTTTGCAAGATTAAAATCGACATTCACTTGTTGCTAAATGTATGTTGGTATATATTTATATTTTTGTCGGATGATCAATAGTAATTTATTCATTTTCAAAACTACTTGCACGAAGTTTATGAATTATTATCCAAGCCACTAATTCATTTGAGTTGTGCTTTAAGCGCTAGTACAGTTGTATTTACCAACGAGTTTATTTAACCATTTTTCAATTACCCAATTTGTTTATTAATTGCACTCATTTTTCCAGTCTGGAATTTTACAATTTTTCAATTTTTAGATTTTTATTAAATTTAAAAAAATGTATTTTGTAAGATAAAAATCGGCATTGACTTGGTTGCTAAATATATGTTGGTATATATTTATATTTGTTGTTGGTTGATCAATAATAATTTATTCATTTTCAAAACTACTTGCACGAAGTTTATGAATTATTATCCAAGCCACTAATTCATTTGAGTTGCACTTTAAGCTCTACAGTACAGTTGTATTTACCAACGAGTCGTGCATATACAACTATACGCGCGAGATATTCTGTAGTTGTTTGTCTTAAAGTTATATGTCCGTAAAATCGTAGGGAAACGATTTGGCGCTGGCAAAGTTTCTACGTGCCGAAATCTCGCGTACTGCGGATAAGTTAAATTTATCTTCCGGCCAGAAGCAAAAGCTCTACAAGCATACCGAAATTCAGCCACCCCCTTTCTGATTCGTCCTATCGCAAGAACCACAAGCTCCGAGACATCTTTATCGGAAAATTTTGCGAACGCTGGTCCGTATCCAATTGAGATTGCCGTGGAATTGGAAACCATCAATCGAAAGGGACAATACCGTCCAGGACGAACCTTTTTTTACTGACCGGTGACCCACACCCCCACCTTTCTTCCGGATAGTTTACTGCACGGGCCGTATAAACTTTCGGCTTTGTAAGAAGCCCTCTAATAAATATAAATGGCGGAAATTGCCCGTATATACTCGAGGGCTTCCTTCTCTTTTATCTTTGCCGAAGATCTCTCTAATTAGAGGGTCCAGGGATACCGGAAGAGAGCCGGGACTGAAACGCCAGAGGCAGTCCTTATCTACAAGAAAGAAGAGACATAAATCGAAACAAAACATGTATGCACTGTTAAAAAGAACAAAAGTTTTAATGAATAAACTCGTAATCTAAATAAAGTACAATTGTGGTATAAAATTAATGTACTTTTTGCGGAAAAAGGAAATTATTAAAATTCAAGTACTTTCACTGTAAAATTAAAGTAAATCATTGAATGTGCCATACATTAATTTTACATCATATACACTTGTATATTAAATTTAATATACCGCGTTATGCATTAAAACTTCCACCACTTGTACATTAAATTTCAAGGAGATTCTTTTTACAGTGTGGCTGTGAGGAAGATAAAAGTAATAACGTTCATGTTGTGCAAGACAAGCACTAAAACATCGTACTAAAAAATTAGTATTTTCTGAAAAAAGGTGAAACTTTACTTAAATCGAGTAGATGACATTAAACGAAAAATTCATCGTTATGGAAATTATCACCAGAAACGTGAGAGTATCAAGGGAATGTTCGTGCATTTATTCAAAGTTTATGTATTTTTCATCGCTCAACAAAAATATACCATTATTTAAAAACTATTCAACACAATTTCTTTAACTTGTTCCGAAATTATTGAACCGCTCCTCATAAAATCACGAAAGAAAAGCACTGGAATTCACGAAGTTGCAATCGAAAAAAATATTAAATTGAATTCAATCATGATAACTTTTATTTTTTCCCCAAAAACAACTGTCAAAATTGCAAAAAAATAAAATAAACGCTGAATGGAAATTTCTTAAATTTTGCAACAAACAATTTTTCGAAAATAATAAAAATTACTTTCCAAACGAACAAACAAAAAGAATCTGAAAATTGTTTTCCTGTTCAGTGACGAAAAAATTCAAGTACTTTCACTGTAAAATTAAAGTAAATCATCGAATGCGCCATACATTAATTTTACATCGTGTACACTTGTATATTAAATTTAATATACCGCGTTATGCATTAAAACTTCCACCACTTGTACATTAAATTTCAAGGAGATTCTTTTTACAGTGTGGCTGTGAGGAAGATAAAAGTAATAACGTTCATGTTGTGCAAGACAAGCACTAAAACATCGTACTAAAAAATTAGTATTTTCTGAAAAAAGGTGAAACTTTACTTAAATCGAGTAGATGACATTAAACGAAAAATTCATCGTTATGGAAATTATCACCAGAGACGTGAGAGAATCAAGGGAATGTTCGTGCATTTATTCCAAAGTTTATGTATTTTTCATCGCTCAACAAAAATATACCATTATTTAAAAACTATTCGATACAATTTCTCCGACTTGTCCCGAAATCATTGAACCGCTCCTCATAAAATCACGAAAAAAATCCACTTGAATTCACGAATTTGCAATCAAAAAAATATTAAATTTAATTCAATCACGATAACTTTTATTTTTTTCCCAAAAACAACTGTCAAAATTGCAAAAAATAAAAATAAACGCTGAAAGAAAATTTTTTAAATTTTACAACAAACAATTTTTCGAAAATAATAAAAATGACTTTCCAAACAAACAAAATGAATCTGAAAGTTGTTTTTCTGTCCAGTGACGAAAAAGCACTGAATGAGATTCTTTTGGTTTGGTTATTTTGAAGGTCATTTTTATTACTTACGAATTTTTTTTTGTGCAAAAAACAACTTCTATTCAGCTATTATTTTTGTTGTCACTTTAACAGCTGTTGTAATTGCTCGTTATGATGTCACATTCTTCAGATCGTTCTGTCGATAAGCTATATTTCCGCTTAATGACTATTTCGTTTCAAGTAATTTTATATGATTTATGGCGACGTTAAATTGAATGTTATATGTTAAAAAATCAAACTATGAAGTGGGATTTATATATAGTTTTATAGCTGTGAATGGCAGTTTTGTTTTCAGCTGAAAAAAAATCTATAAAATCAACGCATCCTTGAGAATAAAAAAGAGAAAAGAAATACACACGTTAGTTGTCTCCTCCTTCTATTATAACATTCTATATACATGGACACGACAAAACAGTAGCTCGATCTTTAATTAAAACATTTTCTCTCCACTTGAAATTCGGATTACAATTTTTGTTACCGATCGAGTAGTTTCACATTCTCTTCCAAAATATCGTTCTTCAGATAACTATAATTGCAAAAAAAAATGGCTGAATCATTCCAAAACAAATTTATCCGCCGCAATTGATTTTTCGAATAAAATACGAAAACGATTAAGTGCGAAATTCTGAACCGTTTTCGTCTTTTAGTTTTTGGTACCGACCGAATATTTGGCATCATCTCGAATCCCTTTTTTTCCTACTAATCCTTGATTGCAATTATAGAGATGTGAAAATATCGGTATTTTTATTTTCGGTAAAATGACCGTAAAAATACTGTACTTTTACCGTATTTTACCGTCATTTTTTTTTTTCTATAAACTTTGTGTTGTGAAAATACGTTCACGAAAAATGCTCATAAATTTGACCAGCGACAAATTTTTTTGGTAAATTTACCGTAAGAAATAATAAACTTCGTCTATATAGTTGTGAAATTACCGGTAACAAATTTTTTGGTAAAATTACCGGTAACAAATTTTTTGGTAAAATTACCGGTAACAAATTTTTTGGTAAAAATACCGTAAAATTTTTTCGTAAATTCAGTGTATCTTAACGAGATTTTAAATCCCGATGGGTCCGTATGTTTTTATTACCCAATGTGGTAATTTTTAAAGCGCACAAGCTTAATCAACACAATATATAATACTGTAACGGGAAATCGTTACTCTAATATCAGAATTAAAGTAACGAAATGTCGACGTTACTTCAATTTTTCAATTAGAGTAACGAAAAGCTTAAAAAGTCCAAAATTTCGTTTCTCTTAAAAATGTGAAAAATTAGACATTTACCGACCCGACTAACGTAGATTCCCATAGCCAGCTGATGCTTTGGCGGTAAAAACTCTACTACGTCTGAGCTTCGCGAAATAGTTCAGATCGACACATCCCAACGTCGTATACTTTGTCACTCGTATTATATCCTCAACAAAAACAAACAAACAACACAAGATACAAGTGACAACGATACACCGGCATTCTAACGTTTAATTACCACAAATAAAGTACAGTTGTGAAAATTGTACCACGTGAAAAGGTAACAACGATGTCTCAAGGAAAAAGTAAGCACAAGTTTACACATTTAATAATAAAAAATCTCTCCAACACCCAAAAGTTTACATGAATATTATCAGCCCAAAATTCTCACTTTAGTGACTAAATGGCCCATAGAATTTATTACCAATGCAGATATTAATTCAATTGTCAGACTCCGGAGGTGGACACCGATCTCATCGTGGTCACAATCACTACAGATACAAAAATAAGCTCAATATTGACGACAACAAAAAGGATGGCTTAGAGCAAGTGGATGAGAACAGCGTTGTCATCAAACAATTCAGAGGCTACGCAGCTGAGCTTGATAAGAAGCACGACCGCTACGAACGTATCGTAAAGCTTTGCAGAGACATAACGATCGAGAGCAAGAGAATAATATTTCTCTTGCACACATTGGACAAAGATAGCAAGAGAGACGCCGTCTTGGGAGAGGCTAAAACCAGACTGGATAATCTCACTAAAACACTCTTCAAGAATATCGCCAGTGAATTGGACGGCCAAGATCCTTATCAATATTTGAGAGCGTACAGAGGCGGTTTACAGGAATTTGTCGAAGCTGTGACTTTCTATCAGTATCTAAAAGACACGAGTATAGAAGATTGGACGCATCTGGAAAAAAGCTTGATGTACACTTTGCCACCGAAGAGCCAAAGCGAGGATGAAGAAAAACCAGCTGAATCAACAACGATTGCGACTCTAGTCGCTCCCAACGAATACATACTCGGAATTGCTGATCTCACTGGCGAATTGATGCGCAAATGCATCAACAATTTGGCGAGCGGTGATATAGCGAGTTGCTATCAAACGTGCAATTTTGTGCGAGATATGTACAAAGGATTTCTCGGATGTGTTGGTGTATCCGTTAAAGAGATACACAAGAAATTGTACACGCTTAAGCAGAGTTTGATAAAAATGGAGAACGTTTGTTACACGATTAAAGTACGAGGGTCTGAGATACCGAAACACATGCTCGCGGATGTGGCGATCGTGGCATCCGAAGATTATCCTGCAGAGGACGATGAGGGCTACCAGGTTTACTAAAACCACCTACGCTACCTACTTAAAATATCTTTTATACTCAAATAACTTACGACAAAGATCTCATTGAACTCATGATTTTCAAACATTCGTTACGAGACTTTTTAACATTTAAGTCATAATATAATAACATTTAATATAAAAAAATATATATATACTGATACATTTGAACTTTGAGACTTAACATTTATGGTAGAATTTTTTGTTATGTTGGAAAATACGTCATTTATCGTCGTAATCACTCGTCCCGTCGAAATCACTTTTATCGTCGTATTCGCTGAGGTAATCGTCCGACGTACCGTCGTAAAGAGATGGCTCGTATTCAGACTCGTCTACCGATTCTTCCGCGGACGAATGTTCCGTCCCAGAGGCATCGTCGGGAGCTCTTACGCGTACAGGTGTTTGAGCGCGACTTCGGCGATTTTTCGTATGTTTAAAATCTCGTTTGTGCTGAGGATTCTTTCGATAACATCGCACACCATAAGGACACTCCGGTCTTGGGTCGGGAATATCATAATCTGGGTCACCCGGATGACTAAAACGTGCTCGGTGATCCGAGTTTCGCCTGTAAATCAAAAAGCAACTTAGTCTCCCATAAAACATTTTTTTTCTCCAATATTCGCTATACACTGTAAAAAATTTCATTATGCGAATTAACATACTCTTGTGGGAAGTTTTTATGTATAAACATTAGGGCTGTTCAAAAAAACATAATTTTCTTATAACCGGCGGCTCCTGAAATGCTGTATTGTTTATCACAAAAAAAATGTTTTCGCGAAAGCTAGCAGTTGTGCGATGATATTAAGTACTGCCGCATCAAGGCCAAAATGCATGAAAAGCGGCGATTTTTATAAATTTTTTTTATTACGTGGTGAAGCGCTCATGGAGATTGTGGTTGTTTTCGATAGACTATGAAATTGTGTAAAGGCAGAAACATTTTCGATAATATTTAGTACTGCCGCATCGACATTGAAGTTACCAAAATCAAAAAATTAAATCCTTTAAAACATTGAAATATTCGTCTGCTCATCGACTATTTCGTGCGATTTCAAATAAAAAAATGGCTCTTGAAACGGGGTCATGTATGATCATAATCATGATGATGATAAGCGATTTTTGAATTTTGGGAAACTGCGATATCGATGCGGCAGTACTAAATTTGATCATACAGGACTCCCGTTTCATGAGCCATTTTGTCATTTGAAAACGCGCGAAATAGTCGATAAGCAGATGAATGTTTCAATGTTTTAAAGGATTTCATTTTTTATTTTGTTAACTTCAATGTCGATGCGGCAGTACTAAACATTATCGGACATGTTTCTGCCTTGACACAATTTCATAGTCTAACGAAAGCAATCACAATCTCCATGAGCGCTTCACCAAGCAGAAAAAAAAATTTCTAAAAATCGCCGTTTTTAATGAATTTTGGCCTTGATGCGGCAGTACTCAATATCATCGCACAACTTCCAGCTTTTGCGAAAACATTTTTTTCGTGATAATCAATACAGCATTTCAGGAGCAACCGATTATAAAGAAATTATGTTTTTTTGAACAGCCCTAATAAACATTGATGGATATTAAATTTGATATACAAGTACAATGTAAAACAAATACACGATATATTGAAGAAATTTCAAAAGTTTGGTTTGATATAAAAGTACTGTAATATATAGATGTTCTGTTTTCTTTTGATTTCTTTATTATGTTCTTTGTTGATGCTTTTTCTTCAATTTTGTTGCGTACACTTTTTTTATATTTTGCAGTTATCTATTAACGTGCTATTTGTGTTACCTGTATAAAGGGTTGTTCAGCCCATCAATTCAATAAATAATTATAATAATGATATTATTATATAATATTGTATATTAAATTTAATAATATGCTGGTTTATGCATCAATACTTTCCATAAATACATATTAATGTCCCGAACATTGTTTACAAGTGTATCGAAGCTCGATAACTACATTCAGACAATTAATGGTCGCCCTAGAAATTACTGATGGAAGAAGTTAGGTGAAAATCGTGTTTTACACGCTTTAACTTTTGAATGGTGATTTCCTTCAAGAAACTAATAAGAAATATCTTTTTGTTATTGAATTTTCTGATGTTGATTTTTTTAAATTTATTTTAAGGTCCAAATTAAGGATGTTGTTCTTATATAAAAGATATTGAACTTTAAGCTTCACTATCGTTCACAAGTGGCATATTCTACAAAAAAAAACGCCCGTTTCAAACCTTTTTATTGTGATTTTAAAAAAAGTGAATTTTATCCGTTTCTAATTTCAGAATTCACAAATCCGACTTCCAGTCGAAAAATCCAACTCAAATTGTGGTTATATTTTGTGCTCATCAGTTTCTATCACAAAGCCTTGAATTAAAAATTATTAAAACTACATTATTTTTTATATTTTATGTTTTCGAAAAAATCGTTCATCAGAGACTTTAAAAACGAGCATTTGTTACTTACCAATTTTTTTTTTTGATAACATAATTCAAAAGTTATATCGAGCCAAAGTTTTATTTTGCAGATGCAGAAATCTTAAATCTCATTTCTATAATTTCCAGGATTATCATGATTTTCATGAGTTTACTATATTATTTTCCCCTTGTACCTGTAGCATTGAGACCCGTATGTGCATTTGTTTCTCGGTGGCTCGTCCGTAGGCGTTGCAGCTTTGGCAACCGTTGAAGGATTGTTCTCCGTCGATGCGGAAGCCTCGCCAAGATCCTCGATCGTTTCGCCGGTTTGTTGATCGGTCTGATCGCTGAAATGTCGACCGCAGTCCCATTTAATTTTCTTTTCCGCCTCGTCACAATTTCCACTCGGAGATTTTCCTTTGATATTAGATGAATCGTTGGACTCAGCTGTAGCGTTTTGTCCTCCCGATGGCGTTGATACTTCGGCTGCAGGGTTCACGTTTGTATTTCCTGTATTACTACTATCGCTTGGAATAACTTCGACCGAAGAACTTCGATTCGTCGCACTAAAATGGATAAAATGCACTTTATTATTAGGATTACATTAATCGCGTGAATCATTCAAATTACTATTTCTTTTTTTTTTTAAATAACGATATCTTCTCTAAAAAAAAAGGTCATCTTCAAATCTACTGTGAAACAAACCTTAAGCCATGAGTATTTTTAGGAGCAGAAGGATCATCAGGTACATCGTTTGTATTATTTGAATTAGAATTATCATTAACTCTTTCAGAAACTACTTCAGCATCCCAACCATCTAGTACATCTCTACTCTGGGAATATATAGTTTCTACACTGCTCTCAGATCGTAGCTTTTTGTCTGGAGGCTCCTCATCAGAAGGTTTATCTGACTGCAAAGAAAATGGATACATTGATGGACCAAACTGAAGAAAATAATTAGAACACTATTATCATTCCCGACGATATAACGATGGATGTTTCTTAGCTTCTATTGAACTATCGCACTAAATACGTTGAAGAGCTTGCTCAGGTTTATAAACAGTTAATAGGCTTAATGTTCATTACCCGAAATCCTCATTGTATAGCAAAGCGCCGCAACATTAGTGAGAGTGACAATTAAACGATAGAGAAACGAGAGAGAGGACAGATATTTCCCGCTCACTTATCAAAAGCGTCACGCAAAATGGCGAAAATACAACTTCTTTTCAACTAAACTAAACTACCAAAGAGAAGAAATTTTTTTTTTTCGTAACCCTTAATTATTTCATTTGAACAAAAAATCGGCCATAATGTCTGCAGATAAAAACAACAACAAAAAAAAACTTTAAAATTCAAATATAATATTATTATAATTTTTTACGACTTTTGAGAAAATTACCGTAGAATTTTGCCATTTTTGCGAATTGCGGCTTATAACTTTACTAACACATAGATTACATGTAAATGAATATTTTATTTGAACAAAAAATCGGTCATAATGTCCGCAAATAAAAACAATAAATAAAAATAATTAAAAATACAAATATAATATTCTGATAATTTTTTACGACTTTTGAGAAAATTACCGTAGAATTTTGCCATTTTTGCGAATTTCGGCTTACAACTTTACTAACACATAGATTGCATGTAAATGAATATTTCATTTGAACAAAAAATCGGTCATAATGTCCGCAGATAAAAACAATAAATAAATAAAATACTTTAAAATTCAAATATAATATTCTGATAATTTTTTACGACTTTTGAGAAAATTACCGTAGAATTTGACCATTTTTGCGAATTTCGGCTTATAACTTTACTAACACATAGATTGCGTGTAAATGAATATTTCATTTGAAAAAAAAATCGGCCATAATGTCCGCATATAAAAACAATAAATAAAGAAAATAATTAAAAATACAAATATAATATTCTGATAATTTTTTACGACTTTTGCGAAAATTACCGTAAAATTTGGCCATTTTTGCGAATTTCGGCTTATAACTTTACTAACACATAGATTGCATGTAAATGAATATTTTCACAGAAAAAAAAATCGATATTTTGTATTTTTGACATGACTCCCCCGCCTTAAATCGTAATTTGCTTTAAGGTTTTAAAAAAATCTGTAATACTAATTATGCTCATTACCTTCCGCTTCCCGTTAACGTCATTGTCTTCGTCCATCACGCTGTAGTCGGTTGACGTTATTTTGAACCAGGATCTATCAGGAATTAGCGAGCAAATGTCGCCAGGCCGAATGACAACTGGGCAACCGAGTTTGAGTGACTGCCAACGATTTGAACAGCTAGATTTCATATAACAGGCCAACATCTAACGCTAAAAAATAATGACCTATAGGAGCTGATTCGTACTACGTAAAACAATGTTATATTAATAGTTGAATAGCGACGTACCGGTGTCATACTCATTTCACCAGTGGGTGCGAGATTTATCGTTACAGCTTGCTCAGCTATTGGGTTATCCACGTGCTAAAATAATCCATGAATCATTTGTATTAAATGACAGTATTTGTCGTATGCTTTAGTAGGAAATCCGAATTTTTCACGTGTTGTTTCTTTAAAGGAGTTTAGAAAATGCGCGTAGGTTTTTGCACTCAAAATACTTATTGCATATGATGTTGTTTATACGCTCAGATATTTTACCGTTGCAGCAGTGGATTGGCTGACCTTGCCGCCATTCACTGGTTCATTTGTTCGTCGTATCATTGACGAAGTCATATCAAATTGCGGGAAATTCAAACGTGAACGATAATCGAAAAGGCATTAAAGCGATTTGGCTATTCCCCCCTTAAGGAGGTTGGAGCGCTCCACACTAGTCAAATCAGTACTAAATTTTTAAAAGCGTTTCTACAATTTCAGATGGTTTAATAATCTGTTCCAAGGTGTTAATCACATAGCAGCATTAGTTCTTGATATTCAAATACATTCACAGCTGTCATATGAACAGAAAATCGATCAATATCTCCAAATTTCCGATGTCATGTTTTTTCATCCAGTTTTGTAAAAGGGTAAACCATAATATCAGTCCGATTATGACGAAACATAGCTCGTTTTGATCAGTGGAAGATCCTTAATCGATTGACCTTCCGGATTTTCTATAGTATCAGGCGTTCAAAAGTTACAGCCATTTGTATACTTGATGTTAGGTTATGATAGGATAAACAAACGGTTGTATCTTTTGAACTACTAATACGATTTTAAAAAATAGACGGCCAATCGATAGAATATCTTTTAGTAAACAAAATGAGCTATTGGTCGTCATAATCGGACTGATATTACGGTTTATCCTTTTAAAAAACTGGATGAAAAAACATAACATCGGAAATTTTCAGATATTGATCGATTTACTGTTGATATCACAGCTGTGAATGTATTTGAATATCAAGAACTAATGCTGCTATGTAATTAACACCTTGGAACAGATTATTAAAACATCTGAAATTGTAGAAACGTTTTTAAAAATTTAACACTGATTTGACTAGTGTGGAGCGCTCCAACCTCCTTAATCCCATATAATTTTGATATAAAAAAATTGTTTAAGTATTTAATGATTCTTCGGATCCATCACTTTCACTTTTTTGCGGGGTTGAAAATACACGGAAGGATAAAATTATTTAATGCAGAAATTATTATAAAAGTTGATCACCGACTTGACTAGTCTTAAACGATCCAACCTCCTTAAGGATGTTCGACTATTTCACACTAGTAAAATCAGTGCTAAATTTTTGTAATTGTTTCATTAAAGTTTAATGCATTAAATAACAATAGTAGAGAGTAGTTTGAATTGAAGCATGTATATTTAACCCAGAGAAAGATTAATAGTGCCGGATTTACATACATATTCACTAATTAACGTTACTTTCCATTGGGATATATTTTCGTTTAGTTTTTTTCCAAGAATAATCTACAATTTTTTGACAATTTTGATGAGTCATGACTCATTCTCTTTCTTAAAATATGCTATACAAATTGACCAGCTAGATATTTGATATTATTGATCGTTTAATAATTATAGCCTGTTGTTTAACAAAAATCAAAATACTTACATAAACAAATAGCTATAATTATTAAACAATCAATAATATCAAATATCCAGCCGGTAAAATCAGTGCAAAATTTTTCTAATTGTTTCAGTAGATTTTAATGCATTAAATAACTATAGTGGATTTGTATTGAAGTATGTACACTTAACCGAGAGAAAAATGAATAGTGACGAATTTGCATAAAGATTAACTGATTAACGTTACTTTGCGATGGGATACATTTTCGTTCAGTTTTTCCCAAGAATAATGTATCATTTTTTGCCAATTTTTATGAGTCATGACTCATTCTCTTTCTTAAAAGATGCTCTACAAATTTACCGGCTGGATATTTGATATTATTGATCGTTTAATAATTATAGCTATTTGTTTATGCAAGTATTTCGATTTTTGTTAAACAACAGGCTATAATTATTAAACGATCAATAATATCAAATATCCAGCCGGTAAATTTGTAGAGCATATTTTAAGAAAGAGAATGAGATCATCACTCATCAAAATTGGCAAAAAATTATAGATTATTCTTGGAAAAAACTAAATGAAAATGTATCCCATCGCAAAGTAACGTTAATCAGTTAATCTTTATGCAAATTCGTCACTATTAATTTTCCTCTCGATTAAGTGTACATGCTTCAATACAAATCAACGCTCCACTACAGTTATTTAATTCATTAAAATCTACTGAAACGATTACAAAAATTTAGCACTGATTTAACTAGTGCGAAACAGTCGAACATCCTTAAGTTCACAACCCGATAGTAGCAGTTCAATATTGGTACTATACAAAAATTATAATATTTAGGATAAAAATACTTACCCCTGTCGCAGCACCACGTCCTATAATATTATCACCAATTTTCAAATTTAACTTCTGCACCGTAAAATTATCGACTCGTACGATTAGCAATTTATTCACCATGGTCGCCCATAAATTAACTGGGGATTTAATAAATATTGTAGGATTTTATGATATTTTCAACCTGACAGATGGTGCAAATAAATTTGACGGAGAGCTTGAAACAATCGACGGTAACTGCGATTCCGCTGTTATTGATCTGATATCGATAAAATGTATTGATATTAGGTGTAAAAGTAAAGGGGTTGTTTTAGTATACGTGAGTGATTGATGATAAAACCCCACGACAAGCATATCAGGCAAATAAGCATCTTTATTAAATCGTTCGGTAAACCGAGAATCAAATCATACACAAAGGTCATGAATTTGAATAATAAATTCAACCGCGATTGAAGGAATAAACTACGAATTTAACGATCGAACGTGTGATACCATGCGAATAGAAAATACTACTCTTGTATATTGCGAGGATCGTATGTATGTAAAAATATCATAATTTGTACGAGCTCTCTTTCTATCTCCCAGTTACCCAGAGATTCAACGGGTAAACAGTCAAAAAATGTCTCATCATGCTTTCTCAGCTAATTGCGAGATCACGAAAAATCTCTCTCGATTTAAAATCGAATTCGACGTAGTCAACAGGGAAATTCACTAATATAAATGAAAGATATTTGCAACTACTAAACTTTCTCATCAACGAAGACTCTAGCTTCGATAAATTAACATGTATCGCCTTGTGGAATATCTTATATCGGAATACTGTCTATATGCTTACAATAGTATTTGATAAGTACCTATTTGGTATTTATACTTTGCTCTCACATTATAATACACTTCTGCGCCTGAGAACTACAGTCACAATTCGTTAACAGTTGCCTAATGAATTGTATTTCCTCTCTCTTAAACCGCGCGGTATTCACAACTGTGTCCACTTTATATTTGAGCTTACGGGGCTTTTATTTTTTTTCTTTATTACCGCGTATGGCTTTACAATTTCTCTTACAACGCTGAAACTACGGAGGATGAGCCTTGCGCCGTGAGCCAAAAAAAATCATTAGTACATATATTCAAAAGAATATGATTCACACACGTGGGAATTCCATAGCTCTCAGGTACAAAATAAATTGTTTACTCAATTTCATCTCAACTTTTCGTACACCCACAGCGTACTCTTCATAGATTTGTTTTGTTTTTGTTTGTTTGTTTTTTTTAATAAAGCGAATCGTCACTTTCACGTCATCTCGTTGCCGCACTTTTAACGTTTAAGCTAAAAAATACCACCTACATTTTCGTTCGTATATAAAGAAATGAAAAACTTCATTGTTAGATTTACATAATTAGTTCCTCTCTTCTTTTTTTTCTCTTTACTTACGATCTTACTAAGGCAATTTAATAGTGGCCGCTCGAATGCTCCGTTGAATTACGTTAGCAAGGTTTATTAATTCATAGAAGAACATCGAGACTGAGTTTCGTCCCTAAGTGGAATAAAGTAACCTGATAAAAATGATAACAACTTGAAAAACGAATTGTCTTACGTATAAATAATCATAGAAATCAGTGCTGGTGCCTATATCCGACAATACTGCAAGATCAACAAATTTAATTTAAAAAAGATTTAAAAAAAAAAACAATAATAGTAAAAATTCGCAACGTATATTTATACGCAGAGGTATGTTATCAAATGATACAAATGGACTAACAAAAACTAATCTTGGAAACTCTTTAATACGCAAATCAGTAACATCTTCTTTTCGTCACATCATTCGTCACACTAAAATGACAGCTATAAACGTTCCACGCTCGTCAGTTACATCAAACATATACATAGTCATCATCAAAAAACAGACTTTCACGGAGACCTTCAGTATCGTTAAGATATCCCATTCGTCAATAGTTATATAACTGTATTTAACTATTCTGCTTTTAAATTAATATATCGTTAGTGAATCGTTTGTATAAAATTCTTCAAATTGACGATTTCTCATGCATAAACATCATCATACTCCCAACGTAAGCTAAATTGGAATGGTGAAGCATATGAATTGGACGAATACGTAGCTTCGATCTTGTTTCCCTTTCTGTATTTTTTTTCTTCTCTCCCTCTCACTTATCAGAGGCTTAAGAGATTCTTTCAGCCGACTTGTTATGGATATAGCCCTCCGTTGTTTCGTGTTACAAACGGTACAAAAAGCACGTGAAAATGATACAAACTGTGCCAAGATTCTCTCAGTTTGGCATATCAAAATCTCTCGAATTTATGTTAAGCTGCTCGGTGACCCCGTCATCGAGAACTTGTTGACTTTTGGACGCATAGTGTAAGTGTAGCTGCGCTAAACTAGTAACTCCGGAATTCTCCTGGCCATACGATAATACAAGTGGTGACGATGGACACGCAGAATCGGCATCTCATCGATAATCCAAAATTTTCCTTCACAGAGGAAACACCGTTTTTTGCTTGATGCACAATAGTTGCTTTAGTCGAAGAGTGTAGCTATACTATAGTTCCTCCATTTTCACCTGGACTGATGACGTGTAGGGCGTTCCCTACCTGTCCAATACCAGGCTGTGAACATACAGATTCATTT
The DNA here is from genome assembly GCA_963970395.1 of Ephialtes manifestator. NCBI lineage: Eukaryota > Metazoa > Arthropoda > Insecta > Hymenoptera > Ichneumonidae > Ephialtes > Ephialtes manifestator. The sequence continues at coordinate 47,586,925 of OZ019968.1, forward strand.
GTAATTTATTAATGTCCTTGAAATATATATTTTAAAAAAATGTTTAAGCGTGCAATCAAATTTCGTCTATCAACGTGTGTCATAAATATTGCTAATCTAAAATGATTCTTTATTCGATTTATAAACAATCATACGATGCAATGCAAATAGAGTGCCATGGCAGAAATAATGTAAAGGGCGCCGAAACTATAACTAGTATTAGCCATATTCTTCAGCGTTTAATTCAATTAAAGAAACAATAAGTCATACGTACCATGCGACAAATCAGGGCGGCATCCACGGTATCTTGCAAGAGCCAAAGCATCGCACAGATCATTAATATTTCTATTAAAGAAAAAATCAATGCCCGCCAGTACAAGAAACAAGCACAAGGTGTTTTCCTTTTTTTCTTTTCTTTTCTTCACTGTATAAATTCAATTTTCATCTGTAATATGTTCTTCGCCATGAAATAAAAATCTTTCATTGAATTAAAAAATGTTCTTCAGATGAATTAACCTTTTTTTTGTTTCCAGTAGTGATAATTCGGCGCAAAAATCAAGCAGAAAGCAAGCAGCAGTTATTTTCGTTGTATTTTTTTTTGTATGGTTTTCATTTTCAATCAACTTTTTGTTTTATTTTACAACAAGGCAATTCATTGTATTCAACAAAGGATTAAATGTCACATTATCGATATTATTCTGGGCCGATAGTCTCGCTGCATAATTCATAGCTTCTCTACGTTTGGCTAAGCTAAGCTAATAACTCTTTACAGGAGAGCGGAGGGTGGGTTGAGGGGCCTGCCCTGTTACAAGACCTCACGGGGCGCAAACAACATTACTCTCAAAGATGCAAACCAGACATAAATATATTCTATTTATAATTGTTCACGCGATTCTCCGTTGATGTCGTCTTTTTAAACTTTTTCTCAATATTCCTCACTTATGTATTTTGATCAGACACAATTTATTTAGATGCAGACGCGGCCAAAAGCCAATGCTGTGAAAGAAAAAGTGAAATATTTTCTATTTTTTTTTCTCTATTTAAATAGTAAATCTCTGTACCCAAGTCGCAATAAACTCGGCAACTAGCAAACATGCGTTTCAAAAGCGATAGCGAATTAATAAAATTGACAACGCTTAACAAAAGTGCGCAGAAGATTTTAGGCTTTTAAAGTAAATGCGGCATTGAACATCATAAATATTTGTAGTGTAAAAAAACTATTGAAAAATAATGACAAACTGTTGTAATATTATTATAATATTAAAGATTGGGAAAACCCTAAATGGGAATAAATTTAAAAAGCATATTAACGCGAAGAAAAAGACCGTGAAGTACCGATAACATCGTGGGAATGCGTAATTCACAGCATTGCTTGCCTGAACGATTCTGCATAGTCATATCGAGTACGAAGTTAGACAAGTGGAAGATCTCTAACGCTTATTCCCATGACACTTTGCTACTTGCTCGTATTACGAGAACGAAATAAACAACACGAGAAAAAAAATAAAATAAAAAAAAATAAACAAAAAAACAACAACAAAACCACAAATTTTCATCGGGACAGTGTTCGACACATGCCCTCGCTCGAGTCACTAAGTTAATACGTCTAATACTTTCACTTGATTCTACCCACTCATGTCCCTCTACAAGTGAGGTCGCGCGATCAAACGTTTCGTTTTACCAGCGGCGAATCCCCCAATGATCAATGATCAATAAAAGTTAAATAGCCCAAAGCGTTACAGATCCTCCACGATTGTTTCTCTCTATATCTTCTTTTTATTTCAATCGAAAGTACGGACCTAAACTCTACTCTATTATATACAAATGAATTATTTAATAATCAATAAATTCTACTTCACGGAGTTTCGATAGTGAATAGAGAGTGGGTTACATCAGAGATCATTAGGTCGCATGGAATTAATATTGGTGTGAGGGTTGGTATGGTGATGTGGCCTGTGCAGAGTGCTGCTTATCGTGAGAGGACCTACCATGTGACCAGGTCGCGCCCAAGTATAAACATATCCGTCCTGGCACGCCGTCACGAAGCAATCTTCCCTAAATATTAATTCAGTCAATCTCTCGTGGGCCAATTTCTTGCATACGAGGGGTTCGAGTACGGGACACTCGTCGAACCTGGGACACCATGCAGTTCCTATCAATCTCATTGGATCGTCCATCACAGAACTGACTTTTTTATTTGCACCTAAACTTCCACCGACACTGTTAAGATTACTCGCGTTCGAATTGCTACCGGACTTGTTGTCGCCACCACTGTTCTGCACTGAGGTATTGTTACTCGTCCCGCTGCCTCTCATAGTCAGGCTAAAGTTTCTCTTGTGATTATCACCCTTACGCTCGCCAAATCCCAAACCCGCTAACCTCTGTGTCAACGAATTAACCGTCGATACAGTTGCATTGGTGCTGGTCGTGCTGTTGTTACTGCTCTCGTTATTACCACTCGCGCTATCTTTAAAACTTATGTTATTCATATTATTGTGTTTAGCGTTGTTCGTAAGATGATTCGCCGTTGATCCATTGCCACTAGTGAATGTACCGGATGATGAAAATGTGCCGGAACCAGCGGCTGAAGCTCTTTGCTTCGCGCAAACCGGTTGTCTAAGCACATCTTCCGTTATATCCCACAAACACAGTTGCGTATCTTCGGAAACGCTTCCGAGTCTGTAGCACGTACCGCCCGATACTCGTAATTCCGAACCGCAAGAGTTTCTATTCGAGTGTATACCCTGCGATGCGCTGGAAAGTCTACTGCTTGGTTTTTCGTGAAAATGATTGTGATTGTTGTGTGGCATCGTCTCGTCGTCAGAGCCACTGAATTCAGCGTCATGCTCGCCGTACGAAGTCGTGAAAGGATCAAAGGCAACGACGCTCACCCAACTGTGATGTCCTTGTCCTCTCGCTACAACTCTCTTCTCGTGAAAGCTCCAAATTGTAACAAGATCGTCCTCGCCACCTACAACCACGTATCTACCGTCCGGTGACCAACATACGCACAAAAATCCCCCGAAATAACTTCTCGCCGATCCCACGAGTTCCATCGTGTCGTACTGAAATACTCGAAGAAATCCGTCCTGCGAAACAACCGCGAGATTTGAACCGCAAGGACTGAAGGCGAATTCGTTTATGCAACATCCCTCGACTCCTATAACCCATCGGTACAATGGATTTCTCGTTGATTTCGTTTTGCACGTGTGAATTGCAAAACCGTCACCAGATTTAAAGGGTTGATAATGAGGCGGTGTTGTTCCACAGGGAAGTTCCCAATTGTAGAGATATAGTTGGCCCGAACTGTGCGACACCAAGAAAAGGTTGCTCGATCCGGGTACCCATTTTATACAAGTTACTTTAGTCTTATCTATGAGCCTCTGAAACAGTAAATTAACAACTATTTTATCGCCTACCATCGTATTCCATTTAACTTACGAGAAGCCAAAAGCGTTAATGAAGCAATAAAGTACGTCTCACGTGTATCGGTACGCTAATCCCCGTTTACGATTGCAATTATCTCGCTATTTAAGACAGTTTTACTGCAATCAAGCACGTGGCTTTTAATCATTTTACCGCATTATCAAATGCAACTGGTATCCCAACTAGTGGAAAGTTAAAATGTTCACCAGTGTTACCATTTACCATTGAAAAAACACAGACTGCAAAGCAAACATTGCAAACTGCGGAACTAGTATTAATTGCTTGATTTATCATGTTTCAACAAGATAACGCGTTTAGGATGATTGTTTAAGTGGCGTTTGTACGCACAAGTATAAGATATCTTACCAGAGAGAGACCGCAAGTTCCAAGACTCTACAGTTAATGTTAGAAAGCTCATTGACATTGTTGCTGTTTAGTTTTAACACTGATATGATACACTTGTATGTATTTCCCCAGTTTCTTTTAATTTGATCTACTACTTTGTTCCGCATTCACATTGAAATTTAAATTCAAATTTATTTGAGTGCTCTGGGATAAATCCTCCAAGAGCACAGATATATAATAGGATACATAATAATACAGAGAGAAATAAAAATAAAATAAAGAAACACAATGAATGCTTATGATTAGACTTAAAATTTTATATATACAAATTTGTACAGGATACTATAGATTGTTTCTTAAATTACAAAAGCAAAACGTAGCTGCTAACACAATAATATCTTATAAAACTCTCGACCGCCTATCTATTAGCTATTACAAAAGCAAAGACGTACCTCTTCATTGTACAACTTGTTGAGTTCCTTCTTGATTGGATCTATAAGTTGTATCTGACCCGTTGAAAAGCCCACGAGCAAAGGTGCGATATCCACAGTCGCTGTGGTTTGATTAAAGTTGTGGCAAGTTGGATTTGTTCCTTTGTACAGCTTTTTGTCCACAGGTTTATTCAGATCCACAGCCTATGAAAAATTGCATTTTCCGATAACACTTATCACAGTGTTAAGAATAAAAGACCAAACAATGTGCGATAAAATTGGCAGAGAAACATTTTCGCGAGTGGTATTAGAAATTTCGATAACTCTTGTCTGTCGTTAATATCAAATCCTCCGAAATACGAGGATATTGTCTCACAGATATCGAGTAATATAGAAAACTCGTGCTTAGAAAGGAATTGTTGATTCAGCCTATCTGATGTCCTTATCATTATAAAAATTCTTATCTTTCTAAGAAGTATGCGTTACAGCAGGTAACACGAACCAACCACTCGTCTCAGCAGCAACAATAAATTTTCTTTGACGGCAAAAAATAACTAAGCGTCGATATATGCTTTTATCGACACAAAAGTTATTGCAATTAAAGACTTATTCTACAGGTGCCGATAGAAAAATCCACACAAGTATATACGATCCAAAAAGACCAGAGACATTTGAAAAAGTTGACTCTTGATTTCTGATAAGTCAATGGCACCGATAAAACACGATCAAACTCTCGATTCGCAATATTTCACGTGCCGGCCATTATCGTAATTGTCAATGTTTCACAATCGTGAGTTATAAAATATTTTCCATGAAATAGGTGTGGTATTAGGTGAGTAAAGATGGAGTCGTCGTTAACGTCGTATTTGGAGGTTATGTTAGACGAAGGTTGAAAGAAGCGAGGTGGCAAATCGTTTACGGTAATATTAATAATTGACAATAAAAATAAAAGTAAAAACTCACTTTTTTGATACCACGATAAACGTAGACGTAGAGCTCCTTGCCGAAATTGAAGCACATTCGGTCACCGAGTCCCTGGATACCCGATGGGTCCGCTGGATCGGGCAATGAAACGAACGATACCCTGACGGATGCACTTCCTCGGGTATCTGTATTTCCGACCCTGTTGGGCCTCGAATATTCCGACCATGTCATTAGTTTGTAGGTTCCTTCCCGCGTGACAAACTGTGTTTTCAAGTCCTCCTTCCCCCCTCCGTCCAGCTGCACAGCCATCTTACCACCAGAGGTGCAATGGAGGAGCTCATCAGACACGAGCTAAATTCTTTAGCTGAATAATACTTGCCACGATTCGCATCTACGGACACAACGTTAATCACTATATACCCGAAGGTATTGCGCGCCCTTTAATCACGTATTCGTTACGATAAATCGCGCTTTATCGAATATACGAGGCCCCTTTTAGCGGCCTACGAAGGGCACCCCTGTCCCACACACCGAATACGCTCTCGGCTTAGCTCGCCGCAGAGCTCGCGTTTATGTTGTTGATGCGCGCGCACAAAACTCGCCGCTCTGCCTTCACCTCTCACCGCGCTCGGTGATGTCGGCTGTCGTAGCCTCTCGTCGAGGCTGCTCTTCACTTACTCTCTCTCCTCTCCATGAGTACTACATACTTACGACCCCCTCCCTTTAAAATCGTTTCAATCCCTTCGCCACTGGATCGCCGGATATTTTGTAAACAACCCAACGAGGAGGGTCTTGATTAGTCGGATTTATAAGTTCCTGCTTTGGTTCCCGGTCGTTTAAACGATGGACATACCAGCCACTTAATTCCGCAATGACATCGAGCTTATATCGAAAACCCGGTGAAATTCATCTATGTGTACACGATTCGGTTTATACATATTATAATAACGAGATACACACGAGTAGAATCGCGCCGGTAGCTATATCGCCACTTGCCGGTTAACCAGGAAGCGATTTTAATAAATTCTAGCAACATATCGCTCGCGATTATCGTCTATTTTTTTATCACGAAAAGTTATTGACACTCGCCTCGGGACTTTACACAAACGTCAGGCTATTTCAATGTTACGCCGGTATATTACTATCGAAAACGAATATTTCCTATATCCGGGGGCTGCGTTCGAACTAGAATGGAGAGAAAAGCTCGATGATCACGTGATTGCCGGGTTACCGGGAGAACTCGCTTTAAAGATTTCTTCCGGTTCACAGTTCACAGTAGTGGTAATGACAACGGTGTGACGTAACTAAAATATGTGTGCTTCTAAACGCTGTGTGTTTACACATGCATTGTAGATATATCGATTGTTATCAACGATCGCTCTACTTCCTTATCATCCTCAATACTATATATAAACAATACTTCTAGCCATTGCGTGTCCCAACACAATCCGATGAGTCTACGTCTACGAGCGCATATACATATGCACTAAATTAATTATTCAATTAAGCAGTTAATGCGCGTCCTCATTCAGCAATTTCCTACTAATTTATTAGCCGGAACTCACGGACATTCCCTCACGTATATATTAAGAGCCACTTTCCCCCACTACTTTCAAAATTTAAAAACCTATTTTCTCCGAAATAACTCGACAGAACGGGCCCGTATTTTTAGGTCATAACCGGAAGTCCCGTAGAAATGGGCTAAGCGGCTAAGCTTCTGGGTCCTCAATAAGTTTTTTCATGAGAGCCAAAAAAGAATAAGTGCGAGAGAGACAAACCTATAGGCGTTTAACATTGGGCGACGAAATTTCCAACGTTGTATCGCTTCTTAAGCAATGTGTTATTATTATTTTCTGTACCGTCTGACAATAGTATTAATACGAGAGATCCTTATTCATTGAATTAGCTTTCGGACTACATTAGGTGCGTCAATGTCGTTAAATAATCAATGTTTTTTTCTTGCGAACCGTGATAATAGAAGTATTATGACAACAAGAGAGAGTGAGTCATAATATAACGCGCCTTGAAAAGCGTACGCAGTTGCAACAATTCAAATTATGATTTCGTGCTCTCGCTATGACAATTGACGCGCCCTAGTGACTAAGCCCCGCCCTATTTGTAATGGCTTCGCAACATTTACAGCTGGCGGGTAAACAACCACGTGCACTATTTTCGACGAATGTCATAATAACCCTTTACCTAACCTAAGTTCCGGAAATCCGACCGCGCTCACAGAGTAGCGTGCACGCTAATCTAAATAATGGGACAGACTGAGTAATTTCTCATTGTTTGAAAGTGATTAGGTTCTTGGAATTGCATTTAACACGTACAAACGTAACGTATCTATGACATCGTCAATACAAAAGGTTTTGTAGCCAAGAGCGAAAAAATTGTGTGAACGTCAACATAACCTCGAAATTAAACGCGTGTGACCGGCATAAAATAAATGGACTATTTTTATGACTTAATTCTTGTTAGTGTTGAGAAATAGTTTTGAGGTTAATTTGTAAATATAGTGACTATTTAAAATACAGTGGGAAACTAGAGATTTAAGTCAAGGTGTTGTTGATTGCGAATGGTGAAAACACGTGGGTAATTTTTATCGAGCTAACAGTGAATTTGCTTATGTTACGATGGTTCGAGGCAGAAAACCGGTGCGAGGTGGAAAGCGAAAGTTTGACAGACATCAGGAACATCGGCCAAAGGCTAAGAAAGGAAAATTTAATCTTCGAGAAGCTTCCTATGTGAAAGAACGAGATGCTAAAAACGCAGAGATAGAGAGTAGAAGGAAAAGGTTAGCGGAGGAGAAGGAGAAACACAAAGAACGAGAGCCGGAAACCTCGTCGGAAGAAGAAGAAGAGGATGATCCTATGAAAGCGCTGCTGGCTACTTTCGCTAATAACAAAAATTCTACCAAAACTGCCATAGAATCCGAGTCTGAAAGCGAAGATAATTTGTCTGAGGAAGCGGAAGATTTGCCTGATGATGAGGAAGGTTTGCCTGATGACGAGGAAGACGATTCACCCGGTGAAGCTGTAGCGGACAGCGATGAAGAAGACTCCAAGTCGGAGGACCTTTCCGATGTTGCTAAAGTAGAGCCGGAAGATACGGAAGACTTTAGCGAAACTGAAGAAATAGTTGTGCCGACAAAAGAAGAGGATGAAGAGGATGCGGAGACAGCTCGTGAGGATGCTGGTCATGTGAGAGATCCTTTTTCTATACATTTGAATAAAGATCTTAGCGATGAATTATACTGCGCAGTATCCAGCACACCGCAGGCGGTAGAAGTCTCCAAACTGACTTGGCCTACTCTAGGAAAACTTGTAGCGCAAATTCCTAAAGTAGCTGGAAAAGAATCAGTATCTAAACATAAAATTGGTGTCTCTCTTCTGGAAGATAAGCAGTTTGCGCAGCCCGGAAGTTTGCCTGAAAAAATAGACAAAGTGGACTGGAATAAATTGTACATAAAGTCGCAAATTCAAAACAACATCTCCAGAGCTAATATTGAAAATATCAGGGAAACAATGGATACAAATCCTAGCCCTCTGACTCCTTTTCAGAAAGAGCTCTTTTCAATTATAAATAATTACCAGGATTTGCTGTACACAGAAAGAACATTTTCAAATGCGGCTGAAATACGTTTCGTTTATTGTTTGCACGCGATAAATCACGCTCTAAAAACTCGAACAAAAGTTTTACATCACAATGCAAAATTGTCGAAATCCAAGAAATCCGATATGGCCGAAGTGCCCGACGAATATCGGGATCAAGGTCTAGTTAGGCCGAAAATTCTCATAGTTGTACCTTTCAGACATTCTTGCCTGAAAATAGTAGAATTGCTTATTTCCATTTTAATAGGCGAGGACAAGGGTGGTTCTGTGATGAATAAAAAAAGATTTCTCGAAGATTTTGGTGGCAACGAGATTGCAATGCCGAAGAAAAATCCAAAACCCGAAGATTACGAGATGACTTTTCAAGGAAATACAGATGATACCTTCAAAATTGGTATAGCAATCACGAAAAAGACTCTCAAGTTGTATTCGGAATTCTACTCGTCCGATATAATAATCACGTCTGTGTTGGGACTGAGAATGCTTGTTGGTGCCGAAGGCGAAGAGGAACGAGACTACGACTTTTTAGCTTCAATTGAATTATTGATAATGGATCAAACGGAGCTATTCATGATGCAAAATTGGGATCATCTCGTGCACGTGCTAAATCACTTGCACCTTCAGCCAAAGAATTCACACGACACGGATTTTTCACGGGTGAGAAGTTGGTGCGTTAACGGTTGGACGAAGTATTACAGACAGTCGCTCATATTTTCCGGTGTTAATTTACCAGAGATTCACGCGATATTTAACAAAAAGTGTTTCAATTACGCCGGAAAATTAAAAATATCGAACACATGCTCTCGTGGCTCAGTTTGTCAAGTCGTCGTGCAGGTGCCTCAAGTATTTCACAAATTCGATGCAACGAATCACGCACAAGCAATCGAAGCAAGGATGGATTTTTTCGTCTCCAAGATTCTGCCTCAGTATCGAGACAGTATAATGAATCATACGCTTATCTTCGTGCCATCGTACTTCGATTTCGTCAAACTTCGCAATTATTTCAAAAAGGAAGAACTCAGCTTCGTACAGATTTGCGAATATTCGAAAGACGCGAAAATTGCAAGAGCTCGAGATATGTTCTTCCACAGCGATGCCCACTTCCTCATCTACTCCGAAAGATTCCACTTCTTTAGACGCGTGCGAATGAAGGGCATTAGACATCTGGTTTTCTTCGCGCCTCCTTCTTTTCCACACTTCTACACCGAGATGTGCAATCTCATGCAAGAGGCCAATCAAAATCCACGCGCGGGATCCGAGAGCAACATGACAGTAACGACTCTGTACTCAAAGTACGACGCTATGCAACTTGCTGCAATAGTCGGTACTGACAGAGCAAGCAAGATGATCGCCTCGGACAAAGCCATCCACATGCTCATGACTGGGGAATAACGATTGTACATAAATGGCTGAAAAATATAAATAAAATAAAACTCTTGTGAATATTAGTAATAATTTTTGTTTTACTTTATTGACAAACGTAATTATTATTATATTATATTATATATATATTATAATGGTAAGTTTAAAACAAAAGTTTCATGATTTCGACTAGGTCGCAAGATTTTCTTTTTTTTTTTATCAAATATTTTCATCACTTTGGTCCATCAGGCATAATAATGAATTATAATTAATTATCTACGTTCTTGTAGGTATTTTCGATGCATTCTGAAGATTGAAGTCTACGATCTTTTTGCGTGATCTATGTCTCGCTAACATCATGCTGGATATTATCACTTTGGAGAAAGTTTGTCGCTTCAATGGCACTGATTAGGCCTCGTGCGGATTAAATCGCTAGAACTAATTCAGATAAAAGCGAAGTCACCGTCTTGGGCAAATTGTTCTTTTGATTCCTGCTCTTTCCCGATGAATTCAGGATCAGGTTGAACTAGTGTTGGTACAACAGAAGCTGCTGAATTAAGTACTGGCTCCAATTCTTCTGTGGGATCTGGAACGATCTCGATGGGAATTTCCTTTTCCAGAGGAAAATTTGTTGGAAGCTTTTCTTGAGGTTCTGTGTTATTTGCTGACGATTTTATCGACACCCTCGTAATGTGTGAACCTGCAAATAGATGAGAATAATGTTACAATCATGTAATGAAGTAGTTTTTTACGTAATTCACGTAATTTCGATTGCAAATCGACATTGAGCCTTTTTTAGTTTAATTTGAAAAATAGTTTACACTGTCATAAGCTATAACTTTGGAAAAAAAATATAATTATTTAAGTTTTATACTTGAACACTGAGAGAAAAATATAATTGAATGGAAGAAATCTTCCAAGTAAATCATTTACTTGGAAACATTTGAATTATTTCAAAGAAATGTTTATTTCAATAAATAATATATTCAATATATACAAATATATTATTTAGTTCATTTAATTTAATACATTGTTGATTTGACCAAATATATAGTTGCTTTAAATGGCAGATTCCAAGTAAATCCTTTACTTGGAAACATTTGAATCATTGCAAAGAAATGTTTATTTCAATCAATCATATATTTAGTATGTACAAATATATTATGTAGTTCATTTAAATTAATACATTGATGATTTGACCAAATATATAGTTGCTTTAAATTCCAGATACTTGAATTAAAAATTAAATGCCAGAAAAAAGGTATAATTATTTAAGTTTTATACTTATACACTGAGAGAAAAATATAATTGAATGGATGAAATCTTCCAAGTAAATCATTTACTAGGAAACATTTGAATCATTTCAAAGAAATGTTTATTTCAATCAATCATATATTTAATATGTGCAAATATATTATTTAGTTCATTTAATTTAATACATTGTTGATTTGACCAAATATATAGTTGCTGTAAATGCCACATACTTGAATTCAAAATTAAATGCCAGAAAAAAGGTATAATTATTTAAGTTTTATACTTATACACTGAGAGAAAAATATAATTGAATGGAAAAAATCTTCCAAGTAAATGATTTACTTGGAAACTTTTGAATCATTTCGAAGAAATGTTTATTTCAATCAATAATATATTTAATATGTACAAATACATTATTTAGTTCATTTAATTTAATACATTGTTGATTTGACCAAATATATAGTTGCTTTAAATGCCAGATACTTGGATTAAAAATTAAATGCCAGAAAAAAGGTATAATTATTTAAGTTTTATACTTATACACTGAGAGAAAAATATAATTGAATGGAAGAAATCTTCCAAGTAAATCATTTACTTGGAAACATTTGAATCATTTCAAAGAAATGTTTATTTCAATCAATAATATATTTAATATGTACAAATATATTATTTAGTTCATTTAATTTAATACATTGTTGATTTGACCACATATATAGTTGCTTTAAATGCCAGATACTTGAATTAAAAATTAAATGCCAGAAAAAAGGTATAATTATTTAAGTTTTATACATATACACTGAGAGAAAAATATAATTGAATGGAAGAAATCTTCCAAGTAAATCATTTACTAGGAAACATTTGAATCATTTCAAAGAAATATTTATTTCAATCAATAATATATTTAATATGTACAAATATATTATTTAGTTCATTTAATTTAATACAATGTTGATTTGACCAAATATATAGTTGCTTTAAATGCCAGATACTTGAATTGAAAATTAAGTGCCGAAAAAAAGGTATAATTATTTAAGTTTTATACTTATACACTGAGAGAAAAATATAATTGAATGGAAGAAATCGTCCAAGTAAATCATTTACTAGGAAACATTTGAGCCATTTCAAAGAAATGTTTATTTCAATCAATAATATATTTAATATGTACAAATATATTATTTAGTTCATTTAATTTAATACATTGTTGATTTGACCAAATATATAGTTGCTTTAAATGCCAGATATTTGAATTAAAAATTAAATGTCAGAAAAAAGGTATAATTATTTAAGTTTTATACTTATACACTGAGAGAAAAATATAATTGAATGGAAGAAATCTTCCAAGTACATCATTTACTTGGAAACATTTGAATCATTTCAAAGAAATGTTTATTTCAATCAATAATATATTTAATATGTACAAATATATTATTTAGTTCATTTAATTTAATACATTGTTGATTTGACCAAATATATAGTTGCTTTAAATGCCAGATACTTGAATCAATTATCGGTTTTCAAGTAAATTGATTTGGTGTATTGAACCATATTTTCCTTCTTTTGTAAGGAAAATTTGATGACGTCTAAAATACGTATTATATTTTTAGTTCCCAATGAAAAAATAGAATATTAAATACGTGTGGCTTTAAATGCCAGATACTTGAATCAATTATCGGTTTTCAAGTAAATTGATTTGGTGTATTGAACCATATTTTCCTCCTTTTGTAAGGAAAATTTGCTGACGACTAAAATACGTATTATATTTTTAGTTCCCAATGAAAAAATAGAATATAAAATACGTGTTTTTTTGCCTAAAATCTCACTAATTGACAAAAGAAGTCATAAGTTTAACTGTTGATACTTTCCAGTGTTACTTTTACTTAAAAAAAACGAAAGCTTGCTTGATTATTCAAAAGTTTGAGGGCACCTAAAAAAAATCAAACGTTTGTGGATAAATTACCATTTGTTGCCACAAGCTCGGTCAAATTGAGGCACTCGACTTTAGCGGTAGAGTTGAAATTCGTTTGTCTGATAGTGTAAAGCGCGTGATCTTTTGGATCCCAGATGAATGTGTAGTAGAGTGATAGTATAATAGCGGCGAGACTGACAGAAACGACATAAGCCACGACAGTCAAAACTCTCACGACTTTTTGTCGATGTTTTGGCTCGTAGAGTTTATCCTTGCTCTCTTCACCCGCCAGCTTAACTTCATTAGAATGTTTTGTATTACTGTCGTGTCGCGTACCCAAAGTACGGCTAATGCTAGCCATAACATTCTGAGCGCTCATCTTTCGTGGCAATTGCATTCTGTTGAATCAAAGTCAGTGTTCGTTAGGCAGCAACACCTTCAGCACCAGATTTTCCAGGAGTGACGATCATTCGTAACCATTTGTTCCTGACGAGATTAAAACAAGGATCAGACACAAAACTGAGAAACAGTAAACGCGAGGCACGCCCACGATAATATATATATAAGGCATTTCACCGGTTATCGACAGGGTCGCAACCCTCATATATCTTTTTTTTCCTTTTGGGATGTAGAGAAATATAAACTCTAGAATTTTTTTTAGGTTTTTAAAAAAATTTGTTTTTTTAATTACCTAAAATTTTATTTTCTCAAAAAGTATGTCGACGATTTTATTCTTTTTTTTACAGTATATACTATGTCCAAAAGCAAATTTTTTTAGCCTAGGCCCAGAGTGGGGCGAGGCCTAGATTAGCAGCTAAAAATAAAACTAAATTTAAAAAAAAATTTAAATAATACCCCAAACTTGAATCTATCTAAAAGTACGTCGATGATTTTTTTTTAAATTCTTGTAGGAAACTCTGTGTCCAAAAACGAAATTTTTGAGACTAGAACGAAAATAAGGGGCAGTCTAGAATAGCGACTAAAAATAAAATTACCCCGTAAATAAAATTTTTAAATTAGTATAATCACCAAAAACTTTGAATTTCTCAAAAACTACGTCGACTATGTATTTGAATTTTTGATAGTACATTCTATGTCCAAAGGCAAATTTTTTTAGCCTAGGCCCAGAGTTGGGCGAGGCCTAGATTAGCAGCTAAAAATAAAACGAAATTTAAAAAAAATGTAAAATAATACCCCAAACTTGAATCTCTCTAAAAGTACGTCGATGATTTTATTTTTTATTTTTGTAGGAAACTCTGTGTCCAAAAACGAAATTTTTGAGACTAGAACGAAAATAAGGGGCAGTCTAGAATAGCAACTAAAAATAAAATTATCCCGTAAATAAAATTTTTAAATTAGTATAATCACCAAAAACTTTGAATTTCTCAAAAACTACGTCGACTATGTATTTGAATTTTTGATAGTACATTCTGTGTCCAAAGGCAAATTTTTTTAGCCTAGGCCCAGACTTGGGCGAGGCCTAGATTAGCAGCTAAAAATAAAACTAAATTTTAAAAAAATGTAAAATAATAACCCAAACTTGAATCTCTCTAAAAGTACGTCGATGATTTTTTTTTTAAATTCTTGTAGGAAACTCTGTGTCCAAAAACGAAATTTTTGAGACTAGAACGAAAATAAGGGGCAGTCTAGAATAGCGACTAAAAATAAAATTACCCCGTAAATAAAATTTTTAAATTAGTATAATCACCAAAAACTTTGAATTTCTCAAAAACTACGTCGACTATGTATTTGAATTTTTGATAGTACATTCTGTGTCCAAAGGCAAATTTTTTTAGCCTAGGCCCAGACTTGGGCGAGGCCTAGATTAGCAGCTAAAAATAAAACTAAATTTTAAAAAAATGTAAAATAATAACCCAAACTTGAATCTCTCTAAAAGTACGTCGATGATTTTTTTTTTAAATTCTTGTAGGAAACTCTGTGTCCAAAAACGAAATTTTTGAGACTAGAACGAAAATGGGGGGCAGTCTAGAATAGCGACTAAAAATAAAATTACCCCGTAAATAAAATTTTTAAATTAGTATAATCACCAAAACCTTTGAATTTCTCAAAAACTACGTCGACTATGTATTTGAATTTTTGATAGTACATTCTGTGTCCAAAGGCAAATTTTTTTAGCCTAGGCCCAGAGTTGGACGAGGCCTAGATTAGCAGCTAAAAATAAAACTAAATTTTTTAAAAATGTAAAATAATACCCCAAACTTGAATTTCTCTAAAAGTACGTCGATGATTTTTTAAAAAAATTTTGTAGGAAACTGTGTCCAAAAACGAAATTTTTGAGACTAGAACAAAAATAAGGGGCAGTCTAGAATAGCGACTAAAAATAAAATTACCCCGTAAATAAAATTTTTAAATTAGTATAATCACTAAAACTTTGAATTTCTCAAAAACTACGTCGACTATGTATTTGCATTTTTGACAGTAAATTCTGTGTCGTAAAACAAAATTTTTGAGACTAGTGCGAAAATGGGGAGCAGCTTAGAATAGTAGCAACAAAAAAATAAAAATAAAACAATAACAAACATTTGTAAATATTATTTGGTAATTAAATTACGGGAATTCCGCCTGTCGATAACCGGTGGAACGCCCCATATATAAATATACATATATATAGATATATATATATATATGGAGAATTCCACCTATAAATATATATATATATATATATATATATATATATATATATACATATATATTATCATCTCCGGGATTTCCGTTCAGGATGAACCAATATCAAATGATAAAACATGCCTGCGCATATTTCCACACGTTATAAACATGCGTCGATGTTGGCAAAGCCCGTCAGAGATTTACGCCGATAGGTGAGAGTGACATTAACGAACTGTGCATTTCCTCATTTCGTGTTTATACTATTTTCGGATAGTGAACATAAACAATTATCGTTTACATGTCAATGTTTTGTTGGTAGTTGCATTAACGTACTATTTCCTTGTGTCTATTATTACCGAAAACTCGAAATATCAAGCGCCAAAAATTTTAGCTCGTAGGAGATGTAAATAAAGATGAACTTGCTAATCGATCTCAATAAGTTGCGCGACGTTGACGCGAAGGAAAATAAAGCGTGAGTGCGTGGATAAAAAGTTTTTCTACTATTTTACACCCAAAATAGTGGGAGATATCGACTGAGCTGACATACCTCCAATGCTGCGACTGCAGCTGAACTTTATTCCATTGAATGGACTTTTCTCTCTGCCAATTGGATCAGATACACAACGACCCACATTCTGTTTTCTGGATTTCTTCAGAAGACCTGTCGTTCAGCGTCGTTTGTCGTGCATATATATATATATATTTGCATATATATACTCGCGAGGATGCGCGTAAGGTCATTGAGTTTGCAACTATCCTTCGTTCTCACGCACCCTCGAACGATTCGTAAACAATGGATTAGCTGAACGTGATGGGGGTTAAATTCGAGGAAGTAAATTAAATCTTGATCACTGGTGACGCGAGATAGACGAGACGCTTGTGTAATTTGACAAACGCGAGTCACTCGAACCTTTGAGCCGAAGCTTTTATTCAGACGCACGCAGTGAGATCCATGGCTGCGCCCACGAATATTTCTCGCACGACCTATTTCAGGACATGCGTGCTCTCAAGCTTTCCTCTGCATGTGGAGTTTGTGTATACAGTTAGTATACTGTAAAGCATAACCAACATGTGAGGTAGTTCCGAGCTTGCGCAGTGAACACGATTTGGCTGATGGTGGAAGAGTTTTCTGCTGTATTCTCTACTCCGTCGGGACATACCATACAATGAACTAGGGATGGGCACATTTGAATGAAAAAGTATTTTAATACGCTATTTAAATACTGAATGATTTTTCACACATTATTTATTTTCGTTTAAAATAATGAATGGTTTTCCACTCTGCATTATTTTGAATTTAAATAATGATTTTTTTTTTTCACTCACAATTTATTTTGATTTTTAATTTTTTAACCACTCATCATCCATTTTGAGTTTAAATGAGGAGTGGAAAAGCACTAATTATTTTAGGCGAAAATAAATAATGCGTGGGAAAATATTCATTATTTTTTAATTTTTTTCATTACTTCATTCACATTTTTTCTTTAAATACATTTTGCCCATCCCTGCACTGGACTTTATTATCCATTTGAACCTCGTGAGGCAATTGTAATGTCCATTACTTTCAGGAGAATAAAAAAGTCGTAAAATAAGTTATAGGTTAAATGAGACTGATTGATGAGTTTTAGATTTACGGATCTGTCATAAAGTTTTAGTTCTGTGAATTCTGAAATCAGAACCGACCAAAAGTGACTTTTTAAAAAATCATCGTAAAAAGGCATGTAACAGGTACTTTATGAGGTACAATATGCGACTTGAGAACGATAGTGAAGGTCAAAATTTTATATCTTGAAGAAAAAAAAATTTAGGTTCTTTAAGTTGGATTTTCCGACCAAAAGTCGGATCTGCGATTTCTGAAACCAGAACCGACCAAAAATGACTTTTTAAAAAATCATCGTAAAAAGGCATGTAATAGGTACTTTCTGAGGTACAATATGCGACTTGAGAACGATAGTAAAGGCCAAAATTTCATATCTTGAAGAAAAAAAAATTCAGGTTCTTTAGGTTGGATTTTCCGACCGAAAGTCGGATCTGCGATTTCTGAAATCAGAACCGACCAAAAGTGACTTTTTCAAAAATCATCGTAAAAAGGCATATAACAGGTACTTTCTGAGGTACAATATGCGACTTGAGAACGATAATGAGGGCCAAAATTTCATATCTTAAAGTTAAAAAAAAATTTAGGTTGGTTTTTCCGACCAAAAGTCGGATCTGTGAATTTTGGAATCAAACCCGACCAAAAGTGATTTTTTCTAAAATCATCGTAAAAAGGCATGTAACCGGTACTTTTTGAGGTACAATATGCGACTTGAGAACGATAGTGAAGGCCAAAATTTCATATCTTGAAGGAAAAAAAATGTAGGTTCTTTAGGTTGGATTTTCTGACCAAAAGTCGGATCTGCGATTTCTGAAATCAGAACCGACCAAAAGTGACTTTTTCAAAAATCATCGTAAAAAGGCATGTAACCGGTACTTTCTGAGGTACAATATGTGACTTGAGAACGATAGTGAAGGCCAAAATTTCATATCTTGAAGAAAAAAAATTTAGGTTCTTTAGGTTGGATTTTCCGACCAAAAGTCGGATCTGTGATTTCTGAAATCAGAACCGACCAAAAGTGACTTTTTCAAAAATCATCGTAAAAAGGCATGTAACAGGTACTTTCTGAGGTACAATATGCGACTTGAGAACGATAGTGAAGACCAAAATTTCGTATCTTGAAGAAAAAAAATTTAGGTTATTTAGGTTGGATTTTCCGACCAAAAGTCAGATCTGTGATTTCGGACATCAGAACCGACCAAAAGTGACTTTTAACCGGTACTTTTTGAGGTACAATATGCGACTTGAGAACGATAGTGAAGGCCAAAATTTCATATCTTGAGGAAAAAAAAATTTAGGTTCTTTAGGTTGGATTTTCCGACCAAAAGTCGGATCTGCGATTTCTGAAATCAGAACCGACCAAAAGTGACTTTTTCAAAAATCATCGTAAAAAGGCATGTAACCGGTACTTTCTGAGGTACAATATGCGACTTGAGAACGATAGTGAAGGCCAAAATTTCATATCTTGAAGAAAAAAAAATTAGGTTCTTTAGGTTGGATTTTCCGAGCAAAAGTCGGATCTGTGATTTCTGACATCAGAACCGACCAAGAGTGACTTTTTCAAAAATCATCGTAAAAAGGCATGTGACCGGTACTTTTTGAGGTACAATATGCGACTTGAGAACGATAGTGAAGGCCAAAATTTCATATCTTGAAGGAAAAAAAAATGTAGGTTCTTTAGGTTGGATTTTCCGACCAAAAGTCGGATCTGCGATTTCTGAAATCAGAACCGACCAAAAGTGACTTTTTCAAAAATCATCGTAAAAAGGTATGTAAGAGGTACTTTCTGAGGTACAATATGCGACTTGAGAACGATAGTAAAGGCCAAAATTTCATATCTTGAAGAAAAAAAAATTTAGGTTCTTTAGGTTGGATTTTCCGACCAAAAGTCGGATCTGCGAATTTTGGTATCAGAACCGACCAAAAACGACTTTTTTAAAAATTATCGTAAAAAGGCATGTAACAGGTACTTTTTGAGGTACAACATGCGACTTGAGAACGATAGTAAAGGCCAAAATTTCATATCATGAAGAAAAAAAAAGTAGGTTCTTTAGGTTGGATTTTCCGACCAAAAGTCGGATCTGCGATTTCTGAAATCAGAACCGACCAAAAGCGACTTTTTCAAAAATCATTGTAAAAAGGCATGTAACAGGTACTTTCTGAGGTACAATATGCGACTTGAGAACGATAGTGAAGGCCAAAATTTCATATCTTGAAGGAAAAAAAAATGTAGGTTCTTTAGGTTGGATTTTCCGACCAAAAGTCGGATCTGCGATTTCTGAAATCAGAACCGACCAAAAGTGACTTTTTCAAAAATCATCGTAAAAAGGTATGTAAGAGGTACTTTCTGAGGTACAATATGCGACTTGAGAACGATAGTAAAGGCCAAAATTTCATATCTTGAAGAAAAAAAAATGTAGGTTCTTTAGGTTGGATTTTCCGACCAAAAGTCGGATCTGCGAATTTTGGTATCAGAACCGACCAAAAACGACTTTTTTAAAAATTATCGTAAAAAGGCATGTAACCGGTACTTTCTGAGGTACAATATGCGACTTGAGAACGATAGTAATGGCCAAAATTTCATATCTTGAAGAAAAAAAAATGTAGGTTCTTTAGGTTGGATTTTCCGACCAAAAGTCGGATCTGCGAATTTTGGTATCAGAACCGACCAAAAACGACTTTTTTAAAAATTATCGTAAAAAGGCATGCAACCGGTACTTTCTGAGGTACAATATGCGACTTGAGAACGATAGTGAAGGCCAAAATTTCATATCTTGAAGAAAAAAAAATGTAGGTTCTTTAGGTTGGATTTTCCGACCAAAAGTCGGATCTGCGAATTTTGGTATCAGAACCGACCAAAAACGACTTTTTTAAAAATTATCGTAAAAAGGCATGTAACCGGTACTTTCTGAGGTACAATATGCGACTTGAGAACGATAGTGAAGGTCAAAATTTCATATCTTAAAGTTAAAAAAAAATTTAGGTTGGATTTTCCGACCAAAAGTCGGATCTGTGAATTTTGGAATCAAACCCGACCAAAAGTGATTTTTTTAAAAATCATCGTAAAAAGGCATGTGACCGGTACTTTCTGAGGTACATTATGCGACTTGAGAACGATAGTGAAGGCAAAAATGTCATATCTTGAAGAAAAAAAAAATTAGGTTCTTTAGGATGGATTTTCCGACCAAAAGTCGGATCTGTGATTTCTGAGATCAGAACCGACCAAAAGAGACTTTTTCAAAAATCATCGTAAAAAGGCATGTAACCGGTACTTTCTGAGGTACAATATGCGATTTGAGAACGATAGTGAAGGCCAAAATTTCATATCTTGAAGGAAAAAAAATGTAGGTTCTTTAGGTTGGATTTTCCGACCAAAAGTCGGATCTGTGATTTCTGACATCAGAACCGACCAAAAGTGATTTTTTTCAAAAATCATCGTAAAAAGGCATGTGACCGGTACTTTTTGAGGTACAATATGCGACTGGAGAACGATAGTGAAGGCCAAAATTTAATATCTTAAAGTTAAAAAAATGTAGGTTCTTTACTTATATCGAAAATGTGAGATATTTTATCCACTGATTTTTTGTTGAAACTGTCGTTTTGCGAATAATCGGTGAAGTAACATCAATAATTTTTGAAAGCAAATTTCCATTTTTATTTAGCGGTAAAGTGGATAATGGTTTGTTCCGAAACATTATTATAACTGATAACACTCTACGGTTGCATATTAATAATATGTTAAAACGTTGATAGTTTGCTCTTAATACGACAATGATCTCATAAACCCGTGTGTAGTAGTCAGCATGGCGACACGAGCAAAACTCGTTTTCCCATGGCTGTAGGGGTCGCAATTTGCTTTTCAATTGCCACTTCAGAGTACATAATGCGCGCCGACGCAAACGAAGGCGTCATATAGTATGCCAAACACACTCAACCTGGCGCGCTCACACATCGCCAGTCTAAAGTAGTAAATGTAAGTTTATTTCTTTCTATAGGTAGTCTGCCCTTGAAAGAGAAGTGCAGGGTGCGCCGAGAGTTCACGGCGTGTAACTAATTGGATGTTCCTCGCTGAGGGAACTTCCACTGTCGCCTCATTCCCAGCTTATACATATTTTATTCACATTATTATATTCGCTGTGTTGCATCTAGTACTTTTTCTCTTTATTTATTTTTTCCCCCGCCTATTTAGGGTAGATTCACCAGTAAATGACAATTTAAGCAGAACGACTTGTTTATCATGGTTTTCTATAAAATGTAATATTTCCACACTGTCTGCAAAAATTTTAATGATTGACCAGAATGTCGAATGATGCGATCAAAAAATCATATTTTTATCGGAAAGTATGTTTTTATATACTTTCTTTTTATACTTTTTAATACTAAAAGTCAAAAAGCCAAAAACACCAGTGAATGACCGGCTCAATCTAGCCTGCTTTTAGCCTCTCAGTATATTTTCAACTAAAAGTGTAGTCGAAAATATACTGTATGTTTTCTTATATTTGCTGTAACCATAAAATATAGACGTTTCTCCTGGGAATTATCGTTTATAGTTAGATTATCGTCGGTCTAACTATATTTTTTTTACGTTACCAGATTTTTCTCTCAGAATATTTTCAACTACACTTTTAGTCGAAAATATACTGAGAGAAAAATATGGTAATTAAAAAAAAATATAGATAGACCGACGATAATCTAACTATAAACTAATAATTCCCAGGAGAAATGTCTATATTTTATGATTATAGCAAATATAAGAAAATAGTTGGATGAACCATTTATATAATTCCCAGGAGGATCGTCTCTATTTTATGGTTATAGCAAATATAATTATAGTAGCAATCATCAAAATGATAGTAGTTTAAAAAACTATTCAAATAATTTCAAATATGCCATTTCGTTGCATATACGATTTCAACGTTTGTTTCCAATAACCTTGCAAGTTTCGTTTATTGAAACATATTATCATCGCTTCAACCATTAAACATTGCAAGCTTTCCTATATTCGTTTTATCATGAAAAATCGTTATATCAACGATATGCTTTTCTCTCAGTGTAGGTTTCCGCAACAAAATAATCACAGTAGATATCTAAAAAATAGACAAATAAAAAATCTAACGTTCAGCCAAGAGGTCAGAATTTTTCATGAACTCTCAAAAAGCTATTGGTCATTTACTGCTGACTGGTCAATTACTGGTGCAATTCACCCTATAATCCAATAACTCAAAATGTGTGCTGCTCGTTCGACACTCCTTTGTTTTGAGAACGTTATTTCCCTTCGCGTTTGGTTTGAGGGATGCGGTCCTCTTCGATCATCGAGTAGGCAAACATGGTGGCTTATTATTTTACTCCCCGTAATGTGCGGCTCGAAGCGACGCGACGCGATAAAAGCCCTTGAAAAAATCGCCATCGTTGGGTTGTCGGAAAAATACGATAACCGTAAGTTTAAAATCGTTTTTGGGATAAAAACAAAATTTACAACTCTGCATATTTCCATTTTTACGTGCTTTAAAGTACTAAGATTAGACGATGACTCATCTATGGGGTACTTCGAACTGCACTTCTGGCAAATTTGTCAAATTTTTGAAACGCGTTGCACGGAGCCATGGCCTTAGTGTCTACCCTGATAAAAATAAATGATAGAACACGATTTAAAAAAATTCTAACGCACTAATGTTCCGAATATGGACTTTGATTCACGAATTTACGAAGTACATCCATAAATTTGTGATCAACATCCTATATGTTTCTTCCATATACTATAATACTATTATAGATAGGGGAGATGGGGGCAAAATGGGCATCACGACTGAAAATGACAATTGAGGGTAAAACGGGCATCGTTTGAACTTTTTCGAACACGACTTTTTTTAATTTCCTGACATTTTTTACTTGAAAATTTCGGAAAATAATTGGTGATGTCAATAAAACAGGGAGGGAGGCAAAACAGGCATCTCAACTAAATATAAGTATCGTGGTCAAAATTGGCACGAAATCATAAAATGAGAATTTCGTTCTAATTGATTTCTTTATGATATACCGACTTTTTTTTCAAAGAATTAATTTGATTATAAATTTTTTGAAAAATTCATTTGACTATATTTTTTTTCTTTGCTCAACAAAGTATCGAAAAAAAGTTCTGAACGGATGGTTAAAAAAATTCTGATCTGATGAAGATTATCAATTTTTTTTCATCACCAATTTGACGTATTTTCCGCACTTTCCCTATCTAAGGAACGTAAAAAACGGAGACAAATCGTTTTTACGAAAGTTGAGATGGTGCCCGTTTTGCCCCATCTCCCCTAATACTATTATACATAATATAATTTTCGTTAGTTCAAAGATTTATCGAAAATAGTTGCCACACAATGGCAACTATTTTATATATACTATTATATAAAAGATTAATATATTATATAAAACTATAATATACTATTGCCGACACCCTTAAAATCACTTTTTCATTTTCGCGATATGGAAATTCATTTTTTCCATTATCCAAAAGATGTATTTTGTGCAAAAAATAAAAAAACAACTTCTGTTCAGCGTTATTTCTTAATTTTCTTGCAAAAGTTCTTTAAAAAAATATATAAATGATAATCATCATGATGATCATATTTTATTTACCACACTTAAAAAAAGTTCTATTACGGGCTGCCAAAAAGAAGTATTTTTTAATAAACTCTACTTCTTATTCGTTCAATCCCATTTAACATTGAAATAATAAAATATTATTTTGCTTATTTTAGAGTTATTGTTTCGATTTCGTATGGAATTGGAAGAATTCAAATTAAGTTGATAACGTTTGTTTTTGGTAGCCCGCAAACGATGGATTTATTGAATGAATGACATTTTTTTTTTCAGTGTACACCCTTGACGAATTAATCTCCCGACTATAATATGCGAATGATTCTTATTTAATCGTTTTTCATTTACCAAATTTTGTTCTGTACTGTTTGCATTTGCAAACAAATA
This sequence comes from Ephialtes manifestator, assembly GCA_963970395.1. Classification (NCBI taxonomy): domain Eukaryota; kingdom Metazoa; phylum Arthropoda; class Insecta; order Hymenoptera; family Ichneumonidae; genus Ephialtes; species Ephialtes manifestator. The sequence continues at coordinate 47,611,360 of OZ019968.1, forward strand.
GGATTGGAGATCGTTTTATGAATCACGTTCTGATGGCTGTATTTGCAATTAAAACGACTGCTAAATGTATAATTTTCGTTAGTTCAAATATTTATCGAAAATAGTTGCCACACAATGGCAACTATTTTATACATACTATTATATAAAAGATTAATATATATTATATAAAACTATAATATACTATACTATTGCCGGCACCCTTAAAATCACTTTTTTTGTTTTCGCTATATGGAAATTCATTTTTTCCATTATCCAAAAGATGTCTTTTGTGCAAAAAATAAAAAAACAACTTCTGTTCGGCGTTATTTCTCAATTTTCTTGCAAAAGTTCTTTAAAAAAATATATAAATGATAATCAAATTATAACCAAACTATCGATACTCGCCAAATTTAGCACCGATCATATTTTAATTACTACACTGAAAAAAATTCTATTGTGGGCTGCCAAAGAGAAGTATTTTTGAATTAACTCTAGTTCTTATTCGTTCAATCCCATTTAACATTCAAATAATAAAATATTATTTTGCTTATTTTAGAGTTATTGTTTCGATTTCGTAAGGAATTGGAGGAATAGAATTCAAATTAAGTTGATAACGCTTGTTTTTGGCAGCCCGCAAACGATGGATTTATTGAATGAATGACATTTTTTGCTTCCTCATAGAGGAAGCTTTGTTTTCATGAAAAAAAAAATTTCGAGATTTTTATGTCAGATTACTCAGAATGGTCTAAAACATGTGTGTGTGTGTGATGAAAGGCCAAAAATTTATTTTACTGTAACTTTTAAACTATTCGACCGAATCAGCTCAAATTTAAACAACATGTGCAGTACTACATAATCTTCAATTGGTATAAATTTCGGGAAAATCGATAGACACATTTCATTTTTATAAGAATTTTTAAATTTTGAAAAAAGTACGTAAATGCTCTAGCTCGAACGAACTTTTAACTATCGAGCTGAAACGTCGTATTAAAATTCAACAAAGTGATGCGACCTTTGGTATTGAATTTGGGCCAAATCGGTAAAGCGGTTCGGTTTTTATGAGATTTTCAATTTTTCGAAAAATTTTCGTTTTGCTCTAATTCAGGTAAAATTTCAAATAATCGAGTGAAATTTTCTACACAGGAAAAATAACATTCAGCCCTTCTACGTACCAAATTTGGTGATGATCGGTAAAGCGGTTCGGATTTACGTTAATTTGAATTTTAAAAAAATTGACTGGTTTCGCTCTGCATTTCGTAAAACATCAGAAAATAAGAATAAAATAAAACAAGGATGCAGAGTAGAAACTTGCACATTGCTTTCTCATTATTTTTCGCTTTTTACAAAGCTTCCTCTATGAGGAAGACAAAATTGATTGACATACTTCCTCATAGAAGTAGCTTTGTAAAAAGCGAAAAATAATGAGGAAGCAATGTGCAAGGTTCTACTTTGCATCCTTGTTGTTCAGTGTACACCCTTAACGAATTAATCTCCCGACTATAATATGCGAATAATACGTATTGAATCTTTTTTCATTTACCAAATTTTGTTCTGTACTGCTTGCATTTGCAAACAAATAGGATTGGAGATCGTTTTATGAATCACGTTCTGATGGCTGCATTTGCAATTACAATGACCGCTAAATGTACCCCACAAACCGAGATATGCTTAGCTAATACCTCACGTTGGACCGTTCCACTCAACCGCAATATCTCTCATCCCCCAATATAGGATCGATTTTCACGCTTCACCAGTACAAGCATCGGGAATATCGGTAGGTATGCCATTACGTGGCTATGCTCGCGGCATAACAAACATTTTGCAGTGAACAAACTTGGTCGTTCATCGGCGCGAAAAGCGGTGGTGGTTTCACTGCCACCCACGCGCGACTACCACCGTCCATTATACATTTATCCCGTCGAATAAATTCCGCGTTTATATAGCTTTAAATCATAGAAACCATGAATGCGCACTTGGCCGTCAATGCGATTCTTTTCTATGTCATATCCGGTTTTTGGCTGACGTTAAAATATCGGTTTTTCTCACAAGCTGAATATCTGTTGGAAATGACAGCATCTTCCTTTCATTTCTATTGTTTGGAACGTTAGAAAAGACCGGAAGATTTAATGCATAAACTCGTGAATTAAATTTAATGCGCGACTTTGATTTAATGTCCTTTTGCAGCAATTTCAAAGTAAGTTATTAAAATTAAGGTTATTTTACAGTAGAATTTAAGTAATCATTTAAATTAATGTATCGTACATTAATATTATATCGCATTTAGTATATCAGTTTTTTCATAAATACTTTCGGTTGTTATATACGTTAAATTTCGAGTAATTTTTTTTTACGTACTCACAAGTTTTTTTGTGCTTTTATATTCCACTAGTAAAAATCTAAAATTTAGGTTACACTCAACTCAAGACTGGAAGATTTTATGCATAAGTTCGTGAATTAAATTTAATCACAACTTTGATTTAATGTACTTTTACAATAATCTTAAAGCAAGTTATTAAAATTAAGGTTATTTTACAGTAGAATTGAAGTAATCATTGAAATTAATGTATCATACATTAATATTATATCGTATTTAGTATATCAGTTTTTTCATAAATACTTTCGGTTGTTATATACGTTAAATTTCGAGTAATTTTTTTTTACGTACTCACAAGTTTTTTTGTGCTTTTATATTCCACTAGTAAAAATCTAAAATTTAGGTTACACTCAACTCAAGACTGGAAGATTTTATGCATAAGCTCGTGAATTAAATTTAATGCACAACTTTGATTTAATGTACTTTTACAGCAATCTCAAAGCAAGTTATTAAAATTAAGGTTATTTTACAGTAGAATTGAAGTAATCATTGAAATTAATGTATCATACATTAATATTATATCGCATTTAGTATATCAGTTTTTTCATAAATACTTCCGGTTGTTATATACGTTAAATTTCGAGTAATTTTTTTTTACGTTCTCACAAGATTTTTTGTGCTTTTATATTGCACTAGTAAAAATCTAAAATTTAGGTAATACTCAACTCAAGACCGTAAAATTTTATGCATAAGCTCGTGAATTAAATTTAATGCACAACTTTGATTTAATGTACTTTTACAGCAATCTCAAAGCAAGTTATTAAAATTAAGGTTATTTTACAGTAGAATTGAAGTAATCATTGAAATTAATGTATCATACATTAATATTATATCGCATTTAGTATATCAGTTTTTTCATAAATATTTCCGGTTCTTATATACGTTAAATTTCGAGTAATTTTTTTACGTACTCATAGGTTTTTTTGTGCTTTCATATTGCACTAATAAAAATCTAAAATTTAGGTAACACTCAACTCAAGATCGGAAGATTTTATGCATAAGTTCGTGAATTAAATTTAATGCACAACTTTGATTTAATGTACTTTTACAACAATCTTAAAGCAAGTTATTAAAATTAAGGTTATTTTACAGAAGAATTTAAGTAATCATTGAAATTAATGTATCATACATTAATATTATATCGCATTTAGTATATCAGTTTTTTCATAAGTATTTCCGGTTGTTATATACGTTAAATTTCGAGTAATTTTTTTTTACGTACTCACAAGTTTTTTTGTGCTTTTATATTGCACTAGTAAAAATCTAAAATTTAGGTAACACTCAACTCAAGACCGGAAGATTTTATGCATAAGTTCGTGAATTAAATTTAATGCACAACTTTGATTTAATGTACTTTTACAGCAATCTCAAAGCAAGTTATTAAAATTAAGGTTATTTTACAGTAGAAATTAAGTAATCATTGAAATTAATGAATCATACATTAATAATATATCGCATTTAGTATATCCGTTTTTTCATAAATACTTTCGGTTGTTATATACGTTAAATTTCGAGTTATTTTTTTTTACGTACTCACAAGTTTTTTTGTGCTTTTATATTGCACTAATAAAAATCTAAAATTTAGGTAACACTCAACTCAAGACTGGAAGATTTTATGCATAAGTTCGTGAATTAAATTTAATCACAACTTTGATTTAATGTACTTTTACAACAATCTTAAAGCAAGTTATTAAAATTAAGGTTATTTTACAGTAGAATTGAAGTAATCATTGAAATTAATGTATCATACATTAATATTATATCGCATTTAGTATATCAGTTTTTTCATAAGTATTTCCGGTTGTTATATACGTTAAATTTCGATTAATTTTTTTTTACGTACTCATAGGTTTTTTTGTGCTTTCATATTGCACTAGTAAAAATCTAAAATTTAGGTAATACTCAACTCAAGACCGTAAAATTTTATGCATAAGCTCGTGAATTAAATTTAATGCACAACTTTGATTTAATGTACTTTTACAGCAATCTCAAAGCAAGTTATTAAAATTAAGGTTATTTTACAGTAGAATTGAAGTAATCATTGAAATTAATGTATCATACATTAATATTATATCGCATTTAGTATATCAGTTTTTTCATAAATATTTCCGGTTCTTATATACGTTAAATTTCGAGTAATTTTTTTACGTGCTCATAGGTTTTTTTGTGCTTTCATATTGCACTAATAAAAATCTAAAATTTAGGTAACACTCAACTCAAGATCGGAAGATTTTATGCATAAGTTCGTGAATTAAATTTAATGCACAACTTTGATTTAATGTACTTTTACAACAACCTTAAAGCAAGTTATTAAAACTAAGGTTATTTTACAGTAGAATTGAAGTAATCATTGAAATTAATGTATATACATTAATATTATATCGCATTTAGTATATCAGTTTTTTCATAAATACTTTCGGTTGTTATATACGTTAAATTTCGAGTAATTTTTTTTTTTTACGTACTCACATGTTTTTTTGCGCTTTCATATTGCACTAATAAAAATCTAAAATTTAGGTAACACTCAACTCAAGACTGGAAGATTTTATGCATAAGTTTGTGAATTAGATTTAATCACAACTTTGATTTAATGTACTTTTACAACAATCTTAAAGCAAGTTATTAAAATTAAGGTTATTTTACAGTGGAATTGAAGTAATCATTGAAATTAATGTATCATACATTAATATTATATCGCATTTAGTATATCAGTTTTTTCATAAATACTTCTGGTTGTTATATACGTTAAATTTCGAGTAATTTTTTTTTACGTACTCACAAGTTTTTTTGTGCTTTTATATTGCACTAATAAAAATCTAAAATTTAGGTAACACTCAACTCAAGACTGGAAGATTTTATGCATAAGTTCGTGAATTAAATTTAATGCACAACTTTGATTTAATGTACTTTTACAGCAATTTCAAAGCAAGTTATTAAAATTAAAGTTATTTTACAGTAGAATTGAAGTAATCATTTAAATTAATATATCATACATTAATAATATATCGCATTTAGTATATCAGTTTTTTCATAAATACTTTCGGTTGTTATATACGTTAAATTTCCAGTAATTTTTTTTTGCGTACTCACAAGATTTTTTGTGCTTTTATATTGCACTAGTAAAAATCCAAAATTTTGTTAACACTCAAATCAAGACGGAATTATTCTTTTAAAAACCTGGGAAGTTCACTTTTTTATGGTATGAGTAGAATCCTGAATGTTCTATATATTGGTAACATACTTGTTATCTCTCGAAAGTTCGTACGTATGTTAATTACTCGTATAAAGTCAAAATTCTATAAAATGTAATGCATCGTTTATAATCTCAAATATCTCGTTAGTTTAATTGGCGCCTGAACTTGAAACTTTGTAATTACGTTTAGGATTATTCGTAACATGTGTGAATTTCGCTTTGAAGTTCAAATACGCAGTTTCAACAGAATCTCCTTAAAAATTTCTTCTGTCTCTACCTCAAAACTTTCAATATTATTATTCAATATTATTTTAGCAATCATCGCAAATTTATGGAAATTATGGAATTTTTTAGTGCAATGCGTTGAAAAATCATATAATAAAAATTGCACTGTCAAAAATATTCAAGAAAATTAACATATCCGAAGTTTTTATGCATAATCAGGTATACTAAATTTAATATACAATGATAAAATATTACAGTTCTTTTATATTAAAAATTGAAAAATTTTAATGTTTAATATACCGTTTATTAATTTCACATCACGTGTATTAAAATTAATATCCTGATTAATGTATAAACACTTCTGAAAAAATTTAAATCCGATAAAAACTTGCGCCTTGCGATTTTATCGAAAAACTTGCGATAAAAACTGCGATAAATGTAAAATTTTTCATTACTAAAATTAATATACTTTTTTCGGAAGTTTTTATGCACAAACCGATATATTAAATTTAATATACAAGTATAATGAAAAATTAATACACAGCATATTAAAAACATTCAAAACATCATGTTCAATATAAAAGTATATATTACTATACAATTGTATATTATATTTGATATACCGATTTATGCATAAAACCTTCAGATAAATTTTTATATTTTATATTTTATATTTTTATATTATTATTATTTTTATCATTTGTTATGAGCGACGAGCTCTTTGCACCCGCACCTTGTACATTTACCCACGAGCATTATGTTGCCTTTTGTAAAAATGTACAGTGCAAATGATCGTCTTTTTGTTTAAATAATAAATATCATATCATATCATATCAATTTATAATTATTTTTTAAAAAAATTTTTTATAGTGACGCTATTTTCCAGAGTATATAAATTACGCTATTGGCAAACAACCTCGAATTCGCAAGTTGCCGATGCGAAAAAACTTTGCTCACGTAACTCACGAGCGAAGCCCCGAACGATCGGCCTGACCCTGGTACCGATATTACGCGGACTACCCGCGGATAATCGTTTCGGTCTGCTATCCTCCGTTCCACTGGCTGTTTTCTCCCTTTATTTCTAAGGCTTTAATAATTGTGCTCTGGAATTCCCGTGGCGAGGTCGATTATTGAGACGATTGCAAACAGACGAGACTCTCCAAGCACGAACAGATCGCTCCTAATCTCGCTGTACGCACTTATAAATAATATAGCTTTTATTATACACTGAGAAAAAATGTCATTGATTCAATAAAATCATCGTTTGCGGGCTGCCAAAAACAAGCTTAAGTTATTAACTTAATTTGAATTCTAATTTCTCCAATTCCATACGAGATCGAAACAATAACTCTAAAATAAGCAAAATAATATTTTATTATTTCAATGTTAAATGGGATTGAACGTATAAGAAATACACTGTTAAAAATATTTTGAAAATTAATATATGTATTGGAAGTTCTTTTTCAGATACAGTATATTAAATTTCATTTAATATCAATTAAATTAAATTTAATATGAATTAAATTAAATTAATATTAATTAAATTAAATTAAATTAAATTAAATTAAAATATTAAATTTCATTTAATATACAGATATGTCGTAAAATTCCAATAATTATATTATAAACACAAGTTTTATGAAGTATTTAGGATACTGTATATTAATTTTACAACAATTTTTTTGTATATTAATTATCATATGTGTATTAAATTTAATATACGCGTATCCGCAAAAAAACTTCCAATACTTTATATTAATTTTCATACAAAAATTTCTAACATTGTAGGGTTAATTCAAAAATACTTCTTTTAGCAGCCCGCAAATGATGGATTTATTCAATCGATGACATTTTTTTTCCAGTGTACATACTTCATATATTATATGCTTCTGACATTCGCGGTTGATATATCTAAAATTTATGCGAATTGAAGACGTAGGTAATGACCGTACGTGCAGTTATTAAACTTCCGGTTCTTTCATCTCGTATATATTTCTTTTAGAGAAATAGCACGGATCTCCATTCCTATAAAATACAGCCAATAAATGATTGAACGTGACGCAATCGCAATGTTGTGCAATCGGAAAAGTGGATATAATCCACTTACGATTCTCCGCGATGGACCATTTTCAAGTCTGCTTCGATAACTTTCATTCTTCTTGACATACACTCGTAATCGAATTTTCGATGACTTCGTTATGTTCTTTTAGTTGAGAATGAGAATCGAATCGATTGTAATTGTGTAATAATGGTTCAAATAATTTTAAAGAGGGAATATTAATTTTTTAAATAAAAATTGCGAGTCGTAAATTATTACCATTATAATTTCGGTTCTATTACTTAAGTATTTCAACCCCTACATAAACAAGAATGCAAAGTTCATATTGCTTTATAAATATAGACTGTGGCTGCTTAATAAATTTAAATTAATTAATCAATCAATTACAATCGACGAATTTTAATCTCAAACAAATTGTGAAAAAATTTGGATATTGCTAACTCATTATTTTTAACTTTTTACAAATCTACTTCTATGAGGAAGTATATTAATTAATTTAGGCTTAATCATACACTGTTAAAAATATTTTGAAAATTAATATATGTATTGAAAGTTATTTTGCAGATACGGTATATTAAATTTCAATTAATATACAGATATCTTGTAAAACTCCAATAATTATATTATAAACCCAAATTTTATAAAGTGTTTAGTATACTGTATATTAATTTTACAACAATTATTTTTGTATATTAATTAATATTTGTCTATTCAATTTAATATACGCGTATCTGCAAAAAAAACTTCCAATAGCTAATATTATTTTTCATACAAAAATTTCTAACAGTGTAAAAGAAGCTTTGTAAAAAGTTCAAAATAATGAGAAATCAATATGCAAGATTCCACTTTGCGTTCTTGATTTAAACTAATTTGAAAAATTGATGTTTAGCGAAATTGTAGTCGTCAAGAAATGAATATCGAAAAATTCAAATTTCTGTATCATACGAACCCTTCTACCAGTTTTTTCCACTAAATTATGCATCTAGCATCACTGAATATAATTCCATTTGCGCATACACTGTTAAAAATATTTTGAAAATTAATATATGTATTGGAAGTTATTTTGCAGATACGGTATATTAAATTTCAATTAATATACAGATATCTTGTAAAACTCCAATAATTATATTATAAACTCAAATTTTATAAATTGTTTAGTATACTGTATATTAATTTTACAACAATTATTTTTGTATATTAATTAATATTTGTCTATTCAATTTAATATACGCGTATCTGCAAAAAAACTTCCAATAGTTTATATTATTTTTCATACAAAAATTTCTAACAGTGCAAAAGAAGCTTTGTAAAAAGTTCAAAATAATGAGAAATCAATATGCAAGATTCCACTTTGCGTCCTTGATTTAAACAAATTTGAAAAATTGATGTTTAGCGAAATTGTAGTCGTCAAGAAGTGAATATCGAAAAATTCAAATTTCTGTATCATACGAACCCTTCTACCAGTTTTTTCCACTAAATTATGCATCTAGCATCACTGAATATAATTCCATTTGCGCATACACTGTTAAAAATATTTTGAAAATTAATATATGTATTGGAAGTTATTTTGCAGATACGGTATATTAAATTTCAATTAATATACAGATATCTTGTAAAACTCCAATAATTATATTATAAATCCAAATTTTATAAAGTCTTTAGTATACTGTATATTAATTTTACAACAATTTTTTTTGTATATTAATTAATATTTGTCTATTCAATTTAATATACGCGTATCTGCAAAAAAACTTCCAATAGTTTATATTATTTTTCATACAAAAATTTCTAACAGTGTAAAAGAAGCTTTGTAAAAAGTTCAAAATAATGAGAAATCAATATGCAAGATTCCACTTTGCGTCCTTGATTTAAACAAATTTGAAAAATTGATGTTTAGCGAAATTGTAGTCGTCAAGAAATGAATATCGAAAAATTCAAATTTCTGTATCATACGAACCCTTTCTACCAGTTTTTTCCACTAAATTATGCATCTAGCATCACTGAATATAATTCCATTTGCGCATACACTGTTAAAAATATTTTGAAAATTAATATATGTATTGGAAGTTATTTTGCAGATACGGTATATTAAATTTCAATTAATATACAGATATCTTGTAAAACTCCAATAATTATATTATAAACCCAAATTTTATAAATTGTTTAGTATACTGTATATTAATTTTACAACAATTATTTTTGTATATTAATTAATATTTGTCTATTCAATTTAATATACGCGTATCTGCAAAAAAACTTCCAATAGCTAATATTATTTTTCATACAAAAATTTCTAACAGTGTAAAAGAAGCTTTGTAAAAAGTTCAAAATAATGAGAAATCAATATGCAAGATTCCACTTTGCGTCCTTGATTTAAACTAATTTGAAAAATTGATGTTTAGCGAAATTGTAGTCGTCAAGAAATGAATATCGAAAAATTCAAATTTCTGTATCACACGAACCCTTCTACCAGTTTTTTCCACTAAATTATGCATCTAGCATCACTGAATATAATTCCATTTGCGCATACACTGTTAAAAATATTTTGAAAATTAATATATGTATTGGAAGTTATTTTGCAGATACGGTATATTAAATTTCAATTAATATACAGATATCTTATAAAACTCTAATAATTATATTATAAACCCAAATTTTGTAAAGTGTTTAGTATACTGTATATTAATTTTACAACATTTTTTTTGTATATTAATTAATATTTGTCTATTCAATTTAATATACGCGTATCTGCGAAAAAACTTCCAATAGCTAATATTATTTTTCATACAAAAATTTCTAACAGTGTAAAAGAAGCTTTGTAAAAAGTTCAAAATAATGAGAAATCAATATGCAAGATTCCACTTTGCATCCTTGATTTAAACAAATTTGAAAAATTGATGTTTAGCGAAATTGTAGTCGTCAAGAAATGAATATCGAAAAATTCAAATTTCTGTATCATACGAACCCTTCTACCAGTTTTTACCATTAAATTATGCATCTAGCATCACTGAATATAATTCCATTTGCGGCACAAAATGTGGTCTTCTTAGTTAATATTTAAAAAAAAATGAATGCATTAAATGTGAATTTAAAAAAAAATTCAAAACTCCATAAAATTCCAATCTCAAAGAATATTAAATGTACCTGCACTTATATTAAAATTATTTAGCAAAATATCGTAAATTTTACAAAAGTTTGAGTTAATAATATTTCTAACCCACTTTTCTGGATTTTTTAGACGATTTTCCTGTTATAAAAAAAAACAAACAAAAAATGAATGACAACAAAGAATAATTTCTCACCGATTATATTAGGATGTGTAATAGATTCCAATGTTTTCGACAGATCCTCTCGTCGTCTACCGGATGTTGTGATAATTTGTTCCAAACTCTGCGGAATTAGTGGGGTTTTCGGTTCCTCAAATGAGCCGAAACTTCCAACAGCTTTTTTTTCGACGATACCAGAAATTCCTATCGTAGTCTCAACTACATGTTGATCGACAGCAGAACTTCCGATACGATCCAGACCAACTTTGGTGCTTCCCAAACTCTCCAGCAGCTCGTATGCCCTTGTCGGATTAATTCCCTTGATATTCGGTCTCGTAAAAAAACTCAATTTTTCAGAGACTCGACTTGAGCTTTGATTTTCCGCTTTATCGTCTATCAAACTCCCAGTAACAAAAGCTGTAGAAGTCGTTGAAACGGCATCATTCATTGATACGTTGTATAGTTTATCTTTGCTTTCCGGTAACGAAGAAGAAGAAGAAGAAGAAGAAGAAGGTGAAGAAGATGAAGAGGAAGATGCAGACGAGTATCCATTGATTTCCTGCGTTTCTATAAACACAGTTGGAGCCCGAAGAAGACTATCCACAACCGTCGAACTTTTCATTGCAGCGTTGATGCTTTTATAAACATCTGTCGAATTTCCAGGCGTTATTTCAGTAATCGAATCTTCAGTTGTGCCGAGAAAAGCTCGTCCAATTGAATTCAACAGCGTTTGTGAATCATTGCGTATTCTTTCATTCATTGTAACACGATCAACACGACTCATCTCCGAATTGTTTGATTTTTTTTCCAGATTCTCCGGCTGCGATCGAAAAGAAATATTCACACCTCGTGTTCGCAAAATTTCCTCCCGGAAGAGATTGACCTTGTCGCGAATTTCATCAGGACTAAGAGACTCGTTCACGATCACTTCCGTTGGCGGTTTATCCACAAGATACTCCATCTGCGGATCAGCTCTCAGATGATCACGATGCAACAGTCTTGGATTCGGTGGTTGCCAGAGAAATACGTAATAAGCACTGAGTACAATTGCAACGAAACTAACCGAAACCATGTAAGCCACGACTGTAACAACTCGAATGATTTTTTTGCTTGTAGGTCGATCTTCATAAAGACTGTCTTTTTTTGGATCTGAAGCAGCGGCCGCATTAGCTTCTCCAGTTCCTTCGTTCTCAGTCCCCATTTTTTGTTAATTAAAAAAAACAGCCACACTATTTAAAAAAAAAGACCAACAATGAAACGAGTTGTTTGGCAATTTAAAAAATGATCAATGTGAAGAATTGATCAATGATGATCGTATGGAAAACAATCACTAATGTCCCTCTCAACATTTCTCTTCAATATTTTATCGCAATTGTCACAATTGTTCAGCGAGGAATTTAAAGAAACTGGAAAAACGCGTTTTTCTCACACACAAACGTTCGTAACGTGCTGTGAGGTAAGACACGGCGAACACTGCAAGCTCTCTCCGGTAGTTCGGAGAAAAGCCTGTAGTTCTTCCTCTCCACGTGTTTAAACGGTGCGCACGCGTTCTTCATTCCCGAACGATATGCTATAACGAAAATGCGATATACCAGACAACGTCGACGGCGACGGCGACGACGAGGAGGACAACGATGATAAGCGTCGTTTCAGTTGACTTGACTGCCTTCGGACTTGCAATCAGGAGTGAATATCAGGGGTATAGGAAGAGAGAGAGAGAGAGGAAGGAACCCCTAAAGGAGACTCGACAGTCTGCGGTCGATATAGAAACGTACGACGATAAAAGAGAAAAAACAGTTGGAGATCTTTTGGAGAGAATATGAGATAAAAGAAGATTGTGCGTCTGCATAAAAATCTTCGTGTCTCGTCAATGTGCGACTTTTTGTAGTCGAAAGAAGTTCTTTTTACGATGAAGGAAGGAATTTCAAATGTTTTCATGATAGGGTATTAAATTCATGGAGGAATGTAATTTCGTAGGCATTATAGTTTGTTTTCATTGCGTCTGGCAGGTGGTCAAGTTTACGCAATTCACTTCCTCTCAGGGAATCTGTTTCTTTTTTCATTTTTTTTTCTCGTTTTTCTAACGACCTTGGTGAAAATAAATTATAGGGAGTGATGTAGATCGATAGAATTTGAATGGGATTTAATTGGATTTTATCATCTCTATTCTCGTCAATGGGAATGGGCTATTTTTCGCTCAAAAACTGGGTCTTTTAGTTTATCTAATTTATATTATTTATATTTTCTAATCTGTCCAGTTTCTGTTATTTAAGGGGAGGGAGTCAGGTAAAAAAAAAATGATTTTAGAAATTCAATATCATCCAAATCCTATTGCATATAAAAATGCCTAATGCACTATATTGTTGGTGCTCGATGAAAAATTTTTTTACTGTCGTCTGACTTGCATATGCTTTTCAATATTATCTTAAGCAAAGTTCTTAGGTTTTCCATTCTGCGCATGATTCAGATCAAACTACTAGGCAGATTGGAATCATTGACGTCTCATTTTCTTTTTCATGAAAAGATACACCGGCTAAATGGAGCAAACTATTTTTTTTCATTCTGAAAGCAAAGTTAGTCACTGATTTAGAAAACAGCATAACATTTATTTATTAATAATTATGGTACTTAAAAAGTATTACATTTTATTAACGTTTGCTCCATTTAGCCGGTATATCTGTTCATGAAGAAGAAAATGAGATGTCAACCATTCCAATCTGCCTAGTAGTTTGATCTGAATCATGCGCAGAATGGAAAACCTAAGATCTTTGCTTAAGATAATATTTAAAAGCATATGCAAGTCAGACGACAGTACAAAATCCTTTAATCGAGTACCAACAATATAGTGCGTTGGGCATTTTTATATGCAATAGAATTTGGATGATATTGAATTTCCAAAATCAATTTTTTTTACCTGACTCCCTCCCCTTAAGGGATCTTTCCAGTGTGACGGCCCCAAAAATAGCCTATTTTCACGATTTTTTTTCGGACGGTTACTATACGCCGATCAATCTGAAATTTTTATGACATATTAAGGTAATCATGAATGACAGAAAATGATTTTTTATAAGACGATTTTTATTGTTTAAATATATTTTTTTAATTGTTGAAAATAATGTTGATAAAAAAGGTACCCTCATGGTGGACATCCTAGGGGTAGCAAATTTGATCTAATAAAAAACCTAAAGGATTATTAATTAGTATGTGATTGACTATCGCGCTATGGAGGCTTTTTTTAAAATCAAAATTAACAAAATGGCGGCGATTTGAACAAAAAGTACCGACTTTAGCCGTTTTTTTCGACAGTTTTTCTTTTAAAAAAATGGGAAGATTAAAAAAAAAAAAAAAGTTTCGATAGCACGATAGAGAGTAGCGTGAAGAATGTTCTCCTAAAATTTGAAAACGATCGCTTTGAAACTGTTCCCGGGTGAATCTCCACCGTTTTGAAAAATGTCGTTTCGAGAAAAACGCGTTAAAAATTTCGAGTATAGAAATTTCATATACCTAAATTGTATTTCGATTTATTTTTCACACTAGAAAGATCCCTTAATATGACTAGTCTAGTTATTTATTTATTTATTTGTCTACCTACTTATTAATAGTTCTTTTATATAACGCTCCAAATTATTATCATCCCGATCTCTATTTTTTCCCTTGAAAAGAAAACAAAATATATTGTCTGATGCTTGTCGCTTAAGGATGTTCCACTGTTTCACACTAGTCAAATCAGTGCTACATTTTTGTAATTGTTTCATTAAAGTTTAATGCATTAAATAACTGTAGTGGAGCGTTGATTTGTATTGAAGCATGTACACTTAACCGCGAGAAAAATTAATAGTGACGGAATTGCATGAAGATTAACTGATTAACGTTACTTTCCAATGGGATACATTTTCGTTAAGTTTTTTCCAAGAATAATCAATAATTTTTTGCCAATTTTAATGAATGACAGCTCATTCTCTTCTTTAAAAGATGCTCTACAAATTGACCAGCTGGATATTTGATATTATTGATCGTTTAAAAATTATAGCTATTTGTTTATGAAAGTATTTTGATTTTTGTTAAACAACAGGCTATAGTTTTTAAACAATCAATAATATAAAATATCTAGCTGGTTAATTTGTAGAGCATCTTTTAAGAGAGAAAATGAGCAATCACTCATCAAAATTGGAAAAAAATTATAAATTATTCTTGGAAAAAACTGAATGACAATGCATCCCATTGGAAAGTAACGTTAATTAGGTAAATTGTATGCACATCCGGGACTATTAATCTTTCTCTGGGTTAAATGTACATGCTTCAATTCAAACTACTCTCCGTTATTGTTATTTAATGCATTAAACTTTAATGAAACAATTATAAAAATAAATATCGCTTTCTCTCTCTCTCTCTCTCTCTCTCTATTCGGACTTTGATCCATTAATACAAATTAAATCGTTATTATTAGTTTCCTATAATTTTCGTTTTCTATGAGTTAAATACGATAGATACATTATCGATATGTATGATGCACCAACGGATTTATAATATTTTATATTAAATTTACGTTTCGTCACTTATAAATTTTTACCCATTTGTGGTGTATCGTATTATATTCGTAAATATATGATTCGACATTAATCGTTCGCAATCCAAGAGGCATCAATAAAGTGACCCAATCATTTTCTGTTGTCTTACAATGATAGAAAGTATATCAGAATAAATCGTATGTATTTAGACTGAAAGAATTATCATAATCTATCGCAAAACCTGATATAAATGAAACAGTTTTCTATCATTCATACAATAATTTCCTGCTGATTGACTCGTTTCTCTTTTCATCGTTTCACAACTACAGGAAATCTATCATAACGAATCTTGAATATGATATATTTGAATCCAAAGATTTGTGGATGAAACTTTTTTTAAATGCAAAATTTAATATTTGTATTACTTCTACGATTGTATATTTTTGTTATTAAATTTAATACAAAAATTATATTATTTATAATAATATTATAGGATATTGAAGAAACATATAGGATTTCGATCGTAAATTTATTATAATACTTCGTAAATTGGCGAATCAATTCCGTATTCGGAACGATACGATTAACAAAAATTGTTTTCTATCATTTATTTTTATCGGGGAAGCAATTTGTTCTATGAATCTTCTCTGCGCAGATTCTTAATGTTCGGATCGGTGTATTTATTTAGATATACTTACTGAGAAATATATAAGATCAGTTGGTACAAACACAAATTAACCGACAGCAGTGGACGCGCGGTCGGTGTGTGGCTTCGGCGGTCCACAGAGTTAAGCAGCATTATTTGCGGTCATAACTTGGATGGGTGACCGCTTAGTCTTGCACTGGATTGCGCACCAACTGGTGAGCGGGAGGCAATTTTTCTGAGTTTCTAATGTATTCTCATACAGTAGAAACTCAGTAAAAATGAAGCCGACTGTATCGGCCAGGTTTTCCGCAGTTTCCCTGTGCCCTCGTGCAAATGCGATACAGTAGTGCATTAGGATGAGTGCTGCGGAGAACACTCATAGAGGGGAAACGTAAAAGCCTGAAGAAGGCATACGGAAGAAACCAATAATAAAAAAAATACAAACAGAAATTACATGAAGAAGCAACGCAGAGGGTCAAGGCCTCTCCCGGATTTTTCCACTTCCTCTTGAAGGAAGAGTCTCTGAAATCGAGGCCGAGCGGGTTCATCACGTTTCGCTACTCCAAGACACTCGGAATTTGTTGATTTCTTAGCGGGATACGTTTTAGTCTTCTTCAAACAAGAATAAATTTTCACCTTTGTTTTTTTTGTTAGAAATAGACATTGTATTTCTAACACTTAGAGTTTTTTTTTCAATTTTTGCACGTGGCTTACATTATTATTCCATTGAGCCACAAAACACCATTACAACTTCGATAATAATCAAAGTTATAAACGTCTCGCATTCTATTACATTCATTGTAAAATTATGTAAATAATTACTATTTCACAATAATTGTCTACAGATTTTATAACAAATTATTCAAATTTGTTAACAATTACCAAAAAAAAATTAAATTTGATCGAAAGTTATTTTTTATTCCCGTTGAAACATAAGCAGACATTTTTTTTAATAAACTGACAAAGTTCTTATGAATTATGATTTTAATATTGACTTGTATTTTTTTACATTAATGCTATTATTGTTTTATATTCAATAATAGCGCAGCATTTATGCAGAATGTAATTTTTGTGAATATTTTTTCGTCTGGTAAAAAGAAACAAAATTACGTCGTCATTTCCCGATAAAAATAAACCCGTGTATGCTGAATTATTTTTGGACAATTTTTATAATCAACTTATTTAAAGCTATCAAGAAATGCGTTGTTAAGAATGAAAAAAAAAATTAGTAACTCACCAGCTTACGAATTTTTCAAATTAAATCAATTTTTTCAGTAAAAGTATTTGGACCCCTTAAAATCCACCCCCTGGTCATACAAATCAATCATTATTACTACGCGCAAAATCCTTATGGAAATAAGGTATATTGCCTCACAAGGAAGTATATATAGATTTTGCAACATGTCATTATATACTTTATGAATAATAAGAGATTAAAAGATTATATCGTCTCAAGAAAGTTTAATGGAATTTCTAAAGTATCGCACGAGTGTCGCAACTTTGATATCTATTATCAGATGGGAAAAAACATTATTTTAAAAAATACATTACCGTTTGGATAAAAATGGATAATCGAATTCGAATCCGTTACCCTAGTGAGTTCGACTACCGTGATTTCAGGTTGAAATTCCCGCGAAAAACCGTAAAAACCATCTCAATGTTTTCTGCACTTTTCTGCACAGCAATTCACCACAAAACCACTGAACTTTTTTTTCTGTAGCTTCGGTGGTTTTGCTGGTTCGATCACCGCAAAAACACCGATGTAAATTTCGAAAAATCTCGAAATTTCGTAATGTTTTGTCATTTGTGTAAATAACGGTAAAAATCACGGCTCGACGGAATTTTCAGTGCCATGGTAATTCGCAGAATCCGTCTTGCTACTGATAAACAACAGTAAAAATTACCCACGTCAGCGGATGATGATTTTTATTTTTTAGATTTGCAAATATCTTTTATTTTTCCATTACAATAACTTATACATTGTTTTTATGAGTACCTCGCTCTCATGTTTTACACGCCATCCCCGTTCGTTGAACTTTACCGGCCTTAATTTTTCTTTTTTCACTTATTTCTATTTTTGTTTTCAACATTTTAACATTTAAATTCTTTTTTGGTAAAAAATTTGAAAAAATACCCTTTAGAGTCTACAGTAAAAATGACTCACGATCGCCCGTACTTATACACAGAGCAGCGAACACTCACTTGCGAGAAACGTTTCAGCTCGTTCGCCATCTAGCGGGCTAATTTCGGTTGCACGCGCAATGACCGACTTAGCTCCGCTACATGGTCAACGACATGAACCGTTTCTCGCAAGCGATTGTCCATTTTTTCGTGCATATAAACACGTAGCTATCGCCAGTTGCTGTGATGTAACTGAAGGACCATGTTTTGGAGATGTCCTAACTATTTGTCCTAGCAATTTAGAAATGTGAAACGAGAAAAGACAGTGTTGTCTTCTCTTCAGAGTTTCAAATGTCACACATTTTATACAAATGAAAATTAAATATAGACGATAACAGCATTTAACTGGCTTCACGGTAACGTGAAAATTGTCGCGATTCGGTCCGTGATTTCTACCATTATGTATACAAATTACAAAATATTACAAAATTTCGAAATTGACATCGGTGTTTTTGCAGTGATCGAAACAGCAAAACCACCAACGCTAGATAAATAACCCTCAGTGGTTTTGCAGTAAATTGATGTGCGGAAAAGTGCAGAAAACACTGAAATTGTTTTTGTGATGACAGAACCCACTAGGGTACCCATTACTTTTTTAATTAGTAATGGCTGATGGATCTCTGCTCCGTTATTCATTAATAAAGTAATGGGTAATTGATCCGAATTCCAGTATCCATTGTTTCGTAATGAAAATGCATTATTTTCACATTAAAATTTTCACAGCTCTGTCTATTATGCAAATCACCTAATATGACAATATTCCAGAGCCATTTGGATGGGGGTCAAAATAGCGAATGACCAAAATAGCGAATGGTTAAAATAGCGAATTTCAAAATACAGAACGTCTGAATCTAGAATGGCCATCATTACGAAATTCGCTATTACAGCCATTCGCTATTTTGATCATTCGTTATTTTGACACTCAATCTTATTAAAATGCAATCAAAATAGCGAATGGTCAAAATATAGCTAAAATAGCGATGGCTAAAATAACAATCATAATGATGGCGATTCTATATTTAGACTTCCTTATTTTGAAATTCGCTATTTTAGCCATTCACTATTTTGACTCCCACCCAGCCATTTCAGTATCTATATGAGAAGCCATTAAAAACAGCAATTTCCATATATTGCAAAACCGCCAACGAAATTCTAAACTTTACTTCAAAATTGCTTTAACATGACGTATTTACGTTCTTTACGACATTAAGTAATACTGATAAGAGTGGCGACGTTGCGCTCCGGTCGTGCACTAATAATAAACCAATAATACAAAAGACGCGAGTGCACGTGTAAACGTCATGACTAGAGCAATCGAATCGTCATCGCAATATATCAAATATAGAAAGTATATCCCCAGTCGTGTGTGGGTGTTAAAGAGCCTACACAAGTCGCAGAAAAATATGTTACGATCGCGCTTCCCGAGTGCAAAGTCCTTGGATGATTAGTTTGACGCGACAATTTGTGTAGGAAATATTTCTATGGGGATATGGTCAGTCTAGCACGAAGTTTGAATCCCTATGGTGGCGGTGGTGGCGTAAGTAAACTCCTGCCTCTTGTCTCCGAATTCTTCCCTCCTTGGCATTTCGATAGTTATCGAAATAACTTCGATTCACATCAGTCGACGTAAACATAACCTAAAACTCGCGATTGTCCTCAAATTATCTTTTGTGTTTTCGTGTAAACATCGATGTTCCTTCGCACGTAAAAAATTTCTGTACGTTTTTTTTTATTTCTGTAAAGTTCATTATGTTTTTTTTTTTCATCATTCTGTCGGACTTTTTCGCCATTCAATAATATTCTTGATGGTTTGTCACTTGTGTTGTTTTTAATTTAAGGGTGCAGTTTTCTTTGATGCGTCGTTAAACATGGATGACGAAGAATATCTACAGCCTGTCCTCTCCTCACAGGAAGAGGATAATTTTCAGTCGTTAGATACCGTTAAAGTTGCGGCAATTCCTCTCGTTTTCGGCGTAAGTACAAATGTCATAGTTTCCGTGCGATATGATTTGGATTTGAGACAAAGAGTCTCATTGTTTCTAATCGATTTTTTCGCTGTGTCATATGATTCTAAAAATAAGAATTGCAGGTTTTTCTCGAAATAGCTGGGATTGTTTTTATTTCACTGTGGCCCGAAGAGAGAGACAAATGCGACACGTACTTCATATTCCTGTATCTTCACTGCGCCTACTGGCTGATTATCATGTTAGCCGATCATATTATCAAAGCGAAACATCATAATTTGCGAATCTGCGGCTATCTGGATTTCTATCAATCGACGTATCAACACATCAGAACTCCGCTCTTTGTCGCCTCTTTATGGAATACTACGTACTTGTTACTCGCTGTTATACTTCATCATACGCACAAATTCAATTACGACGAATACTGCAGATCGTCAGAGTGGCTTACGCCGGTAAATTATATTTTGCTGCTGACTACACTTGAACTGATAGTCATTGTTCCTGTGTACATAAACTACATAAGTAAGTAATAGTCTCTCAGATAATTTTTCAAATTTTGTAAAAATGCTTTAGACAAACATTCCCAATGGAAAGATCCATTAGATTCCAAATTGTTTCAACCATTTTTCCAACCACATTTGGTTGTTTCATCCAAAATAAAGACAAAACAATTAATTGTTGGAAATATAAGAAAAAATTAATTTGTTTTAAAACATTGAAGGATTCATCGCACAAGAAAAAAACACAATTTTTGGGTGGGGTTCAAAATAGCGAATGGCTAAAATAACGAATTTCAAAATAATGTACGTCTGAATCTAGAATGGCCATTATTATGAAATTCGCAATTTTAGCTATTTGCTATTTTGACTGAATTTTAATAGGATGGAGATCAAAATAGCAAATGGTCAGAATAGCGAATGGCTGAAATAGTGAATTTAAATTAATGAAATTTAAATTTCAAAATAATGAATGTCTGAATCTAGAATGGCCATTATTATGAAATTCGCTATTTTAGCTATTTGCTATTTTGACTGGATTTTAATAGGATGGAGATCAAAATAGCAAATGATTAGAATAGCAAATGGCTGAAATAGCAAATTTAAATTAATGAAATTTAAATTTCAAAATAATGAACGTCTGAATCTAGAATGGCCATTATTATGAAATTCGCTATTTTAGCTATTTGCTATTTTGACTGGATTTTAATAGGATGGAAATGAAAATAGCAAATGTTTAGAATAGCAAATGGGTGGAATAGCAAATTTAAATTAATGAAATTTGAATTTCAAAATAATGAACATCTGAATCGAGAATGGCCATTATTATGAAATTTGCTATTTTAGCTATTTGCTATTTTGACTGAATTTTAATAGGATGGAGATCAAAATAGCAAATTATCAGAATAGCGAATGGCTGAAATAGCAAATTTAAATTAATGAAATTTAAATTTCAAAATAATGAATGTCTGAATCTAGAATGGCCATTATTATGAAATTCGCTATTTTAGCTATTTGCTATTTTGACTGGATTTAAATAGGATGGAGATCAAAATAGCAAATGATTAGAATAGCGAATGGCTGAAATAGCAAATTTAAATTAATGAAATTTAAATTTCAAAATAATGAACGTCTGAATCTAGAATGGCCATTATTATGAAATTCGCTATTTTAGCTATTTGCTATTTTGACTGGATTTTAATAGGATGGAGATCAAAATAGCAAATGATCAGAATAGCGAATGGCTGAAATAGCAAATTTAAATTAATGAAATTTAAATTTCAAAATAATGAACGTCTGAATCTAGAATGGCCATCATTATAAAATTCGCTATTTTAGCTATTTGCTATTTTGACTGAATTTTAATAGGATGGAGATCAAAATAGCAAATTATCAGAATAGCGAATGGCTGAAATAGCGAATTTAAATTAATGAAATTTAAATTTTTAAATAATGAACGTCTGAATCTAGAATTGCCATTATTATGAAATTCGCTATTTTAGCTATTTGCTATTTTGACTGAATTTTATTAGGATGGAGATCAAAATAGCAAATGATCAGAATAGCGAATGGCTGAAATAGCGAATTTAAATGAATGAAATTTAAATTTCAAAATAATGAACGTCTGAATCTAGAATGGCCATTATTATGAAATTCGCTATTTTAGCTATTTGCTATTTTGACTGAATTTTAATAGGATGGAGATCAAAATAGCAAATAATCAGAATAGCGAATGGCTGAAATAGCGAATTTAAATGAATGAAATTTAAATTTCAAAATAATGAACGTCTGAATCTAGAATGGCCATTATTATGAAATTCGCTATTTTAGCTATTTGCTATTTTGACTGGATTTTAATAGGATGGAGATCAAAATAGCAAATGATTAGAATAGCAAATGGCTGAAATAGCAAATTTAAATTAATGAAATTTAAATTTCAAAATAATGAACGTCTGAATCTAGAATGGCCATTATAATGAAATTCACTATTTTAGCTATTTGCTATTTTGACTGGATTTTAATAGGATGGAAATGAAAATAGCAAATGATTAGAATAGCAAATGGCTGAAATAGCAAATTTAAATTAATGAAATTTAAATTTCAAAATAATGAATGTCTGAATCTAGAATGGCCATTATTATGAAATTCGCTATTTTAGCTATTTGCTATTTTGACTGAATTTTAATAGGATGGAGATCAAAATAGCAAATGATCAGAATAGCGAATGGCTGAAATAGCGAATTTAAATTTCAAAATAATAAACGTCTGAATCTAGAATGGCCATTATTATGAAATTCGCTACTTTAGCCATTCACTACTTTGACCCCACCCGAATTTTTATTCAATTAGTGTCTACAATAATGGCACTTTTTTTATTTCGATTTTTCTCTTGCTGCAAAGACCTCAAATTATAATTATAATTCGTTGGGAAATGTAGTGCAATAAACCGAAAGAAATCAGCAATGAAAAATATTGATTTTTTAATATTTCACAGAGCGCGTACGTCGGTTCAATCGTATGCAGCCGCCACCCGACGTTACCCGCGAAGAGTGGCTGTCGTCTTTTACCCAAGACTCTTTTGCGGTCAGTACGGAAATCGGCTATACCCAGAGAGGTTCGAATCTTGCTGAACTACTCGAGAAACAGGCTGATTTGATACGATACCTCAGAGATCACAACGTCAAATTGAGTCATCGAATGATGTTGCTAGCATCGCAACGACGTGCAGCAGAGCCTGTTTAAGGTGATTTAACATACCGACGGAGCGGGTAAAGTCGACGACCCAGTTGATATTTCTCTAGCTCTTGCTGTTTTCTCAGAAACTGATGATATTTAATGCAAAAGCAATTTAGGTCAATTTATATTAACAGACAAATCAATCAGAGTTGTAATTCCCAATAATTCAAACTCACTCTGTTTGTTTAAATATTCTATAAATAAGACATTTATTTCTTCTTTGGAACATATTCTGCTGATAAACAATTTGTCGATAAAATGTTTATCGCATGAATAAATATTTTATCGAAAAGAAAAAATAAATTGTCCTCAAAGATAATTACAAAATTTCTTGAAAATCAATGTAATGAGCCATTATTTTTCTCATTGCCTATTTTTTTTATAGCATTTTGTATATTAAATTATTTATGGAAAAAAGAAACAGATTGAGTGAGTCCGCTACAATTTTGACCTAATGTAATTTTGCCTAAAAATTCTCTGAAAAAATAGATTCCGAGGGATTTTACCGATTCACTCGGTGAATTGTCAATCCTTAAGGGAATAGAAAGTCTCGTTTCGCCATTTTTCTTGATTAAACGTTTTTCTTACATAAATATCGCGTTAAAAATATTCACAATTATTTTCAATTAAGTCTTCAGTCAAATTTCGCCGGATACAACAATACTTGGTTAATTTTTTACATTATCAAGCGAAATTACCGTGAATAACAATTGAAAAACAATTGTCAAATATTTCCGCGCTACACTTAAAATTTATTGTAAAAAAAATTGATTGTCAGCGAAAACGAGCGAAAAACTACGAGTTTCGATGTCGGTGATTATGAATTGCCAATGACAATATCGCTAAGGCAGACTGAATTTATGCAACTCGAAATGCAGACAATTTGTCAGACTTTCTGACGAAGATCCTGATTAAGGACGTTTAAGGGTTTGCTCGGGTTGCATCGAAGCTAGTCTCTAAAAGCTGCTTAATTTTGCACAGCGAACAATAACGAATTTCGACTATATTTTCATATTTACGATTAAACTGTTGCCATTGATAATTTTAGAGAGGATTCAACCTCCCGAACATTTAATTTCGTGCCGTATTGAAAATACGATATTTATTCGATTGTAAAACTTCGATATTAATATATTGTCTCCGTCAGAATCAGCGCTTTCGCGTCTCGTTCCATTTCTAAGGCAAAGAGACTGCATAGCACTGTCAATTTTGTCTCAATTAATTGGATCTCTGAATTTACATTCAATAGCTTTCGATTACGCGTCCCAGACGATCGAATTCGTCACAAGTATTTCGTAAGGTATTTAATAAGCTCTGATAAATAATGTGTAACTTAATCTCAAATAGCGCTAACTATAAAACAGCTTAGCAACCGAAGAGAATCCCAAGTAATCTTGGAAATCATGTAAAGTATTACAATTAGCAAAAGAAAGAAACAAAAAAAATGATTTTGGGTATAAATTATTACAGTGATAATTGAGTGTTGGTGCGTCGCCAAAAGGAAAAAAAAAATAATCATTTGCAATGGGTTACTGTGATAAACACTTGTGTATACATTTTACCAACTCAATAAAATATATATATATTTTCGATGGTACATTGGCATCTATACACATTACAGGGTATTCTTCTCGCTTAATGTGAGTGCTCGTTAATCTAATTGGTGTAGGGCATTTGTCCATCAGCAGCGACGAATAGTGTAATTTTCGTCACGACATCAGAAAACTTAATCCTCGATCGGGATACGCCGAACGGCAAAAAGTGTTCGTTGGACGGCTATCCTCATCAAGGACCGCCCGAGAGCGTTACCTCGTACTACATTACTTTTTACAAACGTTTCATTACAAAAATTGTATTGTACATATATATATACATATATATACGTATATATAGATATATATATATATATATCACCTAAAAACGATAACTAGAGCTTACATTTACGTTAATAATAGTTATAATAATAATAATTATCATCATCTTTATTATCCTCGTCTCGTTAGCATCGTAATTATAGCGAAAGAAAACGTTTACAAGTTTCGTCGTCCAATATACTCTTACGTACTTCTTTATCGCTTTCTCTCTATCTATCTCTTTCTTTCCTTCTTTCTTTCTGTCTCTCCTCTTTTTTTTCCTGCTTCGTCCGTTAATCTATTCCTTGCAGTCTTACTTAATCGTCTCGTTTCGTAGTAAAATTATTGCCAAAATTTCTAGACCCTACGTACCGTTTTTAACCGCGTACATTTGTGGTTCCGTTTTGTTTGTTTATCTGTACATACAAAGCCCATTCTAATCACCATTCTAACACTACGGTATGATATTACATACAATATTCACGAGCAATCGGCCCCCACTTTAATACTATGAGTAATGGTACATTTTTCTTACATTAACGGTATTTGCATCGCCAGTCTAAGAGCGATGCACTCTAAACATTTGTTTTTCCTGCGATTCTGTATCTATTCTAACTCGCTGACACGTGGACGTCGCGTTTGCTGTTAAATAAGCCGCGACGACGACCTAAATACATTTCGTAAATCGTAACGGCACAGCATTTTGACTCTACGATTTAAAAAGCGTCGTTATTTCATAATGTTTAAGCCTCAACGGCACATTTATCTCATTTACAACACAAGAATTGACTCAGTGGAAATATCAATTTTTGCATTTACGTTCTAAGTTTCTTCATTAATTCAGAGTCTGACTCGGTATTGATAGATCTTTTTTTTAAAATGGGCCGTTTGTTAACATAGCGTTGCCTTCGTAGTCTCAGTGCTGAATTTTCTCAAGCGTAACTCTGCTGCGCTTTTAGGTTTAACGCAACTATATTAATAGTAATCAATAATCATATCGAAGCGTCTGTTAATTAGCACGTATCGATGACTCCCATACATATATTTATATATGAAGTGTCATCTTCGATCCAACTACAAGAAAAGAAATTGTATTCACAAAAGATGAGCGAATAGATATAAGTATTTCGTAGTCGTTTCTCCGTCACTGCAAGTCTGTAAGATCGCGGTGCGACGTTATATACATATATATGGAGCGTCGCGTGACATTATACAAAAGAGTCGTACGCCCTTGAAATCTCGACTCGGTTGCGGAGAGCGCGGGTGGGTGTTGAGTGCCAAGTGGCACCGTTGCTGCTGTGCTGCTCGAGAGGTTTCGCTAATTAACAATCGGCCCTTGAAAACGAGGCTCGAACTTCCTCGTCCACCAAGTTTCGTTCCTTCGTTCGCCTTTCTCAAGCGCGCTTCCTGTATACACGATCGCTACAGAACATTTTGTCGTCCTGACTTCAATTCACCTTGTCGCATTACTGTTTTTTTTTTTTTTTTTTTTTTTTTGTTAAGTGTTTTGTACAAAGCTTTTAGGCCAGCCACGCCTCTCGGCGTCGGCGATGATGCGCTGGACTATATATCTCGATACGATCCTTCATCCACAATCTCGTCCCACCCGAAACGCTCATCATTATTGTCACTTGTCGGGGTGGGAAAGCGAGGATCACGCAATATCTACTACATAAATATATATCACCTCGGAAATCCTCATCGAACGAACGAGGATTTTCCTTGCAGCAAAAAAAAAATCATCGCGGGACCAAAATGTGACGTTGCTTTTTTTGCCAACTGAATCGTTCACTCTACAGAGATTAATTGTCGTCGGTAAATCATTCGTTTTCATCCGCAATGACGCAGCCTGCAATTTATCTTACTGCAATTCTTCCTCCAATTTCAATAATTGCCGAATGTAATTCTCAGTCACAAATAAGAATATAATAAGATAAGAATAATAATTCCCCCCTACTTTGATTTTTGTGACATTTTATAATAAATTTTTATGAAAAATCATTATAATTTTTCATTAAATAAACTGATGATCTTATGATTATTTACTACAGAGTAAAAAAAAATCAAATAAACAGCTATAGTTTTAAAAATATTCAGACGATGATAAGAATAACATTCGTGACATTATGAAACCAATTCGTATGAAAAATTTTTCTCATTCACTATAGATTTTTCAAATTAAATACGTGACAAACAAATGAGGTTTAAGATTTCTGCATATTCAAAATAAAACTTTGGCAAGCTATATCTTTCAAATTACGATATCAAGAAAAAAACTAAAAAGTAGAAAATGTTCGTTTTCGTATTCTCTGGTGGACGATTTTTTTTATTTTTTTTTAAGTCCAAAATTAAGGGAGTTGTTCTTGATTAAGTACTTTGGCAAGCTATATCTTTCGAACTATAATATCGAGAAAAAAACTAAAAAGTAGAAAATGTTCGTTTTTGTACTCTCTGACGGACAATTTTTTTATTTCTTTTTAAGTCCAGAATTAAGGAAGTTGTTTTTGATTTAGTATTTTGGCAAGCTACAACTCTTAAAAGCTCCGCGGAAAAAACTGAATAGTAGTAAATGTTCGTTGTCCTATTCTCTAACAGACGATTAAATTTTTTTTTGTCCAAAATTAAGGGTGTTGTTGTGGTTTTTATACTTTAGCAAGCTACAACTTTTAAGTTAAGGCTCCACGGAAGAAACTGAAAAGAATATGTTTGTTGTCGGATTCTCCGATGGACGATTTACAAAAAATTAAGTCCAAAATTAAGGGCGTTTTGTATCCGCGAAGTAAACTACTTCGAATGAAAAAATCGTCCACTAGAGAATACGAAAACGAACATTTTCTACTTTTTAGTTTTTTTCTTGATATCATAGTTCGAAAGATATAGCTTGCCAAAGTACTAAATCAAGAACAACTCCCTTAATTTTGGACTTAAAAAAAAATAAAAAAATCGTCCACCAGAGAATACGAAAACGAACATTTTCTACTTTTTAGTTTTTTTCTTGATATCGTAATTCGAAAAATATGGCTTGCCAAAATTTTATTATGAATATGCAGAAATCTTAAACCTCATGACAAACAAATGCAATAAAACCAAAATCGTACGTTACAATAATGAAAACACTTCCATAAATGCAAAAGCCCAGGACAATTATTCTCTGTAGAAGTGACGATAGTACTTTATAATCTTCAAATCGTCCAATAAATGTTATTTTAGTAAGGGACGATTATTTGTATACCGAGTCGAGATTGCGTTCGACGTCCCAGGATCAGATGCATAGTTAGTTATTTCAAGCGGCTGAGATAGTCCACGTATCGAATCAACACAGAGCAGGGGAGGATATTGGGCTCGTCAAACGTCAACGTCAGCGTCGATCACGCGTAGAAGCGTGAGTAACAGTCTCAGTTGGCGGTGTTGCTGTTGACTTGACCTAGACCTTGAGCTGACGAAGAGGCTTCGTGTAGTTGACGTTGATGATGATGTTGATGTTGATGATGATGAAGAAGATGATGCTGTTGATGGTGCTGCTGGTCCCGGCCTCCTGTTGGCCTTACGTCGCAGACCTCTGCGAAATCACGCGTGCGTCGGACCAACGACACTTCCGGTGGACGTACTAGAATGTTGTTCCTCAGCTTCCATCATCTTCAACTGTCGTACAACTTGAGCGTGTTCCTCAAGAAGTCGTGCAAATTCCCCTCTTCGAGTTTCGGCCTCGACCTGAATTTGTTTGATCCTCTCGCGTGGACCTCCCGGACTATCAAGCGGCGTTTGTGACGTTGAATTCAAGGAACTGCTGCTCTCCGTTGAAAGCCCGTCGAGATCCGGGCTTTCGCTCAAAATCGACTGAGAATCCACGTCATCCACGATTAGGCTGCAACACGTTAAAAAGAACAAAATAACGATAAAGCCACTGGGTTATTTATAGAATTCTGGGTAGTGGAGTAGAAAACGTCTAGAATATAGAGCGTAAGATTATTTGTTTGTTATTCTAGGAGAAAAATTGCGCTGTCACGGAGAGAAGAAAAAAAGTATACAAAAAGAATAAGAATACTGCCGGTGGAAAAATTCTTTGACGTTATTGCTCTTGATATGATGGTATAGGGAAGAACGGGGTAAAATGGATACGCAGGGCATAATGGTTATGGGGCACGATGGAACAGGGCCACAATGGCAATGTGGGGCTTTTACCCTTTTCACCCTTTTGGGTGAATGCACCAGTAATTGAACAGTTACCAGTAAATGAACAACAGATTTTTGAGAGTTTATAAAAAATGCTGACGAGTTGGCTAAACATTAGATTTTTAATTTGTCCATTTTTTAGCTATCTACACTGTAAAAAAAATCTACTTGAAATTTAATGTACGTTTACTGGAATTACTTTTAATTTATATGCATAAACTGGTATATTAAATTTAATATACAAATTTAATGTAAAATTAATGTATAGTAGAGCACATCCAATAATTTAAGGCAAATGTCCCAGTAATCGACCATGTACCAGTAATCGACCAGTCTGTGGTAAAAGAGCGATAAATAAGACTGTGAGTGCTTTTCGACGCTTAAATAAATTAACAACACTTCCTCCGATTTATGTACAATATTATAGGAAAATTTGAGGCTTGTAAAATCACAGCAGTGATAATAAGAAAATCGTAAACTTGCAGTGTCCGAGCTGAGCGTGATTTCGTCGAAATCCTTGATATGGAGGTTAAGGTGCGTCTCGTGACATTTAGTTAAATTCTGCGATGCACGAAGACTTTGGCTGAGTAAGTTTAATTTGATATTACATATGAAGAATCTGGTATTACTAAATGAATATGATTTTATCGTAAAATTGTTGTTTGTGCAAAAAATCGCGGAGGTCGATAACTGGTTCAGAAAAACATATAAATGTCCGGGTAATCGACCTACTGTCGATCACTAGGACAAAATTGTGGATAGAAAATTAGTGTAAATCGCGTATTGTTTTTATGAATTAGATGATAAAAAATACTGTAACAATTCGTTCATCGATCGAACTGTACGAGGAGTAGTTATGGACATGGGTATTGGGCTCTCTATAAATAATTAAGCAGCAAAATAAATCATGTCGATAACTGCGCCATGCATATGTCCATGACTGGGTCATGTCATGTCATGGGTCGATTACTGGGCAAACCGTGACTTTAGTATGTCCATGACTGGGACATTTGCACACCTCAAGTTTTATGTTAATTTTTTATTACAAGAAGATAAGGTAGACCAAAATTAAGTGTTCTATTTGTTGACAAGATTATACTGATTCTTTATAACCTACAATGACAGTTATTGACGTCTTAATTTGTGCCTTTTCTTAACGTGTCGATTACTAGGACATATAACGGTCGATTACTGGACCAACTATAACTTTAGTATGTCGATGACTGGTACATTTTCACTTCTGAAGCTTTAGAATAAGTTTTATTTACAATAAGATAAGTTACGAACATTTTTGAGGTTGTTATTTTTTCATACGACTATTCTGATTCATTATTACCTAGAATGACCATTTTTTGTATCTTAATGTGAAAGTTACGTTTTTATAAACTCGGGCAATTTGGTTAACGTGTCGATCACTGGGACGTTTACCTTACTTTAAGGAGGTTGGAGCGCTCCACACTAGTCAAATCAGTGCAAAATTTTTAAAAGCGTTTCTACAATTTCAGATGGTTTAATAATCTGTTCCAAGGTGTTAATCACATAGCAGCATTAGTTCTTCATATTCAAATACATTCACAACTGTGATATCAACAGTAAATCGATCAATATCTGCAAATTTCCGATGTTATGTTTTTTCATCCAGTTTTTTAAAAGGGTAAACCGTAATATCAGTCCGATCAGCAGAAACGCTTTTAAAAATTTAACACTGATTTGACTAGTGTGGAGCGCTCCAACCTCCTTAATTTTACAGTAAAAGTATTAGAATTTTACTTGAATTTTAATCATTTGTTTTAATTTTACTGGAAACTTACATGAATTAAAAAATAAGTATTCGAATTTAAAAAAACGATAAATGTTTATATTCTATTAAATGTAATTTCAAAGATATCGTGAGATTAATATCATGGCATTTAAACAATAACATAATTCTTTCACGATTTCAGTGTACGCTGCCATTTTTACGAGTTGTGTCATTATGCCCCTGTTCCATCGTGCCCCGCTCTCCCCTATACACGCTTAAGTATCTACGTGGGCAGTGTGACGTGTCTTTTCATTCATCCTCGAAAACTCGTAGCAAAAATCGCGTCTTGGGCCCCGAGCCAAACGTCGATCGTTCGTAACAACTTTTTCTAAGAAATCCACCACACTTGTTTGTTTTAACGCGGAAACGATTTTGTTTATTCGCATGTTAAATTTCTATACAAAAGACCAAAAAAAAACTAAAACAAACCGACGGGAATAATGATACAGCTTAATTACGAGACGAGTCGAATCCTTTCATCGAGAGTCTATCGACCGACGAACAGACGATGCTGCTTGTGTTACCAGCTCTTGTTTACGTAACTCGTCCTCTAAGCTCGCTCGCTTCCGCAATGAGTTTCTCTCTCTGTCTTTGTCTCTGCCTCGGTATTATTCGCCGACTGCGCTATATTGATTAGCAGTTCTATCTTGCTACGAAAGACGATTAATAACCGAAGCTAGAATCACTATTGTTACGGTATATATAAATTTAGCCCTCGGAGAATCTGCTACGAACGATAGTTATACGTCACGTCGCGTCATGGTTCTCGGTTTTCGTGACGCGGCTGCTTGCTGATTCGATATAACCCAATGTAATATATGTATACACAATGTAAACGTTGTGTTGTTGTCTATATATCGTCAGACGCAGAACGCGTTTCGAGGACTATTTTCGTCGTCCTCGTCGTCGTCGTAAATTTTGTCTCACGGTGACAGGGCCGATAGTCTCTCACGCGAGGTACATAATCGATCGGGTTGGGCTAAAGCAAGACAGCTTACCAAAGGGAGGCATGGACTCTCCGATGATACTATAGGACTATTACTATGTATACGTATAACCCTACTGTGGAAAGAGGCCTGGCTTTGTGGCGAGCAGCAGCAGCAGCAGCACCGTTCACGTCAACGACAACCGGTCGTGCGACGGTCCTCGTTCTCTACAGATTTTAATAGCCAACAATTGTCGCTTGCGTCAATCCTACGTCACTGGCACCCATAGCTCTCGTATAGGGACGTAGAGGTTTTGCGGAGGCGCTGACCGCAGAAAAAACGCCAGGCTCCCAGAGGCTTTCAGATTGATCCTGTCGTCATTGCGATTGTGTGAAGTTTATATCGTTGTTACTCATAAGCACGCCAGTGCAGATTATTTTAAACCCTTCATAGTCACACACTGGAGAAATTTACAATAGTCCCTGACACTCACGTTCATAATAACAGGGAAAATGACACAGTCGTTTTTGTGCACCTTAAGGGATTTTTAGTGTGAAAAAAAATCGAAATTTTTTTTTGTCTTATCCATTAGTATATACGGTCAAAAACATCCTTTCAAATTTTTAAAGCGAAATTCGAAATACTTCGCTGGCTTCGCTGATTAGTCGTAAGTACACAATTTAGGTATATGAAATTTTTACACTCGAAACTTTAAACGCGTTTTTCTCGAAACGACATTTTTCAAAACGGTGGACATTCTCCAGGGAACAGTTTTCAAGCGATCGTTTTCAAATTTTAGGAGAATATTCTTCACACTACTCTCTATCGTGCTATGGAAGCTTTTTTTTTTAATCTTCCCATTTTTTTAAAGAAAAACTGTCGAAAAAAAGGCTAAATTCAGTACTTTTTGTTCAAACCGCCGCCATTTTGTCAATTTTGATTTTAAAAAAAACCGCCATAACGCGATAGCCAATCGCAGACTCCCAGAGGCTTTCAGATTGATCCTGTTGTCATCGTGATTGTGTGAAGTGTATATCGTTGTTACTCATAAACACGCCAGTGCAGATAATTTTAAACCCTTCATAGTCACACGCTGGAAAATTTTACGATAGTCCCTGACACTCACGTTCATAATAACAGGGAAAATGACACAGTCGTTTTTGTGCACCTTAAGGGATGTTTACAGTGTGAAAAAAAAAATCGACATTTTTTTAGTATATACGGTCAAAAACATCCTCTCAAATTTTTAAAGCGAAATTCGAAATACTTCGTTGGCATCGCCGATTAGTCGTAAGTACACAATTTAGGTATATGAAATCTCTACACTCGAAACTTTAAACGCGTTTATTTCGAAACGACATTTTTCAAAACGGTGGACATTCTCCAGGGAACAGTTTTCAAGCAATCGTTTTCAAATTTTAGGAGAACATTCTTCACACTACTCTCTATCGTACTATGGAAGCTTTTTTTAAATCTCCCCATTTAAAAAAAATAAAAACTGTCGAAAAAAACGGCTAAATTCGGTACTTTTTGTTCAAACCACCGCCATTTTCTCAATTTTGATTTTAAAAAAAGCCTCCATAGCGCGATAGCCAATCGCATACTAATTAATAATCCTTTGGGTTTTTTTTTAGATCAAATTTGCGACCCCTAGGATGTCCACCATGAGGCTATCTTTTTTATCAACATTATTTTCAACAATTAAAAAAATATATTTAAACAATAAAAATCGTCTTATAAAAAATCATTTTCTGTCATTCATGATTACCTTAATATGTTATAAAAATTTCAGATTGATCGGCGTATAGTAACCGTCCGAAAAAAAATCGTGAAAATAGGCTATTTTTCGGGCCGTCACACTGGAAAGATCCCTTTTAATATAACGACGCGATTTTGGTCAGAATAACAAAATTTAAAAAATGACGGTGACCATGATTTTTCTGTTATACAGATTTTAATAGCCAACAATTGTCGCTTGCGTCAATTCTACGTCACTGTCACTCATGGCTCTTGTATAGGGACTTAGAGATTTTGCGGAGGCGCTGACCGCAGAAAAAAAGCAGGCTTCCAGAGGCTTTCAGATTGATCCTGTCGTCATCGTGATTGTGTGAAGCTATATCGTTGTTACTCATAAGCACGTCAGTGCAGATAATTTTAAACCCTTCATAGTCACACACTGGAGAATTTTACGGCTTAGCCCCTGACACTCACGAGAACGATCATAATAACAGAGAAAATGACACAGTCGTTTTTGTACACCTTAATAACGGCGCGATTTTGGTCAGAATAACAAAAAAAAATGACGCATGGTTTTTCTGTTATTGTGACCAAAATCACACCGTTATTAAGGTGTACAAAAACTGTCTGACTGTCATTTTTCCCACCATTATGGCCCGTATTCTAGCATTATGGCCCTGGTTCTATTCTGTTAGTTTTTAGAAATCATCGTGCGGAAATTGTACTAAAAAAAAATCAAAAAATTATGGATCAGGCTCTGAATATTCTGGATTAAATGAGGAAAGTCGAATTATGGAAAATTCGATGGCAACATATTTTAAAAAATCATAAAGAGGTCATGTATAGAGGACATTTTTTCACTTGAAAAATCGATGGGTCAATTCTAACCAGTCAGTTTAAAAAAACGATCGTCAGAAAACTATTCGTCTGATGTGAATAAAAAATTATGAAACAGGCTTTGAACATTCTAGATTACGTACGAAAAGTCGATTTATGAAAAATCAAATGGCGATATGTTTAAAAAAATTATAAAGAGACTTGAAAAATCGACGGATCGATTTTATCCAGTCAGTTTTAAAAAATCGATCGTCAGAAAACTATTCGTCTGATGTGAATAAAAAATTATGAAACAGGCTTTGAATATTCTAGATGACGTACAAAAATTCGATTTACGAAAAATCAAATGGCGATATGTTTAAAAAAATCATAAAGAGGCCAATACGCATAAAGGGCACTTTACATTTTCTCCAAGTTTAATATGTTAAGAATCTTAAGATGCTATCATGTTATTAACTAAAATAGATTTCTATGCGTTTTTCTCCAAACTATATTTTTTCAGATTATTGATCGAAATATCGCGAAGATCTTAGTGACGAATTTCTTCTGTTAGCCTCAATCATTAAATACTTTATAACATTGAACTGCAAAAAAATATAATAAACAAAAATCTAACTTCCCGAGGCAAAAATACACAAAATATTTTTTCTTGCACCATTTTCTTTTCTCAAATGTTCATAAAAATGAAAAGTTGATGATAACAAAATAGAATTTAGCGAGTTACCGTTTGTAAACAACAGTTCAATTTACATAGTCGCGAAATTCGTGTATTTCTTTCGAATAACAATATGTAAAAAAAAAATCTTAAATTTCCAACTACAGAGTAAACAAAGCAGTGATATTATTTCAGACCGTGACTGGACCACAAAACTCTCACGAGTAAACTGGTC
Organism: Ephialtes manifestator; assembly: GCA_963970395.1. NCBI lineage: Eukaryota > Metazoa > Arthropoda > Insecta > Hymenoptera > Ichneumonidae > Ephialtes > Ephialtes manifestator. The sequence continues at coordinate 47,647,205 of OZ019968.1, forward strand.
GCTCGGCTTTTACGAGTTTACTCTACAGGAACGTCGCAAACCGCGCACTTCTACTACTGCAATATAGATATAATGACAACATAAGCTGTGGCGGCATCCTCGAGTTGAATCGTTTGAAAATCCGTCTCAATCGAGCTCTCGTCTCGCGTACTTTGAATTCGAAACGCTCGAACGATAAGTAACAGAGTTCCAGGGCCAAACTAATACCTATATACATTTTTAGATCTACACGACACGAGAGCGTGAATTAATATCGAAGTTACGGTGGTAGTGGAGGAATACGCGACTACTTCCAAGGCTACGAATGTATTTAGTGTATGTGCTTTTCCGTAACTCGTCGAGGCCTAGCTGCCTCTCTCTGGTAAAAGCAAGACCGAGAGAAAGAGAGTTAGTTGTGCGCCGAAGGTCATATCGGAAATGTACCTCCCACGAAATATTCTGGAAATAACTCGTTGCCGAAGCATCCCCCCGTAGACAGTCAGCAACAGCACCGCTATTAGATGCTACAAACGGTTATACGCATGAACGCCGCTGCTTTTCACCCGCACGTGCATTTTATGAACATTAAAAGAAAATGTATTTAAAAATCTGTTTGGTCCGAAAAGCGAGTGATTAATTTTTGCAGAGCGCTTAAATTGTACGCTCAAAGTGCACGTACTTTTTATGAATTTAAAAAGAAAATTTATTTAAAAATCTGTTTGGTCTGAAAAGCAGATTAATTTTTTGAAAGCGCTCAAATTTTGGGCTGTAATGGAAAGTGCATTTTATGAACTTAAAAAGAAAATTTATTTAAAAATCTGTTTGGTCTGAAAAACTGTGATTCATTTTTTGAGAGCACTCAAATTGTGCGCTCAGAGCGCACGTGCGTTTTATGGATAAAAAAAAGAATTATGCGCTAAAAGTGCACGTGCATTTTATGAACTTGAAAAGAAAATTTATTTAAAAGTCGGTTTGGTCCGAAAATCTGTGAGTAAATTTTTTATGAACTTAAAAAAAAAATTATTTAAAAATCTGTATGTTCTGAAAAATTGTAATTCATTTTTGGAAATCGCTCAAATTGTGCGCTCAAAGCGTACGTGCATTTTATGGACAAAAAAAGAAAATGTATTTAAAAATCTGTTTGGTCCGAAAAGCGAGTGATTAATTTTTGCAGAGCGCTTAAATTGTACGCTCAAAGTGCACGCGCATTTTATGAACTTAACAAGAACATTTATTTAAAAATCTGTTTGGTCTGAAAAGCAGATTAATTTTTTGAAAGCGCTCAAATTTTGGGCTGTAATGGAAAGTGCATTTTATGAACTTAAAAAGAAAATTTATTTAAAGATCTGTTTGGTCTGAAAAACTGTGATTCATTTTTTGAGAGCACTCAAATTATGCGCTAAAAGTGCACGTGCATTTTATGAAATTGAAAAGAAAATTTATTTAAAAATCTGTTTGGTCCGAAAAGCTATGATTAATTTTTTGAAAGCGCTCAAATTGTGCGCTCAAAACGCACGTGCATTTTATGAACTTTAAAAGAAAATTTATTTAAAAGTCGGTTTGATCCGAAAAACTGTGAGTAAATTTTTTATGAACTTAAAAAAAAAAATTATTTAAAAATCTGTATGTTCTAAAAAATTGTAATTCATTTTTGGAGAGCGCTCAAAATGTGCGCTCAAAGCGTATGTGCGTTTTATGGACAAAAAAAAAAGAAAATGTATTTAAAAATCTGTTTGGTCCGAAAAACTGTGATTAATTTTTTGAGAGCGCTCAAATTGTGCGCTCAAAGTGCACGGGCATTTTATGAACTTGAAAAGAAAATTTATTTGAAAATCTGTTTGGCCCGAAAAGCTGTGATTAATTTTTTGAGAGCGCTCAAATTGTGCGCTCAAAGCGCGCACGTGTATTTTATGAACAAAAAAAGAAAATTTATTTAAAAATCTTTTTGGTCCGAAAAGCTGTGTTTAATTTTTTTAGGCTGTAATCGCACGCGCATTTTATGAACATTAAAAGAAAATGTATTTAAAAATCAGTTTGGTCTGAAAAACTGTGATTAATTTTTTGAGAGCGCTCAAATTGTGCGCTCAAAGCGCGCACGTGTATTTTATGAACAAAAAAAGAAAATTTATTTAAAAATCTGTTTGGCCCGAAAAATTGTGATTAATTTTTTGAGAGCGCTCGAATTGTGCGCTCAAAACGTACGTACATTTTATGGACAAAAAATATAAAATGTATTTAAAAATCTGTTTGGTCTGTAAAACTGTGATTAATTTTTGGAGAGCGCTTAAATTGTTGGTAATGGTATTGGATAAAGACGTAATTAAAAATAATTGATTTTCAAAAACCTTATGATTTATAATTTCTTTTTTAAAGAATTATTTATTTAAAATATTTGTACGATCTGAATAGCATTGTGATACATTTTTATCTGAATGTCATGGAAGCAGAAAACCCACACGCTAGGTAAACCGCATTTTCCAACATTATTCTGAACGAGGGATAACGCAAATGACTTTGAGAAAAGTTCGACAATTTTTCTTCGGTTTTACTACCGAAGATTTCCACGGTTGGATTCTGTGCGATTTTCAAAGTTTTTCGATTTCTAAAAAGTCTTGTATTTTTCACAAATCAGTAAAAAAAAAATCTTCCCATTTCTCACTTTGATGACAAATCCATTTGGATGTTAATTAAAAAAAAAAAAAAAAGTCAATATCCTTTTTGATAACCAAAAAATCCATTTGAATATTAATTTTTTCAAATCCAAATAAATTATAATCGGCATCGTGCATTTAATTTTCAGATAAAAAAAATCTGTCCCTTTTTTCAGTAAATATAATTTTGTATACAAGAAAGCAAGATATGTGATAGATTTCATCGAACGCTATTGTGCGTTCCTAACACGTGAAACTTGCATGTATTTACGACTGAGTGAGCGAGCTATGCAGTGTAGTAGAGTAGAGCAACGCAGCCAAGTATTATGCTGCACCGATCGTCTTTCCCTCGCGGTGGCAGCAGTATTTATGCCACGCACTACTCGAACGTTAGCCCTGCCTCGTATTCTCTGAGTGGTACGCGTACGAGCTTTCACGGTTAAGGTTTATCGACTGGGCCGCGGCTCGTTGGCTGGCGTACAGTATATATACTTGGATGATATTTGCTTTAGCGCTCTTCCGGCGAAAATCTGGTGCAGCATTTGCCAAATTATCGTTTTACGAAAAGTGCATACATACTACTGTACTATATATATATATATATATATATATAAACGCTCGGTTCGCTCTGTTGAATTCTCGTCGAGGCTGGACTGGACTTCCGGTATTATCCGTGCTCGCTCAAGGCTATAGAATATTATACGATTGGTGCACGGTAGCGTCGTACCGATAATTGAGTCGTACTACTTAATCATTACGTACTGGGTATTTTAATTTTAACAAACCTGAATACGCCGTGGATTTCCCTGCCTGACGCCATCGTCACAGCGATATCTGGTAGGGATCCTGAAAAGAAGAAAAACAAAGTGGTCAGTGATTTTCCAGCTGTAGATCACCGATGATGATTATCGGGAAGAATTGTTACGAGTATAACTTCCAGCAACTGTGACTCTAGAGCGTATTTCAATTATCCACTGTCACTGATTATAGTCGATGTTTATTGAGATGTGTATCTTGTATTTTAGCGCCGCGATCAGTGCACGAGAACTCGGCGCACAAGACGTGTGCGAGATGATTGACTGGATTTAAATTAAGTAATTCGGTCAGGGCTTCTCGGGTGGCTCGCTATGATCGCGATGTATGTATGTTACTGTTATAGATACTAATATGTTACGACTTTGGAAGTCCGCATTTTTATGGGCAACACAACCAAAAATATATATATGGGGTATTCCTGGCCAACTCAAGCCTTCCAATCCGCTCCATATTTTTTTATACTATTCTATATGCTCGAAAAAACACTTTTTATTTTTTAAAGATTTTTTTTACTCAAAAATTTTTATCATGAATTTTTTTAATAAAAGATTTTGCGCTGCGGCGTAAAATTTAAAATTATTCGAAAAAATCGTGTATTTTATATCAACATTTTTGAGCTGTGAATCAGATTACACTGTTAGAAAAGATTGGAAGTTTTTATGCATAAAACTCGTCATCAAAATTTTATGTGCATTTTTTGTGTTATAAAATTAATATACTTTTGGGGCAAAATTAAATAAATTTATTAAAATTCAAGTACTTTTACTGTAAAATTTAAGTAAATTATTGAATTTGCTATACCATAAATTAATTTTACATCACACTTGTATATTAAATTTAATATATCAGTTTATGTATAAAAACTTTCAGTACTTGTACGTTAAATTTCAAGTAGATTTTTTTTACAGTGTAAGCAAATCTTTGCGTCGATTTTTTAAGCCATTCTTTCGAAAAAGAAAAGTCGTTAAAAATGGAAAGAAATTAAACAAGATGGCAGTTCGTGGTCGGTTGTTGTGTTTGCATTTTTTTATCGATATAAAAAAATTCATGTGTTAAATAATGATACCTCATATACTTTTTTTTAAATTGTGTTTCATTTTCTTTTAATTTCCCGTTGAAGTTTATGGAGATTTTATTCTGTTAGCAATTGTTATAAAAATTTTGATTTTACGAGAAATGTCTTTGGTTGTAAAATGTAAAAAAAAAAACGAGAAAATTGTACTGTAATTATTCATGCTCAGTAAACGACATATAAAATTTTGGTGCTGTTGAAATAATCATAAATATTAACCGGAGAAAATAACTGACACATCTCATTACAAGTATTGTAATTACTATCATAAATTTTCATAATATTCATGCCAATGTTTATCGTAAATCTTGATCGAAACGAATGATTAATACTTGCAATTATAGGTGTCGTTGCAGATACGAAACTTCTCTATAAAATTTTGCTTATAGCATAATCATTTAGCAGAGTTACTGTTATAGATACTAACATGTTATGGATTTGGGAGTTTACGTTTTCATAACTCGACACCACAACCAGAAAAATATATTTTTATTTACTATTCTGGTCCACGTTTTTTTCATAAAATTTTATAGACATTTTATTCTTTTAGTAATTATAACAAATAATGAACATCTTTCCACCAAATCCGCAGACTATTGCTGCGAAATAAATGCAATTCGATAAATTTTACGAGAAATATCTTTGCTTCTAAAATATCTTTATTTCTAATGACAAAATTCACAAATAAAAGGAATATAACTAGCAAATTATACGTTAATTACACATGCACAGTAAACGACATATAAAAAATTGTTGCTATTAAAATAATCCTAAATACAAATCGAATAAAATAACTGATACATCTCATTCCAACTTAATCGACGTTTATGATAAAAAGTATTATATAACATTCACAAGTAACTTAAATTTGCATAACATTCTTGTTAAATATTGATCGAAACAAATGACTAATACTTGCAGCGATTATAAACCTCGTTAGAGATACGAATCAGAGTTGTAAATGCTTAATACTTATAGAACTAAAGATGATGATGATACAATGAGCTCTATAATTATGATTTTACAATAATAACATGTAGTGATTATAATACGATGATTCAACTTTTGAATAGCTGCAAGAATAATTATTTTTTAATAAAATTTCATGGTAATCATTTTTTCCACTATTTCTTCCAATATTTAAGCGAAAATTATTATTTTTTGCAGCTACCCAAATATTTACACTCTATTTTATAATCACTACATATTATTATTATGAAATCATAATTACAAAACAAACTGTATTGTAAACTATATACTTCATGAATTAATGGGAATTTACAACTCTGATACGAATCTTGTATATAAAATTTTGTATATTGAATGAGCATCTAGCAGAGTGGATCATAGTTGATTAACCTTTGTATAAAATACTCTATACACTCAGAGAAATCGTAATAGTACAGTCAACTACACTGAGAGAAAATGATGGTATTAGTAACTATAAAGTGACAACTATTCATTTTTAGTTCGTACGATCAATTTTTTAATAGTTGCCACACCTATAAAATAATTACTATAACTACCAAATAGTTACCATAACTATTTTCATGATTACCGTAACTATGAAAATAGTTGTATGGACTAAAAATTAATAGTTGTCACTTTATAGTTGACTGTACTATTACGATTTCTCTGAGTGTATAAAGTGACAACTATTAATTTTTAGTCCATACAAATATTTTCATAGTTCCGGTAATCATGAAAGTAGTTATGGTAACTATTTTGTAGTTATAGTAATTATTTGATAGTTGATGCAACTATTAAAAAATTGTTCATACGAACTAAAAATGAATAGTTGTCACCTTATAGTTACTAATACCATCATTTTCTCTCAGTGTATGCATCACGCGGATTTCTTAGCTCAATCAAGCGACTAAGATTCGATTCCCTTCATTCGCCTATCGACCTATTTACCGAGAGAACCATTGTTTCAAGTTCGTGCAGCACCAGCAGCAGCAGCAGCAGCAGCAACAACAGCAGCTGTAATCGAACGAGTCCGAATGAAGAATTTATTGGCTAGCAGTCGACAAGCGCGTTGTGTTCTAGCCAACGGCAATAGCCAGTAGCCGATCGAGCAAAGCAAGCAAACGTTGGTGGTACGCAGCCGAACCGATTGTACAAAGCTAGTAGTATTAGGGTACACGTGGGCTTATGGACTCTGGTACACCAAAGGCACACAGAACGGTCGAGACTCTCGTCATAAATTCGTTATGATCTCGCTTGAGTTCGAGCCAAAATGTCAGCGGCCCCGAGTTGGTTGCTGCTGCTGCTTTCCGACAAAATAATCGATCAGGCGCGAGGCACGCTTTAGGTCCACTGAAAAATTCTCTTCCGTCACACATATCCACTAGACATTCGCGCGACATTGGCACTGACATTACTGACGCTTTTTACGAAACTTCTTTCCTCGTCAACCCTTCCACCTTTACTCCTTCACCTTTTCCTATCTTTTAATATCGTGCTCGATTAACGTATCGCTTCTACCGCGATTTCTACCTCAATACTTCAAGTGTACATCTCTCTGTCTCTCTCTTACGTTTATATCAGCCGAGATATATGATTCATTGTTTGTAATTTCCGTCACACTTTTTTTTTCTCAACCTCTGGGATATTTCTCACAATTAAGGTAGTATGAGCTGCTTGTCTGATGTCGCATACCCAAGTAAAAAAATTATATACAGTCTGGCATATGGAATTGGGCATTTGGGAATTTGAATGTTTTTACTAAAAATTGCTGTAACCTCACAACATTGGGCCATCCCATGAAAAAAAAAAATAATCAAAATTCGGCGATCACTCAAAGATTCCGAGGCAATTTGTCCGGTGAAAAAATCTGAAGTCCAACCATTTTAATTAATTTTAATTTTGAATATGGATTTTTTTTATATATATTAAAAACATTCAGATTGCTGTAACGTCACAGCATTGGGCCATCCCATGAAAAAAAAAATACTCAAAATTCGGCGATCACTCAAAGATTCCGAGACAATTTGTCCGATGAAAAAATCTGAAGTCCAACCATAAAAAAAAAATAATTTTGTTGTTTTTACCATAAAATGTGACCTGAAATTAAGCAATTAATTTTGAATATATTTTTTTCTTGTTGGCCATAAAAAAATGCACATTTTCGTCTTTTAATGATTTCGATACGATCAATAGTTTCTGAGATATTACAGATTAAATGAAAAACGATAAAAAACGAAAAAATTTGCATATTCCGGTCAACTATTTTTTTAGAATTTTGAAATTTGGTCCATCAATAGACACCGCTGAACCTGATTTTTAGATAAAATTTGAGATTTTTTTTTTTTGGGGGTGGCGAAAGTCCCGTGGAATCCCTCATATATAGTCTGTATAACCTCTATATACAATCTATATGGAATTTGTATATAGGATCACCTGTGAAGTTGGGTTTATGTATAAATTGTATATAGATTATATATAGAATTTATGCAAACTATATATGCCCAATTCTATGTTTAAAACTATACATATTTTTTTCATACTCTATGTATAATTTTTTTACTTGGGTAAGCTCGAGCACTGAGAAAAGAGTTTTTTAACAGTTAACAAATCAAGTGTTAAATATGGCGAAACGAACCATTTAGTTGTTGGTACTACACGGAAAAAAGGCTTAGTTGGAACAACCAAGTGCCTTGGTTATATATGCGCCAGACAATTAATTGGTTAGACCAACCAAGTTATTTGTTACTTGGTAAGCTAACCAAGTGACTTGGTTAGACCAACCAAGAAATTGGTAGCCTAACAAATAACTTGGTTGTTCCAACCAAGCCTTTTTTTCCGTGTAAATGTAAGTTGAGCTAAATAAGATTTGTTAACTATTAAAAAATGTCAGCGAACTTTATTTGGGTCAATTCCATGTTACTTAGCTCAACTGAGATTCCATAAATATAACGAACAGTTTTCGATGAGGTAAAAAATTGAACAAATCAAGCATATGGAAGGTGCTAAAGAGATTATTTTGGCACAATAATTATTTAAGAATGTTATTAACATTTTTTATTTTAACATAAAAAAACGCAATTTACAAACATCATACAAAATTATGAAAAAATTCATACGGATGCAGAAAAATTAAAAAATCATTTTTATAACAAAAAAAAATTAGGTTGCCGGGTTTATGTTGAATTATTTATTTCAGTAATTTGTTCATAACAGTTTTAAATTATTATTGTAAGGTGCCAAAGGAATCTCTTTAGCATCTTCTCAATCTTCCTCGAACTTATACGACGTCAGACAAGACGTTCATACTACGTTAATTGGATTTTAGTAGCACAAGACATTTAGTGGACGGAATTTTCACAAAGTAGTATCCTCATGTACATTTTACACTTAAAACCAACGCGTTCTTTATCCAATCGAATGAAATCCTTCAGCTAATGATATTATTTTTGTTTTTTTTTACATATTGTTGAATTGTAGCCAAAGCTATTAGTATTTCTAATATTGTATGAGTAGGAGATAGTATTTTATTATATTTGAGGGATTATATTTTTTGTGAATATTTGTAGATGACGTTTGCTCAAATATTTACGTTTTATAGTCTGTGTTTGATAAGGGCGTAAAAAGGGGAAATTCTGAAGGAGAGTGAAATGCCTTTTATTTTAATCTTGTATTTTTTCCCAAGATTTCAATAGTACAGTAAACAAGTAGAAATTTTACGTTTTATACAATTATTGAAATCTTATTTTCACCCTCTATTTTTCCCAAAAATTTCAATACTTGTATATAAAGCTAAAACTTCTACGTTTGTAATTTTAAAAAAGAGCAAAACGAAAAGAATCACAGGTGTTGAATATCAACTAGTACTAAAAATCTAACGAATCAGATGAGAGTGAAATGCCTTTTATTCCACCGTCTATTTTCCCCAAAATTTCAATACTTGTATAAAAAACTAAAACTTCTAAGCTTTTAATTTAAAAAAAAAAGTAAAACGAAAAGAATCACAGGTCTTGAATATCAACTAGTACTAAAAATCTGACGAATCAGACGAGAGTGAAATGCCTTTTATTTTCACCTTCTATTTTTCCTAACATTTCAACACTTCTATAAAAAAAACTAAAACTTCTACGTTTTTAATTTAAAAAAAAGAGCAAAACGAAAAGAATCACAGGTGTTGAATATCAACTAGTACTAAAAATCTGACAAATCGAACGAGAGTGAAATGCCTTTTATTTCACCCTCTATTTTTCCCAAAATTTCAATACTTCTATAAACAAAACTAGAAATTCTACGTTTTTAATTTTAAAAAAAGAGCAAAACGTAAACAATCACAGGTGTTGAATATCAACTAGTACTAAAAATCTGACAAATCGAACGAGAGTGAAATGCCTTTTATTTCACCCTCTATTTTCCCCAAAATGTCAACACTTCTATAAAAAAAACTAGAACTTCTACATTTTTAATAAATAAAAAAAGAGCAGAACGAAAAGAATCACAGGTGTTGAATATCAACTAGAACTAAAAATCTGGCTATGAGAAATGATGAGAAATATCAGAGAGATTGATAAAAAAAAAGTGGTTACATTGAAAGGGAATGCCTCATACAAGGGTACCTCATACGTCACAGTATAAAACTCTGCCGTCGTTCCGCTCTAAAAGTACCTCGTTGTATATATAGTGTACATGCATTTCCATTGGTTTTGCTCGCGCTACCCGGTTCTGCTTCTCGTCCTATGTTACACGACAGCTGCGACGGTCTTTTCCCTATGCAAATTGCACATACACGACCCCCTTCGCCCTCTCTATATTCCTAGCTCGCTTGTGTATGGATATCGATCGGTTACCACCCGCCATCACACACGTTTGGTACTAAGATATATAATCAATGAATTATTTCCGGTTAAATTGTCAAATCTATATTACACACACACACACACAAACAAACGAGACGTGATTATGTTTCGCATTTAAATGTGTGGGTATGTGGATATGGGTCGCTGTGTATGTTGTCATCATCATCATCATCATCATCATCATCATCATCATCATACCTGTGCACGTGCGTCCGGCCGGCCTCTGACGCGTCTCCGACTGCATGTCTCCCTTCGAACGATTTTCGATTAGTGCGATTGAAGCTCTCAGAGAAAATAGAAGCGTCGATGAAGATGCGATTTTATTTTGGTTTTTTTTCCTTTTTTTTCTTTTCTTTTTCTTTTCTTTTTCTCGTAACGAAATTCAGTTGTATAACGAGTTGTTCAACACGTGTACACAGTGATTTGGCAAATCGACGAGTGTTCGATTGCAGAGCCGGGTGTTCGACCTGTTGAAAAAAAAAATAAAAGCCCAAAGATATAGAGGATATAGCTCCTGGCCAAACACCCACGTTCGCCTTCTACTCTTACGTCAATCTCTCTCCCTCGCCCCCTGATTTAGGCTATCGAGCGAATGAGCATCGTTTTTTTTCGATATGGTCATGAATTTTTTTTTCATTTTGTTTGTATTTTGCGTTGTGACGTGATAAGAAAAAGTTTAACTGAGAGAATTTGGTACTACACTGAGAAAAAAAATCATTACAACCAACGAAATATATGTAATGTATGGGGGATTCCACGGGACTTTCGCCACCTCCCAAAAAAAAAATCTCAAATTTCATCTAAAAATCAGGTTCAGCGGTGTCTATTGATGGACCAAATTTCAAAATTCTAAAAAAATAGTTAACCGGAATATGCAATTTTTTTTGTTTTTTATCGTTTTTCATTTAATCTGTAATATCTCAGAAACTATTGATCGTATCGAAATCATTAAAAGACGAAAATGTGCATTTTTTTAATGGCCAACAAGAAAAAAATATATTCACAATTAATTGCTTAATTTCAGGTCACATTTTATGGAAGAAACAACAAAATTATTTTTTTTTATGGTTGGACTTCAGATTTTTTCATCGGACAAATTGTCTCGGAATCTTTAAGTGATCGCCGAATTTTGAGTATTTTTTTTTTCATGGGATGGCCCAATGCTGTGACGTTACAGCAATTTGAATGTTTTTAATATATAAAAAAATCCACATTCAAAATTAAAATTAATTAAAATGGTTGGACTTCAGATTTTTTCATCGGACAAATTGCCTCGGAATCTTTGAGTGATCGCCGAATTTTGAGTATTTTTTTTTTCATGGGATGGCCCAATGCTGTGAGGTTACAGCAATTTGAATTAAAAACATTCAAATTGCTGTAACGTCACAGCATTTGGCCATCCCATGAAAAAAAAAATACTCAAAATTCGGCGATCACTCAAAGATTCCGAGGCAATTTGTCCGATGAAAAAATCTGAAGTCCAACCATAAAAAAATAATAATTTTGTTGTTTTTTCCATAAAATGTGACCTGAAATTAAACAATTAATTTTGAATATATTTTTTTTCTTGTTGGCAATTTAATGATTTCTTAATGATCGTCTTTTAATGATTTCGATACGATCAATAGTTTCTTAGATATTACAGATTAAATGAAAAATGATAAAAAACGGAAAAATTTGCATATCCGGTCAAATATTTTTTTAGAATTTTGAAATTTGGTCCATCAATAGACACCATTGAATCTGATTTTTAGAAAAAATTTGAGATTTTTTTTTTTTCGGGGTGGCGAAAGTCCCGTGGAATCCCCCATATGTAATTGATCGAAGCTACAACTAATAGAATCCATAAATGATTCGATTACCACACGGAGAGAAATTTCTGTATTGTGATAACGTAAAACGAGGGCAACAAAAATCGTTAGCGTTAGGCTGGCAAATCTTTCGTTCGACTGACAAATCAGTTTAGCTATGCTGACAAATCTTTTGTTCGGCTAACAAATCTTTTTACTGGGCTGACCAATCTTTTTGTTAGCCTAACAAAACGATTTTTGTTGTCACCGTTTTATGTTGTCACGACACAGAAATTTCTCTCCGTGCATTGCCAAATATTTTGTCCAATCGACAAAATATTCTTTTCACCAACCGCAAGCGCACGTTTTGTTGGTTCTAACTATTTGTTTTCTCTGTGTATTTGCCTGCATTCAGTCGGCCTATCTCCTATGCTTCTAGTTTTGTTTGTGAGTTGGAAGACACCAATGACTCAGTCAACAGTGAATTATTGTTTGGGATATAAACACGATGAGCAGAATTTTCGTTAGAGTGATACACGGAAAAAAAGATTAGTTGCCATAACCAAGAAATGAGTTGACACAACCAATCGATTATTCTATTTCCCTAGCAACTCAAATGGTAATACCAACGATTCGAATGATAATACCGACGATTCGAATGGTAGTCCCAACTGTTCGAGTTAACTATTGGTTAACCTAACTAATCCAATCAAGAACTAATCGTGAATAGTTGAGGTTACTATTCGATATGGTTGAGGCAACTAATTTTTTAGACATTGTGTACAGCAAATCGAAAACGTATTTTCCACAACCAAACTTTTTTTTCCGTGTATAATAATTTTTTTCTCGTGTTAGTTCAAATCGTGGGCGAATGCATTATGAAATAGCAAAAGTACCTTTTTCTTAATTACACGAAATCGATTTTTATTTTCTAATTTTTAATCAAGATTTATCGTCAGTCAACACATCAATATCTCGGTTATTATTAATATTAAACATTTCACACAAGACAAAACTATGCATATCCAAAATTCTAATTAAACTTATTGATTATTTGATGAGATACACTAAATTTAAGGTCATAGTCTTTGCAGACATTTTTTTAAAAAGCCTCTCTTTTAATTCTCTTTTTATCCTTATTTTATTATATTTAAGAGAAATTTTAACATTATAATGCTGAAAACGCAGTGTCATTGTTTTACAACTGTCAATTAATCACAGATCCAACTTGGTATTGGCAATTTCATCTTTCGTACGAAATATTGTAAACTCATGTTTTTTAAATTTATGTATATTGAAATTTCACCAATTGAATTATGCTATGAATTATATTCATTTTAGAATATGATTTTAAAATGTTGATTTTCCGTTTTCACAGATTCCAATTGAATACAAATCCAATTTGGCATAGGCAAATGCATCTTTCATATTAAGGGGAGGGAGTCAGATAAAAAAATTGATTTTGGAAATTCAATATAATCCAAATCCTATTGCATATAAAAATGTCCAACGCACTATATTGTTGGTACTCGATGACAGGATTTTTTACTGTCGTCTGACTTGCATATGCTTTTCAATATTATCTTAAGCAAAGTTCTTAGGTTTTCCATTCTGCGCATGATTCAGATCAAACTACTCGGCAGATTAGAATGGTTGACGTCTCATTTTGTTCTTCATGAAAAGATTCACCGGCTAAATGGAGCAAATGTTAATAAAATGTAATATTTTTTAAGTGACATAATTATTAATAAATAAATTTTATGCTATTTTCTAAATCAGTGATTAACTTTGCTTTCAGAATGAAAAAAAAATAGTTTGCTCCATTTAGCCGGTGTATCTTTACATGAAGAAGAAAATGAGATGTCAACCATTCCGATCTGCCTAGTAGTTTGATCTGAATCATGCGCAGAATGGAAAACCTAAGAACTTTGCTTAAGGGGAGGAAGTCAGGTCAAAAAAATTGATTTTGAAAATTCAATATAATCCAAATCCTATTGCATATAAAAATGTCCAACGCACTATATTGTTGGGACTCGAAGAAAGGATTTTTTACTGTCGTCTGACTTGCATATGCTTTTCAATATTATCTTAAGCAAAGTTCTTAGGTTTTCCATTCTGCGCATGATTCAGATCAAACTACTCGGCAGATTAGAATGGTTGACGTCTCATTTTGTTCTTCATGAAAAGATTCACCGGCTAAATGGAGCAAATGTTAATAAAATGTAATATTTTTTAAGTGACATAATTATTAATAAATAAATTTTATGCTATTTTCTAAATCAGTGATTAACTTTGCTTTCAGAATGAAAAAAAAATAGTTTGCTCCATTTAGCCGGTGTATCTTTACATGAAGAAGAAAATGAGATGTCAACCATTCCGATCTGCCTAGTAGTTTGATCTGAATCATGCGCAGAATGGAAAACCTAAGAACTTTGCTTAAGGGGAGGAAGTCAGGTAAAAAAAATTGATTTTGAAAATTCAATATAATCCAAATCCTATTGCATATAAAAATGTCCAACGCACTATATTGTTGGGACTCGAAGAAAGGATTTTTTACTGTCGTCTGACTTGCATATGCTTTTCAATATTATCTTAAGCAAAGTTCTTAGGTTTTCCATTCTGCGCATGATTCAGATCAAACTACTAGGCAGATTGGAATGGTTCACATCTCATTTTCTTCTTCATGAAAAGATACACCGGTTAAATGGAGCAAATATTAATAAAAGGTGATATTTTTTAAGTGACATAATTATTAATAAATAAATTTTATGCTATTTTCTAAATCAGTGATTATCTTTGCTTTTAGAATGAAAAAAAAATAGTTTGCTCCATTTAGTCGGTGTATCTTTTCATGAAGAAGAAAATGAGATGTCAACCATTCCGATCTGCCTAGTAGTTTGATCTGAATCATGCGCAGAATGGAAAACCTAAGAACTTTGCTTAAGGGGAGAAAGTCAGGTCAAAAAAATTGATTTTGGAAATTCAATATTATCCAAATCCTATTGCATATAAAAATGTCCAACGCACTATATTGTTGGGACTCGAAGAAAGGATTTTTTACTGTCATCTGACTTGCATATGCTTTTCAATATTATCTTAAGCAAAGTTCTTAGGTTTTCCATTCTGCGCATGATTCAGATCAAACTACTCGGCAGATTAGAATGGTTGACGTCTCATTTTGTTCTTCATGAAAAGATTCACCGGCTAAATGGAGCAAATGTTAATAAAATGTAATATTTTTTAAGTGACATAATTATTAATAAATAAATTTTATGCTATTTTCTAAATCAGTGATTATCTTTGCTTTTAGAATGAAAAAAAAATAGTTTGCTCCATTTAGTCGGTGTATCTTTTCATGAAGAAGAAAATGAGATGTCAACCATTCCGATCTGCCTAGTAGTTTGATCTGAATCATGCGCAGAATGGAAAACCTAAGAACTTTGCTTAAGGGGAGGAAGTCAGGTCAAAAAAATTGATTTTGAAAATTCAATATAATCCAAATCCTATTGCATATAAAAATGTCCAACGCACTATATTGTTGGGACTCGAAGAAAGGATTTTTTACTGTCGTCTGACTTGCATATGCTTTTCAATATTATCTTAAGCAAAGTTCTTAGGTTTTCCATTCTGCGCATGATTCAGATCAAACTACTAGGCAGATTGGAATGGTTCACATCTCATTTTCTTCTTCATGAAAAGATACACCGGTTAAATGGAGCAAATATTAATAAAAGGTGATATTTTTTAAGTGACATAATTATTAATAAATAAATTTTATGCTATTTTCTAAATCAATGATTATCTTTGCTTTTAGAATGAAAAAAAAATAGTTTGCTCCATTTAGTCGGTGTATCTTTTCATGAAGAAGAAAATGAAATGTCAACCATTCCGATCTGCCTAGTAGTTTGATCTGAATCATGCGCAGAATGGGAAACCTAAGAACTTTGCTTAAGGGGAGGAAGTCAGGTCAAAAAAATTGATTTTGGAAATTCAATATTATCCAAATCCTATTGCATATAAAAATGCCCAACGCACTATATTGTTGGTACTCGATGACAGGATTTTTTACTGTCGTCTGACTTGCATATGCTTTTCAATATTATCTTAAGCAAAGTTCTTAGGTTTTCCATTCTGCGCATGATTCAGATCAAACTACTCGGCAGATTAGAATGGTTGACGTCTCATTTTGTTCTTCATGAAAAGATTCACCGGCTAAATGGAGCAAATGTTAATAAAATGTAATATTTTTTAAGTGACGTAATTATTAATAAATAAATTTTATGCTATTTTCTAAATCAGTGATTAACTTTGCTTTCAGAATGAAAAAAAAAATAGTTTGCTCCATTTAGCCGGTGTATCTTTACATGAAGAAGAAAATGAGATGTCAACCATTCCGATCTGCCTAGTAGTTTAATCTGAATCATGCGCAGAATGGAAAACCTAAGAACTTTGCTTAAGATAATATTGAAAAGCATATGCAAGTCAGACGACAGTAAAAAATCCTTTCATAGAGCACCAACAATATAGTGCGTTGCCCAAGTGAAAATATTATATACATATTATATAAAAATTATATATAAAGATTTTTATAGAAGCTACATACAAAAGTGGACATATGAAAATTTAGTATATTTTGTATAGTCCATATGAATTTAAAAAAGAATTTCTAAAAGACCATATGAAAACAAATATATTTGATATAGTATCAACAAATTTTGCCTATGTATTTATGAAATCAATATTGTTATATCTCTGACAAACAATATATGATATCGATATAATTCATAAATAGAATACATTCGTTATGTACAATATGAATATAAGCTATAATATATACTGTATAAAAAATATTTTTTTATATATAGTTCTTTAGAAATTTATTTGATTATTTTATTAGTTCATATTGACTATAGAAAATATATGAAGATTCTATATGTCCACTTGCGTATATAGGTTCTATACAAATCTTTATACATAAATTTAATATAATCTTTATGTAATATTTTCACTTGGGTGGGCATTTTTATATGTAATAGGATTTTGATGACATTAAATTTCCAAATTCAATTTTTTTGACCTGACTCCCTCTCCTTAATCATCGTAAACTCATGTTTCTTTAAATCATACTAAAATTTCACAAATGGAATTACGATGTGAATTACATTCACACTTTAGAATATGATTTTTAAATGTTAATTCTCTGCTTTATCGCGGTTGAATAGTTGATTTAATCATTGATGCCTTTATTACATCCCTACTCTGGTATAGTTATAGTAAATACAATATAATCCCTTTATCGTATTTGCGTCTATTCACGCTCGACAAATTTCCTCGTCCCATCGAACATTTGTCCAAAATTTCCCTGTAATCGAAGCGAGCATCCCGAAACTTGCCAATGTCAAATAATACAAAGGGAATTCATGTAAAAAAGAAAGAAAACAGTAGATAAACACGGATGAGAGGATTTAATTCGATAAAACGAAAGCTCTCAAGTTTAAATTCGCTGATACACTATAATCCGACATGCTAATTCTTGTATCAGACATGCGAAGGCCTACGATACGAAGTAGAACCGATAAGAAAAAAAAAAAAGGTATGTTTAAGTGTAAGATTGTGAAAAAGATATTTCCAAAAAGGTCACGATAATCACATACAAGAAGCGAAGGAGAGAAACGCACAATCGATTTAAATAGCATACAATAGAAAAAATGTAAAAAATCTATAGAAAATACGAGTTATTATTATTAATATTATTATGCACAACTGACTGCATCTTTAAGCAACAAAAAAAACTACATTTCTCCTTAACAAATTTGAGTGGCGTTATTTTTTTTTAATTGCCTGGATCCAGTCAGTCAAGAGCAGATATTATCGATGAAATAATGACACACAATCTAAATTCGAATGAAATGAACTAGAAAAATAGTACTATGAAAAAATGTAAGTTTGTATAAAATATTTTTATTAATACAACCTGCAGAAAAAATTGGATTTTCGTGGCGATTACGTTAAAAGAATCGTGTAATGTGATATAAATTTTTTTTACATAAATATGCCTGTACATACTGCCTGATTTTATCTCTCGGAATTTTACGAAAACGTTCGAATGATTTTATTGATGACTTCACGGAATAATATCATCACTCGTAGTGTCGTTCTGCAAAGTCAGCAATTTACGAGTATAGGACTTACGCATGATTAACTAATCGTGCGAGTTAAGATAATATTCCATGCAGTTATGTACAAATATATATAGCAATTTCAAATTATGGGATTAATTAATGTCCACGTAAGAGGCAATGAAATACAATTGGTATATAAATATTTTTTTAAATTGTGTTCATCATATTTGAATTGATTAATTAAAGAGGATAAGAGTTGTATTTCTGGCGGGTAAGTGCGAGAAAAGATCTATTGGCCGTCAAATTGCCGGACGGACAATGTGCGAGAGAAATTTCCGTGTCGCGAGATTTTGAGCGTATATTATTTTTTAATTAATATACTAATATGCGTACAACTGAAGCTGTTATTTAAAACGTACTTCCCGAAGATGGAAACTATTATTTAGATTCATTTCCGTAGAGGGTTTATCATCATTTTTATCAACTTTGTGGCGAAAAAATTAAAAAAAATACCGAGATTTTAATGTCTGGAAACTTGAGTTATATGTCGAGAAAAAAAAATCGGTGTGAATTGAATTATAATGTGTACCGATGTAAACAGAAATTTTATTCGTATAATATATATTTCTTATTTATTTATATATATAATTTGTTCTTTGTTTTTTATTTTTCTTTTTGAAAATGTGAAATGATATGTAATTAGTAAATGTAGTTATAAAAATGGTTGTCGAAGAATGAAAGTCCACATCAATGAGATTCAAGAGAAATAATCTTTATTATTTCATTTGAAACAACAGTGCAAAGTTAGGCCTTGCATATATCTTCCCAATTTTTCAAAACTTCCTCTATGGGGAAGCCAAAAATTTTCGAAGTTGGGTTTGTGGATGGTTAAATTTTATTTTGATAATATATATTTTTTACTTATTTATATATATAATTTTTTTTGTTGATTTTTATTTTTCATTATTTTTTTTTCTTTTGAAAATGTGAGTTGATATGTAATGAGTAAGTGTAGTTATAAAAATGGTTGTCTATGAATCAGAGTAGTCCAGATCAACAATGGGATTCAAGAGAAATAAACTTTATTATATTATTTGAATCAAAGGTGCAAAATTAATTCTTGTATATTTCTCCCCCATTTTTCAAAACTTTCTCTATGAGGAAGCCAAAAATGATCAACGTATTTTTTCGAAGAGTTGACTTTGTGGATGGGTAAATTTTATTCGGATAATATATATTTTTTATTTATTTATATAAATAGTTTTTTTTGTTGATTTTTATTTTTCTTTATTTTTTTTTCTTTCAAAAATGTGAAATGATATGTAATGAGTAAGTGTAGTTATAAAAATGGTTGTCTAAGAATAAGAGTAGTCCAGATCAACAATGGGATTCAAGAGAAATAAACTTTATTATATTATTTCAATCAAAGGTGCAAAATTAATTCTTGTATATTTCTCCCCCATTTTTCAAAACTTTCTCTATGGGAAAGCCAAAAATGACCAACGTATTTTTTCGAAGATGTGGCTTTGTGGATGGTTAGATTTTATTCGGATAATATATATTTTTTATTTATTTATATACATAATTTTTTTTGTTGATTTTTATTTTCCTTTGTTTTTTTTTTTCTTTTGAAAATGTAAATTGATATGTAATGAGTAAGTGTAGTTATAAAAATGGTTGTCTAAGAATCAGAGTAGTCCAGATCAACAATGGAATTCAAGAGAAATAAACTTGATTATATTATTTCAATCAAAGGTGCAAAATTAATTCTTGTATATTTCTCCCCAATTTTTCAAAACTTTCTCTATGGGAAAGCCGAAAATGACCAACGTATTTTTTCGAAGATGTGGCTTTGTGGATGGTTAAATTTTATTCGGATAATACATATTTTTTATTTATTTATATACATAATTTTTTTTGTTGATTTTTATTTTTCTTTATTTTTTTTTTCTTTTGAAAATGTGAATTGATATGTAATGTGTAAGTATAGTTATAAAAATGGTTGTCTAAGAATAAGAGTAGTCCAGATCAACAATGGGATTCAAGAGAAATAAACTTTATTATATTATTTGAAATGATAGTGCAAAGTTAGGCCTTGCATATTTCTTCCCCATTTTTCAAAATTTCCTCTATGGGGAAGCCAAAAATGATCAACGTATTTTTTTCGAAGAGTTGGTTTTGTGGATGGTTAAATTTTATTCGGATAATATATATTTTTTATTTATTTATATATATTATTTTTTTTATTTTTCTTTTTTTTTTTGTTTTGAAAATGTGAATTGATATGTAATGAGTAAGTATAGTTATAAAAATGGTTGTCTAAGAATAAGAGTAGTCCAGATCAACAATGGGATTCAAAAGAAATCTTTATTATATTATTTGAAATAAAGGTGCAAAATTAGGCCTTGCATATTTCTTCCCAATTTTTCAAAACTTTCTCTATGAGGAAGCCAAAAATGATCAACGTATTTTTTTTCGAAGAGTTGGCTTTGTGGATGGTTAAATTTTATTCGGATAATATATATTTTTTATTTATTTATATACATATATTTTTTTTGTTGATTTTTATTTTTCTTTATTTTTTTTTTCTTTTGAAAATGTGAATTGATATGTAATGAGTAAGTGTATATATAAAAATGGTTGCCTAAGAGTAAGAGTAGTCCAGTTCAACAATGGGATTCAAGAGAAATCTTTATTATATTATTTGAAACAAAGGTGCAAAGTTAGGCCTTGTATATTTCTCCCCATTTTTTCAAAACTTTCTCTATGGGAAAGCCAAAAATGATCAACGTATTTTTTCGAAGAGTTGACTTTGTGGATGGTTAAATTTTATTCGGATAGTATATATTTTTTATTTATTTATATATATAATATTTTTAATTGATTTTTATTTAAAAATTTTTTTTTTCTTTTGAAAATGTGATTTGATATGTAATGCGTAAGTGTAGTTATAAAAATGGTTGTCTAAGAATCAGAGTAGTCCAGATCAACAATGGGATTCAAGAGAAATCTTTATTATATTATTTGAAATAAAGGTGCAAAATTAGGCCTTGTATATTTCTTCCCCATTTTTCAAAACTTTCTCTATGGGGAAGCCAAAAATGATCAACGTATTTTTTCGAAGAGTTGACTTTGTGGATGGGTAAATTTTATTCGGATAATATATATTTTTTATTTATTTATATAAATAGTTTTTTTTGTTGATTTTTATTTTCTTTATTTTTTTTTCTTTTGAAAATGTGAATTGATATGTAATGAGTAAGTGTAGTTATAACCATGGTTGTTTAAGAATCAGAGTAGTCCAGATCAACAATGGGATTCAAAAGAAATCTTTATTATATTATTTGAAATAAAGGTGCAAAATTAGACCTTGCATATTTCTTGCCCATTTTTCAAAACTTTCACTATGAGGAAGCCAAAAATGATCAACGTATTTTTTTTCGAAGAGTTGACTTTGTGGATGGTTAAATTTTATTCAGATAATATATTTATTTATTAATTTATATATGTTATTTTATTTTTTTTATTTTTCTTTTTTTTGTTTTGAAAATGTCAATTGATTTGTATTGAGTAAGTGTAGTTATAAAAATGGTTGTCTAAGAATAAGAGTCCAGATCAACAATGGGATTCAAGAGAAATCTTTATTATATTATTTGAAACAAAGGTGCAAAATTAGGCCTTGCATATTTCTTCCCCATTTTCCAAAACTTTCTCTACAGGGAAGCCAAAAATGATCAACGTATTTTTTTCTCGAAGAGTTGGCTTTGTGGATGGAATAGTACGAGAAAGCAATGTGTAAGTCCTAACTTTATCTGACATTTGTTAGAAACACATGCTTTACATAAAATCAACCTAAATGTGTGACACCCAGTTAAACTTTCTAGTGGTAATATCGCATAAAAATAGTTTCTTCGTGTACGATAATAGTCGTAAAAACTATCACGATTTATCTACGTGAAGCAAAATGCACTGTTCCAGTATAAATCCACTAACATTGCAATCGATATTCCTTCTTAATTTACCGCAAAAATTATTTAAAAAGCCTGAATCACTGACACAGTTAAATTTAAGAATACAACTCTCGAACCACCACGAAAATCCAATCCCTCACAATAATTTTCTCTCGAACGAACGATGATAAAGTCTGCATCGTTGAAATGCAACGAAACAATTCATGTATTCATTTTTCTGATCTTAAATTATTACAAAAGCTACAAATACTGATAATAACAATTATTAAAAAATATCGTCCTATATTAAGGACACCTTTAAAATGGTAAAAATCTTCGGATTAAAAAAAAAATATCGTTGCATTCCAACGATGCAGACTGCACTAGGATTTCGAATGATGCCATAAAGCAAGCAAAACATTAAAGTCTCATAGACTGAAAAAAAAGGAGAACTAGATTGAGATAATAAAAAGTAAGAAAGAGAATAGAAAACTTACCTTTCACCATTTGTGATTGAGAATAAAGTTTTTCGAAGATTGCCTCTCGGCGTTTTTCGAACTTCCGATTGAATCCTGTCGCGATGTGCGGGCTATGCTGGTTTTGCTGCGGGTACCGGCGTTTTACGGGGTTTATCTGCTTGAAGATCTCACCGTTTCACCGGCTAACATGCACCGCGTATTAATTAATAATGCCTCGTGATAAATATAATCGCAAGGAATAGAACTCGTTGTTTAATTAAATAGTTGTAGCGGTTTGTTAGGTCGGCTTTATTTCTCTCTTATTTAGCGGCACTTTGTTGGAATGGAAAATGAGGAGGGACGGTATATAGTACCTCGCACGACGAAGGTCTCGCGCAGACTGATCGGCTCGAGCAGTCGGGACGCTCGCTTCAATGCTCGCGACGACGCGTGCTTCAAGCTCAAGTGCAGTACGCGACTCTCCGTGTGGTCTGCGCTTACTTGCTCTGCTACTGCTTACGTACAGCTACTATAGATCGTATTCTCCACTTGATGGTGGCTCTACCGACGTTTTAATCAATTCAATTTCACTCGTCAATCGCCGGTTTCCTGTGTTTCTTGATCTCCGAGAAATCGTCCAAGTTATCCCTTAAAAAATGTATATATAGAGTACATAAAAAATATATATGAGGCATTTCGCTGGATATCGACAGGGTCGTGACCCTCATTTTTTTTAATGTTGTAGAACAATATTTAAAAAAAACAAGAAATTTTTAGAGTTTTTAATAAACTTTGTGTTTTTTTTAATTATTAAAAATTTGATTTTCTCAAAAAGTACGTTTTTCATATAATGGATAGTCATTTTCCAAATAAATAAGTAGTCAAGATGCTTGATCTCCGAGAAATCGTCCGAGTTATCCCAAGTAAAGAAAAAGATATATGAGGCATTCCACCGGATATCGACAGGGTCGCGACCCTCATTTTTTTTTCTTTTGAGATGTAGAACAATATAAAAAAACACTCTAAAAATTTTTGTGGATTTTTAAAAACTTTGTGTTTTTTAAATTACTACTATAGATAGCTATTACTTATAGATCATATTCTCCACTTGATGGTGGCTCTACCGACGTTTTAATCAATTCAATTTCACTCGTCAATCGCCGGTTTCCTGTGTTTCTTGATCTCCGAGAAATCGTCCAAGTTATCCCTTAAAAAAATATATATAGAGTACATAAAAAATATATATGAGGCATTTCACTGGATATCGACAGCGTTGTGACCCTCATTTTTTTTTAATGTTGGAGAACCATATTAAAAAAAACAAGAAATTTTTAGTTTTTAAAAAACTTTGTGTTTTTTTAATTACTTAAAATTTGATTTTCTCAAAAAGTACGTCGACTTTTCATATATTGGATTGTCATTTTCCAAATAAATAAGTAGTCAAGATGCTTGATCTCCGAGAAATCGTCCGAGTTATCCCAAGTAAAAAAAAAGATATATGAGGCATTCCACCGGATATCGACAGGGTCGCGACCCTCATTTTTTTTTCTTTTGAGATGTAGAACAATATAAAAAAACACTCTAGAAATTTTTGTGGATTTTTAAAAACTTTGTGTTTTTTTAATTACTACTATAGATAGCTATTATAGATCATATTTTCCACTTGATGGTGGCTCTACCGACGTTTTAATCAATTCAATTTCACTCGTCAATCGCCGGTTTCCTGTGTTTCTTGATCTCCGAGAAATCGTCCAAGTTATCCCTTAAAAAAATATATATAGAGTACATAAAAAATATATATGAGGCATTTCACCGGATATCGACAGGGTCGTGACCCTCATTTTTTTTAATGTTGTAGAACAATATTTTTAAAAAAAACAAGAAATTTTTAGAGTTTTTAATAAACTTTGTGTTTCTTTTAATTATTAAAAATTTGATTTTCTCAAAAAGTACGTCTTTTCATAGAATGGATAGTCATTTTCCAAATAAATAAGTAGTCAAGATGCTTGATCTACGAGAAATCGTCCAAGTTATCCCAAGTTGAAAAAAAATATATATAGAGTACATAAAAAATATATATGAGGTATTTCACTGGATATCGACAGCGTTGTGACCCTCATTTTTTTTTTTAATGTTGTAGAACAATATTTAAAAAAAAACAAGAAATTTTTAGAGTTTTTAAAAAATTTTGTGTTTTTTTAATTACTTAAAATTTGATTTTCTCAAAAAGTACGTCGACTTTTGGATATTGGATAGTCATTTTCCAAATAAATAAGTAGTCAAGATGCTTGATCTCCGAGAAATCGTCCAAGTTATCCCAAGTAATAAAAAATATACTTAGAGTACATAAAAAATATATATGCGGCATTTCAACGGATATTATCATCATATTTATTTTTTTTTCTTTTAAGATGTTGTAAAATAATATAAAAAAACACTAGAAATTTTTGTAGATTTTTAAAAACTTTGCGTTTTTTTAATTACTTAAAATTTAATTTTCTCAAAAAGTACGTCGATGATTTTTTCTTTTTTACAGTAAATTCTGCGTCCAAAAACAACATTTTTGAGCCTAGGCCCAGAGTGGGGCGAGGCCTAGATTAGCAGCTAAAAATAAAATAAAATTTAAATAAATGTCAAAAAATACCGCAAACTTGAATCTCTCTAAAAGTACGTCGATGATTTTTTTCAAAATTTTTATAGTAAATTCTCTATCCGAAAACGAAATTTTTGAGATTAGAACGAAAATGGGGGACAACAAAATATCGTTTTTCAAAAAAGTGCCACTTTTTATCATTTTTATATACTTACGGAAAAATTCTGTTTGAAATGACGACAATTTTTAGACCCTATGCAGAATGGCAAGATTTTTAAATGAGAAGTTCTGCGTAACTGAAGATTTTTTAACATCCTGAATTATTACGTTAACTTTTCGACTGTCATTTTACAATATTATGTTTTTCCTTGAGTATTAGACAAAGTTAAATTTGCGCGCTTTGTGAACATATAAAATCGAGAGATCAGATGTTCTATTGACGTACCTTTGATTTTCGTTATGCCGATCTTTCCCGATGTTTTTCTTAGTAATATCTGAGTGTTTGCGCTATACTCGTCAGCGAAATGCGTCGATTCCCCTGAAAGCAATTAAGTATTTTGTCTCTGACTTATAATCTGCGGATCCTGTTTGTCTTCGTCTTTCGCGATGACGATCTTCAATGAGTAAACTTTTGCTTAGCCAAGCGTACAAATCGACATTTTAGACCGCGAATTTGGCCAAGTTCTGATTCACATTGCACTGACGCACCTATAAATTGCTGTATGTGCCACGATTCGAACTGTCACAAGATGCGCTGAGAAAAATTATTATTCCGCAATTTCTACGTTTCCAAAAGTATAAGCAATATAACATTTTATTGTACTATTTTTCTCCCCCAAGATATGAGTAATTCGAAATTACTTGCAACTGCAGAAAAAAAGAAAATCGTTAGAAATTTATAGTGATATTAAAATCTGTAAAATATTTATATGAATTATAAGGTTCAGTATAAAAGTGACAGAGTTGACAAAAGAAATCATGCCAATTTATTATTCTTTGCAAAAGCAATTTTTCCACATTTTTACGTTCAGTTAATCCCCGACGTGAGGAAACGAGCATTTCGCTAAAGTCTTTCCCAAGACTCAATATTTCTCTTAATTTTTCACAGTATATAGTCGTTACATTTTTTGTTTTTTTTTCTTCTTAAATCTCTTATTCTCAATTTTTTTCCTGGTTGATTTCACGCAATCCCTGATCGACGCCAGCTCGTGCGGCATACCGAAAACGTTATAACTCTATCGACGCTTCGTTACACTAAGCTCATCCGAGCTCGCGCTCATTCGAGACGGACATGATTTAATACAAATTATTTTGCGTATCCGCAGGAGTTGAATTTCGATTTTCAGCTCGTTTTGTTATATAC
This sequence comes from Ephialtes manifestator, assembly GCA_963970395.1. Taxonomy (NCBI): domain Eukaryota; kingdom Metazoa; phylum Arthropoda; class Insecta; order Hymenoptera; family Ichneumonidae; genus Ephialtes; species Ephialtes manifestator. Next base: position 47,673,818 of record OZ019968.1, read on the forward strand.
TATATAATAGAACATCAGTTATGCTAGTTGCGAATGGTTCGTGCACGTCGTTTGGGAATTTCAGGATTACCTCTCAGCAATCACGAGGTTTCAATGAGCGTAGAGAGAGAACGAAGAGAAGACGAGGGTGAGACCCTGAGGATCTTCGAGCTCTTCGAGTATTCCCGTAGGTCGCTAATTCGTTCGTGTTATGCGATGTCTTGACTCTTAAGCCTCCCTCCCCTTTACGTCTTAACTCTTTTGTCTCTTTTTTGCTATCATTGGCCATGATTTTCTCCTTGTCTCTATCGCATTAGAAACTCTCGGCTTATAGTATATTTTGGCGAACTCACCAAAATAGCACGTGTCTGGTCTCTATGCGCTGTAAAAAAATTTTGTTTGAAAATTAATATACAGTATATAAAGCTTGGATGCATTCGTCATTGACAAATACTCATTTTTAGTAATTTTCAAATACCAGTATCGGAGAATTCTTATACTATTCTTAAATTTACTATAAAAGTATATTAATATGGAATTCATATACTCGTTTCGTAAATCTCATATCGTTTGGTATATTAAATTCACCTGCATTTTTAACAGTGTAAAGCATTTGTTTTTGAAAATTAATATACCGTATATAAAGCTCGGGTGCATATACCGTATATTAATTTTCTGATACATTCGTCATTGACAAATGCAATATTTGCATATTAAAATGAAGATTACAGTACTCACATACTGTAATTTTCCAATACTTGTATCGGAGAATTCTCATACTATTGTAAAAATGTACACTAAAAATATATTAATATGGAATTCATATACCCGTTTCGTAAATCTCACATTGTTTTGTATATTAAATTCTCTTGCATTTTTAACAGTGTAGGATTGAAACGACATAAAGTACGTAAATCAATCATATAATAAGTAAATAAATATTTATATAACCGAAAATTTTATTAAACAGCTGATATATCTAATTTAATACACGGGTATAGTAAAATAACAATTTTTTATTTATTGATATTCTTAATTTTTATGGGATTTAGTGGAAAGTAATTGTAATTGTAATTGCATCTCACTGATTGCATATCGAATTTGATTTACCCGTAATGTAAAATCATACTAAATATTTTTGACAGTGTAATCAAATGAGTGTTGAATTTTTGAAAACGTTTTTTGTTGTTTTATCGATTTTTCTATAGAACTTTTTTTATGCCTTTTTTAAAAATGGAATGAAATAAAATAATAATAAAACTATTGACAGATCAAGACCCATAATTTTGTTAAGTTTAAAGAAAATTTTTGGTGTTTTTCTAATTTTCGAAAAAGAAAAGCCCGAAAATAATTTATTTAACTAGAAATGTGAACCTGGAAATGGATTTTAAAAAAATGGTGGATAAAAACGTTTTTATTTTAAGATAAAAATTTTCCATTTTTTCTCCCTTGTTTAAATATGCGAGAGAATAAAAGTAAGAACCAAAGATGAAAAACGTGCCGTGAAAGAGGACGACGAGATAAGAAAGGATACGTTAGACCACATAACAAATGAACGTTCAATAATTTCAAAAAAGGATAAAGGCAGAATGGATAGGCGGATTGGAGGGATGAAACGGAGAGGGAAAGAAACCAATGGCGTGTCAAAAAAGGGGTGAAGAAAGGAATGGAAACAGTGGATAACGAAATATGACTATGTAAAGATAAAAAACGACGTATTAAAGACGAGGTGATAAAGATAAAGCGAATTCCAATTGGAAAGTATATATAGACACTCTCAAAATTTTAAAAAGTTAAAAAATGGGTCACGCCATTTTGCAAATAAATCGAGTATACGAAAAAAACGAAAAAAGAAGCGGTATTTCTAACAACGCCGAAAAATATTGGAAAAATAAATAGAAGCAGCATTTCTAGCAATGCCAAAAAATAAGCAGTATAATAAAAAGTAATTTATATGAAAAAATCCAGTATTCAGTATTCCCAGAAAAGTATTCAGAACAAATAAAAAAAAATTTGCATCTATGATGACGAATTGTAAAAATTACATTTGAGCGGAAATTTCAGATTTATAAACGTGCATTTACGCACATCCGGTGTAAAAATAATATATCATCTCCGCTGCTGAGGTCAAAATTGCTCGATTCGCGTCTTTCAACGCTTGTTATTTTCCTTTTTTCGCTATATTCCATCATCATCATCATCAGCATCAGCAACTTTGTCGACGTGTCGTCGAAAACGTCAAAGTCATATTTCCTTATCTTCTTTGTATACAAGACCGTTGAACCCATTGTCATCGGAAACAGCGCGAAGCTATATCCTCGAAATAAAAGGCTCTTCGTAAATAAAAAAAAAAACCAGAAATGAAAAGACGGTTCAAGGGAATTTTGTCGAAAAAAAGGACAAAGCGAATTCCAATTGGAGAGTCCATATTGACTCTCAAGATTTATAGCATTTTTGAAAAATGTTAAAAGTAAAAAAATATTATATAAATAAATATTTTTATAAAAATAAATATTTTAAATAAATAAATTAAAGTAAAAAAAAGACAAAGCGAATTCCAATTGGAGAGTCCATATTGACTCTCAAGATTTATAGCATTTTTGAAAAATGTTAAAAGTGAAAAAATATTATATAAATAAATATTTTTATAAAAATAAATATTTTAAATAAATAATAAATAAAAATAAAAAAAAGATAAAGCGAATTCCAATTGGAGAGTCCTTATTGACTCTCAAGATTTATAGCATTTTTGAAAAATGTTAAAAGTGAAAAAATATTACATAAATAAATATTTTAAATAAATAAATAAAAATAAAAAAGACAAAGCGAATTCCAATTGGAGGGTCCATATTGACTCTCAAGATTTATAGCATTTTTGAAAAATGTTCAAAGTGAAAAAATATTATATAAATAAATATTTTTATTAAAATAAATATTTTAAATAAATAAATAGTGCATACTGTAAGAAATATGCTGGAATAATAAAAAGAAGCATCATTTTTAGCGACGCCGAAAAATGTGCAATATAAGAAGAAGTAATTCATATGAAAATTCCATACAAATTCCATACAAAGTGTTCAGAAAACCTAAAAAAAAAATTGCCTCTATGATGACGAATTATCGTAAAACATCGTAAAAAATGTCTTTGAGCGGAAATTTCAGATTTATAAATGTGCATTTACGCACACACCCAGAAAAAAGATTTGCTAATATTAACTAAAATTATCTATTCAACATTTAATTATTTCAATCAACGAAAATTTACTTTCCCTCCAACAAATATGTATTTCATTCAATTTGACAGTTTTTTTATTTCCAACATATTTATTTATTTGAATCAATTTTCACTGTGCAGAGGACACTAAAAAAATATTTTATTTATTGCTACTAAGTACTTTCTTAATCCGGAAAAAAGATCTAGTTAAAACGATCAAATACGTGTATTAGATATTTTTAAATAAAATCAATTAGAACTATCTTATAATCCAATATATATTTATTTCCTTTCATCATTGGAGTTTATTATTATCAACATGCAACATTTATCGATTTGACTTAATTCTTGTCGTATATTTATATAAAAATGATATATTCTTTAAATCGGCAGCGGTGGACGCGCGATCGGTGTGTGGCTTCGACGTCCCCAGAGTTAAATAGCATTATTTGCGGTCATAACTTGGATAGGTGACCGCTTAGCCGCGCACTGGTTTGCGCGCCAATTGCTGAGCGGGAGGCAGTTTCTGAGCTTCTAAGGAATAGTGAGAAATATCCCAATAATTTTTTTTTAATTTTTTTAATCAACACTTTTATAATTGACGATCCAAATAAATATTCCTTAAATTTGAATATATTTACTATTCAATAAGTATATTAATTACAAATAAACAAATTTATTTCAGGTGAATGGAAGTCTAGTAGGTCGGCATTTAAATAAGAAATTTTATTTCCGATGCGTAGGTTCTAGTCCCGTTAGCAAGATCTTTTTTTCTGTGTGCATGCGGTGTAAGAATAATATATCATTTCCGCTGCTGAGGTCAAAATTCTTTGATTCGCATTTTTCAATGCTTGTTATTTTCCTTTTGCTTCCTCATAGAGGAAGCTTTGTTTTCGTGAAAATTTTTTTTTTTCGAGATTTTCATGTCAGTACACTCAGAATGGTCCAAAACATCGAGAAAAGTGATTTAGAAAAAATGTCTGTATGTGTGTGTGTGTGTGTGTGTGTGTGTGTGTGTGTGTATGTGTGTGTGTATGTTACACAATCGAAAAATGTAAACCTTTATAACTCGGGAATGCCTTGAGATATCAAGCTGAAATTTGGACCATAGATAGAGGGATCAAGCCTCATCGTTCATGCAAATTTTTGTTAAAATCCACTTCATCGTTAAATTATTACGCGTTTTTTAATTTTTTGAAAAATGTCTGTTTACGCGATAACTCTTTCAATTTTCGAGATATTGATCTAAAAATTGGTATGAATTTGAGCTTTCATATGCCGGTGATCGCTATTGAATTTGGTTAAGATCGGTTGAGCCGTAAAAATTTTATGATGTTTTGAATTTTTCAAACAATTGACATTATCGCTCTATTGTAACTTTTGCAAAACTTAAGATAGCGAGCTCAAATTTTGTATATAAATAAAACAATATTCAGCCATTATATATGTATAATTTAGTGACGAACGGTATGAAATTTTTGATTTTATGGAATGTTGAATTATTTTTAAAAATATACATTATCACATTCACGTCGGAAACGCTCTAATAATCACGAAATAACGCAATAACGAAATAGAAAAAGCGAATCCACAACATGTATATTTATCTAATTAAAACAAGGATGCAAAGTAGAACCTTGCACAATGCTTCATCATTATTTTTCGCGTTTTACAAAGCTTCCTCTATGAGGAAGCCAAAAATTGAATAACATACTTCCTCATAGAGGTAGCTTTGTAAGAAGCGAAAAATAATGAGGAAGCAATGTGCAAGGTTCTACTTTGCATCCTTTTTTGCTTCCTCATAGAGGAAGCTTTGTTTTCATGAAAAAAATAAATTTTCGAGATTTTTATGTCAGATTACTCAGAATGGTCTAAAACATCTAGAAAAGTGGTTTAGAAAAATTGTCCGGATGTATGTATGTGTGTGTGATGAAAGGCCAAAAATTCATTTAACTGTAACTTTTAAACTATTCGACCGAATCAGCTCAAATTTAAACAACATGTGCAGTATTACCTAATCGTCAATTGGTATAAATTTCGGAAAAATCGATTGACACATTTCATTTTTATAAGAATTTTTAAATTTTGAAAAAAGTACGTAAATGCTCTAGCTCGAACGAATTTTTAACTATCGGGCTGAAACTTCGTATTAAAATTCAACAAAGTGATGCGACCTTTGGTATTGAATTTGGTCCAAATCGGTAAAGCGGTTCGGTTTTTATGAGATTTTGAATTTTTCAAAAAAATTTAGTTTTGCTCCAATTCAGGTAAAATTTCAAATAATCGAGTGAAATTTTCTACACAGGAAAAATAACATTCACCCCTGCTACGTACCAAATTTGGTGATGATCGGTAAAGCGGTTCGGATTTTACGTTAATTTGAATTACAAAAAAATTGACTGGTTTCGCTCTGCATTTCGTAAAACATCAGAAAATAAGAATAAAATAAAACAAGCATGCAAAGTGGAACCTTGCACATTGCTTCCTCATTATTTTTCGCTTTTTACAAAACTTCCTCTATGAGGAAGCCAAAATTGATTAACATACTTCCTCATAGAGGTAACTTTGTAAAAAGCGAAAAATAATGAGGAAGCAATGTTCAAGGTTCTACTTTGCATCCTTGTTTCACTATTTTCCATCACCATCATCATCATCATCATCAGCAGCAACTTCATCGACGTGTCGTCAAAGACGTCAAAGTCATATCTCCTTATCTTCTTTGTACAAATATACAAAACCGTTGTATCCATTGTCATCGGAAACCGCGTGAAGCTATATCCTCGAAACAACAGACTCTTCGTAAACAAAAAAACCCACGAATGAAGAGACGGTTCGAGAGAATTTTGCCCAAGGATTAAGAGTGGCGATAGGCAGCTCGTGCGTCAGAGCAACGTTTTCGCAGAGCGATAGCTGGCGATGACAAACCGATGGAGATTTCCCTGCTTGAGCGCCCGAGTCAGGCCATTATATATCTTCTTCTTAGATTGAAAGCCTACTCGCGATTTAACGATAGCCTCTCGACTAAGAACATCTGTTTCACAGCCAACAAAAGCCCTAAGATGTTCCTGACACCTAGTTATTTATTTCTTTTGAAACGACGAACCACTTCAACGCGAAATAGTAAAAGCACTGTACAATTTATTACCCCCCCATTGCCTAGAAAACATAGTAAAGCAAATACAAAGTGGAAAAGTTCCAAAACGAAATGCGCAAAACAGCTTTTTTTATCGCTATTTTTAAACATTAACTTTAATATCCAATATTGAAGATCTTTTCATATATTGGATATTGATTTTTCAAATAAATGAGTAGTTAAGATGCTTTTTATATACACAAAATGAAAATGTTCCGAAATGAAATTCGCAGAATAGATTTTTTTTATTGCAATTTTTAAGCATTAACTTTAATATCCAATATTGAGGATCTTTTTATATACTGAATATTGATTTTTCAAATAAATAAGTAGTTCAGATGCTTTTTATATACACAAAATGAAAATGTTCCGAAATGAAATTCGCAAAACAGATTTTTTATCGCAGTTTTTAAGCATTAACTTTAATGTCCAATATTGAGGATCTTTTCATATATTGGATATTGATTTTTCAAATAAATAAGTAGTTAAGATGCTTTTTATATACACAAAATGAAAATGTTCCGAAATGAAATTCGCAAAACAGATTTTTTTTATCGCAGTTTTTAAACATTAACTTTAATATCCAATATTGAGGATCTTTTCATATATTGGATATTGATTTTCCACATAAATAAGTGGTTGAGCTGCTTTTTATGAACGCAAAGTGAAAATGTTCCAAAATGAAATTCGCCAAATAGCTTTTTTTATTGCAATCTTTAAGCATCAATTTTAATATCCAATAATATTGAGGATCTTTTCATACATTGGATATTGATTTTCCAAATAAATGAATGATCAAGTTGCTTTCTATAAACGCAAAGTGAAAATGTTCCGAAATTAAATCCGTTAAATGGCTTTTTTTTATTGTAATTTTTAAACATCAATTTTAATATCCACTATTCAGGATCTTTTCAAATATTGAATATTGTTTTTTTAAATAAATAAGTGGTCAAGCTACTTTTTATGTACATAAAGTGAAAAAAGAAAAATGTTCATTCCAAGAATGCTTAATTTTTCCGTACATCGTAAACGTATTCGAGATAAATATATCATATTTCGCTTTCCTGGAGCTTGGGAAAACTAATATTTTTACAGCTCGATTTTACTTAGCTAGCTCTGAGAAAATATCAACAGTCATCATGACTGTCCATATTCCGATAAAAAATTTCGTTGACACGTTAGATATTCTGGATAAAGGCTGGGATTTTTTGTTCATCTCCGCTATTGTCGGAAATATTTAGCCTCTCTGGGAAATTCATAAACCCAATATTATTACCACCAAGAAGTTTTAACATCATCTTACGGTTATATAAACATCGCCGAGAGGAAAAAAATATCGACTTTATGACTAGAACATTTAACTTTTCCGGAATGAAAAAAATCCTTCTCTAAAAAGTATGTTGCGAGATTTTATCGAATTGCGAGTTGGTCCATTGTTGTCACGTTGTTCGCGCTGTGATTGGTCCAAATTGGCGCGAGATCAGATCGAGACCGAGACCGAGTTCGTGTTTAACACGTTTGACAGTTGCAATTCTGACAGTTTTGTCAAGCATATCGGGCGCGCGAGGTTTGAATTCCCAGGTTGGTTGACTTTACAATATTTCGGGGTTTCCGGATTATGTGTTAATTGCGAATATATTACGAATATTGCGAATAAACTAGGCTTTAGATGTTGAACGACAAAGTGCGACGCAGTCTCTATGGCAGCAACAAAACCAGGCGTACGCGGAGTCACTACATGCGGATCAACAGAACAATCGTGAATAAGATGATAAGCGAAGAGATCGGGGAGAATTGTAATTCTGCAGTCAAGTAAATCAGACCTCTTTGTTCACTGTTACTTTTAGCAAAATCTATGCCAGGTTTCCAGAATTGAAAATCCTGTATTTATTTCTTTGAGCAAAGAGGTCGTACTGCTTTACTAAAAATGTAAAGCCCCATATAATGATGGGACTTTACATTTTTTTCTAAAGTCTGGAAATGCTCCAGACCTCGCAAATTTGAAGTTATCAAGATAAATACTAATTTATAATTGAAAGAATGTTAAAGGACAATTGGTAATCAATTTGAGTCAAATCTATAAAGAGTTTCCGATTCGATAAGATTTGGAATTATTGAAAAAATTTGTTAGGTCTCTTAATTTTTGGGAATTCTGATTATATATATTATATGTATTAAATGAGATCGCTGCACCGACACACGGTCTCTACTCGTGCGTGCAGCGCGCGGCAGTTTTCTAGTCTTCTCTTAAAAAGTTGGTGGCGAGATATATCGACTTTCGAGTTTTAGTATCGAAAGTGCGAGATTTAATTGTTGTCGGTTTATTCGTGCTGTGATTGGTCGGCGATGTCGTCAGTCAGTCACACTGCGATCGGGACCAAAATCATGTATTCATTGTTTTGTTTAATCAAATGTCAAAACTGATAGAAAGAGACTCCGCTTAACCCTAGTCCTTCTCTAAAAAGTATGTTGCGAGATTTTATCGAATTGCGAGTTGGTCCATTGTTGTCACGTTATTCGCGCTGTGATTGGTCCAAATTGACGCGAGATCAGATCGAGACCGAGACCGAGTTCGTGTTTAACACGTTTGACAGTTGCAATTCTGACAGTTTTATCAAGCATATTGGGCGCGCGAGGTTTGAATTCCCAAGTTGGTTGACTTTACAATATTTCGGGGTTTCCGGATTATGTGTTAATTGCGAATATGAAACTAGGCTTAAGATGTTGAACGACAAAGTGCAATGTAGTCTCTATGGCAGCAACAAAACCAGGCGTACGTGGAGTCACTACATGCGGATCAACACAACAATCGTGAATAAGATGATAAGCGAAGAGATCGGGGAGAATTGAAATTCTGCAGTCAAGTAAATCAGACCTCTTTGTTTACTGTTACTTTTAGCAAAATCCATGCCAGGTTTCCAGAATTGGAAATCCTGTTTTTATTTCATTGAGCAAAGAGGTCGTACTGCTTTACTAAAAATGTAAAGCCCCATATAATGATGGGACTTTACATTTTTTTCTAAAGTCTGGAAATGCTCCAGACCTCGCAAATTTGAAGTTATTAAGATAAATACTAATTTACAATTGAAAGAATGTTACAGGACAATTGGTAATCAATTTGAGTCAAATCTATAAAGAGTTTCCGATTCGATAAGATTTGGAATTATTGAAAAAATTTGTTAGGTCTCTTAATTTTTGGGAATTCTGATTATATATATTATATGTATTAAATAAGATCGCTGCACCGACACACGATCTCTACTCGCGTGCGCAGCGCACGGAAGTTTTCTAGTCCTTCTCTAAAAAGTATGTTGCGAGATTTTATCGAATTGCAAGTTGATCCATTGTTGTCACGTTATTCGCGCTGTGATTGGTCCAAATTGACGCGAGATCAGATCGAGACCGAGACCGAGTTCGTGTTTAACACGTTTGACAGTTGCAATTCTGACAGTTTTGTCAAGCATATGGGGCGCGCGAGTTTTGAATTCCCAAGTTGGTTGACTTTACAATATTTCGGGGTTTCCGGATTATGTGTTAATTGCGAATATTAAACTAGGCTTAAGATGTTGAACGACAAAGTGCGACGTAGTCTCTATGGCAGCAACAAAACCAGGCGTACGCGGAGTCACTACATGCGGATCAACAGAACAATCGTGAATAAGATGATAAGCGAAGAGATCGGGGAGAATTGAAATTCTGCAGTCAAGTAAATCAGACTTCTTTGTTCACTGTTACTTTTAGCAAAATCCATGCCAGGTTTCCAGAATTGGAAATCCTGTATTTATTTCATTGAGCAAAGAGGTCGTACTGCTTTACTAAAAATGTAAAGCCCCATATAATGATGGGACTTTACATTTTTTTCTAAAGTCTGGAAATGCTCCAGACCTCGCAAATTTGAAGTTATCAAGATAAATACTAATTTATAATTGAAAGAATGTTAAAGGACAATTGGTAATCAATTTGAGTCAAATCTATAAAGAGTTTCCGATTCGATAAGATTTTGAATTATTGGTAAAATTTGTTAGATCTCTTAATTTTTGGGAATTCTGATTATATATATTATATGTATTAAATAAGATCGCTGCACCGATACACGATCTCTACTCGTGCGCGCAGCGCGCGAAGATTTTCTAGTTATCTCTAAAAAATAAAAATAAAATTATCTAAAACAAAAAAATCTATGATTCAAATGATTTTAATTGCACAGTTCCAGTGAACGCCATCAATGATATTCATCAATAAATATCTCATTTGCTCTGTCCCCGATATCACACAAAACTTATCTATCTACTTTTGACATTCTTATCGCCAATATTGATCTAAGTCTATCATTCCTAATGAGTTCCATGCGTTTTATCAGGACGAGAAGTGCGTCAATTTGATTCCAAATAACTATATATATATTTAAAAAAAAACACAAATTTATAGAGTAGCAGAATCGGAATCTTCATTGCGCACTTTGAAGATCCGCGAATTGCGATATTACCACCGGCTTGTGCGTCAATGCTGATATCATGTCGGTGTATCTTATCGATCTGTCAAGTTGCGGCACTCGGTTCTACCGAGCAATGAGTTTGTCGGCTCTCCCTAGTCGATGCTAGTTGTAACTGTGCAGTTAGACAGCGAAAAAGAGGAAACGGGAGAGAGCGAGTCGCGAAACCTCTCGTCATGTTCGTCGCTGAACTGGAGGAGGCTGAAAAAGCTCGTGAACACTTGCTCAAAGGATGCACCGCTCCGTGCAGAGGATATTCAGTATTCCTGGCTGCTGTATTTGATGAGACGAGATGAGGAGTCCGAGGGTGGTTGCCGTGGAAACGGAGAAAGATACAGCGAGAGAGAAGAGGAGAGGAGAAGAGAGAAAGAGGACTTGGCACTCTCCTGTCGGAGAGTCATCTCCGGTTTGTGTCCCACACATGTAGAATGCATCTAGCAGTGGACACGCAGGGAGGAAATAATCCGGCACTCGACCTCGACCGAGTGTCCAGCACGATTTTCCCGCCACTATAAGATACCTACCATTGTGTCACTCGTCTAACGTCAAAAGGTGGCAACCGTTTATTTATGATTATTATAAACGTCGTTTTGGTCCATATTCAATCATTACCGACTTTTGTAGTTCTTTTTTTAATCATAAATTCGTCCAATTGTTATTTGTAAATTTAACATAAGTTCGGTAAATATACAAACATTTTTATTTATTTTTTTTTTTTGTTGACTGAAACACATTTTGGGCGAAAATGTCAGTTAAATATTTTCAGTTGTACTCGAGGATTCATTACTTTGCATAAGATACCTACTATTGTGTCACTTGTGTAATGTCGAAAGGTGGCAACTGTTTATTTATGATTATTATAAACGTCGTTTTGGTCCATATTCAATCATTACCGATTTTTCTAGTTCTTTTTTTAATCATAAATTCGTCCAATTTTTATTTGTATATTTAACATAAATTCGTTAAATATACAAACATTTTTTTTTTTTTTTTTTTATTGACGGAAACACATTTTGGGCGAAAGTGTCAGTTAAATATTTTCAATTGTACTCGAGGACTCATTATTTTGCATAAGATACCTATTATTGTGTCACTTGTGTAATGTCGAAAGGTGGCAACCGTTTATTTATGATTATTATAAACGTCGTTTTCGTCCATATTCAATCATTACCGATTTTTCTAGTTCTTTTTTTTATCATAAATACGTCCAATCTTTATTTGTAAATTTAACATAAATTCGTTAAATATTCAAAAATTTTTATTTTTATTTTTTTATTGACGGAAACACTTTTTGGGCGAAAGTGTCAGATAAATATTTTCAGTTGTACTCGAGGATTCATTATTTTGCATAAGATACCTACGATTGTGTCACTTGTGTAATGTCGAAAGGTGGCAACCGTTTATTTATGATTATTATAAACGTCGTTTTCGTCCATATTCAATCATTACCGATTTTTGTAGTTCTTTTTTTAATCATAAATTTGTCCAATTTTTTTTTTTTTTTGAAAATTAATAAAAACTGGTTAAAAATACAAATATTTTAATTTATTTTTTTTATATTGGACAGAAACAGCTTTTTATCAAAAGTGTCAGTTAAATATTTTTAATTGTACTCGAGGATGAAACGAAATTTCATTACTCATTATTTTGCATAAGATACCTACTATTGTGTCACTTGTGTAATGTCGAAAGGTGGTTTATTTATGATTATTATAAACATCGTTTTGGTCCAAATCCACTCGTTACCGATCTTCATACTTTTGTTTTTTTCTAATTATAAATTTGCCCAAATTTTTTTTGTAAATTTAACAAAAATTGGTTAAGAATACAAACATTTTAATTAATTTTTGTTTATTTGACAAAAATACCTTTTTGTCGAAAGTGTCAGTTAAATATTTTCAATTGTACTCGAGGACGAAACTAAATTTCATTATTCATTATTTTGCACAATACACCTACTATTGTGTCACTCGTCTAACGTCAAAAGGTGGCAACTATTTCTTTATTATTATTATAACCATCTTTTTGATCCAAATTCACTCAATACCGATTTCTGTCCCTGTTTTTTTTTAAATTGTAAATTCGCCCAACATTTTCTGTATGATTAACAAAAAATTCATTAGCAATTTAAAAAATTCAATTAATTTTGTTACTGGGCAGAACCATCTTTTTATCAAAAGTATCAGTTAGATATTTTCAATTATACTCGAGGGCGAAATTAAATAAAATTCCTCTTTATCCCGCAACAGAATGTTTTATTAAATACATAAATAAAAATTCCTCATTACAATACATCACATATCCGTGTATTAAAGTTGTATATTAAACGTAAAGACAATCTCATGAAATTGCTGAGAAAATCGTCGATGGTCGTTGCGATATAAAAGATAAGTGAAGCTATATTACGAAGTACACAAGGTGCTCTACCCTTCACCACAATTGAATTATCTGTAAGGTGATAGTCCCTTGTCAGAGCCCATTTGAACAAAAACGACGATTCAAGGGTAGACAGGGAGTGTTCTATCGAAACATTCGGCCGTTGACACGCACTATCCACCCTCACGAAAGAGACAGTGAGTCTAGATTGACGATCCGCCCATATAGTCCAGGCTTTTGGTCCACGTTTTCTTCGTCCCTGCGTTGTAAATAATTAGATTTGTCTCGTCTACTGCTGTCAAGGCAGAAGGAATGATGTACGACGTACATTTGAACTCCAATGAACTTTCCCTCATCGCCACCAAGGATTTCGAGACAGGACAAAATGGAAACACGGAAAAAGATGGATATAGAAAGATATTTCCATGACTAATTTGCATCTCAAAAGTTCTTCAATATTTCATCTGCTTAACTCCTCAATACCGATTCTGGAATAGAAATATCATAATTGACGTATACAGATAGACAAAATTAAGGAAGACAGTATAGTGGAATCATCGTGATTGCACTCAGAGAAATTGTGGTATTCCTGGAAACTACAAAGTCACAGCGCTTTATTTTTAATCTATGAAACTGTCTTTTTATAGTTACGTTAACTAAGACTTTTTTTTTAACTTTTTTTTTATAGATGTGACGATTATTTTATGACTATCATAATTGTAAAAAAATTGTCGCATAGACTGGAAATTAATTATTGCTGTCACTTTATAGTTACCAACGACAGAATTTTCTCTGAGTGTAGATCTTGTAGAAAATTTAATATAGAATTCTATAATAAGAAGAAAGTTTAATCGCTGTACCGAGGCTCACTTAAGATACAAAATTTTCGTTTCCTGTTAGGTTTTAACATATTGCTATTTGCAGAAATAGATAATTTATTTTAAACTGGCTGATACAGCAAGAATTTTGGGACATCAACTAACTGGACCACTTAAGGTTGCTTTACTCCGTTCCAATAATCACTTAGATTTAATTGGTTAAGCTAAACTACGTTTGATATGCTTCGATATTTATTTGACAATCTCTAACCAACGCTTTTTAAAATTTAAACCATCAAATTTCTACACTGAAAAACAAATGTCATTGATTTAATAAATTCATCGTTTGCGGGTTGCCAAAAGAAGTATTTTTGAATTAACTCTAGTTCTTATTCGTTCAATCCCATTTGACATTGAAATAATTGCACTTGCAAAATAATAAAATAATAAAATATTATAATAAATAATAAATAATAAATAATAAATAATAAATAATAAATAATAAATAATAAATAATAAATAATAAATAATAAATAATAAATAATAAATAATAAATAATAAATAATAAATAATAAATAATAAATAATAAATAATAAATAATAAATAATAAATAATAAATAATAAATAATAAATAATAAATAATAAATAATAAATAATAAATAATAAATAATAAATAATAAATAATAAATAATAAATAATAAATAATAAATAATAAATAATAAATAATAAATAATAAATAATAAATAATAAATAATAAATAATAAATAATAAATAATAAATAATAAATAATAAATAATAAATAATAAATAATAAATAATAAATAATAAATAATAAATAATAAATAATAAATAATAAATAATAAATAATAAATAATAAATAATAAATAATAAATAATAAATAATAAATAATAAATAATAAATAATAAATAATAAATAATAAATAATAAATAATAAATAATAAATAATAAATAATAAATAATAAATAATAAATAATAAATAATAAATAATAAATAATAAATAATAAATAATAAATAATAAATAATAAATAATAAATAATAAATAATAAATAATAAATAATAAATAATAAATAATAAATAATAAATAATAAATAATAAATAATAAATAATAAATAATAAATAATAAATAATAAATAATAAATAATAAATAATAAATAATAAATAATAAATAATAAATAATAAATAATAAATAATAAATAATAAATAATAAATAATAAATAATAAATAATAAATAATAAATAATAAATAATAAATAATAAATAATAAATAATAAATAATAAATAATAAATAATAAATAATAAATAATAAATAATAAATAATAAATAATAAATAATAAATAATAAATAATAAATAATAAATAATAAATAATAAATAATAAATAATAAATAATAAATAATAAATAATAAATAATAAATAATAAATAATAAAATATGATTTTGCTTATTTTAGAGTTATTGTTTCGATCTGGTATAGAATTGAGAAGGAATTAGAATTTAAATTAAGTTGATAACGCTTGTTTTTGGCAGTCCGCTAACGATGGATTTATTGAATCAATGACATTTTTTTCCAGTGTATTCTCGCTGTAATCAAAGAATACAATAAATAATCGCTGAGAAGCTAAAACATTTTTAGTCGTGAAATTAATTCGTCTCATTAAAGCAATCGTCAATTTTGTTCATGATTCCCAAATTACCCTCTACAATCCAGGATGCACGGTTGGAAAGTTAAACCGGATAATTATATCTCCTCGTTTCGAAAAAGCAGACTCGAAAATGCATTTTATGGCGAATTTACGTCGAGCCAGTGAATCGTGACGAGTATTCGGTACCAGAGAGCGAATGTATAATGCATGCATCAATGCTATTTGCTTGGCAGTGTGGAGAATGACGTTTAGAGCTTTTGGTGTGCGTGGAGACATTGCCTCGCCTCTCCTATACTTTTCACTATTTCTCTATCTCCATTTCACGTCGTCGTTGTAGTTGTCAATAGCTATAAGCCACCGTGAAGTATTTTTGTCCGTGGATATTATCGATTGCATATACCTAGTCGCCGTTCATTCCTTCTCCTCCTTCTCCACATTCGTTTCATCCTCTCGCTAACGTACACTCTTGCACATATCTCGAATATTTCCTCCCCTTTGTAACCCCGCGCCTCTCATTTCGTCTCACCTCGCCTCCAGATCGTCGACATGGGGGCGTAGTTCCAGTTCCAAAAGCCCGAGTAAAACTCGATTTCTGGTTCTGGGGTTGGTTACACTATCTACTTCGTATAGAGGTGGTACGTATCACGATAGAAGAGACCGGGGTTAGTTGGATCACTGTTTGTTTTCAATTTTCATTTTTTTAAATTTATTGTTTGCATACCCAAGTAAAAAAATTATATATAATCCGACATATGGAATTGGGCATATATAGTCTGTATAAATTCTATATACAATCTATATGCAATTTATATATAAGATAACTTGTAAAGTTGGGTTTATGTATAAATTGTATATAAATTGTATATAGATTTTATAAAAACTATATATGCCCAATTCTATGTTTAAAACTATATATATTTTTTATATACTCTATATATAATTTTTTTACTTGGGTATACCCAAATGAAAGTATTATATACAGATTATATAAAAATTATATATAAAGATTTTTATAGCAGCTACATACAAAAGTGGACATATGAAAATTTTGTATATTTTGTATAGTCAATATGAATTTGAAGAATGAAGTTCTAAAAGACCATATGAAAACAAATATATTTGATATAGTATCAACAAATTTTGCCTATGTATTTATGAAATCGATATTGTTATATCTCTGACAAACAATATATGATATCGATATAATTCATAAATAGAATACATTCGCTATGTACAATATGAATATAAGCTATAATGTATACTGTATAAAAAATATTTTTCTATATACAGTTCTTTAGAAATTTATTTGATTATTTTATTAGTTCATATTGACTATAGAAAATATATGAAGATTCTATATGTCCACTTTCGTATATAGGTTCTATACAAATCTTTATATATAAATTTAATATAATCTTTATGTAATATTTTCACTTGGGTATAGCACATAAAAAGTCATTTTGTTTCTGAAATTTTGAATGCCCTCCACAACCTATCCTAATTTTTTTTCAATTAAAAATTATTATTATTTATTATTATTATTATGTGTTTATTGTTGCAATTTTTTCATTTTTGCTTCCTCATAGAGGAAGCTTTGTTTTCATGAAGAAAAAAAAAATTTCGAGATTTTTATGTCAGGACACTTAGGATTGTTCAAAACGTTCAGAAAAGTGATCTAGAAAAAATGTCCGTATGTATGTGTGTGTGTGCGTGTATGTATACAACTCCGAAAATTCGAACGTCGATAACTCAAGAACGGTTTTGTATATCGCGCTCAAATTTGGCACACTAGTGTAACAGCAGACCCTCTTCAACTGTAGCAATTTTCGACAAAATCTGTGCGAAAATTTCGATTTTATGCCGTTTTGAATTTTTTGAAAAAAGGACGTGGTCATTCTAACTTTCGTAAAATTTAGTCTATTTTGCTAAATAGTTGGTTAGAAGAGTAGGTGCGCTCAATGCTATTTGGTATTGAATTTGGCTCGAATCGGTAAAGTGGTTCAGATTTTATGGAATTTTGAATTTTTCAAAAAATTGACATCGCTCTATTTTTTATTTACTGGTTGCATATAGCACATAAAAAGTCATTTTGTTTCTGAAATTTTGACTGCCCTCCACAACCTATCCTAATTTTTTTTTCAATTAAAAATTATTATTATTTATTATTATTATTATGAGTTTATTGTTGCAATTTTTTCACTTTTTTTATTTATCGGTTGCATATAGCACATAAAAAGTCATTTTGTTTCTGAAATTTTTAATGCCCTCCAAAACCTATCCTAATTTTTTTTTCCATTAAAAATTATTATTATTATTTATTATTATTATTATTATTATGAGTTTATTGTTGCTAGGATATAATATCCTGTAAGTACAAATTAGGTACAGATGTAAGTAAGAAATTAAAAAAAAATTATAAACACAGTATATAAAAAATATAAAATAAACATAATACAATTTATACTAAATCCAACTTCACAGTTTGACTTGTATATGAATTGCATATAGATTTTATGTAGAGTTTTTATATAGTCTGTATATGTCCAATTCAATATGTCGGACTATATATAATTTTGTTACTTCGGATTGGTTGCGGTGTGAATAATTTTCTACAAGTATGTAATATGGTCCGAGTTGACTTCTGCTCGGGTCAGGAAAAAATCTCAAAATACACGGAATAATTTGTGAGTGCTATCCATATTTTAATTGTAAAAGCATTTTTAATAAACTTTTGAATTGTCACAGAAAATCAGTGCAATCGCTAAATATTGCCGGTATTTTCATTTTCTTTTTCGAACTTGCGACTAATTCGTCAAATTTTTCTGACGGATAATTATGCGTCAGCAAAATTTGGCACGATAAATAGTGGCACTGAGAAAAATGAATTTGATCCCGAGTAAAAAAATTATATATAGAGTATATAAAAATATATATAGTTTTAAACATAGAATTGGACATATATAATTTTTATACAATCTATATACAATTTGTACATAAACCCAACTTTATAGGTGATCTTATATATAAATTGCATAAAAATTGTATATAGAGTTTATACAAACTATATATGCCCAATTCCATATGTCGGACTATACATGACTATACATGTATATAATTTTTTTACTTGGGATAGATTGTTAAATATAGTGAGTTCTTTTTCAATCTGTTAGATGTAATTAGTTTCTATTATGTAACTCTTGGATTTTTTAGTAATTTAATTCAGTAATGATAGTAAAAGATGTGCATTATTTATCCTGTTAGGGCTAAGTCGTTTCATGTAACCATTTATTTTTAAACACGTTTAACCCTACTTACCCCTGACTCAACTAGCCCCGGTCTCCTCTACTTATAGCAACGTACTAATACGTACCGTTTTGTACGTGTTACATTCGCTTGTGTAATGCTGCCCGAAGGGAGGATTATCGGCACGACGAGCTTCTCTCTTTCTCTTTATTTCTATTATTTACATGGATTGACATCTCTATGTTCCGTTATGTAATACTCGGAATTCTTGGTCGATCACTTCAGTAATGTTACTGAAAAATGTGCATTATTTATGTAAATCCCATATGGCACTTTCACATACATTTCATATATGTTATATTAACATTTATCGCTAAACAATGTTAAAAAATGCACTAATTTTATTAAATTCATATAATTTTCTTAATAATTTCTTTTCGAATTGATGTTTATTAAACGGTTACTTCAATTATCCTAAAACTAGCGATTTGTTACTTCGTAATCATCTTTGAAAATTGAAGAAAGTACAACCATATTTTAATGCTTTTAAAAAATGACATGTAATTGAAAAAATTCGCAAATTTATTTCATGAGACATTTTTTTTTTAAATAAGTAATCTTATAGTTTGATGCTTTATTATATTTTATACTTATTCATTAACAATTTTGAGTTAAAAGTATAACTTGACATTCATTTTCTTAGCATTTATAATTACTTTCTTTTTCAGATTTAAAAGAAAATCTTCGGTTGTCGCGAATAACTCAATTTTTTTTAAACTTCGTGTGAAGCATATCTGATGCTGTATGGGATGGATCTTGTTAGAGCTAAGTGTATTTTATCCCAAGTAAAAAAATTATATATAAAAAATTATATAGAGTAAATAAAAAATATATATAGATTTAAACATAAAATGGGGCATTTATAGTTTACATAAGTTCAATATTCAATCTATATACTATCGAATTTATACATATACCCAACTTCACAGTTGGGTTTATATATAAATTGCATATAGGTTGTATATAGAGTTTATAGAGACTATATATGACCAATTCCATATGTCGGACTATATATCATTTCTTTACTTGGAATCCCAAGTAAAAAAAATATATATACTGTGTATAAAAAATATCTATAGTTTTAAACATAGAATAGGGCATATATAGTCTATATAGGGTCTATATAAAATCTATGTATACCATTCCAAAGTGAAAAAATCATCTATACGACGGTGTATATAATTTGTATAAGAAAATGAACATATAAAATTTCTATATATTGCATGTAAATAATACAGAATTTATATAATCTTAAGATTTAAAAAAATAAAAAGCATAAACTTCAAATATATCAAATGGAAATACATTCTATATAATCTGTAGATACTTTAAACTAATTTTTTTTAAATCTTCAGATTATGTAAATTCTTTATATATATAGATAAAAACATATATAATGAGTAGGAATTATAATATATGCCCATTTTCTTATACAGATTATATATACTGATTTACATATCATTTTTTATAGAATCTTGAGATAATTTTTCCACCTGGGTTTATACATAAACCCAACTACACAGTTGGTCTTATATACAAATTGCATATAGATTACGTATAAAATGTATATAGAGTTTATATTAAACTATATATCCCTAATTTCATACGTCGAACTATATATTATTTTGCTTCCTCATAGAGGAAGCTTTGTTTTCGTGAAATTTTTTTTTTCGAGATTTCCATTCAGAATGGTCTAAAACGTCGAGAAAAATGGTTTAGAAATAATGTCTGTATGTGTGTGTGTGCGTGTGTTTCTTGTTAGTACGATAGCTGTCACAATTTTTAAGATATCGGGCTCAAATTTGAACCACGAGTAAACTGTCGTTAAGCAAGGTATGGGATTGAATTTGGAGTTAATCCATCAAGGTGTTAAAAAATTATGGAATTTTAAATTTTTTGAAGAATGTCAGCTCGGGCTCTAACTCTCGCAATTTTTATGAAATCCGGCTCAAACTTGGACCAGAAGTGGACTGTTATCAAATAGTGTTTGGGATTAAATTTGGTGTCAATCCGTTAAGGGGTTCACAATTTATGGCATCTTTAAATTTTTTGACATTTTTTGTTCGGGCTCTAACTTTCGCAATTTTTAAGATATCGAGCTCAAATTTGGTCCACAAGTGGACTGTTATTAAATAAAGTTTGGGAGTGAATTTGACGTCAATCCGTTATGGGGTTCAAAATTTATGGCATTTTGAATTTTTTGTTTGTGCTCTAACTTCCGCAATTTTTAAGATATCGGGCTCAAATTTGGTCCACAAGTAGAGTGTGGGCAAACTAAGCATCAGTTCGAATCTGGCGAGAATCTGTCAGGTGGTTCAAAACTAATGCCATTTAAAATTATTTAAAACAAGGCTGCAAAGTAGAACTTTGCAAATTGCTTCCTCATTATTATTGGATTTTTACAAAGCTTCCTCTATGAGGAAACCAAAATAGATTAACATGCTTCCTCATCGAGGTAGATTTGTAAAAATCCAATAATAATGAGGAAGCAATTTGCAAAGTTCTACTTTGCACCCTTTTTTGCTTCCTCATAGAGGAAGCTTTGTTTTCGTGAACATTTTTTTTTCGAGATTTTTATGTCAGGACACTCAGAATGGTCTAAAACGTCGAGAAAAGTGGTTTAGAGAAAATGTCTGTATGTGCGTGTGCCTATGTGCACAATTTTTTGTTAGCACGATAGCTGTCACAATTTTTAAGATATCGGGCTCAAATTTGAACCACGAGTAAACTGTCGTTAAGCAAGGTATGGGATTGAATTTGGAGTTAATCCATCAAGGTGTTCAAAATTTATGGCATTTTAAATTTTTTGAAGAATGTCAGCTCGGGCTCTAACTCTCGCAATTTTTATGAAATCCGGCTCAAACGTGGACCAGAAGTGGACTGTTATCAAATAGTGTTTGGGATTAAATTTGGTGTCAATCCGTTAAGGGGTTCACAATTTATGGCATTTTTAAATTTTTTGACATTTTTTGTTCGGGCTCTAACTTTCGCAATTTTTAAGATATCCGGCTTAAATTTGGTCCACAAGTGGACTGTTATTAAATAAAGTTTGGGAGTGAATTTGAGGTCAATCCGTTAAAGGGGTTTAAAATTTATGAGATTTTGAATTTTTTGTTTGTGCTCTAACTTCCGCAATTTTTAAGATATCGTGCTCAAATTTGGTCCACAAGTAGAGTGTGGGTAAACTAAGCATCAGTTCGAATCTGGCGAGAATCTGTCAAGGGGTTCAAAACTAATGCCATTTAAAATTATTTAAAACAAGGCTGCAAAGTACAACTTTGCAAATTGCTTCCTCATTATTATTGGATTTTTACAAAGCTTCCTCTATGAGGAAACCAAAATAGATTAACATGCTTCCTCATCGAGGTAGATTTGTAAAAATCCAATAATAATGAGGAAGCAATTTGTGAAGTTCTACTTTGCAGCCTTTTTTTATTTAGTATGTAACCGTTGATTTTTTAATGCGTTTGACTCTACTTACCCCTGAACCAACTAGCCCCAGTCTCCTCTACTTATAGCAACTTACTAATACGTACCGTTCTGTACGTGTTACATTCACTTGTGTAATGCCGCCCGAGGGGAGGATCGTGGGCGCGATGTGCTTTCTCTCTCTTTCTCTTTACGTTCCGCAGAAGCAGTGCTTTTCCTCTATAGTCTCCGTTCCTCAAGCTTTGGCGCTGTGCTGCTAGTAGGGAAACGATTATATCGCACCAAAATAGCTTTCTGTGCGGCTTCGCGCGTTCTGACTCTACGCTATTCACTTGCCCGATATAGTCTATGATTCCCGAGCGCAACTATTCACTATTCATGCGGTGAGCTATACGAATCTTCGTTTCAACTCACACCGAGGCGCCAGTCTTTTTGATCCTGATCCATATGGCTTCGGTATCTTTCGATCAATAGAGATCGAATTAGATCGTATTATTCATTTGCGCTTGAAATCGTGTTCAGTATTTTTCATAAGCAATTTTGGGAATCATCGATAGCAGATGTATGGAATAGTGTTATATATATATATTATAAGTTATAAACCGAGACTATGCAACATTAATGCCATCGAATCTGTTCGTTTGACTCCAGAATAAATTCCTAGCCTGAAATATCGTTTCGACGATAGTGACTTTGTTCCATTAATCATCTTGCAGCAGCAATGATGATTCATTGCAAAATATAGTTCTGTGATTAATTATTTATTTACCACATTATTTGAGCATGATTGAAAAATTTATTTGAATTGAAAACATATTTATTTAATGATAATTATTCGACGGAATTAAAATAATTTAATTGAAATGACAGTAGGTTTTGATAGCAATATTCTTGCAGTTTTTATGACGACCGTTAATATTTTATAAGATCCTTTTCTTCATATGTCATAAAATTGGAATGTGCTAGTTATTTGAGGCTAGTTATTTAGTTATTCACCTTTAGAGATTTACTTAATTATTTAACCCTATATTAGCACCAGTAAAAAATGTCTGGTTAACGTGACTACATCTATATATATATATATATTTTATTTTATTTTAATCGGAAATACATTTATTTAATGGCAATTAGTGAACTGAACTGAATTGACACATATACAAAAGAATGCGCAGCAAAAACTTGCCCTTTGCTTCCTCATTATTTTTCTCTTTTTATAAAACTTCCTCGATCAAGAAGTATGTTAACCAATTTTGGCTTCCTCATAGAGAAAGTTTTGTAAAAAGCGGAAAATAAGGAGGAAGCAATGTGGACTTTGCATCCTTTATTTTTTTTAATCATCGTAAATAGACATGTAACTGGTACTTTCTGAGGTACAATATGCGACTTGAGAACGACAGTGAAGGCCAAAATTCGATATCTTGAAGAAAAAAATAATTTAAGTTCTTTAGGTTAGATTTTCCGACCAATAGTCGAATCTGTGAAGAACCGACCAAAAGTGATTTTTTTTAATCATCGTAAAAAGGCATGTAACCGGTAGTTTCTGAGGTACAATATGCGACTTGAGAACGATAGTGAAGGCCAAAATTCGATATCTTGAAGAAAAAAATAATTTAGGTTCTTTAGGTTGGATTTTCCGACCAAAAGTCGAATCTGTGAAGAACCGACCAAAAGTGACTTTTTCAAAAATCATCGTAAAAAGGCATGTAACCCGTAGTTTCTGAGGTACAATATGCGACTTGAGAAAGATAGTGAAGGCCAAAATTCGATATCTTGAAGAAAAAAATAATTTAGATTCTTTAGGTTGGATTTTCCGACCAAAAGTCGAATCTGTGAAGAACGGACCAAAAGTGACGTTTTCAAAAATCATCGTAAAAAGGCATGTAACCGGTACTTTCTGAGGTACAATATGCGACTTGAGAACGATAGTAAAGGCCAAAATTTGATATCTTGAAGAAAAAAATAATTTAGGTTCTTTAGGTTGGATTTTCCGACCAAAAGTCGAATCTGTGAAGAACCGACCAAAAGTGACTTTTTCAAAAATCATCGTAAAAAGGCATGTAACCGGTACTTTCTGAGGTACAATATGCGACTTGAGAACGATAGTAAAGGCCAAAATTTGATATCTTGAAGAAAAAAATAATTTAGGTTCTTTAGGTTGGATTTTCCGACCAAAAGTCGAATCTGTGAAGAACCGACCAAAAGTGACTTTTTCAAAAATCATCGTAAAAAGGCATGTAACCGGTACTTTCTGAGGTACAATATGCGACTTGAGAATGATAGTAAAGGCCAAAATTCGATATCTTGAGGAAAAAAATAATTTAGGTTCTTTAGGTTGGATTTTCCGACCAAAAGTCGAATCTGTGAAGAACCGACCAAAAGTGACTTTTTAAAAAATCATCGTAAATAGGCATGTAACCGGTAGTTTCTGAGGTACAATATGCGACTTGAGAACGATAGTGAAGGTTAAAATTCGATATCTTGAAGAAAAAAATAATTTAGGTTCTTTAGGTTGGATTTTCCGACCAAAAGTCGAATCTGTGAAGAACCGACCAAAAGTGACTTTTTCAAAAATCATCGTAAAAAGGTATGTAACCGGTACTTTTTGAGGTACAATATGCGACTTGAGAACGATAGTAAAGGCCAAAATTTGATATCTTGAAGAAAAAAATAATTTAGGTTCTTTAGGTTGGATTTTCCGACCAAAAGTCGAATCTGTGAAGAACCGACCAAAAGTGACTTTTTCAAAAATCATCGTAAAAAGACATGTAACAGGTACTTTCTGAGGTACAATATGCGACTTGAGAACGATAGTAAAGGCCAAAATTTGATATCTTGAAGAAAAAAATAATTTAGGTTCTTTAGGTTGGATTTTCCGACCAAAAGTCGAATCTGTGAAGAACCGACCAAAAGTGACTTTTTCAAAAATCATCGTAAAAAGGCATGTAACCGGTACTTTCTGAGGTACAATATGCGACTTGACAACGATAGTGAAGGCCAAAATTCGATATCTTGAAGAAAAAAATAATTTAGGTTCTTTAGGTTGGATTTTCCGACCAAAAGTCGAATCTGTGAAGAACCGACCAAAAGTGACTTTTTCAAAAATCATCGTAGAAAGGCATGTAACCGGTGGTTTATGAGGTACAATATGCGACTTGAGAACGATAGTAAAGGCCAAAATTTGATATCTTGAAGAAAAAAATAATTTAGGTTCTTTAGGTTGGATTTTCCGACCAAAAGTCGAATCTGTGAAGAACCGACCAAAAGTGACTTTTTCAAAAATCATCGTAAAAAGGCATGTAACCGGTACTTTCTGAGGTACAATATGCGACTTGACAACGATAGTGAAGGCCAAAATTCGATATCTTGAAGAAAAAAATAATTTAGGTTCTTTAGGTTGGATTTTCCGACCAAAAGTCGAATCTGTGAAGAACCGACCAAAAGTGACTTTTTCAAAAATCATCGTAGAAAGGCATGTAACCGGTGGTTTCTGAGGTACAATATGCAACTTGAGAACGATAGTGAAGGCCAAAATTCGATATCTTGAAGAAAAAAATAATTTAGGTTCTTAAGGTTGGATTTTCCGACCAAAAGTCGAATCTGTGAAGAACCGACCAAAAGTGACTTTTTCAAAAATCATCGTAAAAAGGCATGTAACCGGTAGTTTCTGAGGTACAATATGCGACTTGAGAACGATAGTAAAGGCCAAAATTCGATATCTTCAAGAAAAAAATAATTTAGGTTCTTTAGGTTGGATTTTCCGACCGAAAGTCGAATCTGTGAAGAACCGACCAAAATGACTTTTTCAAAAATCATCGTAAAAAGGCATGTAACCGGTAGTTTCTGAGGTACAATATGCGACTTGAGAACGATAGTAAAGGCCAAAATTCGATATCTTCAAGAAAAAAATAATTTAGGTTCTTTAGGTTGGATTTTCCGATCAAAAGTCGAATCTGTGAAGAACCGACCAAAACTGACTTTTTCAAAAATCATCGTAAAAAGGCATGTAACCGGTAGTTTCTGAGGTACAATATGCGACTTGAGAACGATAGTAAAGGCCAAAATTCGATATCTTGAAGAAAAAAATAATTTAGGTTCTTTAGGTTGGATTTTCCGACCGAAAGTCGAATCTGTGAAGAACCGACCAAAATGACTTTTTCAAAAATCATCGTAAAAAGGCATGTAACCGGTAGTTTCTGAGGTACAATATGCGACTTGAGAACGATAGTAAAGGCCAAAATTCGATATCTTCAAGAAAAAAATAATTTAGGTTCTTTAGGTTGGATTTTCCGACCAAAAGTCGAATCTGTGAAGAACCGACCAAAAGTGACTTTTTCAAAAATCATCATAAAAAGGCATGTAACCGTTAGTTTCTGAGGTACAATATGCGACTTGAGAACGATAGTGAAGGCCAAAATTCGATATCTTGAAGAAAAAAATAATTTAGGTTCTTTAGGTTGGATTTTCCGACCAAAAGTCGAATCTGTGAAGAACCGACCAAAAGTGACTTTTTCAAAAATCATCGTAAAAAGGCATGTAACCGGTAGTTTCTGAGGTACAATATGCGACTTGAGAACGATAGTGAACGTCAAAATTAGTTAATTTGATTTCGAAAAATTTATTTACCTCCACAAGAATCTAGTTCAGTCCACTAGATATTTTTTCAGTATGTGTTTTTAAAGATTTCCATATCAATACTTATTCTTCCATTTTTTTTACGACCGTAAATATTTCATGCGATCCTTTTCTTCATATGTCATAAAATCGAAATGACCCAGTTACTCGAGGTTAGTTATTTACCTCTTACCGATTTACTCCATTATTTAACCCTACATTTGCTTTGTGCAGAATTACATCCTGCAGAAACGACGTCCTGGCGACCGCCAATAGTTTGCTGAGTGTACAGCAAGTGTACCATGGGATTGGTGCATCAAAGTGTAAGTACAGCTGGCGTATATACACTCGGGGTTTAAGTGTTATTAACGTCACGGGGTTTGCGTGCTGCAGTTGCTGGCTGTCAAGGTATATATTCTATATCCTTCTCTTGCACTACTCGTGGTGTCCGAGTGATAGGTCGCATAAATCTGGAGAGCGTATATAGTAGTAGAGCCAGTATAACTCGCCGCTCACGAATCACTATGTAACTATATCATTCGCTGCGCACTATTGACTAAAGCGCTAGCGAGTCAACGATCGTTCTATGTGCGTTACTTCTACACAGACTGAGCATATTTTCGTCATTGTTGCTGCTTCCTCTCTTCGTGCATAACGGCGCTTGTGCGAAATAATTTCGCGAAACGTTTACTCTCGGTGCGTATAACCGCGTTTATTAAACTATTAACGTCATCCGAGGCTCCCCCAAAACAGCTGATCTACTGCGTTAATTCACGTCGCATTAATCACGTGCGAGACTATGTATATCATATGTTATTTGTGTTTGCTTCGTCGTCGTCGTCATCATCATCGTCATAGAATTTACTGTCGAATATGTTTGCAAATTTACGTTACCGAAAATTTTGCTTAACAACTGATATATTAAATTTAATACACGAGTATAGTAAAATTACAAAATTTTATATTAAATATTATTTAATAATTTATATTTATTATTATTTATAATTAATAATTTATTACATTTTTATCTAACTAATATTTAATTATATATGAGTTAATATTAGTTAAATAAAGATTTAATATAAATTATTAAAATATTTTTTAATTTAAATATCATTCAATAATTATACTAATTTTATTTTATTTTATTATATATAATTAAGTAAATTATAATAAATAATTATATATAATAAAATAAAATAAAATTAGTATAATTATTGAATGATATTTAAATTAAAAAAATATTTTAATAATTTATATTTATATTAATTTATATTATTTTTATTTATATTTAATTTAATATTAGTTAAATAAAAATGTAATAAATCATTAATTATAAATTATAATAAATATAAATTATTAAATTATAAAAAATTATATTATAATATAATAATTTTTTTAATAATAATATAATAACAGTATTATATTATTATAAAAAAATATAATAAATAATTATATATATTAAAATAAAATAAAATAAAATAATTATAATTATTGAATTATATTTAAATTATTTGATTTAAATATAATATAATAAATTATATTAAATTTTTATATTAATTTATTTAAATATATTATAAAAAATAGTAATTTTACATCTCACTTTTATATCCAATTCAATAAACCATATTCTGTAAAATCTTTTACCGAAATTGCATGTTTACTACTATTAAATATTTTGAACTGTATTACTTGCTAACATAGCGCAATATATTTTTGCACTTAATGATGGATATATTTTGTAAGATGAATATTGTATTTTTGTAAATTTATATTGGAATTCTGAAAATTTGTGAGTGACACAAATCCTTACATCCCTCAGGCGCAGCAGCGTCGAGGGAAGCGAATGAGTGAAGTGGATCGCTGAAGTACGAGAGATTCGTCAGTGCAAAGTCACTTCTATCTGAAGAGATGCCTGCGCTGTCTGCCAGGTTAACTTCTCGGATGAGAGAGCTCATCTCTGATGCGATGCTCATTGCAACGACTACTTCTCTGGAGAATTTTCATGGAATTTCCTTTTCCTTCCTCTTTCGCTGGCTCTTCTCTCTACTACACACAGCTACAAGTACTTGTATCACAACCTATTAATAATCACGTGCCGCGTCGTGTACACCAAGATATATATAAATCGGTATAGGTACATGTGTGAAACATGAATTTCAAACTTATAATAACTGCGTACACTCTTAACGAGAATCTAAAAAGAGATATGAAGGAAAAATAATGAATAATTATTCAAATCAAATAATGTTCATCAATTAATATTCATCCAATCAATTGTCACGTCAAATGTGATGGATATATTTTGTAATTATACGATTTATCATCGAATTATTGTTAAACCATTTTATGGTTTTAAATATATTCGCACGTCTGACTAATCGATACATCACTCGGAAAAATTATTTTAGTGAAAATTAGTATTTAATTAATAAAAATCTGTATACTATTAAAAATTGCGACAGTCTTCGTTGTGTCCAACAATTATCTATTGTTGGTCCTGCGTATGTTTTTTATAAATGAATTTTGTTTTCCAACTTTTAAGTAGTTACCCGCGTAGAAAAAAAGAATCTTGTGAAGAATCTTTTAAAGAATCTTAAAAAAAGTCTTGAAAGAATGTTTGGAAGAATCTTTAAAGGAATCTTGAAAAGAATCACGTATAGGATCCGGAGCAAGATTCTTTCCAGGATTTCTTTTCAAGATTCTTTCTATCCGAAAGCGTTCTGAGAATCTTACAAAGAATCTTCGAAAGAATCTTGAAAAACGTCTTTAAGGTCGATCGGTGACGACTATCGAAGTCAAATCAGAGATAAATTTTTGTAATCGATTCTTTAAAGTTTAATGCATTAAATAATAGCTGTGGACGGTGATTTGTATTGAAGCATGTAGACTTAATCCAGAGAAAGATTAATAGTGACGGATTTGCATAAATATTAACTGATTAACGTTTCTTTTCGATGGGATCCATTTTCATTCAGTTTTTTTCAAGTATAATCTGTAATTCTTGGCCGATTTGAATGAGTGACAGCTCATTCTCTACCTTAAAAGATACTGTACGAATTGACCGCCTAGATATTTCATAGTGTTAATTGTTTAATAATTCTAGACTGTTGTTTAACAGAAATTAAAATACTTTCATTAACAACGGGCTATAACTACAAAACGATGAACACTGTGAAATATCTAGGAGGTCAATTCGTAGAGTATCTTTTAAGAAAAACAATGAGCTATCGTTCATAAAAATCGGCAAAGAATTAAAGATAATACTTGGAAAAAACTGAACGAAAATATATCACACTGAAAAGAAACGTTAATCAGTTAATCTTTATGCAAATCTGTGACTATTAATCTTTTTCTGGATTAAGTCTACATGCTTCAATACAAATCACCCTCCACTGTTATTATTTAATGCATTAAACTTTAAAGAATCGATCGCGAAAATTTATCTCTGATTTGACTTTGGGAGTGGCCACCGATCCTCCTTAAGAGAATCGTGAAAAGATTCCGTCCATTAAACAGAAAAATCGTTGAAAGAATTTTAATGAAATTCTTCAGAGGAATCGAGCGAAACCTGTTGTTGCTTTCCCTTGGTGTCGAGACAGTATATTTCGATACGTCAACGAAAGGTAAACCCATCGTGTATAGTCGACGTCAGGACAGCTTTGCAGTCTTATATACGTTGAGGCTTCAAGTCACTTGCGAGAAACGCTTCGACCGCTCGCCATCTAGCGGAGTATTGTCCACCAGTGTTTCGTATGATGTCACTAGGTGGCGAACGGACGGAGCGTTTCTCGCAAGTGGTTTGAAGCCTCAGCGTATATATAAGACTGGAAAGCTTTTCTGAGTTCGACTACACACGAGGGGTTTACCCTTCGTTGACGTACCGAAATATACTGTCTCGACACGAAGGGAAAGCAACAACAGGTTTTGCTCGATTCCTCTGCAGAATTTCATTAAAATTCTTTCAACGATTTTTCTGTTTAATGGACGGAATTTTTTCACGATTCTCTTAAAGACGCTTTTCAAGATTCTTTCGACGATTCTCTGTAAGATTCTCAGAACGCTTTCGGATAGAAAGAATCGTGAAAAGAATCCTGGAAAGAATCTTGCTCCGGATCCTATACGTGATTCTTTTCACGATTCCTTTAAAGATTCTTTCAAGACTTTTTTTAAGATTCTTTAAAAGATTCTTCACAAGATTCTTTTTTTCTACGCGGGTATGGTAACTATGGTAATTTGGAAAATATAGTTGTGGTTGTACTATAATATAAAACCAAATAGGGTTAAAGGACCTCAGTCGATAGCCTTGGAAACAACACTTTGTAAATATATTTATTTATTTATAGACTGACCAAAACATTGTACATTTAAGGACGTCGAGTGGTTCTTGAGTTACTTATAGGCAATTTTTAAATTCCGGGGACTTTTTCTCTGGGAGACTTTATTTCTCAGGTATTTTTTTTCCTGATACTTTTTTTCCTTGATACTTTTTTCCCCGGTCCTTTTTTTCCGGGATTCACCGCTCGGAGAAATCCTCCATAATACTAAATTCATAAGCTCCCATTACTTTTTGTATAGAACATTTCCTATAAAAATTATTTTCATAATTATTACACCAGAATAATAAAATGCTTTTAAATCAAATTAATTTGTTTTCAATAAAAATTAGCAGGTACACTCAGAGAAATCGTAATAGTACAGTCAACTATAAAGTGACAACTATTCATTTTTATTACATGCAACTATTCTTAAAATAGTTATGGTAACTATTTGATAGTTGTGTCAACTATAAAAAAATTGTTGTACCAACCATAAATGAATAGTTGTCACTTTATAGTAACTAATACCATCATTTTCTCCCAGTGTTGTCTGATTAGGAATACCATTATTTTTTAATTTACTGACTAATTTGAAATTGCTTTTTTCCAACTTCCTAGCAGATTTAAAAAATGTTTAGATTACTAATTAGGAACTGATGTTTTTGACCTTCAGAAATGTTTCGTCTCAAAAGCCCTACGGTTTCTTGTCTAATTAGTAATAATACCATTATTTTTTAATTTACTGACTAATTTGAAATTGCTTTTTTCAACTTTCTACCACATTAGAAAATGTTTAGATTACTAATGGAAAACTGATGTTTTTGACCTTAAGAAATGTTTCGTCTCAAAAGCTCTACGGTTTCTTGTCTAATTAGTAATAATACCATTATTTTTTAATTTACTGACTAATTTGAAATTGCTTTTTTTTCAACTTCCTACCACATTTAAAAAATGTTTATATTACTAATTAGAAACTGATGTTTTTGACCTTAAGAAATGTTTCGTTTCAAAAGCCCTACGGTTTCTTGTCTAATTAGTAATAATACCATTATTTTTTAATTTACTGACTAATATGAAATTGCTTTTATTTCAACTTCCTACCACATTAGAAAATGTTTAGATGACTAATTACAAACTGATGTTTTTGACCTTAAGAAATGTTTCCTCCATTTATTTTTCAATGCATCAAGTATATTTTCCAAGTATTTAAAAAAATCTTCTTCAACATTTCCATCCATCTTGCATAACAATAATTTAAAAACAAAATACCTTGTTTATAAAATTAACAGATAATTACTAAAAAAAAATGTTTACTAATTACACGCCAAATTTTTATGAAAGGAAATTATGAAGGACCCTAAATACTACCAGAAAAATGCCCAACAGGGAAAAATCCTTTAAGACACAGGAATGTGTTCTACTCCCTGAGGGAAAGAAAAGTCTCGGTTTGATCCATGCATTTTAACCCTCGTCACCGAACCCTCGGAAAGCACTTCGTGACAAGAGGTCCAACAGCAAACTTTTCATCCAAGGCTGTAGCGACCCCCTCGCTGCATTGAAGAAATTCTCCACGTCGAGGGGTTTTTCTCCCCCTCGGTTAAATATACGCGCGAAAAGTATAGTCGGAGAGTTTGTCATAGTTACCAATACCCGCATAACCGAGTGACAGAAGAGTGCTGCGCGGGCGTTTGGTGTTTGCGTAAATTTGCGGTGTCTGGAAATTCTAATCGCGTTTGAAACATTTTCGTTACGTTTTTTTTGTGTTTCACTGGACGAGCATCTCGTTATGCCTTTCGGTTGGTTCGTCGTCCTGCGGCCTCCCGTTCCCTCGCATTTCCCATCTGCAGTGGCAGAAAGGCTCACGCAAACACGAAGCCAGGCTTTGCCACTGCTGGAGTCTCGCTGTCTGGAATGGAAACTCGGAAGACAGATAGAGTGAACGAGGGAGGGAGAAGAAGAGGCGGAGGGAAAGGGAATAAAGAGAGAAGCGAATTGGAGAGTAAGAGAACGAGATATAGAGAAAGGGTTGCGCGGGGAAACGCTGGAATACGAGAGAATTTAGTGTGTGTGTATATATGTGAGTATATGTGTGTGTGTGTGTGTGTGTTTTAGGACGTGGAGAAAGGGCGCGAGAGGACGAGAATGAAAGAGTGGTGTGCTCCCTTCCCTCGATGGCTGAAATGGCGGCCGATCGCGTGGCACCGGTGCTAGAGATTCAGTGGGAAAGAGAGACGGCTGTGGCACGTGTCTGACAGCCGTGCCACCCCTAAACCACCCCTACATCGCCCCCGAATGACGTCATTGCTCAGCGGCGCCAACAACCTTTCCCCTCCACACCGACGTCAGCTCCGGGTGCGAGAACGTTATATCGGTCATTCCATACCAAGTGGGCCATTCACGGAATAAAACGGTT
Organism: Ephialtes manifestator; assembly: GCA_963970395.1. Lineage (NCBI taxonomy): Eukaryota > Metazoa > Arthropoda > Insecta > Hymenoptera > Ichneumonidae > Ephialtes > Ephialtes manifestator. Next base: position 47,707,563 of record OZ019968.1, read on the forward strand.
GGTTGGGCTTACTTAAGATTTTGGTTAAAAATTTAACCAAGAAAAATTTGGTAGGCGCAACCGGGTTATTGATTAGGCATACACGGAGAAAAATCATTTACTGATGTAGCGACAGCAAGCCCTATTTGCTAACCTAATAATGATTTTTGCTGGGGTAATAGAAGATTTGTTAACCTAGGAAATTTCCTTGCTAGGGTATTATAGTATATTGCGCCACTAGGGAGGGAAAGTAATCTATGTTCAACCGCGTGTAAACACGCGGTTGGGGATAGTCTACTTTCACTCCCCAGTGGAGCATACTATTTTTCACCATGTCTGTAGTGGATAGTTCGAATTACGTAAAGTCCGTAGGGCGGAAAGGCGAACTTTCCGCGCAGATATGGTGAAAAATATTTTTGTTAGGAGAGCAAATAAGGCTTGCTGTCACTATATTAGCAACTGATTTGGTGCTCGAGCAACATTTTTTTTTCTGTGGTTGTCTCACTAAATCCTTAGTTATGTTAGCTAATAACTTGGTTATGTTAGGCAATAACTTGGTTGTGGCACGGAGAAAAATCATTTGCTAGCATAGTGACAGCAAACTTTATTTGTTGGCCTAGAAGATGTATTTGCTGGCCTAACAAATAATTTTGCTGGCCTAGCAAATAATTTTACTGGCCTAGCAAATCTTTTGGCTGGTTTAGCAAATTTTTTAACAAACCTAGCAAATCAGTTTTGTTAGGCTAAGAAATAAGGCTTTGCTGTCACTATATTAGCAACTGATTTGTTGATGCAACAAAAGTTTTCTCTCCGTGTGCCCATTCTTGATAACATGTTTTGACAATTTTTTGATAATTCTAACCAAGCTTTTTTCTGAGTGTTCAAACTAAGAGAAAAATCTGGTAATTAAAAAAATATATAGTTAGACCGACGATAATCTAACTATAAACTATAATTCCCAGGAGGAACGTCTATATTTTATGGTTATAACAAATATAATTATAGTAGCAATCTTCAAAATGATAATAGTTTTAAAAACTATTCTAATAGTTTCAAATATGCCGTTTCGTTGCATATATACGATTTCAACGTTTGTTTCCAATAACCTTGCAAGTATCGTTTATTGAACCATATTATCATCGCTTCAACCATAAAACATTGCAAAACTTCCTATATTCGTTTTATCATGTGAAATCGTTAAATCAACGATATGCTTTTCTCTCAGTGCATTTGCCATCTGTAGTTTCTGTACATTGAGCGACAATTATGGTATTAGTAACTATAAAGTGACAACTATTCATTTTTAGCTCGCACGATCAATTTTTACTCTAACTAAATAGTTACTGTAACTATAAAAATAGTTGCATCATCTAAAAATTAATAGTCGTCACTTTATAGTTGACTGTACTACTGCAATTTCTCGGAGTGTAGTTTGTAAGTATAATAATGCAAATTCTGTGAAATTCTGCAAAGTCAGAATTTTCCGTCTCAACGAAAAAAAATTATTACATTAATTAATTTAAAAAATGGCGGAAATTTTTTTATTAAAAAGTACATTCAAAAACTTAAATTTTATGTAGCAACAAATTTTTCGTACGATCGGTAATTTTGAATATACAGCGAAATGAAAAAAAAAAGAATTAGTTATTTAATTTTGGTCAAACTGCAGGTGTTAAAATTCTGAAATAATTTGTGGATGTTCGTGATACTCTGAAAAATTTTTGAAAAAATTACGAACCCTTTTTGCGACCATGGTAAATTTTGGTGGTCCATTTGGTGTGGAATCGACCCATATATATCTACATTCCCTCTGACGTTTTCCACCGTTCCGTTTTCCACCCCCGTATTTTCTATCTCGCCCTCCGGCAGTACCTTCCTCAACACCGATTCACTCCTCTTACTTCCTCTCATTATACGTCGGTACGTAATGCCTACACATAGTGTTATACGAAAGAAGAATTTTTTTTTTTTTTTTCGCACCCTCGTATATTTTGCGCCCTACCATTGGTTTGCAGGGCGCTGGGTATAGGCTTCTGGGAAATGCGGCCTCATATATGCAAGCTCTGGTGCCCTGCTCTCGTCATTGATTCACCAGAGCCTCTGCTGTCGTGCAATGACGATTTCGAGCGTCATGCAATTCAATCCCCACGAGGGAGTTTGTATATGGCTGTTTCTACCAGATATATATGTGTGGTATGTACTTTGGGTATATATAGGCATGCGATGCTGCAACTACGTCGATCCTGCGCTTCATTTCTTATCCGAGCAATGCTTTAGCTTCCATCGGCATAATTTGATGGACTCTCTTCTCTCTACTTCATGCTTGGAATTGATATATTTTCAAAAGCTTTTCTAGCAACTCCACAAATGCTTTTAACGGATATTTGAATAATAAGATTACCACATTTTACATGAAAATTGATTACGGCGATAAATTTTTTTATGCATGCACTTGGGTACACCAAAAGCGATATTAAAGTCTTCTTTATTATACGGATGACCCAATATTGATATATTTGTGTGCTAAATTTAATTTAATGTACCAGTGGTTTGAAATAATTTAATGAAGTGATGTATTTAATTTGAAATCGTATAATGGCTGGCGTTAAATCACGTGGTTGTTTAAAGAATTGTTGGACATTGAATAATAAATTTTGTTTCCTGAAAAATAACGAATATAATTTTGTGGCCTGTTTTTATAACTTTCATTGAATTTATCAACGGTTTGAAATAATTTTATAAATTGGTATATTAAATTAAAAATCATGTATTCGTCACCATAAATTCATTGCAACGTGCCCCATGGATATTTAGAGAATTTTTTGAAGATTAAATAATACATTTTGTTTCCTAAAAATAATGAATAAAATTTATTGGCCTCCCCTCGAGTATAATTGGAGATAATTTACAGCTGCTTCTCACAAAAATTTCTTGAGGATAATTAAAAATAAACTTATTTCTCCCTCGGGGCATTCGGTAAAAATAAATGTTATTCCTGAAAACATTTATTGTTTCTTAATAAATAATTCTATCGCAATTAAAAAAAATGTATTACACTCTAATAAACATCACCTTGAGCCATATTAGCTTAACCCTTTGATGCACACATTTTTATTTTTAAAAAGTTACTTTTATTTAAAATCGAGGAAGAAAACGTTGAAATATTTAAAAAATGATAATAATCTAGGTGGGATGTTAAACATCCCGCTGTGCATCAAAGGGTTAAGCTAATATGGCTAAAGAAAATTATAAAAATTCAAGTACTTTTACTGTAAAATTTAAGTAAATTATTGAATTTTCTGTACCATACATTAATATTACATCACATTTGTATATTAAATTTAATATACCAGTTTATGCATAAAAACTTCCAGTACTTGTACATTAAATTTAAAGTAGATTTTTTTAACAGTATTATTCGAACGCTTCTTGTCCATAAATAAAAAATTGAACTCTATTAAACTGTTACACAATCGTAAAAAAAAGATTTTATGAATAGCTATATTAAAAATAAATCAATATATCTGAAGATATTCGAGTTTATGCAAACGTACTTCACTGTTAGAAAAGACTAAAAGTTTTTATTTTCAATTAAAGAAAATTATTAAAATGCAAGTACTTTGTAAAATTTAAGTAAATTATTGAATGTGCTGTACCATAAATTAATTTTACATTACACTTGTATATTAAATTTAATATACTAGTTTACGCATAAAAACTTCCAGTAAAAGTACATTAAATTTCAAATAGATTTTTTTTTACATTTTTCATTAGGCCCTAAAAAAAACCTTGCACATTGCTTCCTCATTATTTTTCGCTTTTTACAAAGCTCCCTCTGTGAGGAAGCAGTATGTTATTCAATTTTGGCTTCCTCATAGAGGAAGCTTTGTAAAAAGCGAAAAATAATGAGGAAGCAATGTGCAAGGTTCTACTTTGCATATTTTTTTTTATACCTTGTGTCTCTTTTGCAGAGGTGTTTTATACAGCTATAAATCACCTCTGCAAACACCGTTACATCTAATTTTGATTAGATACAAATTTTTGTCGTACTTTCTCAACTTTTCCGGAAGTTATAGCGAAAATCTACATTTTTTTTTAAATGAAAAATGGTGTAAATTCCGAACGACTTTACCGATCATCACCAAATTTGGTACATGGCATTTCTGAATGTTATTTTTCGTCTGTACAAAATTTCTGTTCATTTGTTGAAATTCGACGTAATTTAGAGCAAAATGTATTTTTTTCGAAAAATTCAAAATTCTATAAAATCGGAACCGCTTTACCGATTTCGCTGAAATTCAATACCAAACGTCATTTAACGTGTCTTCATTTATAAAGAACTATTTAGCTAAATTGGCGAACTTTTACGAAAGTTAGAGCGATCACGACATTTTTTGAAAAAATTAAAAATTGCATAAAATCTGTTTACATTGATACATTTAATTAAAAATCACGTCAATAACAGAGGAGTCAATACTCTACCTGCGTGCAAAATTTTAGCTAGATCCATCGTGCCGTTCGTGAGTTATGGGCAATTGAATTTTCAGTGTCTGGATACATACACACACACACACACACACACACACACACACACACACACACACACACATACACACATACAGACATATTTTCTAGACCACTTTTCTCGAATTTTTAGGTGATTCTAAGCATACTGACATGAAAATCTCGAAAAAAAAAATTTTCACGAAAACAAAGCTTCCTCTATGAGGAAGCAAAATGTCGAAATGTTTGTGGAAATAGCCTGCAATGCCAAAGACCTCGTGAACTTGCACGGTTAGCCGAATGACGTTCAACTTTTTTCCAGGGACCAGGCCAGCCATTATATAACCACGAGATTCGATCAATAATTGAAATAGTCTACGAGCCAGGCTAATAGGACGTTGCACGAAAATTCGTACGTTCGGTCGTACAAGTCGAGCGATTTCTTAACCTAGTCGCTCTTTTCGCGCTCTGTCTCACTCGTAAGGCAGTTGTGACGGTGTAATATCGACGTGAAAAGCTGAGAGAGCGAAGTATCCGCAACGCAGTTGTTCGCCCCCCAGAACGATCGATCGGCCGATAGCTCTCGGCGCCATGCAACCATGCAACCGCTTTTCTCTCTCTCTATCTCTTTCTTTATCTTATGCTCTCCTTCTCTCTCTTTCTTTCTGCCTATCCCTTCCTATCACTTGGATCCGCACAGTACGAGACTGTGTACGACCGTCTGACGCTTACCGGCTTTTACTACTTAAAGCCGGTCGGCTGGTCGGCACGTTAGACTTCAAGGATACCATCACAGATTGAACATTTTCAAGTCAGCTTTCGTTTAACGGCTGCTCGTTTGCTTTCAATCAAAGCTGAGTTTCTATCGATCCTAATAATCATTGAACAGAAAAAGATAGATCTAAAGTCAACTTTACATTCCTAACACGTTTGCACAGTCAGAAACAAAAAAGTTGCATAGTAGAATTTGTACATTGTTTCTACATTAATTTTCATTTTGCACAAAGCCACCTTGATGGGTACGTTTATTTATTATTGCTTCCTCATAGGGGGAACTTTGTTTTCGTGAAATTTTTTTTTTCGAGTTTTTCATTTCAGGACACTCAGAATGGTCTAAAACGTCGAGAAAAGTGGTTTAGAAAAAATGTCTGTATGTGTGTGTGTGTGTGTGGGTGTGTGTGCGTATGTGCACAATTTTTTGTTAGCACGATAGCTGTCGCAGTTTTTAAGATATCGGGCTCAAATTTGAACCACGAGTAAACTGTCGTTAAACAAGGTATGGGATTGAATTTGGAGTTAATCCATCAAGGTGTTCAAAATTTATGGCATTTTAAATTTTTTGGAGAATGTCAGCTCGGGCTCTAACTCCCGCAATTTTTATGATATCCGGCTCAAACTTGAACCAAAAGTGGACTGTTAACAAATAGTATTTGGAATTAAATTCGGTGTCAATCCGTTAAGGGGTTCACAATTTATGGCATTTTAAAATTTTTTGACATTTTTTGTTCGAGCTCTAACTTTCGCAATTTTTAAGATATCGGGCTCAAATTTGGTTCACAAGTGGGCTGTTATTAAATAAAGTTTGGGAGTGAATTTGACGTGAATCCGCTAAGGGGTTTAAAATTTATGGCGTTTTGAATTTTTTGTTCGTGCTCTAACTTCTGCAATTTTTAAGATATCGGGCTCAAATTTGGTCCACAAGTAGATTGTGGGTAAACTAAGCATCAGTTCGAATCTGGCGAGAATCTGTCAAGGGGTTCAAAACTAATGCCATTAAAATTTTTTTTAAACAAGGCTGCAAAGTAGAACTTTACAAATTGCTTCCTCATTATTATTGGATTTTTATAAAGCTTCCTCTATGAGGAAGCCAAAATAGATTAACATGCTTCCTCATAGAGGTAGATTGGTAAAAATCCAACAATAATGAGGAAGCAATTTGCCAATTTTGTTGGATTCCTCATAGAGAAAGCTTTGTAAAAAAATGAAAATTAATGGGAAACAATGTGCAAAGTTCTACTTTGTAACTTTTTTCGTTATCTATGGGACATTCTATCCCGATTCGACCTGGGTCTGACCCTCGACCTCCTTGATCTGGCTCGTAATTTTTTGTAGGATTGGTTAGACCCTCAAATGCACCAGATTTTTATTTTTTCTATTCAAATTTTTCATTTTTTTATTTTTTTAAACTGGCATATCGAATGCCATAATTTATAAATCTGAAAAAATTCTGAAAAATACATTGTTGAGTATCAAAATTTTCTAGTTTAAGCCAAAGTGGGCAAGATTTTTCTTCTTATAGTTTTTAAGCTTTTTTTATTAAAATTTTTTTTTTTTATTGAAAAAAAAAAATGATTCTGCCACAGGCGACTCTTCAAACATTTATTTATGTAAACTCGGATTTTTTAGAATTTTTTCAAATATTCGGAATTTTTCAGAGTTTTGACGTAAGTTAGAGCAAAACGAATATTTAAAAAAAAATTCGAAATCCCATATAAACCGAACTTTTGTACAGATTCATTCCTAATTCAATACCGATCCTCCTTTAACATAGCTTTATTCATAAAAAATTATTCAGCTCAAAAGTTAAAAATTTGCTGATGCCGAAGTGTGTACAGACATTTTTCGAAATTTGCAAGGTCAAATAAAAATATTGAACATAATTTAAATTTTTGTTGAAAATTATCGCAATCAAAGGCGTCGACACAAAGTGTTTGTCCACAAATATTCAAAGAAGCTTTTGTCACTTTTAAGGAAAAGTTTTTATTCAATCTCTACTTTTATAAAATACATATAAGTGAATTTATTAAACTAGAAATAGACTAAAAATATCATATACAAATAGAAAATTAAATTCTGTCGGCGTAAGTGCATAAAATCTTGTTATCAAAAGTAGAGATTTCAAATTTAGTTTCAATTGTGTAATCAGCGTCTGCCATCAGATTAACAGTAGAATATTCAAGCCACGTATATGGTAATAATTACATAGATTCCTTTACACACACACACACATATTTATATATATATATGTATATTTTATGCTAAAAAATGTATTACCCCAAAAGTCCTACTAACCATCTTCACCCTAAAATCGTGAACAATTCTCAGAGCTAACATAACCTAGTCAAACCCAATCCCATTGATCATTTCCATCCAAAGACTTTGGGGGGAAACCCGGAATCAATTTCCCGGCCTCGAAGCGCTGACGAATGCTGTGGGTGTATTTTTTTTTTTTTGGCAAAAAAAAAATGATGTTCTCGACAAGAAGACAACGAACGAGCTTTTCCACAATCGCCGTGGGGCGATTGGCGAAACGTCGCTCGTCGCTTTTGCCGTTCCCCTTCGTTATTCGGCTATTCGTTTGGCTCCTCGTTTTGTGACGTCAATGCAGTCCGTTACAGAAGAGAATCGACGAGGAGGCTCGAGGTACGTCGACGATTGTTAGAATCTGTCTCGAGCCCGCTGGCAACACGAACAGCCGCTCGCGCCGTTTCTATAACGACGAAGACGACGCCGACAACTATAACGTCGTCGTCGTCTTCGTCGTCGTCTTCGGCGGGTGGCAGCGACTTTTGTGCTATGAAGAGACGTGCGCGCGCGCACGAAAACCTCACCATGTCTTTCTCTCTCACTATGACGTCAATGGTCCGACGATCGTTGCCGTCAATCGTTCAGTTAATCTCTGCACACACATTTCTTGACATTTATAGCATCTACTTTGCTTTGTGCGCCACGTAGTAGTACGAATTACTACTGTAGCGCAGAGACTCGTGTTATCGTGTCGACGATAACACGAAAGCATATATAAAATGATGATGTAGATATAAAAACGCGTCCCAGTAAATCCATGAAGACGTAAGGATTTTTTTTAAACGTCTGCTTGAGGGATTCTCAGATTTAATTGCTTTATTACCTTTATTGCCTCGGGATTAAGTTCAATTAAGATGACTATCTTAATTACTGATATAAGTAGACTAATAATTTCTGATGTGCGTTCTAGCGCACAGACGATTTAACTTTCTACCGTGGATCACGAAAGGCCGTCTGACCAAACGCGAATTCAACTACTTGATTCTTGATTGGTTTACTCAAGTCATTTGGTAATTAATTGTTTGGTAGTAAAAGATATGGATATTTTATTCAACCAGTCATTTTTAGAAAAAGCGAGAAATGAAATGTTTAGATACAAATATTTGACACGCGATAATTGAAAATTGAAATAATGGTTAAAATCATTGTTCGAAATAATTTTCTCAAAATTGTCGCTCATCACAGCCGTAAAAGTAATAAAATATTCTTTTTTTATTTGCATTATAAAAGATCTCAGGAATGGAGATTTTTTGCTAACTAATAATGGCGCTTTTGGAGAAATCGGATCAATGCGCTTCGTAACCAATTTGCTATAAAGTTAGTTAGCTATTAAAAATGATTGGAAAATAAATGTATCGGAATAGGAAGTTTCTATTCATAAACTGGTATATTAAATATAATATACAAGTACGATGTAAAATTCAAATACTTTTATATTAAATTTGTAAATTGTTTAGAGTTTTAGTATGAGTACCTTATTTTACAGTACACTTTCAATTTAATTAAATATAAATATTTATGAATGAAAACTTCCACAGAACCGTGTAAAAATCGGCATTTTGCGGTATAATTAAAGTAAAATTATTAATATTTAAATACTTTTATAAAAGTATTTAAATATTAATAATTTGACTTTAATTATAGTTATCCAGCACTTGTACCTTAAATTTCAAGTAGATTTTTTTACAGTGCAATTAAATATAAAAATTGATGAATGAAAACTTCCAGAATCGTGCTGCAATTTTCTATAGTAATTTTTTTTAACAGTCCACAAAGATTTCATTTGGGCCGAAGAAATGGGTGGATTAATTTTTTTTTTTTCATTGATTTCAATGAAATAGTGCATTTAAATTTCAAAGAGAACATTCCATTGCCTGTAAATAAACATTTACTTAGTGAGCATATAATAAAGAAACAATTTAATTGTTTTAAAGAAACGTTTTCATTGATCTCTCGCTCGCACCTAACCTCACTTTTTTTGTTTTCCGGTTCTCCTGAACGAACGGTTTCGAGTTTCGAGGCCCCAGAAGCTTAGCCTATTTCTGCCATACTTGCGCACATTCTCTCAAAATTTGAGCTTTATCTGTCGCGTACTTTAGGAAAAAATTGGTTTCGAAATTTTGAGCTGGTAAGAAGAAGGTTTCATTGAATCAGAGACGATATCTTTGAAATCAATGAAAAAGCTTCATTGGTTAAAGGGAATGTTTCTTTGAATCAATGTTACGACTTTTCATTGAGTTTGAGATCATTTAAAGAAAAGATAGAATTGAAATTCAAGTATTTCATTTCATTGGCAAAGATTTCATTTATTCAATGATGCACCTTGCATCCAGGATGCGTCATTGTCTCTGATACTCACCAACCATAGCAGATTTTCATTATCGACTGCCCCCATCCGCTTGCTTCGTTTACGCGGCGAATTCTGGATCGCAGGCATCGCAAGGACGTTGCGCAACCCTTCGGCAAGGTCAGCCCACGTGGGCATACGATGCGAGGAACTCATGCTATAGCCACAATAGCAGCAGCACCAGCAGCAGTAGCAGCTTTATAGCTAATCGAGAGCCACAGCAATTGGGAAGGCAGTGAGGGACGAGGAGTTCGAAGCTTACGGCCTAAAAATAGTGGAATACTCGATGAACGACGAGGTGAAGAGGAGGAGAAGGGTTAGGATGATGATCGAGGCGAGCAACGAGCTTTCGGTAAATTGCTATCGGACTTTCAACACGACACAAACCATGTAACGAACTCACGCGTCATCCGATGCATCATTGATGCATGTGATGACATAGAAATTCACGTTGCTTCGTAGATCCAAAGTAGGCATCGATACGTCATTTATTTTAGCATCATGCATTATTTTATTGAACCTTATTTATCATTTATCATATTTACGCAGTTCATCTGCGCTGGAAAAAAATGAACTTGGCATTTAATGTAGAAGTGCTCTGGTAGTTTTAATCAGAGTTGTAAATGCCTAATACTTGTAGAAATAAAGATGATGATACAATGAGCTCTATAATTATGATTTTATAATAATAACATGTAGTGATTATAATACAATGATTAACTTTTGAATAGCTGCAAGAATTATTGTTTTTCAATAAAATTTCATGGTAATATTTTTGAAAAAATGAAGAATAATAATTAATGCATTGAGAAAGTAATGCATTAATTATTACTTCCACTATTTCTAACAATATTTAAGCGAAAATTAGTATTTTTTGCAGCTATTCAAATATTTACACTCTATTTTATAATCACTATATATTATTATTATGAAATCATAATTACAAAATAAAATGTATTGTAAACTATATTTCATGAATTATTTTAGTTTTAATGTAAATTACATACATTTATTTACATTGAATAAAAATTCAATGTAAAATTAATGTATGGTATCATAATTTTTTTAATTTATATTAGTCTTACGACAAAAGTACATTAATTAGATATCAAAATTTAATTGACGAGTTAATTAATACAAATTTCAAGATTTTTCTCTGTAGAATTCTGTTTTGGACGTGATTTTTAAAAGAAGAATAAAAAGAAAAGCAAATTGTTTTTTATCGGTTAAAAAAACTAGTTAACTTTTTTCGATTTACGGGATTTTTATGACAAGGTTTCAAACAGTTGACTAGCAGGCATTGAATAGAACTCATCAAACACTTTTTAATTTTCTGTGACAATTATTTAGGTCAGTAAACCAAATATTCTGCTTATTATTCGTCACTAATTCAGTGGCTTAAAGTAATTTTTGTTTTCAGTATGATACTCGAAGCGATAAACGAACTTTCGGTAAATTGCTACCGGACTTTCGACGAGGTACCATAATATTGCAACATGATAGAAACTATATTATAACGAATTCACGCGTCATCCGATGCATCACTGATGCATGTGATGACATAGAAATTCACGTAACTTCATAGATCCAAAGTATCGATTTATAATTTAGCATCAGCATGCGTTATTTTATTGGTCCTTATTATTTATCATACTTTTCAGCAGCTAATCTGTTACAAATTTAAGGTTTCTTCCTGTGGAATGCAATTTCAAAATTTGTTTAGATTTCTAAATTATGGCATGCAGGGGCTAGAATGTGGCTTGTATGGTGCTGGATTAGTCTTAGTTCAGAAAAATTCCTAAAATACTGAATAAAATTCTAAAAAATCGAGTTTACATACATTATTTTTTACATGCAAATTTTTTTTTTATATTTTTTTAAAGTGACATATCGAATGCCATGATTTAAAAATCTGAAAAAATTCTGAAAAATCCATTGTTGAATATCAAATTTTTCTAGCTTATAGCCAAAGTGCGCAAAATTTTTCTTCTTATTGTTTTTGAGCTTTATTGATTTTCAAAAATTGTTAAAAAATAGGCAAAAGAATTAATAAATTTAAAAGAAAATTAATAAATTTAAATTAATTAATTAAAAAAAAAAAATTTTAATTAATTATTTTTAATTAATTTAAATTTAATTTAAGTTTATTAATTTTCGTTAATTTAAAAAAAAATTAATTAATTAATTTAAATTTATTAATTTTCTTGCCTATTTTTTAGTCATTTTTAAAAATCGATAAAGCTCAAAAACTATAAGAAGAAAAATCTTGCGCACTTTGGCTATAAGCTAGAAAAATTTGATATTCAACAATATATTTTTCACAATTTTTTCAGATTTTTAAATCATGGCATTCGATATGTCACAAAAAAAATATATTTAAAAGAAAATTTGCATAGAAAAAATAACAAATAAAAATCTGGTGCATTTGAGGGTCTAACTAATCCTACAAAAAATTACGAGTCAAATCGGGGAGGTTGAGGGTCAGACCCAGGTCGAATCGGGATGGAATGCCCCATTTATATCATATTTGCATATGGAGTTTAATATACCTGTGTATGCATCTGTGCTTCCTACTCAAGTATATTAATTTTCATAAAGAAATTTTTTACAGTGTATCCCAACTAACCTATTTTGCTTCCTCATAGAGGAAGCTTTGTTTTCATGAAATTTTTTTTTTCGAGATTTTCATGACATCCGGAAAATTTCATGAAAATGAAATTTTCCGGATGTATGTAAGTGTGTGTGTGTAATAAAAGGCCAAAAATTTATATAACTGTATCTTATAAAGTATTCGACCGAATCAGCTAAAATTGAAACAACATATACAGTACTGGTTAATTTTCAATTTGTATAAATTTTATAATAATCGCTTAACGCATTTCATTTTTATAAGAATTTTGAAATTTTGAAAAAAAGTATGTAAATGCTCTAGCTGAAACGAATTTTTAGCTATCCGGCTGAAACTTCGTATTAAAATTGAACAAAGTGATACGACCGTTGGTATTGAATTTGGGCCAAATCGGTAAAACGGTTCGGTTTTCATGAGATTTTGAATTTTTCGAAAAATTTTCATCTTGCTCTAATTCAGGTAAAATTGTAGCTAATCGACTGAAATTTTCTGCACAAGAAAAATAACATTCAGCCTTGCTACGTACCAAATTGGGTGATAATCCGTAAAGCGGTTCGGATTTTACGTGATTTTGAATTTTTTAAAAATTTATTGGTATCGCTCTAGATTTCGTAAAACGTCAGAAATCATCAACTTCATCAATAATTTTCATCTTTCGCAAAGCTTCCTCTATGAGGAAGCCAAGAATAAAATAAAGAAACTTCCTCATAGAGGCGGCTTTGTAAAAAGCGAAAAAGAATGAGGAAGCAATGTGCAAGCTTCTACTTTGCATACTTTTTTTATAAGAATTTTGAAATTTTGAAAAAAGTACGTAAATGCTCTAGCCGAAACGAATTTTTAGCTATCGGGCTGAAACTTCGTATTAAAATTAAACAAACTGATGTGACCTTTGGTATTGAATTGGGCCAAATCGGTAAAGCGGTTCGGTTTTTATGAGATTTTGAATTTTTCGAAAAATTTTCGCCTTGCTCTAATTCAGGTAAAATTTCAACAAATCGACTAAAATTTTCTACACAGGAAAAATAACATTCAGCCCTGCTACGTACCAAATTTGGTGATCATCGGTAAAGCGGTTCGAATTTTACGTGATTTTTAATTTTTCAAAAATTTATTGGTGTCGCTCTGCATTTCGTAAAACGTCAGATATCATAAACTTCGTCAATAATTTTCAACTTTCGCAAAGCTTCCTCTATGAGGAAGCCAAAAATAAAATAAAGAAACTTCCTCATAGAGACGGCTTTGTAAAAAGCGAAAACGAATGAGGAAGCAATGTGCAAGGTTCTACTTTGCATCCTTTTTTTATGAGAATTTTGAAATTTTGAAAAAAGTATGTAAATGCTCTAGCTGAAACAAATTTTTAGCTATCCGGCTGAAACTTCGTATTAAAATTGAACAAAGTGATACGATCTTTGGTATTAAATTTGGGCCAAATCGGTAAAACGGTTCGGTTTTCATGAGATTTTGAATTTTTCGAAAAAATTTCGGCTTGCTCTAATTCAGGTAAAATTTCAACTAATCGACTGAAATTTTCTACACAAGAAAAATAACATTCAGCCCTGCTACGTGCTGAATTTGGTGATGATCGGTAAAGCGGTACGGATTTTACGTGATTTTGAATTAAAAAAATATTTATTGGTGTCGCTCTGGATTTCGTAAAACGTCAGATATCATTAACATCGTCAATAATTTTCATCTTTCGCAAAGCTTCCTCTATGAGGAAGCCAAAAATAAAATAAAGACACTTCCTCATAGAGACGGCTTTGTAAAAAGCGAAAACGAATGAGGAAGCAATGTGCAAGGTTCTACTTTGCATACTTTTTTTATGAGAATTTTGAAATTTTGAAAAAAGTATGTAAATGCTCTAGCTGAAACAAATTTTTAGCTATCGGGCTGAAACTTCATATTAAAATTGAACAAAATGATACGACCTTTGATGTTGAATTTGGGCCAAATCGGTAAAACGGTTCGGTTTTCATGAGATTTTGAATTTTTCGAAAAAATTTCGCCTTGCTCTAATTCAGGTAAAATTTCAACTAATCGTCTGAAATTTTCTACACAAGAAAAATAACATTCAGCCCTGCTACGTGCTAAATTTGGTGATGATCGGTAAAGCGGTTCGAATTTTACGTGATTTTTAATTTTTAAAAAAATTTATTGGTGTCGCTCTGGATTTCGTAAAACGTCAGAAATCATCAACATCGTCAATAATTTTCATCTTTCGCAAAGCTTCCTCTATGAGGAAGCCAAAAATAAAATAAAGACACTTCCTCATAGAGACGGCTTTGTAAAAAGCGAAAACGAATGAGGAAGCAATGTGCAAGGTTCTACTTTGCATCCTTTTTTAATGAGAATTTTGAAATTTTGAAAAAAGTATGTAAATGCTCTAGCTGAAACAAATTTTTAGCTATCGGGCTGAAACTTCATATTAAAATTGAACAAAATGATACGACCTTTGGTGTTGAATTTGGGCCAAATCGGTAAAGCGGTTCGGTTTTTATGAGATTTTGAATTTTTCGAAAAAATTTCGCCTTGCTCTAATTCAGGTAAAATTTCAACAAATCGACTGAAATTTTCTACACAAGAAAAATAACATTCAGCCCTGCTACGTGCTGAATTTGGTGATGATCGGTAAAGCGGTACGGATTTTACGTGATTTTGAATTTAAAAAAAATTTATTGGTGTCGCTCTGGATTTCGTAAAACGTCAGATATCATTAACATCGTCAATAATTTTCATCTTTCGCAAAGCTTCCTCTATCAGGAAGCCAAAAATAAAATAAAGACACTTCCTCATAGAGACGGTTTTGTAAAAAGCGAAAACGAATGAGGAAGCAATGTGCAAGGTTCTACTTTGCATCCTTTTTTTATGAGAATTTTGAAATTTTGAAAAAAGTATGTAAATGCTCTAGCTGAAACGAATTTTTAGCTATCGGGCTGAAACTTCATATTAAAATTGAACAAAATGATACGACCTTTGGTGTTGAATTTGGGCCAAATCAGTAAAGCAGTTCGGTTTTCGTGAGATTTTGAATTTTTCGAAAAAATTTCGCCTTGCTCTAATTCAGGTAAAATTTCAACAAATCGACTGAAATTTTCTACACAAGAAAAATAACATTCAGCCCTGCTACATGCTAAATTTGGTGATGATCGGTAAAGCGGTTCGAATTTTACGTGATTTTTAATTTTTTAAAAAATTTATTGGTGTCGCTCTGGATTTCGTAAAACGTCAGATATCATAAACTTCGTCAATAATTTTCAACTTTCGCAAAGCTTCCTCTATGAGGAAGCCAAAAATAAAATAAAGATACTTCCTCATAGAGACGGCTTTGTAAAAAGCGAAAACGAATGAGGAAGCAATGTGCAAGGTTCTACTTTGCATACTTTTTTTATGAGAATTTTGAAATTTTGAAAAAAGTATGTAAATGCTCTAGCTGAAACGAATTTTTAGCTATCGGGCTGAAACTTCATATTAAAATTGAACAAAATGATACGACCTTTGGTGTTGAATTTGGGCCAAATCAGTAAAGCAGTTCGGTTTTCGTGAGATTTTGAATTTTTCGAAAAAATTTCGCCTTGCTCTAATTCAGGTAAAATTTCAACAAATCGACTGAAATTTTCTACACAAGAAAAATAACATTCAGCCCTGCTACGTACCAAATTTGGTGATGATCGATAAAGCGGTTCGGATTTTACGTGATTTTGAATTTTTTAAAAATTTATCGGTGTCGCTCTGTATTTCGTAAAACGTCAGAAATCATCAACTTCGTCGATAATTTTCATCTTTCGCAAAGCTTCCTCTATGAGGAAGCCAAAATTAAAATAAACAAACTTCCTCATAGAGGCGACTTTGTAAAAAGCGAAAAAGAATGAGGAAGCAATGTGCAAAGTTCTACTTTTCATCCTTTTTTTTTCTATGATGAAACTAGGGAGTAAAAAATCATTAGATGAACATTTTACTGCATGTCTTGGTATCAAAGTTCCTCAAAAGTGTCTGTTTCGCGTGGGTGTTTCCAAGCCTACCTCGTTCCAGTACTACCCTGCGCTTTTCCCTATAAACTTCTCTTCTTACTCCTGTAGCCCTCTACACGACTGATCAGTACTTTGATACTTCGTTTCCCGTCTAAGTTTAACCTACTTTACAGAGTTACACTCTGGGCACGTGTATAGTAAACACGTACAATCTATATATCCATCTTTAACGCAGTTCTCTCTCTACGATACGTTGTTCACTTTCAAGCATGCGAAATAACTCTATATCGCTCGTGATTCGTTATTCTCATAACTCGGATGTTTATACGAGGATTAAAAAAAAACCTTGTGTACAACCGAGAGTGCCTCTCGATAGAGGAAAAGAATTTAGGTCAATGGTGGAAAAAAACGTCTGGAGGACGACCTTGGTTTAGAATTTACGAGAATTCTAGTGTATTAAAAGGCAAACATTGCTGTTATGCATTTACTGCTTCCCACAACTTTCATTGACCAATCACACAGTGTGGCCAGTAACTCGAGTCTTAACCAACCCCAACTTATTCCATTTATTTGTTTATACCATTAACCACTTTATATTGACTGTTTTTGTAAAATATCCTACCATATCTTTTGCTATACTGAAATATACTTTCTCGTACAGAAACCTTTATTTGAACAGTTCTTTAAAAAATTTAAAAAACTTTTTTTACGGAAAAATATTTTAATGAAATATGCAAAAATTTCGAAAAATGTAAGATTATGTGTGAAATTTTGGACGTTAGAGTAAAAATAATTTTTTTTTAATATTCAATCTCCATAAAATTTCTACCGCTGAACGGATTAAGGCTAAATTCATTCCCAACCTAATGATAGTCTACTTGTAAACCAAATTTCAGCCCAATATCTCAAAAATATAAAAATAGGCATTTTAAAGGATTTCGAGTGTCTTGAGGTGAAAATGTCGAAATAAAAATTTCACCAAATCAAAGATTCCTCTATAAGAAAGCAAAAAAAATGACTAATTATTTTCTTCACTACTTTGATTTTAGTAAATATAAAAAAAATTAAAAATCACGTAAAATCTGAACCGCTTTACCGATGATCACCAAATTTGGTACGTAGCAAGGCTGAATGTTATTTAGACCTTCGTTTAGAATTTACCAGAATTCTAGTGTATTAAATGGCAAACATTGCTGTTATGCATTTATTGCTTCCCACAACTTTCATTGACCAATCAAACAGTGTGGCCAGTAACTCGAGTCTTAACCAACCCCAACTTATTCCATTTATTTGTTGATACCATTAACCACTTTATATTGACTGTTTTTGTAAAATATCCTACCATATCTTTTGCTATACTGAAATATACTTTCTCGTACAGAAACCTTTATTTGAACATTTCTGTAAAATGTTTTAAAAACGATTTTTACAGAAAAATATTTTTATGCAAAAATTTCGAAAAATGTAAGATTATGTGTGAAATTTTGGACGTTAGAGTAAAAATAATTTTTTTTAAATTTCAATCGCCATAAAATTTGTACCGCTGAACGAATTATCGCTAAATTCATTCCCAAACTAATGATAGTCTACTTGTAAACCAAATTTCAGCCCAATATCTCAAAAATATAAAAATAGGCATTTTAAAGGATTTCGAGTGTCTTGAGGTGAAAATGTTGAAATAAAAATTTTACCAAATTAAAGCTTCCTCTATAAGAAAGTTAAAAAAATGACTAATTATTTTCTTCACTACTTTGATTTTAGTAAATTAAAAAAAAATTAAAAATCACATAAAATCTGAACCGCTTTACCGATGATCACCAAATTTGGTACGTAGCAAGGCTGAATGTTATTTAGACCTTCGTTTAGAATTTACGAGAATTCTAGTGTATTAAAAGGCAAACATTGCTGTTATGCATTTATTGCTTCCCACAACTTTCATTGACCAATCACACAGCGTGGCCAGTAACTCGAGTCTTAACCAACCCCAATTTTTCCATTTATTTGTTTATACCATTAACCACTTTATATTGACTGTTTTTGTAAAATATCCTACCATATCTTTTATTATACAGAAATATATTTTCTATATTATACTGAAATATACTTTCTCGTACAGAAAGTCTTCATTTGAAAAGTTCTGTAAAAAGTTTAAAAAACGATTTTTACAGAAAAATATTTTAATAAAATATTCAAATATTTGGAAAAATGTGAAATTATGTCTGAAATTTTGGACGTGAGAGTAAAAATAATTGTTTTTTTTTAATATTCAATCGCCATAAAATTTCTACCGCTGAACGGATTAAGGCTAAATTCATTCCCAAACTAATGATAATCTACTTGTAAACCAAATTTCAGCCCAATGTCTCAAAAATATAAAAAAAGGCATTTTAAAGGATTCCGAGTGTCTTGAGGTGAAAATGTTGAAATAAAAATTTCACCAAATCAAAGCTTCCTCTATAAGAAAGTAAAAAAATGAATAATTACTTTCTTCACTACTATATTGACTATTTTTGTAAAGTATCCTACCATATCTTTTATTATACTGAAATATCTTTTCTATTATTATACTGAAATATACTTTCTCGTACAGAAACCTTTATTTGAACAATTCTGTAGAAAGTTTAAAAAACGATTTTTACAGAAAAATATTTTAATGAAATATGCAAAAATTTCGAAAAATGTAGGATTATGTGTGAAATTTTGGACGTTGGAGTAAAAATAATTTTTTTTTTATATTCAATCGTCATAAAATTTCTACCGCTAAACGGATTAACGCTAAATTCATTCTCAAACTAATGATAGTCTACTTGTAAACCAAATTTCAGCCCAATATCTTAAAAATATAAAAATAGGCATTTTAAAGGATTTCGAGTGTCTTGAGGTGAAAATGACGAAATAAAAATTTCACTAAATCACAGCTTCCTCTATAAGAAAGTAAAAAAATGACTAATTATTTTCTTCACTACTTTGATTTTAGTAGAATTTTTTAACAATGTAATATGACAAAGACTTTTTTTTATTTTGCTTTGTTTTCGTGAATTAAATAAGAAAACAGAGTGTGGCCGAAATAATGTGATGGTTATGGTCAAACTAATGATAGTTTTCTTGTAAACCAAATTTCAGCCCAATGTCTCAAAAATATAAAAATACGCATTTTAAAGGATTTCGAGTGTCTTGAGGTGAAAATGTTGAAATAAAAATTTTACCAAATCAAAGCTTCCTCTCTAAAAAAGTAAAAAAAATGTCTAATTATTTTCTTCACTACTTTGATTTTAGTAGAATTTTTTAACAATGTAATATGACAAAAACTTTTTCTTATTTTGCTTCGGTTTTCGTGAATTAAATAAGAAAACAGAGTGTGGCCGAAATAATGTGATGGTTATAACTCACATGGATAATAGACATGGATCAACGCCTGCATCAATATCCCCCTGGGAAAAAATTTGGAATGACTAATATCTAAAAATTCCAGAGTTTTGCAAATTCAAATAACGAAAGATAAGTTTCTTGAATTTGTTTTCATTATTTAAACACTTATTTATTCGAATAATATTCGGATAAATAATAAAAAAATTATTTGAATATTGTTCGAATAAATAAGAAAAACAAATAATTATTCGAATATTGTTTAAATAAATAAGTGTTTGAATAAGCAAATTATCAAAAAAAACAATTATACGAGATCGTGATTTTTTTAAATTAAAAAATGCAATCAACTTATCTATCGTTATTTTAATTTTCACAATTCTGGAATTTCTAGATATTAGTCATTCCAAATTTAAGAAAAACAAATAATTATTCGAATATTGCTTAAATAAATAAGTGTTTAAATAAGCAAATTGTCAAAAAAACAATTATTCGAAATCGTGATTTTTTAAATAAAAAAAATTCAATCATCTTATCTTTCATTATTTAAATTTTCACAATTCTGGAATTTCTAGATATTAATCATTCCAAATTTTAGATATTCCAAATTTTGTACTCTACGACACCTTAATTGAAAACTCGTAATTTCACCTCGTGTTTCGATTATCCACACATGTCTTTCGTTTCTGATCAGATCATCTTCTTGTGCTTAGACCGGAAGTCAGACACTCATGTGGATAAAATAACATCAGTAATAAAAATACTTCCAAGCACTTTGACGTATTTATTGTCTCGTAAACATAATAGACAAAGAGGTATATGTATCAACATAATATCTACTATATTTTAATATAGTTCTATGTATAAGACAGATGTGAAGATTTTTAATATCGAAGATAAGCGAATCGGCACGCACGTTTATTACACTCTGTACATATGTATAGTGATTCACTCGTAGTCTGGACTCTTCGCATTCACTATGTTTATGCCGTAATCTAGATGTACGTTCAACAAAATATCTTTATATTGCTCGACGCGCGACGCTTCCTGTATTTTAGTGTGTAGTTTATGACAAGACTTAAATCTAGGACGACTGTTTCCGCTATCGAAACGATGTCACTGTCGCGCCTCGATACCCAGCGGAATCGAATCCAATTCAGTCCCCTTGTTTGTGTGTTTTTTCTTCTTCTTCGTTTTCTTCTTCTTTTTCTTATTTTTCGCGTTGCCACCCGAAACACGTCAACTTCTGGTTTCTACCAGCACTTCCAGTGGCTTTCACGAAAATTGAATTCGCACACTGGCCGCGACGAACCTCCATTCGATAACACTCGTAAGTTCATCCTCGCAGATCCTGTCATAGTTATTTATTATTTTTTTTTTTAACAGCGCGTCAAGATTATTATTGGTGCCACATACGTTCACGTTCTCTGTTTTCATACACGACCCTCGAATAATACTTTTATGATTACAATACATCCTTCGCAAAACGCGTATCTCAAGTTTCTCGACATTCTTCTTTTTTATTTATTATTAATAAAAACAAAAACTCGCTCAGCTCTGCAATCAAAGAGAGTCGACATAACACGTCGATTCTCACGTTGCAAAAAAAAACAAAAATTCTTATTCATACATGGTATACGCAACATTTCCTCCTTGCTTTCACTCCTTTACATTTTCCTAGCTGGATTTGATACAAAATTCGACAGACGCAGTTAAATAAATGGGTGGGAGTCAAAATAGCGAATTTCAAAATAATGAACGTCTGAATTTAGAATGGCTATAATTATGAAATTCGCTATTTTGATTGGATTTTAATAGGATGGGGTTTCAAAATAGCGAATGATGAAAATAGCGAATTTAAATATAAAATGAACGTCTGAATCTAGAATGGCCATTATTGTGGAATTCGCTATTTTGATCATTCGCTATGTTGAACCCCACCGAAATAAATAGAGTAGAAAGGATGTGCGTAGCGTACAGTAAATTACAGTTAGGTAAAGGAGAAGAAGGAACTCGATATCGAAGATCGATCGATTGGTGAAGATCTCTGGTTTTTAACGTATTTATCGTTGAGGATTACGCGCTGTTGCCCCAAAAATCGTCGATGTTAGTGTTGGTTTCCTCAATCTGGACACCGTCTGCGAGCGTGTCTACAACTTCAGCTGGCGCACTGTTGAAGCCCTCGTGCTCGACAATGAAGGGGTCGGTCGTGTCATCGTGGTCAGTATCATCACCGCATTCTTTCTCCTCAATCTGCGGGAAATTTAAGAAAAATCGGTACATTAGCACACTGTTAAAAATGTTTCGAAATTTAATGGAATAGGAAGTTTTTATTTTTAAACTAGTGTATTAAATTTAATATAAATGATTTTAGAATTGAAGTACTTTTATATTAAATTACTAACGTGTTTAGGTATTTAGTATGAATACCTTAATTTTATAGTGCAGTTTCAATGTAATTAAGTACACTATTTTATGAATGAAAATTTCCAAAACTGTACTTTAATTTTCTAGTAAAGTTGTGTAGTAAGTTTCTTGAATTTGTTTTCATTATTTAAATACTTATTTATTCGAATAATATTCGGATAAATAAAAAAAAATGTTTAATTTAAAATTAAATTTAATACAAATAATTTTAGAATTGAAGTACATTTATATTAAATTACTAAATTATTTAGGTATTTAGTATCAATACCTTAATTTTACAGTGCAGTTTCAATTTAATTAAATACACTATTTTATGAATGAAAATTTCTAAAACTGTACTTTAATTTTCTAGTAATTTTTTTTAACAGTGCAGATATAATATATGAAAAAAGATGTAAACTACAAATTTGTATATTATTTTCTACATTTTACTAACTTTTTACTAATTAAATTTGATCTATATTTTAGTCGCCAAGAAATAATAAAGAAAAATTGAAATTCCTGTACAACCCGAATTATTCTATAGATCTCCACTAAATTATATACCTAATATACGTAAATATTATTTCGTTTATGTACAAAATTTGAGCGTGATTATTTATGTTTTGCAAAAGTTAATGCAATAATGTAAATTTATCGAAAATTTAGTTATTTGTTTATGAAAGTATTTTGATTTTTGTTAAACAACAGGCTATAATCATTAAACGATCAATAATATCAAATATCCAGCAGGTCAATTTGTAGATCATCTTTTAAGAAAGAGAATGAGCTATCACTCATAAAAATTGGCAAAAAATTATAGATTATTCCCCGAAAAAACTGAACGAAAATGTATCCCATTGGAAAGTAACGTTAATTAGTTAATATCTATGCAAATCCGACACTATTAATCTTTCTCTGATTTAAGTATACATGCTTCGATTCAAACTACTCACTACTATTGTTATTTAATGCATTAAACTTTAATGAAACAATTACAAAAATTTAGCACTGATTTGGCAAGTGTGAAACAGTCGAACATCCTTAAACTTTCCCTAACAATCACGGTAACTTTCAAAACATGTCGAAATAACCGTGAAATTACTGAGTTGTTTTTTACCCCTTTAGTGACTCTCAGAATTTGTCAGAATAACCGTACACGGAAAAAAAAAATTAGTTGCCATAACCAAGAAATGAGTTGACGCAACCAATCGATTATTCTATTTCCCTAGCAACTCAAATGGTAATACCAACGATTCGAATGATAATACCGACGATTCGAATAGTAGTCCCAACTATTCGAGTGGTAGTCCCATCGATTGGATTAGTTAACCTAACTAATCCAATCGAGAACTAATCGTGAATAGTTGATGTTACTATTCGATATGATTGAGGCAACTAATTTTTTAGACATTGTGTACAGCAAATCGAAAATGTAGTTGCCACAACCAAACTTTTTTTTCCGTGTAGAAATGACCAATTTTCGATGATCATTTCTACGGTTAAATTCTGAGTCACTAAAGGAGTAAAATGACTTAGTTGTTTTTTACCCCTTTAGTGACTCAGAATTTGTCAGAATAACCGTAGAAATTACCAAACTTCGATGGTCATTTCTACGGTTATTCTGACAAATTCTGACTCACTAAAGGGGTAAAAAACAACTCAGTCATTTTACCCCTTTAGTGACTCAGAATTTAATCGTAGAAATGACTCAGAATTCGTCAGAATAACCATAGAAACTACCAATTTTCGATGGTCATTTCTACGGTTATTCTGACAAATTCTGATTCACTAAAGGTGTAAAAAACAACTCAGTCATTTTACGGTTATTTCGACATGTCGAACTAACCGTGAAATTAGTGAAAATTAGTGACCTTCAGAATTTGTCAGAATAACCGTAGAAATGACCATCGAAAATTCTGAGAGTCATTAATTTTTCGAGGTTCATTTCTACGATTATTCTGACAAATTCTGAGAGTCACTAAAAGGTTCAAAAACAACTCAGTCACCTCACGGTTATTTGAACAACTTTTCAGTCACTTTCCGGTTATTCAGAAAGTTGTCATGATTATTAGGATTCCCATGAGAAATTATGAAGTACCTGTGTGGAATCATCGGCATCTGGAGACTCGGGCCTCTCTTCAAGTTCCTGTGAGTTAACCTCAGGATGACATTGGCACTCGTTGTACGAGCCATCGGGATGATGTACATCGTCGGACGTGCCGAGTGCCACTTCAACGGCGAGTCTCTCCTCGCGTTCTTGTCTCTTGTGTGCCTCTTCGGTGGCCTTTTCGATGGAGTAACGATCCTCTTCCTCAGCAGCGAGGATAGCATCGAACTCAGCCGCTCGTCTAGCAAAAAACAGCAACAAAAAGATCAGCTCCTGGAGAAAACGTTCCACGTCGTATTAAACGTGTCAACATATAATGTATTTAGCGAATTACTTCTCAATCTCAGCCAATTTGATGTCTCTTATTCGTTCGGCTTCCCATCGTTCCTCCTCGAGTTTCCTCTCAGCCTCGAGCCTCTCCTGTTCCTCGATCTCGGCAAGACGTCTCTCGGCCTCTTCTTTAGCAAGACGACGACGTTCCTCCTCCTCAGCCTTCCACCTTTCCTCAGCCAACCTAACATAGCACCGAAGATACAAACAGATTTGTGGATACAACGGCGAGTCGAGGAGGCCAGGTGAACCAGGTTAAAGTTACCTGGCCTCCTCGATTCGCCGTCTCTCTTCAGCCTCCGCTTGCCTTTTCAGTTCCTCGACTTGCCTTCTCAGTTCATCCTCGTCGAGTTTCCGTTGTAGCACTGCAAAATTTCCCATTGATCATTAGAATATCTCGGTTGAAATCAACGTTTAAGGGGCTGAATGGTCCCTGAGCAAGGTATTTGTATGTATGATTAATGGCATGTCATACGCGTGTGTATTAATGTACGTGTGTATGAAAATTATCGTGTGGCTTGGTGTTAAATTGTGATGTCATTTCGAGGAGTGTGCTGTTTAAACGTGAGAATTTAATACCGTGCTCATAATTCACATGAGTATGTAATACAAACTGACTTACGAGAGACTTGCTTAAGGGGGATGCAACACGTGCGACATTAACGCACAATAATAATGACCTCTTTTTGTTTTTTTTATCACGACAACGTTCACAATGATGACAACATGAAAATAATCATGTATTGAAGATACAGTGATTATACAGACGATACAGTGGCTTTTTTCTTTGTTCTTTTTGTTTACTTTTTCATTTATAAATTAATATCGTCGCATTTAATATCTGTCTCAGTTCGGTTTATTGTTGTTCGCTCGATTCCGCACACTCCTCCTCATCGTCGACGACGGTCGTCTTCATTGCAGTCTCTAATATTCGTAGGAGCCCACGTTGACGTGACGTACCGTCTTCGTCTTCTTCAGGATTCTCGGTGACATCATCACTTTCCGCGTTTTCGGCAACCGCCGGTTCTTCATTAGTTTCTGGCTCAATTGGTTCGTCCACAATAGGTTCCGCATCGGCTTCAGGTTCTGAAGCAACAATGGGCTCAGGTTCGGATTCAACGATAGGTTCAGGTTCAGGTTCGGGTTCAGCAATAGGTTCAGGTTCTGGCTCAGCGATAGGTTCAGGTTCCGGCTCGGCGATAGGTTCAGGTTCTGGTTCAGCAACCGGTTCAGGTTCTGGTTCGACAATTGGCTCAGGTTCCGGCTCGACAATCGGCTCAGGTTCTGGTTCCACAATTGGTTCAGGTTCTGGTTCTACTATTGGCTCAGGTTCTGGTTCTGCAATTGGCTCAGGTTCTGGTTCTGCTATTGGCTCAGGTTCTGGCTCCACGATTGGCTCAGGTTCTGGTTCGACAATAGGCGCAGGTTCTGGCTCGACGACTGGTTCAGGTTCTGGTTCAGCAACCGGTACAGGTTCTGGCTCAGCAACCACGGCAGGTTCTGGTTTAACAACCGCTTCACGCTTTTTCTTCGACAGCGGCTGACGTTTTGGTTTAAACTTAACGACCTCGGGTTCTGGTTCGATGTGATTTTCCAGTTCCGGCTCATGATGGTTTACAGGCTCTGGCTCATAATGCTTTTCAGGTTCTGGCTCATAATGGTTTTCGGGCTCTGGCTCGTAATGGTTTTCGGGTTCAGGCTCGTGCTTTGGTGCTACGAATACACGAAACATAGGATTGACAAGACAATCGGAAGACATAAAACATGAGAAAGGAATGGGTGGAGTTCAAAGTAGCGAATGATCAAACTACATTGAGAGAAAAACATATCATTGATTTAACGATTTCACATGATAAAACGAATATAGGAAGGCTTGCAATGTTTTATGATTGAAGCGATGATAATATGGTTCAATAAACGATACTTGCAAGGTTATTGGAAACAAACGTTGAAATCGTATATGCAACGAAACGGCATATTTGAAACTATTATCATTTTGATGATTGCTACTACAATTATATTTGCTATAACCAGAAAATACAGACGTTTCTTCTGGGAATTATATTAATGGTTCATCCAACTATTTTCTTATATTTGCTATAACCATAAAATATAGACGTTCCTCCTGGGAATTATAGTTTATAGTATATCATCGGTCTAACTATATATTTTTTTTAATTACCAAATTTTTCTCTCAGTGTAGCGAATGACAAAACACGGAGAAAAATCATTTGCTAGCATAGTGACAGCAAACTTTATTTATTGGCCTAGAAAATGTATTTGCTGGCCTAACAAATAATTTTGCTGGTCTAGCAAATTTTTTGACAAGCCTAGCAAATAATTTTTGTTAGACTAAGAAATAAGGCTTTGCTGTGTCACTATATTAGCAAATGATTTTTTGATGCAACAAAAGCTTTCTCTCCGTGAAATAGCAAATTCCATAATAATGACCATTCTAGATTCAGATGTTCATTATATTTAAATTCCATCCTATTAAAATGCAATCAAAATAGTGAATGGCTAAAATAGCGAATTTCATAATTTCATTTTGAAATTCGGTATTTTAGCCATTAGCTATTTTGTTCATTCGCTATTTTGATCGCCACCCAAAGGAATCATTTTTATTTTGGATGATTGATTTGGACGTTCATACCTTTTTTAGGACGAGGCTCCTCGTCGTTCTCCAACGCTCGAGCTAAAATATGATCGAGGTTAACGCGGGATTTACACAGGGAAAGGTGAACAATTATATTTGTTCTAATTTACATACTGACCCTTTCTGATCTCACGTTCGGTGAGCGGTGGATCAGGATCTGTAGGATACACGAAACATAAATGTTACAAGGGAACAATTTATATAGGAGAGGGTCGATCATTTACAAATGATACAAGAACACAAACACACTGGAAGTTAAATGAAAATTAAGGCAAGTAAAGTTAAGAGAGTTAAGCCATCACGAGGAGCGAGAAGAATAAGGTGAGAATTATAAAGCAGCTTCGAAAGTGAAGGGAAAGTCAATGGGACAAAACTACTTTATTAAAATATCTTTTTATAACATTCTTTTATTATTCGATTATCAGTCGATTCGAGTGAAATCGATGAGTAAAATGTCGGGTTATAGAGTTTGTTTCTTTTTACAGGAATAGAGAGCGCCACTAGACGAAAAGCTTACCTCGGGAAATTGCATATATTCATTCGCTTTAGTCGGGACGTCTAACGCATTTGCTTCATAAATAAAATCTTTTATCGGTTGGTATTTAATTTATTTTTCTTATATATAAAGCTCGATCGAATTTGACAATTTTTTCTTCATTGATGACGTCGTAATTACCATGTATATTCGTTTCTACATAAATATGTATTTCGGATGACAGATTTTTTGTTGTTAATTCTCTTGTCAATTCCTATTAAAATTCGAAAACTGTACGAACACGCGATTACCGATGTCATGGGGGCGTTCGGATTTTTTTTCCCTTGGGAATCTGAATGTAGCTGAGAAGCCGCGGAACATTGATGGGGTTTTTTAAAATGGAATTGGCACAGAGAATTCGAGAGCGATTCTCGGGTTGATGACCGAAAAAAATAAACAATTTTTGCAATGGTACACGGAAAAAAAGATTAGTTGCCATAACCAAGAAATGAGTTGACACAACCAATCGATTATTCTATTTATCTTACAACTCAAATGGTAATACCAACGATTCGAATGGTAATACCGACGATTCGAACGATAATACCGACAATTCGAATGGTACACGGAAAAAAAAGATTAGTTGCCATAACCAAGAAATGAGTTGACAAAACCAATCGATTATTCTATTTCCCTAGCAACTCAAATGGTAATACTAACGATTCGAATGATAATACCGATGATTCGAATGGTGGTTCGAACTATTCGAGTGGTAGTCTCAACGATTGGATTAGTTAACCTAACTAATCCAATTGGATTTGTTTAGTTAACCTAACTAATCCAATTGGATTTGTTTAGTTAACCTAACTAATCCAATTGGATTGGGTTAGTTAACCTAACTAATCCAATTTGATTGGATTATTTAACCTAACTAATCCAATTGGATTGGATTAGTTAATCCAATTGGATTGGATTAGTTAATTCAATTGGATCGGATTAGTTAACCTAACTAATTCAATTGGATCGGATTAGTTAACCTAACTAATTCAATTGGATCGGATTAGTTAACCTAACTAATCCAATTGGATCGTATTAGTTAACCTAACTAATCCAATTGAATCGGATTAGGTAACCTAACTAATCCAATTGAATCGGATTAGGTAACCTAACTAATCCAATTGGATTGGATTAGTTAACCTAACTAATCCAATTGGATCGGATTAGTTAACCTAACTAATGCAATTGGATCAGATTAGTTAACCTAACTAATCCAATTGGATCGGATTAGTTAACCTAACTAATCCAATTGGATCGTATTAGTTAACCTAACTAATCCAATTGGATCGGATTAGGTAACCTAACTAATCCAATTGGATCGAATTAGTTAACCTAACTAATCCAATCAAGAACTAATCGTGAATAGTTGAGGTTACTATTCGATATGGTTGAGGCAAATAATTTTTTAGACATCGTGTACAGCAAATCGAAAACGTAGTTACCACAACCAAACATTTCTTTCCGTGTACCTCCAAAGAGTGACGAGGGTTGAAACGTGTATGAATGGGGCGCGAGGGGCTTAAGGGGGGAGAGGGTGAGGCTGAGCGAGAGATTGAGATGTTTTTTTTTTTTTTTTCGAATCTCGCAGTGGGTAAAGTGCTTTCGTTACGATATTTTTTGCTCTCGTTTAATCCTCCTCGACTTCGGGCAGGGCATCTTCCTCCACTTTTTTCGACTTAGACGGATCCTCGTTCAGCTCTGGTACGCGATCTCTCCATCCGTGGCCTGAAACGTTCAACAGAACCGCTGGTTCCTCTGGCAATTTTCGGCTGTCTTGTGACTGTTGCCTGGACTTGCGTGTCCGGATAGATTTTTTTTTAAATATTATTTTATTTTATTCTTCTGTCGAATAAAAAAGATGAAGAAGAAAAAAAACGTTACACTTGCCGTTCCATGGGCGCGTTCCGATTTTTCCGGTAGGACAAAATATTCGCGTTATTGAATGTAGTAACTTTGATGTAATAAACTCACCGACCGTCGTTAACAATTGCAAACTCGATCGTAAAAGCCTCAGATATCTCGTTTAACTTTATCACTTTTAATTTTATCGTGTTTTTTTTTTGTATCATACAATTAGACACAATGTAAAACATAAAAGACAGCGATAACGAGAACACGAAGAGACAACAACAACAAAAGAAATTTGAAAAAAAAAAAATAGAAAATAAAGAGAGACGAAACGAAAGACACACGGGTCGCACAGAACACAACAAAAAAGAAATCCTCAGACAGAAACGCCAAAGATATAAAGTGAACAAGAGAGAATGGAAAATTAAAAATAAATAAAAAGTAATAATAAATAAAGGAGATTGTGAGAAACGGACAAAAACCCAAAAAAGCGCGTCACACACATTAACGGCGTCGTCAAGCCGTCTTCATTCAAGGACAGTAACTAATATCATATCAACAAGACTATACAGACATTTTATCTCTACGTCATGAACATTTTGGCACTCGACGAACTTCGTAGTCGCTACAAGACTCGTTTTATGTTTTACGAGATTTACTGTATATACGGTGATAATGTAACAATAGCGAGTGACTGGCAACTTGTGTCATAGAACAGCAAATAAAATTGTGATAATCCTGAAAAGTATTAAATATTAGGACACGTGACTATTTTTTAAGGATGCTACTCCGATTTCACACTAAAAAAGATTTATTTTTTATTTTTTATCGGTTTAAATTTGTATCAATAATCTCGTGGGATTAATTGATCGTAACGGTGTTTTTATCGAATGTGAAAAACTGTGGATCCAAATTAAAAAAATCATCGGAGGAGTTATGTTGATGAAAAATGTAAAATATTTAAAAAATTACATCGATTTCACACTAAAAATGCGGGTTTAATTTTTTATCGGTAGAAATTCGTATGAGCAATTAATGGAATTAATTGATCGTAATGGTGTTTTTATCGAATGTAAAAATTTCTGGATCCAAATACAAAAAATCATCGGCGGAGTGACGATGATGAAAAATATAATATATGTAAAAAATGACACCGATTTTACACTAAAAATGCGGGATTAATTTTTTATCGGTAGAAATTCGTATCGATAACCTAATCGAATTGTTTGATCATAATGGTTTTTGTATCTAGTACCAAAAATTCCCGGATTCAAATACAAAAAATTATCGGCGGAGTTACGTTGATAAAAAATGTAAAATATTTAAAAAATGACATCGATTTCACACTAAAAATGCGGGTTTAATTTTTTATCGATAGAAATTCGTATCAACAATTAATGGAATTAATTGATCGTAATGGTGTTTTTATCGAATGTAGAAATTTCTGGATCCAAATACAAAAAATCATCGGCGGAGTCACGATGATGAAAAATATAATATATGTAAAAAATGACACCGATTTTACACTAAAAATGCGGGATTAATTTTTTATCGGTAGAAATTCGTATCAATAACCTAATCGAATTGTTTGATCATAATGGTTTATCTAGTATAAAAATCCCCAGATCGAAATACAAAAAAATTACCGGAGGAATTATGTTGATGAAAAATATATAATATTGAAAACCGAAACTTCATGAGCAATTTTCGACAGATTGTAGATATGACTACAATTTTTCTACAAGCTCGGATTTACGATTTAATTTTCCACAAAAAACTCATTAATTAATTTATAGTCAAAACTACTTGAATTTAAGTACATAAACAGTGCAATTGATAATAAAACTAAAAAATAGCCACATACGAACTACCAATTGATAGTTTGTCAGGACCACCACAATTATTTAAGAATACCAAAAAAAAAATGTCTTCATGTACGCGATTACAAAGTTTGTCTTATCCCGACACTCGTTACGCATCCTCAAATTCTACCTGTGTGTGTGTATGGAAAAGTGGAAGGTTCGTATATGTTCATGAATGATTTTAAAGATATTGGAAATTAAAAAAAAAACGACTCGGGCCTTTTGGCTTACTGATAAAAAATAAAATAATCATCTACTGCATATCTATTACTAGGATTCGTCACGTCTGTTCTATGGGCACTTCTAACGTATTTTCGATAATTTTTGAATTTTTAAGAATACAAAAAAGAATTTGTCGTCGTCAGCGTCAGGATTGTCGATGTGTTTGTACTCACAGGCACTTGCTGCCGCCTGACGATTCTTCGCGTAGTAACTGAGCATGTTGACGTCACTCTGTACGTCAGCGGGACGAAGATCTGCAAGTTTGTAGTAGGGCCTCCTGCGGGAATGAGGTTTACCTCCGGTATAAGCGACACAAGCGAGATTTCCGGTACCGAAGTGACGTTGTTCAGGCACATCGTACCAGTTCACGCTTTCCTCGTCCTTCTTCGCGTTCTTACGCCCGCCGACAAGACGTCGGATGTAGTCATCGCTGTGCATACGTTCCGGTACAATATCCTCGGCGAAGTCACTGTTCACCAGAGAACATCGTGTTGAATGTCTTCCAATGAACGTGTGACACACCGCAGGCTTATTTCACAATAATTAAGGACTATTAAGGCAGTATGGTCATAGTAGCGAGTCAAATGAGAGAGTTATAAACATTTTTAAATATTGCTGTATTAAGGGGAGGGAGTCACCCGCGTAGAAAAAAAGAATCTTGTGAAGAATCTTTTAAAGAATCTTAAAAAAGAGTCTTGAAAGAATCTTGTGAAGAATCTTTTAAAAAATCTTAAAAAAGAGTCTTGAAAGAATCTTGTGAAGAATCTTTTAAAGAATCTTAAAAAAGAGTCTTGAAAGAATCTTGTGAAGAATCTTTTAAAGAATCTTAAAAAAGAGTCTTGAAAGAATCTTTGAAAGAATCTTTGAAAGAATCTTTGAAAGAATCTTTAAAGGAATCTTGAAAAAAATCACGTATAAGATCCGGAGCAAGATTCTTTCCAGGATTCTTTTCAAGATTCTTTCTATCCGAAAGCGTTCTGAGAATCTTACAAAGAATCTTCGAAAGAATCTTGAAAAGCGTCTTTAAGAGAATTGGGAAAAGATTCCGTCCATTAAACAGAAAAATCGTTGAAAGAATTTTAATGAAATTCTTCAGAGGAATCGAGCAAAACCTGTTGTGGCTTTCCCTTGGTGTCGAGACAGTATATTTCGGTACGTCAACGAAGGGTAAACCCCTCGTGTGTAGTCGAACTCAGAAAAGCTTTCCAGTCTTATATATACGCTGAGGCTTCAAACCACTTGCGAGAAACGCTCCGTCCGTTCGCCACCTAGTGACATCATACGAAACACTGGTGGACTACTCCGCTAGATAGCGAGCGGTCGAAGCGTCTCTCGCAAGTGACTTGAAGCCTAAACGTATATAAGACTGCAAAGCTGTTCTGAGTTCGACTATACACGAGGAGTTTACTATTCGCTGACGTATCGAAATGTACTGTCTCGACACCAAGGGAAAGCAACAACAGGTTTCGCTCGTTTCCTCTGAAAATTTTCATTAAGATTCTTTCAACGATTTTTCTGTTTAATGGACGGAATCTTTTCACGATTCTCTTAAAGACGCTTTTCAAGATTCTTTCGAAGATTCTTTGAAAGATTCTCAGAACGCTTTCGGAGAGAAAGAATCTTGAAAAGAATCCTGGAAAGAATCTTGCTCCGGATTCTATACGTGATTATTTTCAAGATTCTTTCAAAGATTCTTTCAAGACTTTTTTTAAGATTCTTTAAAAGATTCTTTTTTTCTACGCGGGCAGGTAACAAAAATTGATTTTGGAAATTCAATATAATCCAAATCCTATTGCATATAAAAATGCCCAACGCACTATATTGTTTGTACTCGATGAAAGGATTTTTTATTGTCGTCTGACTTGCATATGCTTTTCAATATTATCTTAAGCAAAGTTCTTAGGTTTTCCATTCTACGCATGATTCAGATTAAATTGGAATAGTTGACGTCTCATTTTCTTCTTCATGAAAAGATACACCGGCTAAATGGAGCAAACAATTTTTTTTCAATCTGAAAGCAAAGTTAATCACTGATTTAGAAAATAGCATAAAATTTATTTATTTATAATCATGTCACTTAAAAAATATTACCTTTTATTAACATTTGCTCCATTTAGCCGGTGTATCTTTTCATAAAGAAGAAAATGAGACGTCAACACTTCCAATCTGCCTAGTAGTTTGATCTGAATCATACGCAGAATGGAAAACCTAAGAACTTTGCTTAAGATAATATTGAAAAGCATATGCAAGTCAGACGACAGTAAAAAATCCTTTCATCGAGTACCAACAATATAGTGCGTTGGGCATTTTTATATGCAACAGGATTTGGACATTGAATTTCCAAAATCAATTTTTTTGATCTGACTCCCTCCCCTTAATTTTGAAAAAGAATTGTGTAATATGATTAAGGGGAGGGTTTCAGGTTAAAAAAAATTATTCATAATTATTGCAGAAATGTGTAAATTTTTAGTTTTGCATAATAATCGATCATAGTTATCTCACAGTTAAAGTAGAAAAAGTATTTTAAACACATTTTCATTAAAGCTTACTGACGTACGGGTGGAAAAAACATAATCTGTAAGATATATTAAAAGGCTGCAAATTTACTGCTACTATTTCACAATCGATAATAAATTTCCAATTCATTAATTGTTACACAAATTTAGTCATTAACTAGAAAATTTTCATTACAACATTGGATAAAACGATTTTTTTCCAATACCATTTCAATTATTAAAATATTCGAAAAACAGTATATTTTTTCTTCCTTCAAATGCCATAAGGCTTTTTTTAATAAGAACTTATTCTAAATCTTTAAGCTTTGGATTTATTTATTTATGGCAAAAAATCGGTAAACTTGTCTGAGATTACACACACATTTTTTTTTCGGTGCTTTATTTGATGTTTATTAATTCAATAATGTGTTTAATAATCTAGTTGGTGACCATACTACCAGGTGTGTAATTTTTATGTTACCTTGCTACCGGACGTGGAACGAAAACGTGGATTCGGCGGAGAAGAGCATCGGCCCTCGCCCTAATTTCTCGGGTCTCGTCATCCCAGAGCTGCCAGCATAGACAATCAGCATACTACACTTTAATTGCCATCCGAATTCTACCTAATTCTCGATTAAGATGGACACGTTTCCGCTCGACAAATACACAAAAAGGATCTTTCAAAATTATACATAAATAACACAGAAAAGAAATTCCGAAAATTTGATACCATTTCGAAGTAAATTTTACACGAATATCTATAGTTATTTTAAAAAATGTCATTACTTTTTGCACTACTCTGATGGCTGTTTTTATAATTAAAAAAAAAGTCAATTAAAATATTTCCCTCTCTCGTTTAATTGATAATAATTTCCCCAATTATTTAACTATATAAAAAGTTAACTAAACACATAATCATTTTCACTTTATTAAGGTACCTCTTAAATTTAATTGCCGATGAAATCGAACCATAAATTATTTTTAATTATCCTAAAAAATGGAGCATGAAACATATTTTTTTAAATTTCAATGATTCTTACATTGAAATTTAAAAAAATGTTATTTAATAAAACAACCTAAATAGTCGCGATAATTACTCTAACCATCACTAATAAAACCCGCAACCATTTTTTAATTCCGATCCCTTACAATAAGATAAAACAAAAAAAAATTCCATTTCAATAATTTACATTTCAGAATTTTTTTTACTGCATAATTTATAAAAGACGAATAATAACGATTTTCGGGAGTACCATCAACAAATGGAAATAAAATATGAAAAAAAGACATTGATACAATGAAATTATTGACAAATTATTGATATTAGCGAGACGAGATTTGTTCTGGAGGTTGATGACGAAAATTGTTACGAGACTTACAACGTTGGGTTTGGAGTTGAGGTAGTTCATGGTGTAAGAATGATACGAGGGCCTTGGCAGGTCGCGTATCCTCTGGAGTTCGGCGGTGAGGACGCTTGGCCTGACCCTCGAGTGAATTCTTATCGGCAATGGTGTGCCCGGATAGTAATAACTGTGGACCGGCGTGTGGACTATCGTGACGAGCCTCTTGTGCGCAATGTAGGGCAATAGATGAGGTACTCGCCTCACCTGCAGTGGTCAAGGTACCAATTGGTTGGTCACTTGTTTTCTCTCTTTTTTTTCTCCAGGGCTTTTTTTTTTTTTTTTTTTTATTTATCTCAGCCACTCTCCGTACAATAAATAGTCTCAAAGCAGCATGAAATTTCTTCGAAAGCGTTTATCAATATTTTTTAATTCGATCCCTTGAAAACTTGGCGGCTGTTTGTGCGGTTTCTCTCCGGCCCATCGGAATATATACGTAGAAGGAGCTTGCGAATTTCATGCGAAGCGATTTTGCGGCTGGCACACTTTTAAAGCTGTTCTTGAAACTTTGGGGCTGATGCGAACTTTCTCAGCTGAGACTTCTGGAATTTCCCCTGGGCTGAATTTTGCGCAAGCTTCGTAGCGTTATACGTTAGTATTTGATCAGTCGGTTAGTTATGTAAAGCACTCTATTAGGCTATATCTATTGGGAATGGAAATAGCGAGCGGAAATGAGTCACGATTTTTTTCCAATTGTTTTTTTTTTCTTTTCCAAATTTGCAATTTTGTACTTTTTTTCTTTTCGCGCGGTAGATGCACCGATATTCGAAATTTTCTTAACTGGAGGCAGGAAAAATATGAATAACACTTTTATTTTTCTTTGAAAAAAGAAATTTTCACACAATTACTTATTTTGTAAATACTGAAAAATGTAATTCCTCGTTTTTAGATTATTTTGGAAACGATTTTTTAACCGGACAATTAGTCATAAATGAATAGTGTGTCCTAAGTTAAACAATTATATATAGTTCGACACATGGAATTGGGCATATATAGTCTGTATAAATTCTATATTATACAATCTATATGCAATTTATATGTAATACCACCTATGAAATTGGGTTTATGTATAAATTGTATGTAGATTAAATATAGAGCGTATATAGACTATATATGCCTAATTTAATGTTTAAAAGTATATTATATATTTATTTTATAAATATATTATATATATATTTTTTATATTCTCAATATACAATTTGATACGTGTTTTTTTTTTCTTTTTTCATTTTTCATTTTTCACGTGTCCAAAACAGGCGCATCTACTTTTTATGAACGAAATATTTAATCTTCATCATTTAATGAATTTGTAATTTTTTTATTTTTTGGTAATATATTTTATAAATATATTATATATTTTTTTTATATACTCAATATACAATTTTTTTATTTTTTTTTCATTTTTCGTTTTCCTCGTGTCCAAAACAGGTGCATCTACTTTTTACGAATGACATATTTAATCTTCATCATTTAATGAATTTGTAATTTTTTTATTTTTTGGTAATATATTTTATAAATATATTATATATTTTTTTTATATACTCAATATACAATTTTTTACTTTTTTTTTCTTTTTTTTCATTTATCTTTTTTCACGTGTTCAAAACAGGTGCATCTACTTTTTACGAACGAAATATTTAATCTTCATCATTTAATGAATTTGTAATTTTTTTAATTTTTGGTAATACATTTTATAAATATATTATATATTTTTTTATATACTCAATATACAATTTTTTCTTTTTTTTTCATTTTTCTTTTTTCACGTGTCCAAAACAGGTGCATCTACTTTTTACGAACGAAATATTTAATCTTCATCATTTAATGAATTTACAATTTTTTATTTTTTGGGAATATATTTTATATATTGTTTTATATACTCAATATACAATTTTTTACTTTTTTTCATTTTTCTTTTTTCACGTGTCCAAAACAGGTGCATCTACTTTTTACGAACGAAATATTTAATCTTCATCATTTAATGAATTTGTAATTTTTTTATTTTTTGATAATATATTTTATAAATATATTGTATATTTTTTTATATACTCAATATACAATTTTTTCTTTTTTTTTCATTTTTCTTTTTTCACGTGTCCAAAACAGGTGCATCTACTTTTTACGAACGAAATATTTAATCTTCATCATTAAATGAATTTGTAATTTTTTTATTTTTTGGTAATGTATTTTATAAATATATTATATATTTTTTTAAAATACACAATATACAATTTTTTACTTTTTTTTCTTCTTTTTTTTCATTTTCCTGTTTTCACGTGTCCAAAACAGGTGCATCTACTTTTTACGAACGAAATATTTAATCTTCATCATTTAATGAATTTACAATTTTTTATTTTTTGGTAATATATTTTATATATTGTTTTATATACACAATATACAATTTTTTACGTTTTTTTTTTCATTATTCTTTTTTCACGTGTCCAAAACAGGTGCATCTACTTTTTACGAACGAAATATTTAATCTTCATCATTTAATGAATTTACAATTTTTTATTTTTTGGTAATATATTTTATATATTGTTTTATATACACAATATACAATTTTTTACGTTTTTTTTTTTTCATTATTCTTTTCTCACGTGTCCAAAACAGGTGCATCTACTTTTTACGAACGAAATATTTAATCTCCATCATTTAATGAATTTGTAATTTTTTTTTATTTTCTTAATTTTCGACCCTGGCTATTTACTTACCTGTGTAGTTATCTGTGCAGGGGAAATCGGTCGTGCGATCGGAGAGCTCGGTCTGAGAGCCGGAGAAGTTGGTCTTAGCGCTGGTGAGGTCGGTCTAAGCCCTGGGTCCTGATTTCGCGTAAGTAGCGAGCCGAATGCATTGAATTTTGATTTTTTTTTTTTTTTTTTCGTGATTCGGTG
Source organism: Ephialtes manifestator (assembly GCA_963970395.1). Classification (NCBI taxonomy): domain Eukaryota; kingdom Metazoa; phylum Arthropoda; class Insecta; order Hymenoptera; family Ichneumonidae; genus Ephialtes; species Ephialtes manifestator. Next base: position 47,746,197 of record OZ019968.1, read on the forward strand.
GCGATCGGTAGAAGCAGCGAGGAGCGTAGGGTTCGATGGGGTAAGCAGAGCAGATGGAATGGAAAAAAAAAGTATATACATCATGTTAGTAATCATAATCGTGTGACAAAATTTTGCAAATTATATTGCAGTATACTCGTGTTTCGTGTTTTCGAACGAGTGTCGTAACGCTGTTGAATTTTGAATATATGGAAAATGTTCAACGACTCAACGGTCGGTAAAACGATGTATGCGCCTGCCTACTATTCGTAATACGCGATAACTACGAGCGTGCTCTCTAAATCATGGCCAATTGTCGCGTTGTGTGTCTAGCTAGATGATTAAAAGTTTTTAGTACTGCGTGTTAGTAAAGTTGGATGAGTCGACGTTAATTGCACATAGAAGACAGAGAGTATGGCAAACGAATTTACGATTTGCCTCATTGGACGAGCAGCAAAACGAGTACGCCTGGAATAAATTAACAAACAAAAAAAAAATCGTATAAATAAAAATATTAGTAATTTTCCACCGAATCATCGATGAAGACGATCGCGAATGTAGATCGATTTACGAAAGGTGTATAGAATTATATTAACATACAAAAATACCGTCTAACGTATCTGTGCATACAAATCTTTATTCAAATACATTTAGAAATTTTTATCAAACTTTCGATTAGCATCCATATTTTTTTTTTTTTTTTTTTTTTCTTCTTGTTATAATAAATATCGTTTAACAACGTAATGTGCAATCTACACACACATTTAGCAAGATAATATGAGATTTCATTATTTTGTTATCTAAATGCAGCGTGACCGATCTAATATCGGTTTTACATAGTTATTCTTGGTTTTCTTTAAGGTGGATTGGGGAACGCCATACAATTTCAGGGGTTTTTGAGACCACGGGACGGCAATTTTGATTATGTCCTTGACAGCACATTTAACTACACATTTTCGAAGCGTTTCTACGAGAAGCCAAGAAAAAAAATTAAATAATCACGACATCAAAAAATCGTAGCGTTAAAAGTATTCGATAATTTTAAGTACCAGTATTAAAAATTTTCAATGTGGAAATTGATATATTAAATTTAATTTATATATATGATTTACAATTTTATATCAATCAAATTTAATATAATCTTTTATACATAAAAACTTCTCGTACTGGTACATTAAAATTAACCCTTTAGCAGCCAAATCCCTTTCTCGCTAAAAAAAAAGAGTCACTCTTCTCAACAACAGTGGATAAAAATTACATTTCCGAAATATTCATTTTTCATTTCTACGTGTAAACGTGTTTTTATGTTTTCGTTATCTGTCAAATCTTTTACGAATTTTCGTATAAAAAAGAAAAAAAATGTCGGTGTAGGTATTTTTTTACTTCACTGGATGCGATAATAGACGTTTTACGCAAACTTCAATTTTCTCACCTCGTGAAGTAAAATTTTGCACAATACTCGTTGAATAAAACTTGTAATTTATTGCAAGATTTTCAAATGTCAGAAAAAATTTTCCGCACTTGTATTGTAATATATACACTGTAAAAAAATATTTGGAAAATTCATATACTGAAATTCATTGTAATATACGAAAGAAAATTGCGGTAAAATTGAATTTAACTTATATTTAAAAAAACGTCATTTTTAACAAATTTAGGAAACTGTACATCAATTTCATTATAATGTGCATCAATTAATACGAATTCTGCGTTATACTCGTAAATTTATATATCTATTTCCATAAAAAAAACTTCCTGCAAATGTATAGCAATTTAACTTCAAATATTGTAAACAGTAGACGACTGTGTCGCAAAATTAAAAACACGTCTCATAAAGCGTAAAGAGTATTCTGTGCATTAATTAATACGTCTTCTGTAACAAATTTATCAGCACTGTACATAAATTTGCGACTTCAGTACCGAATTATCAGAATTGAAAATTAATTTTATTTTTTATTAATTTATTTATTTTTATATAAACGTTATTTATGTATTATGTAATAAATTTTCTATACTCGTTTATGTAAAAGTTTCTGCGTATTTTACCTCAAATATTTTTAACAGTGTATATCTATCTTTTTTTTTTTTTTACCCGACGTGCCGTCTTCGTGGATTCAATAATCGCGTGCATTTATTTGTCGTGGACGAATTTATACGCGGTAGGAGAAGTGACGATAGGTGGTACCGCCAGGAAGACGACCGGAAGTGTGAGACTCGTAGGAAGAATTGTAGCCACCGGGTCCGCCGCCACTTGTGGACCTCGAGGATCTCTCGGTCGAATATGATCCATATGGACCGCTGTCCCTCTTAGTTACGCTCTCCGTGGTGTAGGTGCTACGCTGAGGACGACTGTAAGGATCCGATCCACTGGATGTACTGGAGTTGTTGACATAACTGTAGCTGTACTGCTCTTGGGCGGATCTCAGTCCCGAAGACGGATAGTCGCGGACCACATAATGCCGGGGCGTCTATATTCAGGGATTATACAAGGACAACATTGGAGAACGCTCCGCTGCTATTACAACTTGGAAACTCCATACTCGCATTTTAATCATTCTTTTTCATTATCTTTTTTTTCTTTTTTTTTTGTTCTAACTTCCCTATTTTAAATAATATCTATCTTGCACTTTATCTCATAATATGCTGTCACAAAAATATTGCGCTGGGTTGGTTCTGGGAACAATTGCCATAAGCGGGTTTGTCCAATTGACGCGAGGGTACGCGAGGTTTGCCACTTCATCCAGTTCGTCTCGATTTGTAACATACTCTTCAGTTTTACACGAACCACTTTGGAATTTAATGTTGCAAATCTTTCATTACTTTTATAAAGAATTATTTTAAATAGGTTGTGAAATAATATCTGTATATTGAATAACATTAGAAATTTATTATTCTCGTTATATATTTTTTGAATAATGATTCTAGCACAATATTTTCTTCAAAATAGTAATTATTAATTTATTTTTTATTTTTTTAAAATATATATTATATTTATATTATATATATATTTTTTTTTATTTTTTATTTTTTGAATAATGATTCTATCACAATATTTTGTGAAATATGGAATATTTTCATCAAAATAGTAATTATTAATTAATTTTAATTTTTTTATTTCTTTTTTTAATATATATTATATTTATATTATATTATATATAATTATATATTTTTATTTTATATTTTTTGAATAATGATTCTATCACAATATTTTGTGCAATATGGAATATTTTCTTCAAAATAGTAATTATTAATTTATTTGTTTTAATTTTTTAAAAATATATATTATATTTATTTTATATATATATATATTTTTTTATTTTATATTTTTTGAATAATGATTCTATCACAATATTTTGTGAAATATAGAATATTTTCTTCAAAATAGTAATTATTAATTAATTTTATTTTTTTATTTTTTTTAAATATATACTATATTTATATTATATATATATATTTTTTATTTTATATTTTTTGAATAATGATTCTATCACAATATTTTGTGAAATATGGAATATTTTCTTCAAAATAGTAATTGTTATATAATTTTCTTTTTTAAGTAATAATTTTTATTTCAGTAATTTGAAAAGATAATTATTACAAAGTGATTTAGGGAACAAATTACAAGAATAGATTGAGATTAAAAGTAATGGCAAAGTTGCAACTCTTGTTTCAATGACGAAGAATTTTTATAAGAAACGAACTGGATGACGCAGCTTTTAAGGCGGCAGAAACGATCCGTGTTAGTACAGTACGTTCTGAGAAATCGTTTCGGTTAGGCAATTTATTTATTTTATTTTTATTAATAGTGACTGGTGTTAAATTAATGAAACATAAAGCATGATTAAACTATATGACGTATGATATGTATGTACATGAATGACAATATAGCACATGGTATATACTCTCAAAGTGTATATATATATACCATTTGCCATACATGTTTGAGTTTGATCTGTAGACACACAACGTGCGGGCCAATAATAAACGTGGAGCGCTGTATAGAGTATGCAATAATAATGTCTCCTTGCCGAAATATTCAGGACACTGCCGTAACGTTGGGCAACGCTTTGGACGCCTTGCCAAAAGTTTTGCGCGCGCGAGTTCGCTCGTATTTTCTTCGTACACGAGTGACTAAGAGGAAACGCATGTGTACGTGTGTGTAAACGTCGTGTGTAAACGCGAAAATTTACCCAAACGCTATACTCGGTGTCTCGTTGCATTTTCGCAGGGCCCGAATGGAACCTAAGAAATCGTTTCGTCAGCCTAAAAAAATTACGTAAATTAGGTGTGAATGAAAATAATCAGCTCTCAAGAATTTTTTATTTTGTGTCTTTTATTCTGGCTCTCGTGAATTTTTTTTTCTTTTATTTTGTGTCTTTTATTCTGGCTCTGGTATATTTTTAAAAAATGTAGTTTGTGATTATTATGATAATAGTATATGTACTAAGAGGAAACGCATGTGCGTGTGTGTAAACGCGAAAATTACCCAAATGCTATATTCGGTGTCTCGTTGCATTTACGCAGGGTCCGAATGGAACCTAAGAAATCATTTCGACAGCCTAAAAAAACTAGATAATTTAGGTGTGAATGAAAATAATCAGCTATTACCTCGTCAACTCTGATGAATTTTTTTATTTTTTATTTTGTGTCTTTTATTCTGGCTCTCTTGAATTTAAAAAAAATTATTTTGTGTCTATTATGATAATAGTATATTTACTAAGAGGAAACGCATGTGCGTGTGTGTAAACGTGAAAATTTACCCAAACGCTATATTCGGTGTTTCGTTGAATTTTCGCAGGGCCCGAATGGAACCTAAGAAATCATGTCGTCAGCCTAAAAAAACTATATAAATTAAGTGTGAATGAAAATAATCAGCTCTCATGAATTTTTTATTTTGTGTCTTTTATTCTGGCTCTTGTGAATTTTTTTATTTTTTATTTTGTGTCTTTTATTCTGGCTCTAGTATATTTTTTAAAAATGTAGTTTGTGATTATTATGATAATAGTATATGTACTAAGAGGAAACGCATGTGCGTGTGTGTAAACGCGAAAATTACCCAAATGCTATATTCGGTGTCTCGTTGCATTTACGCAGGGTCCGAATGGAACCTAAGAAATCATTTCGACAGCCTAAAAAAACTACATAATTTAGGTGTGAATGAAAATAATCAGCTATTACCTCGTCAGCTCTCATGAATTTTTTTATTTTTTATTTTGTGTCTTTTATTCTGGCTCTCGTATATTTAAAAAAAAATTAGTTTATGTTTATTATGATAGTCGTATATGTACTAAGAGGAAACGCATGTGTGTGTGTGTAAACGCGAAAATTTACCCAATCACTATATTCGGTGTCTTGTTGAATTTTCGCAGGTCCCGAATGAAACCTAAGAAATCATTTCGACAGCCTAAAAAAACTAGATAATTTAGGTGTGAATGAAAATAATCAGCTATTACCTCGTCAGCTCTCATGAATTTTTTTATTTTTTATTTTGTGTCTTTTATTCTGGCTCTCGTATATTTAAAAAAAAGTAGTTTGTGTTTACTATGATAATAGTATATGTAGTAAGACGAAACGCATGTGCGTGTGTGTAAACGCGAAAATTTACCCAAACACTATATTCGGTGTCTCGTTGAATTTTCGCAGGTCCCGAATGAAACCTAAGAAATCATTTCGTCAGCCTAAAAAAACTACGTAAATTAGGTGTGAATGAAAATAATCAGCTATTACCTCGTCAGCACTCATGAATTTTTTATTTTGTGTCTTTTATTCTGGCTCTCGTGATTTTTTTTTCTTTTATTTTGTGTTTATTATCAAAGTCGTGTATATATTTTTTTAAGCCTGTGATTGGCTCATAGTCGTATATGTACTAAGAGGAAACGTATGTGTAAACGTTGTGTGTAAACGCGAAAATTTACCTAAACGCTATACTCGGTGTGTCGTTGCATTTTCGCAGGGCCCGAATGGAACCTAAGAAATCATGTCGTCAGCCTAAAAAAACTACGTAAATTAGGTGTGAATGAAAATAATCAGCTTTTACCTCGGCAGCTCTCATGAATTTTTTTTATTTTTTATTTTGTGTCTTTTGTTCTGGCTCTCGTATATTTTAAAAAAATGTAGTTTGTGTTTATTATGATAATAGTATATGCAGTAAGACGAAACGCATGTGCGTGTGTGTAAACGCGAAAATTTACCCAAACACTATATTCGGTGTCTCGTTGAATTTTCGCAGGGCCCGAATGGAACTTAAGAATTCATTTCGTCAGCCGAAAAAAACTACGCAGATTAGGTGTGATTGAAAATAATCAGCTATCACCTCGTAGGATCTCGTGAATTTTTTTTTCTTTTATTTTGTGTCTTTTATTCTGGCTCTCGTGAATTTTTTAAAATTTCATTTTGTGTTTATTATCAAAGTCGTATATATATTTTTAAGCCTGTAATTGGCTCATAGTCGTATATGTACTAAGAGGAAACGTATGTGTAAACGCGAAAATTTACCCAAACGCTATACTCGGTGTGTCGTTGCATTTTCGCAGGGCCCGAAAGGAACCTAAGAAATTATGTCGAGAGCCTAAAAAAACTACGTAAATTAGGTGTGAATGAAAATAATCAGCTATTACCTCGTCAGTTCTGATGAATTTTTTAATTTTTTATTTTGTGTCTTTTATTCTGGCTCTCGTGAATTAAAAAAAAATTAGTTTGTGTTTATTATGATAATAGTATATGTACTAAGAGGAAACGCATGTGCGTGTGTGTAAACGTCGTGTGTAAACTCAAAAATTTACCCAAACGCTATACTCGATGTCTCGTTGCATTTTCGCAGGATTCGAATGGAACCTAAGAAATCATTTCGTCAGCCTAAAAAATTATGTAGTTTAGGTGTGAATGAAAATAATCAGCTATCACCTCGTCGGATCTCATGATTTTTCTTTTCTTTTATTTTGTGTCTTTTATTCTGGCTCTCGTGAATTTTTTTTTCTTTTATTTTGTGTTTATTTCCATAGTTGTATATGTACTAAGAAGAAACGCATGTGCGTGTGTGTAAACGTCGTGTGTAAACGCGAAAATTTATCCAAACGCTATACTCGGTGTGTCGTTGCATTTTCGCAGGGCCCGAATGGAACTTAAGAAATCATTTCGTCAATCTAAAAAAAAAACTTTTTTTTAAATTTTTTATTTTGTGTCTTTTATTGTGGCTCTCGTGAATTTTAAAAAATTTTATTCTGTGCTTATTATAATAATAGTATATGTACTAAGAGAAAACGCGTATGCGTGTACCGAGAGAAAAAGTTTCATTGATTCAAATAAACTTCTTTGAACGATCAGAAATTCGATGAAATGTAGTGACATTGAATTAAGGAAAAAGTTCCTTAAACCAAACAACCCTCTTCAAACATGCTAAAACAATGAATCCTTTTCTTTCAATCAATGAAAACGTCTCGATAAATATCCTCATCAACTAAAAGTTTTTTTAAAAACAATGAAATGTTCTCTTCCAATAAAAACGCAATATTTCATTGAAATCAATTTAAAAAAATATATAATCTACCTAATTCTTCGAGTCAAGGACACTTTTTCTCTCAGTGTGTATATAAACTTCGTGTGTAAACGCGAAAATTTACCGAAACGCTATATTCGGTATTTCGTTAAATTTTTAAAGGGCCCGAATGAAGCCCTAAGAATTCATTTCGTCGGTCTAAAAAACTACGTAGATTAGGTGTGAATAAAAATAATCAGTTATCACCTCGTCGGTTCTCGTGAATTTTTTTTTTTTGTTTTTTTTTCTTTTATTTTGTGTTTATTATCATAGTTGTTTACGTATCGTAGCATCGAGGAAGCCTCGGCGCGTTAATAAAATGTTTATGGGTGTACAGTTCTGGGTATGTGGGTCGTTGCGTTGGTGGCGCAGAGAGAAAATAAAAAATACAGAAGCCTAAAGATAGATTGGTAAACAAAGTGTGAAAATGCGTATGTGCTATCGTAAAGGAGAAAGAGAGAGAGAGAAGGAAGAAGAGAGAGAGAGAGATCGACAAGCCCTGAGGTCTAAAAGCGTCGCAGTCTGTGCAAAGTGATCGCACGTGCGACATTCTTCACCTCAACTTTAGCTACGGTTTATCAATATGTATACAATTATCTCGCGTTATAATACGTCGATATATTTTCAGTTAGATTAAAAGATCACGAGGATTATAACCTCGTGTTCTCACGACACTTTGTGTCTGCGTACAAAAAAAGAACTTCCAAGTACTTATCGTTTTATTATTTGTAGTGCATATATATATGTATATATCTGACTCGTATGAAAAATTTTGGCTCGCGATCATCAATATTAATTCAGAACGATGAAGACTAAATTCGACCTGTAGAATCTAGGCGAAATATAAAGCGAAAGTGACGCGTCGATCCTCGATGATCGTACTTTATCATCGTCTTCGATATTTTTATTTATTTTAAATAATTTAATAAATTTAATAAATTTTGAGAAAATCCGATGAGGTTAGAATTCTTCACACGTGTCAAGTATACGCATTTTGTTCGTTCTCACGTATTTTGTGCTTTTTTTTGTTTTTTGTTTTCTTTTTTGAGGTCTTTGATGACTTTATTTATTTATTTTTTTTTCTAAGTGTATCTAATTTGTTCTCAATTCGAAAGGTCAATATTTTGTGAAAGGTCGATAAGGTTGTAATTCTTCACACGTGTCAGTATATGCATTTCATTCGTTCTCGCGTATTTTTTGTTTTTCTGTTCTTTTCTTTTCACATAAAGCGAGAGTGAAACGTCGATCTTCGGTGATCGTTATCATCGTTTTCGCTATTTTTATTTATATTTTATTTCTAAGTGTACCTAATTTCGAAAGGTCAATATTTTGAGAAAGTCCGATAAGGTTGTAATTCTCCACACGTGTCAGTATATTCATTTCGATCGTTCTCGCATATTTTGTGTTTTTTTTTTTTTGTTTTTACATATAAAGCGAGAATGACGCGTCTATCTTCGGCGATCGTACATTATCATCGTCTTCGTTATTTTTATTTATATTTTTTTCTAAATGTACCTAATTTGTTCTCATTTCGAAAGATCAATATTTTGTGAAAGGCCGATAAAGTTGTAATTCTCCACAAGTGTCATTATATGCATTTCGTTCGTTCTCGCATACATTGTGTTTTTTTTTGTTTTTTTTTAGTCACATATAAAGCGAGAATGACGCGTCGATCTTCGGTGATCGTACATTATCATCGTCTTCGATATTTTTATTTATATTTTTTTTCTAAATGTACCTAATATGTTCTCATTTCGAAAGGTCAATATTTTGTGAAAGGCCGATAAAGTTGTAATTCTCCACAAGTGTCATTATATGCATTTCGTTCGTTCTCGCATATTTTGTGTTTTTTTTTGTTTTGTTTTTTGATTTTTTTTTGTCACATATAAAGCGAGAATGCCGCGTCGATCTTCGGTGATCGTACATCATCATCGTTTTCGTTATTTTTATTTATATTTTTTTCTAAACGTACCTAATTTGTTCTCATTTCGAAAGATCAATATTTTGTGAAAGGCCGATAAAGTTGTAATTCTCCACAAGTGTCATTATATGCATTTCGTTCGTTCTCGCATATTTTGTGTTTTTTTTTGTTTTGTTTTTTGATTTTTTTTTGTCACATATAAAGCGAGAATGCCGCGTCGATCTTCGGTGATCGTACATCATCATCGTTTTCGTTATTTTTATTTATATTTTTTTCTAAACGTACCTAATTTGTTCTCATTTCGAAAGATCAATATTTTGTGAAAGGTCGATAAAGTTGTAATTCTCCACAAGTGTCAGTATATTCATTTCGCTCGTTCTCGCATATTTTGTGTTTTTTGATTTTTTTGTCACATATACAGCGAGAATGACGCGTGGATCTTCGGTGATCGTACATTATCATCGTTTTCGATATTTATATTTTTTTCTAAATGTACCTAATTTGTTCTCATTTCGAAAGATCAATATTTTGTGAAAGGCCGATAAAGTTGTAATTCTCCACAAGTGTCATTATATGCATTTCGTTCGTTCTCGCATATTTTGTGTTTTTTTTTGTTTTGTTTTTTGATTTTTTTGTCACATATAAAGCGAGAATGACGCGTCGATCTTCGGTGATCGTACATTATCATCGTCTTCGATATTTTTATTTATATTTTTTTCTAAATGTACCTAATTTGTTCTCATTTCGAAAGATCAATATTTTGTGAAAGGCCGATAGAGTTGTAATTCTCCACAAGTATCAGTATATGCATTTCGTTCGTTTTCGCATACTTTGTGTTTTTGTTTTCTTATTTAGTCACATATAAAGCGAGAATGACGCGTCGACCGTCGTTGATCGTACATAATCATCGTCTTCGTTATTTCAATTTATATTTTGTTTCTAAATGTACCAAAATTTCGAAAGGTCGATAGTTTTGAGAAAGTCCGATAAGGTTGTAATTCTTCACACGTGTCAGTATATACATTTCGTACGTTCTCGCGTATTTTGTGTGTTATTTTAGTTTTTGTTGTTGTTTTCGTATTTGTTATTAGTCACAACCTCTTAGAATCGATACCAAGAGGGCTTTTGAAGCGCCATTAGGATCTTGGTGCGACCAGTGGCTGGTGTCAACGCGTGCCTGTGACCTCCTGGCTGTCTCGAGAGTATTCCCTTCTCGAATACGTGACCCCTGGACGCCAACTCGGCAGCGGCGTCCAAACCGACCTTGGATATTGCGCCACCCTCGATCAGCTGTCTAGTGTGATCGTCCTTGGCAACGTTCTTGCCCCTCACCGTGCCCTCCTTGTCCTTGATTGTTGCATACTGGTAGAACTCCTTTTTCGGATCCTGCTTCTTGCGTCCCCAAACCGTGAACGGTTCTGGCACCAGAGATGGTCGCGGCACAAATGGAACTTTCTCCCACGGGAACATTTCACGCTTCTGCAAATAGCCCATGTTCTCCATCGTTTCTTTGTTGTTTTTTTTTTTTTTTTTTTTTTTTTTTTTTTTTTTTTTTTTTTTTTTTTTTTTTTGTCATCTTTCACTTTCGTGCACTATGTCTACGGTGCATTTTCCATTGGATCGTCCAGCGTTCTCTTCGCATTCATCGAATGCATCGCGACGGGTAGTCTTCCACTTCCACCCACGATTTTATTAATAATTCTCGATCATTTTCTATACAGACTACCTAAATTTTTCGGCGTTTTACGCAGTATTTAAAATTTTACTTAAGAGGGCTCGGATTAATTTTTCTGAATATACTGAATATTTTTATACATGTTTTATAGCAATTTTCAATATAAGTCTGAGTTTAAATTTTACTCGAGTTATGGTTACCATAAATCGAATAAAATTACAGATCCTAGGTTAAATTTTTTATAAATCTATGATAATTTTTATTTTTAATTCATAGTGAAAATTAATATACATTACTATATACAAAAATTTTAACCAGATTTACAGTAACTTTTAGAAATATTCTTCTCTCTAAATATCTTACTTCGAACATTATCGTTCGAATAAATTTAAATTTTTTATTTCAAAATTTCGGCTAGTGGAGAAACCTTATTTTGTACTTTAATTATAATTCCTCGCAACTTTGCGGTATAATGTCGATCGTAAATTAAGTAATACGACGTTTAGACCTCAGGGCTCGTTATTTAAAAAATTAATAAAATAACGAATCTACAGTAACCAACTGACGAATTAGATGATTTCTTCTCAAAGGAAATCTCAAATATTCACGAGCATACGCGGCGTAATTGTAAACCATTAAAAATTAGCAATTTTTGGTTATCATTCGATTAATAAGTAATAATAGAAAGTTTGCATTAAATTCTCTCAGCGGTTAAGCGTTTGGCGTATATTATTAAGTAGGTGATGATATGGGGATAAAGTATATAGGCGAGGCGTCTAACGTCCAACAACGTATCGCTGGTCGACGATGATCGGTGAGGAACGCGCTCGTTCACCGTCCAATTGACTGATGCGTGCCAGTCGCTACTCTAAGAACGTCGGATCACGAATTCCTCGCGTCTTTCAGACTTTACAGACATCGGTGGCTCGATAGAGTCGAGGCTCAACGAACAGAAGTTCGTCGATGTCTTCTGACGCCAAAAAACCACAACTAATCGAGTGTGTACAGTAGGATCTCAATTATTTTTCGTGTGAACCTTTTTTTTTAGCACTTTCAAAAAAATTTCTTTTCATAGATTTAGTTATGTTTCGTTTTTCGGACATATTCCAAATTTACGTGGACAATAATCGATGTTATACTGTATGTACAGTAGGATCGAAATTATTTTTCGTTCCGAGTATTTTTTTAGCACGCCCAAAAAATTTGTTGTTTATAGATCTTTTCATAAATATTACAAATTTGCATGGACAATAAACGAGATTATACTGTATGTACAGTAGGGTCTCGATTATTTTTCGCGTGAAACATTTTTTTAGCAAGTCCAAAAAATTTGTTGTTTAAAAATCTTTTCATAAATTGAGATCTGTATTTTCGGCTACATTGCACATTTACTCGGGCAATAATCGAGATTCTACAGTATGTACTTGAAACTCGGTTATTTTTCATGTCAACCTTTTCTTAGCACGCCCAAAAAAAATGCTTTTCATAAATTTAGTTCTCCTGCATTTTCGACCATATTGCAAATTCATATATACAATAATCGACATTATACTGTATATGCATGACCTCAATTATTTTTCGTATGAAGCTTTTTTTTAGCACGCCCAAAAAAAATGCTTGTTTAAAGATCTTTTCATAAATTCAGTTCTCCTGCATTTTCAGCCATGTAGCAAATTTACATGACAATAATCGAGATTCTACTGTATGTACTTGGACCTCTACTATTTTTCAGCACTCCCAAACAATTTGTTGTTTAAAGATCTGTTCATAAATATAATTCTCCTGCATTTTCGGTCAAGTTGCAAATTCACATGACAATAATCGTGATTCTACTGTATGTACTTGAATCTCTATTATTTATTCAGCTCTCCCAAACAATTTGCTGTTTAAAGATCTTTTCGTAAATTTAATTCTCCTGCATTTTCGACCATATTGCAGATTTACATGACAATAATCGAGATTCTACTGTATGTACTTGAATCTTTATTATTTTTCAGTACTCTCAAACAATTTTTTGTTTAAAAATCTTTTCATAAATGGAATTCTCCTGCATTTTCGGCCGTGCTGCAAATTTACATGACAATAATCGAGATTCTACTGTATGTACTTGAATCTCTATTATTTTTCAGCACTCCCAACCAATTTGTTGTTTAAAGATCTTTCCGTAAATTTAATTCTCCTGCATTTTCGACCATATTGCAAATTCACATGTACAATAATCGAGATTCTACTATATGTACTTGAATCTCTATTATTTTTCAGCTCTCCCAACCAATTTGTTGTTTAAAGATCTTTTCATAAATGGAATTCTCCTGCATTTTCGGCCATGTTGCAAATTCACATGACAATAAACGAGATCCTACTGTATATACAGTAGAGAAGCTTTTCGCGCCCTATTGGCTTCTGCGGCTGACACCTAGAGGAACCGGACGCGTCGTATGAATTTCTGTGACGAGGTAAGCGCGCGCGAGAAAAGTAGTGGGGAACCGCGGGCGTCCCGATGCCGCCCGGCTAAATTAGGGCAGCGTAACGCAACACCGACGCTCGACGTTCCTGCCTGCCGCGCAACCCTCTGCTCTCCCTTTCTCTCTCTCCCTCGCTCTTTCAAGAGAACCGAACTCGTAAGATCAAGTGAGCGAACGAGCTTTCCGTATCGTTGCTTCTTACGTTTCCTCAGCTGTTTCATCCACTGGATGTCAGATCATCGTGATTTTTGTTCCCCGAATAACCGATGCCTTAACACAATCGGAATTCGATCAACATAATACAGTCATCATTAAAAATTTTCGGCTACTTATTCCGTTAGACTGAATTTAAAATCACCACAAAGTAAAATATAATTCCTATTCATAAATAACATCCCCAAATTATCTTGTCACAAATGAAAATAAAAATCATTATTAATAAAGTCTCATAATATTCGTTCATAATCCATCTATTTTTATTTCTAGCTGACAATTAAAACTCCCAATCGGATTAATTAAAATTGATAATTTTTAAAAATACGATAGCTGACGCACATATACAGATATACCGATAGATTGTGACAGTTTATTCGGGGTTTAATTTTATCCACGGCAATTTCATTAGTCGCTCGAGTTGCGACGTTACTCAGCCAGCCAAGTGACTGTGCAACATCGTTGAATGCTGCGGCTCCAATCGCTCGCTGTATTATGCATCGGGCTAGATTCATTTTTAATTTAGTTTCGGTATATCCCAGGGTTGTGTGTATATCTATGTGTGCGGATTTGTGATTCGTCGGATCCGTGGAGGCTTCGTCGTCTAAGTTTAACACTTGGTGGGTCCCGGAAAATGGCCGCGTTTGCTATGAATAGAATTTTCTCTCTGTCTCTCTTACTCTTCTGCCGTTCCCCGTTATGACCCCGGTGCCCTCTCGGCAAACTATTAATATTGCTTACTCTCCGAAACTGTTTTTACGGTCATCCGGTACTCGGTCAACGAATTCGTCAATCACGCCACAAAATTTGCATGCCTAACTTAGTACATCCGGCGCTACAACAAGAAAACTAACCTAAATAACTCTTTGTTCACTTAGCACGAAGAATTTAATCAGTTCCGGTTCACGTTTTCGCATCGAAAATAAACACAATTCCCCGTCGCGAGATAATCGCGGCTCAATGCCAACAGACTGTGTTGTTCCCTATAGACACGTGCATAATGTCATTCGGTAATTGGCTGCCAAATATTCGAGAGCTTTGCGTTCATTCCTCTTTCGTTACACCCTCGAACTCTTAATATTTATTCATCATCCGATGTATCATCGATGTATGTTTTATAAATATATATTTTAGCACTATATGATTGAGCTCGTCGACACAATTTTAAAACTTATTGCACATCAACGTCGTGAATCATCTCACAAACGGTTATTGGCACAAGAGGATGACGCAAAAATAAATCGTAACGCGCAGACCCTGTTGCATATGGGTTTTTTTTAAATTTTTTTTTAAAAGAAATTAAATATTCTTTTTATCGTTTACGAGGATACACAACATTTATCAATCATACGAGTCCCACATTCATGACCGACTGTTTGCTTTGACGGTTTTTAGGCTGTTAGATCACTTTTTTTTGTGTATACATTGAGACACATATATAGGACATTCTTGTATGTCCGATTAAACAGCAATAGGCATCATTCGAATGAAAAAGTATTTGCTAATTTTAATTAAATTAAATAATTATACTCAACTTTAATAAAATCACTTTTAGATAATTATTTATTTTATTTAGAACCATTTTCTGGTTTGTAGAATATGAATTTTTTTAGGATAATTTTCGATTTTATAAAAAAAAAATTCGTTCATATTCTACACCGTTAGAAATTTTTGTATGAAAATTAATATAAAGTATTGAAAGTTTTTTTGCGGATACGCGGATATTAAATTTAATATACAAATATTAATTAATATATAAAAAAATTGTTGCAAAATTAATATACAGTATACTAAACACTACATAAAAGTTTTGTTTATAATATAATTATTGGAATATACAATATATCTGTATATTAAATGAAATTTAATAATATATTAAATAATAAATTAATATATTAATATATTAAATTTCATTTAATGAAATTTAGGAAATACCGTATTTAATATATTAAATTTCATTTAATGAAATTTAATATACCGTATTTAATATATTAAATTTCATTAAATGAAATTTAATATATTAATACGGTATATTAATTTCATTAAATGAAATTTAATATACCGTATCTGGAAAAGAATTTCCAATACATAAAATAATTTTCAAAATATTTTTATTAAATGAAATTAAATGAATGTATATTAAATGAAATTTAATAATATATTAAATAATAAATTAATATATTAATAAATTGAATTTCATTTAATGAAATTTAATAATATATTAAATAATAAATTAATATATTAATATATTAAATTTCATTTAATGAAATTTAATATACCGTACGGTATATTAAATTTTATTTAATGAAATTTAGGAAATACCGTATTTAATATATTAAATTTCATTTAATGAAATTTAATATATTAAATTTCATTAAATGAAATTTAATATACCGTATCTGGAAAAGAATTTCCAATACATATATTAATTTTCAAAATATTTTTAACAGTGATACAAAACAGAAAATGGTTCTAAAAAATATTTATAATTATGTAAAAGTGATTTTTTTAAAAGTTGGATATAATTATTTATTTGAATAAAAATTAAATTTATATTATTTTGTTCCTGTAGTAATCAACAATAATTAAATGTGGAATGTATTTAAAATATTTTTTACAGTTTTTCATTCGAATGGTTATTTCTGCGATTAACTGTACGATTAATCGTTTCCCTCGTTTCTTTAAATTGGGTGAGAGAATGGGCCCATACGTTTACACCGAGTACACCTAATTCCGTAGTAAAGTAGCATAGTAGTAGTAGTAATGATGTTTGTATAATGACGGTAGGTATAGTAGTGATCGGAATCGAGTGTGGAAGTTGAGACTTCTAAATCGCCACGTAGTTTCCATCGGATTCGAATTAATCGGTCAATCGTGGTTGAATAGCGGTGTGACCGCAATTTCGATTGTCCCATTATCGAACACGAGGAACAACTTAACCGCGCGACGATCGTTGCGGAGTCAAACGTTTCTAGTTTTTTTTTTTTTTTTTTGTATTTCCTCTTTTACGTGATACATCCCTTTTCGGCCTCAAGCCTAATCATTTCACACATGATAGCATTGTCACACGCGAGAACGCCGCACGATCCGCCGAAGTATTTTTCTGTTTTTTTTTTTTTCGTTTTTTTTTCAATGAAACGTTCAAATAGATCAATCGATGTATCTAATGAACGCGAAATCCGTGCAAAGCTGTGACTCATGCATGCTCTAATATCAATGCATAATCCAAAAAATCTCAAGATTTTAAATGAAATATATAAATATTTATATAAAATAAAAAATTTAATATAATATTCGTATAAAATGTAGTGAAAAAATTGTGACTGATGCAAAATACGGTTATTAAGACTCATAAGGATAATAAATATATTTATTATATATCCGCCAAAAAATTGTATGTAATTAATATATAAATAAAATCACATTTGTCAAAATCTATTTTCCCTCATATTCAAATGACAAATATTCATATTAAAAATATATTTTATAAATCTATAATTCACATACATTTGTTTCATGAACGGAGGTTGGATTATGTACTTCTTTATGTTTTAAATATCTCTTCTCTTGATAGTATAATATATAATTAAAAAATAAATACAATCACATTTGTCAAAATTTATTTTTACTCATATTCAAATGAAAAATATTATTTTATAAATCTATAATTCACATATATTTGTTTTATGAACGTATGTTGGATTATGTATTTTTTGATGTTTTAAATATCTCATCTCTTGATAGTATAATATATAATTAAAAAATAAATACAATCACATTTGACAAAATCTATTTTTCCTCATATTCATATTAAAAATATATTATATAAATCTATAATTCACAAATATTTGTTCCATGAACGTATGTTGGATTATGTATTTCTTTATGTTTTAAATATCTCCTCTCTTGATAGTATAATATATAATTAAAAAATAAATGCAATCACATTTGACAAAATCTATTTTTACTCATATTCATATTAAAAATATATTTTATAAATCTATAATTCACAAATATTTGTTCCATGAACGTATGTTGGATTATGTATTTCTGTATGCTTTAAATATTTCCTCTCTTGATAGTATAATATTATAATTAAAAAATAAATACAATCACATTTGACAAAATCTATTTTTCCTCATATTCATATTAAAAATATATATTATAAATCTATAATTCGCAAATATTTGTTCCATGAACGTATGTTAGATTATGTATTTCTTTATGCTTTAAATATCTCCTCTCTTGATAGTATAATATATAATTAAAAAATAAATGCAATCACATTTGTCAAAATTTATTTTTACTCAAATGAAAAATATTCATATTAAAAATATATTTTATAAATCTATAATTTACATATATTTGTTCCATGAACGTATGTTGGATTATGTATTTCTTTATGTTTTAAATGTCTCCTCTCTTGATAGTATAAAATATAATTAAAAAATAAATACAATCACATTTGACAAAATCTATTTTTACTCATATTCATATTAAAAATATATTTTATAAATCTATAATTCACAAATATTTGTTCCATGAACGTATGTTGGATTATATATTTCTTTATGCTTTAAATATCTCCTCTCTTGATAGTATAATATATAATTAAAAAATAAATACAATCACATTTGACAAAATCTATTTTTCCTCATATTCATATCAAAAATATATATTATAAATCTACAATTCACAAATATTTGTTCCATGAACGTATGTTGGATTATGTATTTCTTTATGCTTTAAATATCTCCTCTCTTGATAGTACAATATTATAATAAAAAAATAAATACAATCACATTTGACAAAATCTATTTTTCCTCATATTCATATTAAAAATATATATTATAAATCTATAATTCACAAATATTTGTTCCATGAACGTATGTTGGATTATGTATTTCTTTATGCTTTAAATATCTCCTCTCTTGATAGTATAATATTATAATAAATAAATAAATACAATCACATTTGACAAAATCTATTCTTCCTCATATTCATATTAAAAATATATATTATAAATCTATAATTCACAAATATTTGTTCCATGAATGTATGTTGGATTATGTATTTCATTATGTTTTAAATATCTCCTCTCTCGATAGTATAATGTATAATTAAAAAATAAATACAATCACATTTGACAAAATCTATTTTTCCTCATATTCATATTAAAAATATATTTTATAAATCTATAATTCACAAATATTTGTTCCATTAACGTATGTTGGATTATGTATTTCTTTATGCTTTAAATATCTCCTCTCTTGATAGTATAATATATAATTAAAAAATAAATACAATCACATTTGACAAAATCTATTTTTCCTCATATTCATATTAAAAATATATATTATAAATCTACAATTCACAAATATTTGTTCCATGATCGTATGTTGGATTATGTATTTTTTGATGTTTTAAATATCTCCTCTCTTGATAGTATAATGTATACATATTTGACACACAAAACATATGTAAGTATGCACGAGGATGGCCCGATAACACAGTAGGATTGTTAGTTAGCGTTTTTTTTTTATCTGTG
This sequence comes from Ephialtes manifestator, assembly GCA_963970395.1. Lineage (NCBI taxonomy): Eukaryota > Metazoa > Arthropoda > Insecta > Hymenoptera > Ichneumonidae > Ephialtes > Ephialtes manifestator. The sequence goes on from OZ019968.1 coordinate 47,765,532, forward strand.
ACATCGTTAGAACACGCTATCAAGCACGATTTTCTTTTGCCGATCGTTCATTCAATTATTATTATTATTATTATATTATAGCTGTCTGAATAGCAACTGCAGGTGCGCGCGTTGGTTCGCAATTGGTTTTACTGACCGTAACGGTGTAGGAGGTCGAGATCGGCCGCGTGTAGGGTCGTCGGGTCGTGTAGAAATCGCTCTCGTAAACCATTTTCGCTTCGTTTATCGGACTTCTGGATAATCGTTACAACTGCTTGGAGAAATCCTGGCTGATTGCTATTGTATTTTCCTCGATACTGAACGATTCGGTGGATTCGTGTTGTTAGTTTTTTTTTTTTTTTTTTTAATGTGGGTGACAGAAAATATAAACCCACTCTGTTACTCGATGATGTGTTCGCGGTGGTAGTTCGTACGGTTCTGCTTCGCACGCGGTGCAGACGCTTCGGGATCTCTTCGTGTTCGTCGTCGTCGTCGTCGTCGGCGTCGTAGTTGCGACGTCTCACCTCACCTCCCCTTTCTACCCTTGGATTTGGTACCACGATGTGTTTCTCCTCTTCGTCGACCCTGCCAATCCTCTCGCCCTCCTCTTCCACTCATTTTCTTCATCTTCGTCTTCATCTTCTTCTTCTTCTTCTTCTTCTTCTTCTTCTTCTTCTTCTTCTTCTTCTTCTTCTTCTTCTTCTTCATCATCTTCATCTTCGTCGACGTCTTAGCGTTTCTCACTACGTTCAGCCACCGAAATTGCGTCACAAGCGCGGACGTTATACATATCCACACGGCCTGATGCATCGAAAGAAATAGAATCGTGTTAAGGTTGCACACGCTCTGTTTTTTTATTCTTTTCTTTTCGCATTTTTCGGTCGTGCGTTCGGCACGTATGAGTATATTAGTAGCACGATCGTTTTGTTAGCTCTTTGCGGTGGTTACGATGCGGGGGCTGAAAGAAAAAAGACGACGATGATGATGATGATGATGACGTTGTTCGAAACGTCAGACACGTCGCGACGGAGAGGAATATTCTCTGTCGTTCCAGTGGGAAGGTCTTTCAATTTTATCACATTTGGTTGCTGCGAATGGCATTCAGAAGTGCCATGAGCTATTTTATTTATTTATTGTTTACTCGTGAAGATTGATTTGGTTGCAGCTAAGAAAAGAATTTTATTTTTTTTAACTTTCGTTGCAGGGATTTACTTTTTGCTTGTATGACGAAGAAGAGGGATGATTTCTGTTTTTAGGAGATTAGGTCTTTAATTTTTTACTTTCTTATCATAGACGAAGAATGTAAAAGAGAAAGTATTGCAATAAAAAAAAATCGACTGTTGGATTTTTATGGAAATGCACGTTTTGAGTGTTCTAGAAAACACATTCACTAATTTCTGTCTGTCTGTCTGTATCTGGCATCTGTATCCGAAAGTACAATAACTTCTGAAAAAATCTATGGACCGCAATGAAATTTGGTGTCTGCCTTTTGCATATAAAATGTAGTTTTGATATTGAAATCCAATCCAAAATCTTCACTGCTTCTGATACTTTATCTGAAATAGTGAAAAAAAAAATATATATATATATTTTATTTATTTTTGGACCGCAAGCTAATATTTCATATGGGGTTCTGCGAATGGCTTTGAGAGACGTCATAAGCTAGACTGAGAAAAAATCTATGGTATTACTAACTATAAAGTGACACCAATTTTCGAACGACCAATTTTTTTACATTTGCCACAACTACCAAATAGTTACAGCAAGTTAAAGTACAGTTAGTTAAAGCAATATTAAAAACAATCTCAAGAAATTGAAAAAAAAAAAATTTTTAATTTTATTTTTTTAATTACCTAAAATTTATTCGTAAAAGAATTTTTGACGGTATACGTTGGACGTTATACATATCCACACGGCCTGATGCATCGAAAGAAATAGAATCGTGTTAAGGTTGCACACGCTCTGTTTTTTTATTCTTTTCTTTTCGCATTTTTCGGTCGTGCGTTCGGCACGTATGAGTATATTAGTAGCACGATCGTTTTGTTAGCTCTTTGCGGTGGTTACGATGCGGGGGCTGAAAGAAAAAAGACGATGATGATGATGATGATGATGATGATGACGTTGTTCGAAACGTCAGACGCGTCGCGACGGAGAGGAATATTCTCTGTCATTCCAGGGGGAAGGTCTTTCAATTTTATCACATTTGGTTGCTGCGAATGGCATTGAGAAGTGCCATGAGCTATTTTTTTATTTATTGTTTACTCGCGAAGATTGATTTGGTTGCAGCTAAGAAAAGAACTTTTTTTTTTAAACTTTCGTTGCAGGGATTTAGTTTTTGCTTGTATGACGAAGAAGAGGGATGAATTCCTGTTTTTAGGAGATTAGGTCTTTAATTTTTTACTTTCTTATCATGTACGAAGTATGTAAAAGAGAAAAGTATTGCAATAAAAAAAAATCGACTCTTGGATTTTTATGGAAATACACGTTTTGAGTGTTCTAGAAAAGACATTTACTAATTTCTGTCTGTCTGTCTGTCTGTGTCTGGCATCTGTGTTCGAAAGTACAATAACTTCTGAAAAAATCTATGGACCGCAATGAAATTTGGTGTCTGCCTTTTGCATATAAAATGTGGTTTTGGTATTGAAATCCAATCCAAAATCATCACTGCTTCTGATACTTTATCTGAAATAGTGAAAAAAAAAAAATATATATATCTTATTTATTTTTGGACCGGAAACTAATATTTCATATGGGGTTCTGCGAATGTCTTTGAGAGACGTCATAAGCTACACTGAGAGAAAATCTATGGTATTAGTAACTATAAAGTGACGACTATTCGTTTTTAGTTCTTACGACCAATTTTTTAATAGTTTCCATAATTACCAAATAGTTACTATAACTAGTTACGGTAACTATGAAAATAGGTGCATGGACTAAACATTAATAATTGTCACTTTCTCTGAGTGTATTTTTTTATTAATTGTTTAGTCGTGAGCACTGATTAGCTTCAAGCTATGTAAATAATTTTATTTTTCAAACTTTGGTTGCAGAGATTCACTTTTTACTTGTATGACAAAGAAGAGGGATGAATTCTTTTTTTTTAGGGGATTGATTCTTTCATTTTTGCTTCTTCATAGAGGAAGCTTTGTTTTCGTGAAAATTTTTTTTTTCGTGACGTCAGGACACTCCAAATGGTCTAAAACGTCGAAAAAAGTGGTTTAGAAAAAATGTCTGTATGTATATGTGTGTGTGTGTGTGCACAATTTTTTGTTAGCACGATAGCTGTCGCAATTTTTAAGATATCGGGCTCAAATTTGAACCACGAATAAATTGTCGTTAAACAAGGTATGGGATTGAATTTGGAGTTAATCCATCAAGGTGTTCAAAATTTATGGCATTTTGAATTTTTTTGAGAATGTCAGCTCGGACTCTAATTCCCGCAATTTTTATGATATCCGGCTCAAACTTGGACCAGCAGTGGACTGTTATCAAACAGTGTTTGGGATTAAATTTGGTGTCAATCCGTTAAGGGTTTCATAATTTATGGCATTTTTTAATTTTTTGATATTTTTTGTTCGTGCTCTAACTTTCGTAATTTTTAAGATATCAGGCTCAAATTTGAACCACGAGTAAACTGTCGTTAAACAAGGTATGGGATTGAATTTGGAGTTAATCCATCAAGGTGTTCAAAATTTATGGCATTTTTAATTTTTTGGAGAATGTCAGATCGGGCTCTAGGTTCCGCAATTTTTATGATATCCGGCTCAAACTTGGACCAGCAGTGGACTGTTATCAAACAGTGTTTGGGATTAAATTTGGTGTCAATCCGTTAAAGGGTTCACAATTTTTGGCATTTTTCAATTTTTTGACATTTTTTTTTCGTGCTTTAACTTTCGCAATTTTTAAGATATCGGGCTCAAATTTGGCCCACAAGTGCACTGTTATTAAATAAAGTTTCGGAGTGAATTTGACGTCAATCCGTTAAGGGATTTAAAATTTATGGCATTTTGAATTTTTTGTTTGTTCTCTAACTTCCGCAATTTTTAAGATATCGGGCTCAAATTTGTTCCACCAGTAGAGTGTGGATAAACTAAGCATCAGTTCGAATCTGGCGAGAATCTGTCAAGGGGTTCAAAACTAATGCCATTTAAAATTTTTTTAAACAAGGCTGTCAAGTAGAACTTTGCAAATTGTTTCCTCATTATTATTGGATTTTTACAAAGCTTCCTCTACGAGGAAGCCAAATAGATTAACATGCTTCGTCATAGAGGTAGATTTGTAAAAATCCAATAATAATGAAAAAGCAATTTGCAAAGTTTTTCACATACGGAAAATTGTTATTTAGTGCATGGAAAATCGTGAAAAGGGTACTTTTTAAATTCTCATGGCAGGATTTTTCTTTTCTGTCGTGCGATTTCCAAGAGGGATATAAACCTCCTTCCAATCGAAAGATCTTTCAGTTTTATTCCTTTTGGTACTGCAAATGCGACTACCGCAATTCACTATCTTATTGTTTACTACATTGAATATTGATTAGCTTGAAATATCGTTCAGGACTTTCTTTACTAAGCCGTAGTTACATGAATTTATTTGTAAGACGTGTGACGTCCTATGGGAATGTCCCTCGTTCCCGAGGGAAGGTATTTCAATTTTATTACATTGGATTCTGCAAATGGTATTGGGCAACTTTTTTTTATTGCCTACATGATTGAATATTGATTAGGATTGAATATCGTTGAGAATTTTATTTGTTATGCTCTCTTTACAGGAATCTATTTTCGTATAAAAATATTTGCATGCTATAATTCTGCATGTTTATATTACAGATTTTAATCTACATACGATCGAATATATTAAAGATTTTGGTATCTATATAATATAATAATAATATAAATCTATTCCTACACGTACTACAGTGAAATTATTCGAAATCATCCATTTTTTTATAAAACAAAACAAAACAACAACAGCAAAACAGTCAGTAATACAAAGTTTGAAAATATATATATATATATATATATATATATATATATATATATATATATATATATGTGTGTGTGTTTACCGCGTCTCACATTTTTTTAGAATGATACACGCGTTGTTTTTAGAAACCATGGGTCTCGTAATTTCGTCTGATTTATTTACAATCATGCTTTTGGGCGATATTCCAGACAATATTTACACAACATCCTTCGTTTTAGAAAGCCCGAGCTTTTTATTGCAAAATTTTCAATATAGCTAAGTTCGATCTACGCTATGATCAAAATGTTATATTAAATGAAAATACATATATGTATACGAGGCATTCCACCGGTTATCGACGGTGTCGCGACCCTCGTATATATATATTTTTTATCTTTTGAAATTTTATAGAGCAATATAAAAAAAAAACTCTAGAAATTTTTTTTAGATTAAAAAAAAAATTTGTTTTTTTAATTACCTAAAATTCTCCCGTAAAAGAATTTTATTTTTAGTTGCTATTCTAGACTGCCCCCCATTTTCGTTCTAGTCTCAAAAATTTCGTTTTTGGACACAGAATTTACTATAAAAAAAAATCATTGACGTTTTTTTAGAGAGATTCAAGTTTTTGGTAATTAAAAAACACAAATTTTTTAAATATTTGTGTTGATTATCCGGTTATTGACTGGTTCGCAACCCTCATTTTTTTTCCTTTTGAAATCTTGTAGAGCAATATAAAAAAAAATCTCTAGAATTTTTTTTAGATTTAAAAAAAAATTTGTGTTTTTTTAATTACCTAAAATTCTCCCGTAAAAGAACTTTATTTTTAGTTGCTATTCTAGACTGTCCCCAATTTTCGTTCTAGTCTCAAAAATTTCGTTTTTGGACACAGAATTTACTATAAAAAAAAAATCATTGACGTTCTTTTAGAGAGATTCAAGTTTTTGGTAATTAAAAAAACACAAATTTTTAAAATATTTGTGTTGATTATCCGGTTATTGACAGGTTCGCGACCCTCATATTATTTTTTCCTTTTGAAATCTTGTAGAGCAATATAAAAAAAAAATCTCTAGAATTTTTTTTAGATTTTTAAAAAAATTTGTGTTTTTTTAATTACCTAAAATTCTCCCGTAAAAGAACTTTATTTTTAGTTGCTATTCTAGACTGTCCCCCATTTTCGTTCTAGTCTCAAAAATTTCGTTTTTGGACACAGAATACCTATAAAAAAAAATCATTGACGTTCTTTTAGAGAGATTCAAGTTTTTGGTAATTAAAAAAACACAAATTTTTAGAAAATTTGCGTTGATGTGTTATCCGGTTATCGACAGGTTCGCGACCCTCATATTTTTTTTTCTTTTGAAATCTTGTAGAGCAATATAAAAAAAATCTCTAGAAATTTTTTTAGATTTTTTTTTAAATTTGTTTTTGTAATTACCTAAAATTCTCCCGTAAAAGAATTTTATTTTTACTTGCTATTAGTCTCAAAATTTTTAGTTGCTTCAGTCTCAAAAATTTCGTTTTTGGACACACAATTCACTGTAAAAAAAAAAAATCATCGACGTTCTTTTAGAGAAATTCCAGTTTTAGCTAATTTTAAAAAAACACAGATTTTTTTTTTTAATCTAAAAAAAATTCTAGTGTTTTTTTATATTCCTCTACAACATCTCAAAAGAAAAAAAAATATGAGGGTCGCGACCCTGTCGATAAACGGTGAAATGCCTTATACACATATGCATATGCATATTTCCATTTCATGTAACATTTTTACCGAAGCGTGGATCGGATTTAGCTATATTGCAAATTTTATATCTATATATATTTGTTACAAAAATGCGGTCATCTGGATCAACAATTTTTGAGTTCGAGTGCGTCCTGCGCTGTCATCCGCGTGGGCTGAAGTATTTGTGTCAATGTCGCAAAAGAGTTGCACAAACTTTTTGAAACGTTCAATTGCGCTATATAGTAGGACGAACTTAAATTGCCAACCCCACCGTTCCCAATGACTTTGAGAAGTAATACCGCATAAAGTATCGTGAAAAATCCTTCTGGATATGGTCGTCTCCCCCCGTGGCGAACGTATATATAAGGGAAACTTTCTAAAAATATTGAAAAAAAATGTAATCTATAAAACTTCGGTGGATCTAATTTAAGAAATCTGGAATGTCCGATCCATTGAATCACACTGATAACAAACGGGATAAGTTCGTTCTACTAAATTCGATGGACACACTTTCCTTGGTCGGCCGACTTTTAGTAGAAAATCGTTAAATCAAATATAATTGACAGGTGGGTGCGACATAATTATTAAATGATTGACAGTTGTGCGAAAGATTAATCCTGTTGGCATGAAAACAGCGATTTAAGGTTGAGATACAATTTAGTAAATATTGTAGTGTTGAATATGGATTTTTAAATATCTTAATTAATTAAGATAAGTTCAACATTTTTTCATGGGAGAAAAAAAGATACTTTACCACAAAAAAATACCGGTTACAAGCCTTTTTATCATCATTTTAAAAAAAGTGCATTTTTTTCCGTTTCGGATTCCAAAATTCACAGATTCGATTTCCAGTCGAAAAATCCAAACCGAATTTTTTTTTCTTTAAGATATCGAATTTGGTCTTCACTATCGTTCTCAAGTCGCATATTCTACCCCAGAAAATATCGGTTACAAGCCTTTTTATAATGATTTAAAAAAAAAAGGAGACTTTTTTCCGTTTCTGATCCCAGAATTCACAGATCCGACTTCCGGTTGGAAAATCCAACCTAATTTTTTTGTTGTTTAAGATATCGAATTTCGGTCTTCACTATCGTTCTCAAGTCACATATTCCACCTCAGAAAATACCGTTTACAAGCCTTTTTATCATGATTTTAAAAAAGTGACTTTTTTCCATGAACCATTTCAGATTCCAGAATTTACAAGATTCGACTTCCGGTCGACAAATCCAACCTCAATTTTTTTTTCTTTATCATATCGAATTTTGACCTTCACTATCGTTCTCAAGTTGCATATTCTACCCCAGAAAATACCGGTTACAATCCTTTTAACAATGATTTTAAAAAAAGAGACTTTTTTCCGTTTCAGATTCCAGAATTTACAGATTCGACTTCCGGTCCGCAAATCCAACCTCAATTTTTTTTCTTTATCATATCGAATTTTGACCTTCACTATCGTTCTCAAGTTGCATATTCTACCCCAGAAAATATCGGTTACAAGCCTTTTTACAATGATTTTAAAAAAAAGGAGACTTTTTTCCGTTTCTGATCCCAGAATTCACAGATTCGACTTCCGGTCGACAAATCCAACCTAAATTTTTTTTCTTTATAATATCGAATTTTGACCTTCACTATCGTTCTCAAGTCGCATATTCTACCCCAGAAAATATCGGTTACAAGCCTTTTTATAATGATTTTTAAAAAAAAGGAGACTTTTTTCCGTTTCTGATCCCAGAATTCACAGATTCGACTTCCGGTCGACAAATCCAACCTAAATTTTTTTTCTTTATAATATCGAATTTTGACCTTCACTATCGTTCTCAAGCCGCATATTCTACCCCAGAAAATACCGGTTACAAGCCTTTTTATCATGATTTTAAAAAAAGTGACTTTTTCCATTTCAGATTCCAGAATTTACAGATTCGACTTCCGGTCGGAAAATCCAACCTAAATCTTTTTTTTTATAATATCGAATTTTGACCTTCACTATCGTTCTCAAGTCGCATATTCTACCCCAGAAAATACCGTTTACAAGCCTTTTTATAATGATTTTAAAAAAAGGAGACTTTTTTCCGTTTCTGATCCCAGAATTCACAGATTCAACTTCCGGTCGACAAATCCAACCTAAATTTTTTTTCTTTATAATATCGAATTTTGACCTTCACTATCGTTCTCAAGCCGCATATTCTACCCCAGAAAATATCGGTTACAAGCCTTTTTATAATGATTTTAAAAAAAGGAGACTTTTTTCCGTTTCAGATTCCAGAATTCACAGATTCGACTTCCGGTCGACAAATCCAACCTAAATTTTTTTTCTTTATAATATCGAATTTTGACCTTCACTATCGTTCTCAAGCCGCATATTCTACCCCAGAAAATATCGGTTACAAGCCTTTTTATAATGATTTTAAAAAAAGGAGACTTTTTTCCGTTTCTGATCCCAGAATTCACAGATTCGACTTCCGGTCGACAAATCCAACCTAAATTTTTTTTCTTTATAATATCGAATTTTGACCTTCACTATCGTTCTCAAGTCGCATATTCTACCCCAGAAAATATCGGTTACAACCCTTTTTACCATGATTTTAAAAAAAGAGACTTTTTTCCCTTTCAGATTCCAGAATTTACAGATTCGACTTCCGGTCCGCAAATCCAACCTCAATTTTTTTTCTTTATCATATCGAATTTTGACCTTCACTATCGTTCTCAAGTCGTATATTCTACCCCAGAAAATACCGGTTACAAGCCTTTTTATCATGATTTTAATAAAAGTGACTTTTTTCCATTTCAGATTCCAGAATTTACAGATTCGACTTCCGGTCGGAAAATCCAACCTAAATCTTTTTTTTAAGATATCAAATTTTGGCCTTCACTATCGTTCTCAAGTCGCATATTTTACCCCAGAAAATACCGTTTACAAGCCTTTTTACAATGATTTTAAAAAAAAGAGACTTTTTTCCGTTTCAGATTCCAGAATTCACAGATCCGACTTCCGGTCAGAAAATCCATCCTAATTTTTTTTTCTTTTTGATATCGAATTTTGACCTTCACTATCGTTCTCAAGTCGCATATTCTACCCCAGAAAATATCGGTTACAACCCTTCTTACAATGATTTAAAAAAAAGGAGACTTTTTTCCGTTTCTGATCCCAGAATTCACAGATTCGACTTCCGGTCGGAAAATCCAACCTAAATCTTTTTTTTAAGATATCAAATTTTGGCCTTCACTATCGTTCTCAAGTCGCATATTTTACCCCAGAAAATACCGGTTACAATCCTTTTCACCATGATTTCAAAAAAAGAGACTTTTTTCCGTTTCGATTCCAGAATTCACAGATCCGACTTCCGGTCAGAAAATCCATCCTAATTTTTTTTTCTTTTTGATATCGAATTTTGGCCTTCACTATCGTTCTCAAGTCGCATATTTCATCACAGAAAACGAACACCCGTTTCAAATCTTTTTACTTTGATTTTAAACAAAGTGACTTGTCCATTTCTGATTTTTAAATTCACAGATTTCCATACCAGTAAACTTACCTAATTTCCTCATTAAAATTTTTATTTAAAATCGCCGATTAGACAATTTGACAACCGTCAGATGTTACATATGAATTTTTTTTCGAGTCGACAATTAAGCAGTTATAGCTTGCTACATAATTTACACAATGTCAACTTGATTATTCTTTTATTTCCATTTTTTTTTCGAAAAAATCGTCCATCAGAGAATTTAACAACGAACATTTGCTACTTACCAGTTTTGTTCTTGATGACATAATTCCAAAGTTATAGCTTACCAAAGTTTAATTTTGCAGAAATCTTAAATCTCATTTGAGCAGCAATGTTGCGGTATTTGCAGTTTCCTCTAATATCCGCTGGCACGAGGTGTCGCCATTTGTCGTTACGCGCGCTTAAGCCTCCGGAATAACCTCCAACTGTCATCGAACCGAAGCGTTTGAAAGCAAAATTGTTAGTAAACATTCTCGCCGATGCAATCATTTTACGTGAAATGCCAATTGTGTTCCATCTTCTGTTGCGTTAGAAAGACAAAATGTCTCAACACGGCGCTGCATTGCAGACTTACAACCAAGAACTCGTGAAATGTAAGTGATGCATCGTATAACCTTTCATATTTTCTTTTATTATAAACATTCTGCCGATATACAGACACGGATGTCATGATTATACCTCTTCTTAATATCCTCATTTCACTTACAAGAGAATAATCTATGTACTTGCATCAACCAATTTCTAATTTCAAATCTTACATGAATTTCACTTTTTCTTAGAAGCGAATCTCAACAATTTTGCGCTACTGATTATTTTGTACTCTGTATCAGAGTTGTAAATCCCCATTAATTCATGAGATATAGTTTACAGTACAGTTTGTTTTGTAATTATGATTTCATAACAATAATATGTAGTGATTATAAAATAGAGTGTAAACATTTGAATAGCTGAAAAAAATACTAATTTTCGCTTTAATATTGCAAGAAATAGTGGAAAAAATGGAAGAAATAATTAATGCATTACTTTCTTGATGCATTACTTATTTTTTTCCATTTTTTCATTAGAATTACCGTGAATTTTTATTGAAAAATAATACTTTTTCCAGCCATTCCAAAGTTTAAACATCGTATTACAATCGCTACACGTTATTATTATAAAATCATAATTATAGAGCAGATCGTATTATCATCATTATTTCTATAAGTATTAGGCATTTATAACTCGGCTCTGTATTTTATTTTTTTCTTCTTTTTTTTTAGCTTGACATTGTTTATTTATTATTTATTGTTTATTATTATTATTATTACTATTACAATTACAATAAGAAAGACAAAATGTCTCAACACGGCGCTGCATTGCAGACTTACAACCAAGAACTCGTGAAATGTAAGTGATGCATCGTATAACCTTTCATATTTTCTTTTATTATAAACATTCTACCGATATACACGAATAAGACACGAATGTCATGATTATACCTCTTCTTAAGATCCTCATTTCACTTACAAAAGAATAATCTATGTACTTGCATCAACCGATTTCTAATTCCAAATCTTACATGAATTTCACTTTTTCTTAGAAGCGAATCTCAAAAATGTTGCGCTACTGATTATTTTGTACTCTGTATCAGAGTTGTAAATCCCCATTAATTCATGAGATATAGTTTACAGTACAATTTGTTTTGTAATTATGATTTCATAACAATAATATGTAGTGATTATAAAATAGAGTGTAATCATTTGAATAGCTGAAAAAAATACTAATTTTCGCTTTAATATTGCAAGAAATAGTGGAAAAAATGGAAGAAATAAGTAATGCATTACTTTCTTAATGCATTATTTTTTTTTTTTCCATTTTTTCAATAGGATTACCATGAATTTTTATTGAAAAATAATAATTTTTGCAGCCATTCCAAAATTTAATCATCGTATTACAATCGCTACACGTTATTATTATAAAATCATAATTATAGAGCAGATCGTCTTATCATCATTATTTCTATAAGTATTAGGCATTTATAACTCGGCTCTGTATTTTATTTTTTTCTTCTTTTTTTTTAGCTTGACATTGTTTATTTATTATTTATTGTTTATTATTATTATTATTACTATTACAATTACAATAATAATAATTTTTTACAATAATTATGTCCTTTTTGCTGGTCCAGCAGCTAAAGGCGCTATACTAAATAAATAGAGTATCTGGCCCACGATAAGCGATTCAACGCTTGTGTGTGGGTATATATGTAGTTACTTTTCATGTTTTTTAGTTTGTGTTATTGTTTGTATATTTAATTTTAGTATGGTTTTATTGTGGGTTAATGTTTAGTGCTTTTTCTTAATGATTCCTTATTTTGCAATTGCGAGTTATTCGATTTAAGTTACTGCTTCACTTTCAGTTGATATCACGTAATTTTCTATAATGTCTTTATATATATTGTTATCAGTTGTAGAGTTTTTGTTGGAGATGTTTTGGCATTGCGTTTATTAATTTTGGAGCTATGTAGTCGAAGCATCTTCTTCCAATCGTTGTCTTACTGGGCTACTTTTCACCAATCCTCAAGACATCAGTGATGTTAAGAATCTTTCAAATAATTCTCATGAAAAAGTACAAGATAATTACTATTTAACAGCCAGAAAAGCACTAAATCGTTTCTGGATGTAGCGACATATAATTGTTAGTATATAAATAAATCTATAAACAATCGTAATGTTTTTTCCCCAGGTTTGGAGGAAATGAAGACACGGCGAAGCGAACTGCAGGCTCAGATAGATTTGCAAGAAGAGGAGAAAACAAATTTGCAACGAGAGATAGAAAAAATGTCTTATAAACTAACACGACTGAACGAGAGTCTTGGCAAACGAATAGCAGTGAGGAACGAATATGACAGATCAATAGCAGACACAGAAGCAGCATATGTCAAGGTAATTTAATCTATACTTCAAACAACACTGTTAGAAAAGATTGGAAGTTTTTATTCATAAAATCGTCATCGAAATTTAATACACAATTGTGGTATAAAATTCATGTACTTTTCCAGTACAATTAAAGCAAATTGTTAAAATCCAACTTTTTTAACTGTAAAATGAAAGTAAATTATTGAATCTGCTGTACCATACATTAATTTTACATTACACTTGTATGCTAAATTTAATATACTAATTTATGAATAAAAACTTTCAGTAAAATTACACTAAATTTCAAGTAGATTTTATTTACAGTTAAGATAAGGAATAGAATACATAATCTTCCCAAATTATTTTTCAATGTCTTATCAAATTGTTCAAATTTTTGTAGTAAAATTTCAGCATTGTATACAAGGAAATACAATTTAATTAAAAATTAATTTGCAACACTTATTCATTTGAATAAATATAAATGTTTATACAATAGCTCTTGAGTTATTATTCTTTTTTTGATTGAAAATAAGTAACTTCAAAATAATTACTCTTTGCAAATTATATTATTTCTCTTTGCTAATTATTCATAGTTATAAAAAGTATAATTAATATGTTTTTCTTTGAATATTTCTTATCCATTGGATTATTATGATTTTATATTTTGGCAATCACAATAATTTCCATATTACATGGCTTTATATCCTTTGATTCATGCATAATCTTTCAGATTCTGGAAAGCTCACAGATTCTCTTAAATATGATTAAAAGAGAGGCGACGAGTCTGGACCAAACATTGATGAAAGCCAGTATGACTAAGCAGGAGTCTCGGCAGTGATAGAAGGCGAGTGTTTGATTAAAAAATTATTTATTAAAAATATTCAACGCCATAATGAGTGCTGGGTCACAAACCCCAGAGATTCAATGAGTACAAAGTTGTAAATACTTCGCATAAGATTAGGAATAATTGCTGTGTTTGTCTAAATGATCTATGCTATATACAAGATTATTTTTGTAAAACATTTATCTACAGAGACTAATGTATATGGACGAGTGTGTATGAGAATAGTAGTTAATCATAGTATCAACACTTTGTCACATGTGGACAGTACATTTGAGATCTAATGAAGCGTATGATTGATGATTGTAATTATTAACGGGATGATTGTATTATTAAGTCTATCATACTGGTAATACATCGTCACACTGCCAGAAAAAAAATAATAATAAATAAAAATAAGATAGCGACAAATACTTTTAATCATGAAGACTGCTGTATTTAGGATGGCTATGATTGTTTCGTCACGAGTCTTCTATAGTTATTAATAAAAGAAAAATATTTTTAACAATTTATCTAACGCGCTGTTGTAATAATAATAAAGGAAGACTACGCGTTTCCCAAAGATTTTTGCTCGTTCCAGACTTGCTGCAATTCATCAGGATCCTCGTAGCCGTGGGATGTTATCACGTACTTATAGTTATACTTTGTGTAGTCTTTTTTGTAAAAATGAAATTCATCACAGTGGAATGGCTCAATATCGGCTTTCTTAGCCACTATACCGAGGAATATATCGTCGAATCTAAAATGTTGAGTATAGAGACTAGTGTAGTACATATCGAGAAGTCCTTCCTTCGAGAGAACGTAAGCTCCAGCTGTGACGTAAGGTGGCCATAAATGATATGGATATTCCTTGAGTGAAACGTACCACTTAGAAGTTCTGTGTCTGTGAGGCGAGGAAACGATCACGTAACCAGCAAAGAGTCTCACATCATCCGGTAGTTCAATATCGAAAATTTGTCGTTTTGTTCTGCTTAGATTCTTTTTCGAATCAGTCGAATTTTCCGATAATTTTATTACATGTGACAAACTTTTTTGCTTATCGTTTAACGACTCTGCTTCACTTTTCTCTAAGATATCGTTGGACGTTTTGGCAAGAGGCATTTTTGTTTTGTTGTGGGAAGTCCAACCTGGTCTTCGTCTCATCATTATTTTCTCCTTAGCCGTTGCTCTCTTTGAGATTCTGGTGATTAGGGAACTTTGGTTGTTTTCAGTTTCATTTATTTCGTCTCCTATCGCGAGTGATGTATCATCAGTTGTATTTGCCCAATCGGAATCTTTAATTTCTCTCTTTCGTGCAGCTCTTCTACTGGGCTCTTTTAAATAGTCCGGATAATAGGCAGGATTTCTAATGAATCTCAGAACATTTTTTACCGATACGTACATGTCGTCGTCAACGAACATGTAAAACTTAGCGGTTCTGCAGTGATTAACGGCCCACTTAAAGCCCAACATTGTTTTTATCGTGTTGTTGTAGTAAGAATCAATGAAGTCCGCCTGCAGAATATCATTGTGTTCGTCTGATTCCGCATTAATTTCTGCTTGAAGTTCAACGTCGTTTGGATGAACGCCGAGTAAAAATATCGTTATGGTTGGTACGTCGAAGAATCTTTTGCCAAATCCCCATGATTGTCTTATTCCGTTTCGACGATCAAAATGCTCAGCTGCTGATTTAACCAGGAAAACAAGTCGTAATGTTGCATAATCGGGATCCGCACACTTTTCCTTTAGTCCGTGTATGAAACTGTAGTTGTACTCGTTGATTGGCTCGACGTCCGGCTTTTTCTTGTGTCTCAAGGCATCGACGAACGGTTGAATTTCACCGTTGTATGGATATATGAAATGGTCATTGTAAGATACTTCGAACATGTGAGTGAAAGCACCAAAAATATCGAACAATGCGATTACTCCAACGCCGATGCACACGTATTTCAATTTTATCTTCGTTAGACATCGTGCGAATCTTTGAAAAAGCGGTTGCAAGAGGCAGAACATTATATCATCGACTATCTCGCATTTCCAGTGACTTTACATTTCTATGTGAAAACAGCCAAGATGAATCTGGGGAATTTGAAAAACAATTTCGAATTAATTGTCTATCTAATCTGCTGCGAAAAATTACTTTGAAAAAATTGATAATTGTATTCTTATCCACACTTTTCTTTGGATTCAAAGAAATGAATTAATTTTCAATTGAAGATTCAATAGAAAATTTCTAATTTTCTAAAATTAGAAAAATGTTAACATTTTTCTAATTTTAATGTTTTTGTTACAGGTAAAATAAGCTATTTACCTGGAAAAAAAGAATCCCTTACAGAAAAAAACTGCTGGAGTCTCCAATATACTATTGAGACTAAATAGTTTTTAATAGTTTTTTTATAGTTCTTACTATTAACAATTTATAGTAAATATTTTTTTTCTGTAAGGGATATCTCAAATTTTCTCTATGCATTTCTCTTATATTTAAAAATGAATTTTGAATTAACTGCGGTTAATTCCAAATTGCTTAAACAAATTTCAAAAATGTTCAGTCTGAATTTGAGCAAAGAACTCCTTTTTTCTCTCCATTTCTCTAATTCCTCAGCTTCAGAGTTCCCATTAATTCATGAGATATAGTTTACAGTACAAATTGTTTTGTAATTATGATTTCATAATAATAATATGTAGTGATTATAAAATAGAGTGTAAACATTTGAATAGCTGAAAAAAATACTAATTTTCGCTTTAATATTGCAAAAAATAGTGGAAAAAACGGAAGAAATAAGTAATGCATTACTTATTTTTTTCCATTTTTTCAAAAGGATTACCATGAATTTTTATTGAAAAATAATAATTTTTGCAACCATTCCAAAGTTTAATCATCGTATTACAATCGCTCCATGTTATTATTATAAAATCATAATTATAGAGCTGATCGTATCATCATCATTATTTCTATAAGTATTAGGCATTTACAACTTTGCTCAGCTTATAAGAATATCGGTCTTTTAAGAAATTAAAGTCATGTTTAATTGAACGAGAAGTCTATTATTGATTTAAGTAAGACGATAGACATTATCGACAAACTTAAATCTTCTTATAATTTAAAAAAATGTGTATTAAAAGATAAAATGTGCATGTATCGAAATCAAAATAACATTTTCTCTAAAGAATTTAGCTAATGCTGACGATAAGATGATGCGAAAATGTGATATTGTGAATTTGTACATAAATAATTAGAAAAAAATCCGTTTTTTAGAATAAAATGGTTCTTTAATTCAGAAAGTCTTTAGAACAAGATAAGATATTTAAAAAAGTCTGATAATGTTTAAAAAATGATAATTCTGTAGAAAATGCTCAAAATCCTGTAATATATTCTGCATGTTGAAGGTTATAATCGAGAAAAAGTTAAACAGCAGAGAGATAAAGAAAAAAATTTCGTAGAATCTGAGAAATTTTTTAAAAACGATTCTATTCTACGTTCGCAGCTAAATGCTCCAAAAAATATTCTCACGATAGTAAACATAACCTCATTAATTTTCTACCGAATGCATCTCGTGTATTTAACATTTGTTTTGACAAAAATAACATACACGGAAATAATGTTTACCCTTTTAGTCCAATGATGTTGCACAATTGTCAGTAAATGTCACAAAATAAATCGAAGACGATTTGGAACTTTTCTTCGGATGATAAAGTGCCAATGAGTGACAAGTATTGATGGACGTTATTAAGTGTATACTAATGCAACAGGCTCTGCAGTCTTCGATTTCGAATACCAGATTACTTGGTATTCTTAGTATTTCATTAAGTATAAAAATGTGCCACAAATGTTAACAAACTACCGGGAGATTAAATTAATTCTTAATAAAATAATGGATTAAAATATAAAAGCTACGTTGTATTATAAGATAATTTAATAAGTGTGGACTCAATTTCACGCGGTACTCAACTACATTGCGCATCATCGTGTTATTCAAGACTTTCAAAAATTCGTAATAAAATTTGTATCATTTTGTTAAATGAATTAAATGAATTCAATGTAATTCAATGTTAATTGAATGTAGTTTTAATTGTTTAATGTTGAATACATCGCACGTGCATGCAGCAAATATTTTCGTGGAATGTTGGGCCATAATGTAGCAAAAATAGCATAAAGTCATAACTGATTTTATGGCTTCTATTTTTGAACTTCGCAGCTGGGTCATAAAAAAATTATTCTTAAGGTATTTCTCAAAGTAATTGGCATTGTACCAGCAATGTTATCTATATTTTCAAAAGTACGCCAAACATTTTTCGTGTATGAAGCGCGCCGAAAGATGGCGCCACGTGGTTGATTCAACGAGTCAACATTTTTCATTGATATTTTGGAAAGAATTTGTCCAATAAAATAGATTTGTTCGGATAATTAATTTCATTATATTCAAACGATTCAGACACACGTTTCAGATTGTATTGCATTCGATTTCTCTGGCTTTTATTTATGTCATATTAATGTGAAGCATATTCTCAATTTTCTCTCTCCGCCATCTGCACCGATAATTTTATCTCACATTTTTTTTTTAAGAGACTTAATGAATTTTAAGTAATTTGTTCAATAATATAAAACATACGTTCATTACTCAGTCAATACTAAAAAATGTAATTAGAATATATCGACTTCAGGGCCGCGCAAATACATCTGAATGCCCCTCCACCGATTCAACTCGTACCGCCATCTTTGAGTAGGTCGAGAACTACCCGTTAGTCAAAACATCTCTCAATAAAAGATAAATTAATAGAATGAGCCCTTAATTCGTGCAAGCGATTAATGTTATTCCAACGATTTTAAAAACATAACATTGTCATAGTCTCGCAAAGTGTATCTAAGAGGGCGCTAAGTTCAACGACCTCGGGGTGATTGTGACAAGAGGAGGCGCAACCGGCCATGTTTATATCGTAGTGAATTTGAGCTGGTGTGCCGAAATAAAGAGTGTTTTTCTCGGGTACGTGTAGCGTAAAAACGCGGTTTGTGCTAACATTCGGACGTGTTAACGAGCAACCTTTCAAAATGGAGACGAGCGAGAGGGGTGAGTACCATTGAATTTACGTTAAAACGTAACAATATTGAACTCTGACACAAATCGCGACAGGGGGCAATGGCAGTGTCAGGGTCGAAGCGGAACTAGTTCAGTGACCGCATTTATGGGATATCCCGTGGCATTTGACAGAAGTCACTAACCAATTATCATCGGCAGACGAGACTTTCAATATTTTGTTTATTGCGCGACCTTACGAATCGTGCGACCCACCAAAAATTCTATCTAGTTCATATCTATGTCACGCGCTCTACTTTTTAACGTGACTGTACTCGGCTACTTGCTCTCGAATTGTCTGCATGCTTTGAAACCTGCGTGTATGGAGCTGAGAGCCACGTAAGAGCGAGTGAGACGAAACATGTCCACGCTTCATCGACTGTTTATTATTATTTTTTTTTATTTTTTCGCCGATTGCTCGATGGTTCGTTGGCACCTGCTGCTTTGTAGCTCAGTGCCAGGTTCCAACGTCGAATACGCAGTATAGTACATATGTACAAGGTACATCCGTAAGTTTGTAGCATGTCGATAGAATAAAACTCTCACGTTTGTTGTCGTATGGGACAAATTTTACGCTGACTATTAACACGATCGAGATGTAATTTCTCCAAAAATAGATAACTACATCCTTATCGCTTTTGAAAGGTCATCGATGTTTTCGATAAACGCATTTGTCTCTCTCTCTCTGACGACAACAAACACGTGAATTTTTTCTCACCGACTAAGCACATGCGTTGCAACGTGGCGACACCTGTCGTCGGAAGCGTATATACAGTTTTATATATAAAATTCAGAGTCGCTGTTGCTGCTTCTGTCTTTGGTAGGAAAATTATCGTGGAGATATTATAGTCGTGTTTCGACGTTTCTATTTTTTTTACTATAGACGCCCGGACCTCCCAGAATCTTTGGGTTAAAGCTTCATCTTTCTTCGATATTTTTACTTTCTCATCACATACGAAGTATGTGAAAATAGAAAGTATTTCAATCGAAAAAAATTGAGTCCTGGATTTTTTATGGTAATAGATGCTTTGAGTATTTTAGATACCGAAAAACACATTCACTCATTTTTTCTCTTTAATTGAATGGATTCAAACTATCAATCAACGATTTTTCCTACCTTGGTAAAAATAAATGATAGAAAATGATTTTTAAAAATCGTAGTGTCATAAATTTACGATCGAAATCCTATAGTTTCTTCCATATCCTATAATATTATTATAAATTATATAATTTTCGTATTAAATTTAATAATAAAAATATACGATCGTAGCAGTAATATTAATAATATTACATATTTCATTTTTGAAAAAAATTTCATCCATGAATCTTTGAATTAAAATATTTATCATATTCAAGATTCACTTAGACTTCCTGTAGCTGTGAAACGATGAGAAGAGAAATGAGTCAATCAGCACGAAATAATTTTATAAGTGATAGAAAATTGTTTAATTTATATCAGGGTTTTACGATAGATTATGATAATTCTTTTAGTCTAAACACATACAATTTATTCCGATATACTTTCTATAATTGTAAGACGATAGAAAATGATAGGATCACTCTATTGATTCCTCTTTGATTGCGAACGATTAATGTTTAATCATATATTTACGATATAACATGATACACCATAATTGGATAAAGATTTACAAATGACGAAACATAAATTCAATATAAAATATTATAAATCCATTGGTGGATTATACACACCGATAACGTATCGCTCGTATTTTACCCATAAAAAACGAAAACTATAGGAAAGTATATAACATTGCGTTATATTCCCACTTTATTAAAAATATCGGGATAAAAATGTATATTGGAACAATCTGAGTGAACGGACGAATGCTTTAATTTCAAATTTCGATTAAATGTTTATTAAAAATATGTTTAAATATCTTGAATTTATGACACGTATGGATTTTTGAGAATATAGAGATAAATATTTGAATATATATTTGCATTCTCTTTTTTTTATCATAACAATAATATAATAATAAAACTGTGTACTTTACAAGTAATAACAACGATGTAATTTGTATAAATTGATCAAAGTCCGAATAGATTAAATCCCATTCAAATTCTATACACCGAGAGAAAAAGTTTCATTGATTCACGGAAATCTTTGCCAATGAAATGAAATACTTCAATTTCAATACTATCATTTCTTTGAATGATCTCCAACTCAATGAAAAGTAGTGACATTGTTTCGAAGAAACATTTCTTTAAACCAATGTCACCTTTTTCATTGATTTCAAAGATGTCGCCTCTGATTCAATGAGACCTTCTTCTTACCAGCTCAAAATTTCGAAACCTATTTTTTCCTGAAGTATTGAAGTAGATTTTTGAGAATATAGAGATATATATTTGAAAAAAATATTTGCATTCTCTTTTTTTTATCATAACAATAATATAATAATAATAAAACTGTGTACTTTACAGGTAATAACAACGATTTAATTTGTATAAATTGATCAAAGCCCGAATAGATTAAATCTCATTCAAATTCTATACACCGAGAGAAAAAGTTTCATTGATCCACGGAAATTTTTGCCAATGAAATGAAATACTTGAATTTCAATACTATCATTTCTTTGAATGATCTCCAACTCAATGAAAAGTAGTGACATTGTTTCGAAGAAACATTTCTTTAAACCAATTAACCTTTTTCATTGATTTCAAAGATGTCGCCTCTGATTCAATGAGACCTTCTTCTTACCAGCTCAAAATTTCGAAACCTATTTTTTCCTGAAGTACGCGACAGATAAAGCTCAAATTTTGTGAGTATGTAAGGAAATACGGCAGAAATAGGCTAAGCTTCTGGCTCCTCGAAACTCGAAGCCGTTCGTTCGGGAGAACCGGAAAACAAAAAAGTGAGGTTAGGTGCGAGAGAGAGATCAATGAAAACGTTTCTTTCAACCAATGAAAACGTCTCTTTAAAACAATAAAACTGTTTCTTTATTATATACTCACTAAGTAAATCTTTATTTACAGGCAATGAAATGTTCTCTTTGAAATTCAAATGCACTATTTCATTGAAATCAAAGAAATATTTCGTTGAAATCAATGAAAAAAAAAATCAATCCACCCATTTCGTTGCCGTCAATGAAATCTTTTCTCTCGGTGTAGATCTTTATCAATCTCTATAGTTTATTTTCACCAGGGGTTTTCATTCATTGGGTGGAAACATCCTAGTAAGAATCTACACCGAAAGCTTGAATATATGATTAATACGAGTTTGAAGTTTCGGTAATAATGATAGCAGTTTCGTGGCTCGAGTTCCAAGAACCTTTTATCCCATCCACTTCATTGTGTCTTCCATCTCCACATCTTTCTGGACATTCACAGTCTTTGTTCCTTCCCTCATCGTCGTCAGTTCACGTCGACTAAGCGTCGCTACGCAGAGTTCTGAGGTTCTTCTCTCGTTTCGTTCTTGTAGTCTCGTGCTTATGTAAGTCCAAAGTTAAGACGCGGCTATGGACAGCTCCCGTGATTTTCGTCGGTTTATGCTCAGCAGAGTTGTAAATCCCTATTAATTCATGAGATATAGTTTACAGTACAATTTGTTTTGTAATTATGATTTCATAATGATAAAATGTAGTGATTATAAAATAGAGTGTAAACATTTGAATAGCTGAAAAAAATACTAATTTTCGCTTTAATATTGCAAGAAATAGTGGAAAAAATGGAAGAAATAAGTAATGCATTACTTATTTTTTTCCATTTTTTCAAAAGGATTACCGTGAATTTTTATTGAAAAAGAATAATTTTTGCAGCCATTCCAAAGTTTAATCATCGTATTACAATCGCTACATGTTATTATTATAAAATCATAATTATAGAGCTGATCGTATCATCATCATTGTTTCTATAAATATTAGGCATTTGCAACTCTGATGCTCAGGAATGGGCATTAATTCAATTTAATTATTAAGTTACTAATAAGTTATTATTAATTCAATTTAGTTATTTAATTATCAAGAAAATGTATTTGAAATACTTTCATGGCTAAATTATTAAAATTAAGCCATGAAAGTATTTCAAATACATTTTCTTAATAATTATCAAGCTTATTAAACCTATTAAAATGTATATAATTTATCTAAATTATTCATAATTATTGCAAAATTGGTTCTATGACTAAATCTCCTCAACAAAATTATCCCGGAATAAAATTACCCAGATAAAAAAAAACAACATGACTCAATATTAAATGTATTAAGTGTATTTATGTAAAAATTGTAAAAATATTACGTTTTGTACAATGATCAACCGTAGTTATTTTATTATATCAAAGGATTTCAAATACATTTTCATTGAACGAATAACCATCCTTGATTATGTTATAGTATCAGTATAGTACTACTATTATTTAATGGATAAAATTATAATTTCTTTTTTAACTTGGCGTCGAGTCGCTACCGCAACTCTTGATACAGAAACGGCAACACAAATTAGGAGCAATTTGACTAGCGCAAATCGTTATAATCTTGTTAATAACAACAATTCTCACGTTAAACATATCCGAAAATCGGTCTAATAATTATTCCAATCGACAACAGATTGCCGAGTTGGTCGGACTTTTTTTATTTTATCTTTCTCGTCTGCAATCTGACATTCCCGAACGGCAGACGGTTCTCCATTTACAAATGCAGGGCTGCGATTAGCAAGCTGCTTAGACACCTGCCATTCTCGACGACTCTACACCTATAAACCACCTTTTCAGCTTCGGACTATCGATTGACCTATTAAAGGATTCTTAATAAATTTACAACTTTTGCAATGTTTCATCAAAACTTTAGCACTAGATTTCGATAATTCAAAGAGTAATCCTAAATCCAGGTAATTAAATTCAGAAATATTCCTTCATACAATTTTTTCACAATATTATGAGGCTAAATTGAGGTAAAAAAATTATTTATAGTAATAGATAATAATATTATTAGTAATAAATTTAATTAATTCATCGAATGAGCCTCGTTTGATCTTGAAATAAATTCTCCTACATTAGTAAGCCTTTGTTTACTAAAATATTATACAATCCACGATGCTCTCATTACATTACGCTGATCCACTTTTTTTCTGCAACGTACACAATTTTTTTCTCTACTTCGTTCCGCATGCATGCAACTTTATTTGTTTGTATACAAACCTACACACAGTGTCTTTTTAGTGCACATCTTCGCACTTCATATACGTGTACGATGCATGAGACTTATAATTTTTTAGTAATGATAGATTGAACATAAATTATTATTTATATCATTAATCTACTTATTATAATATTATTATTAATAAAATTTATTCATCGAATGAGCCACGTTTAACCTTGCGATTAAATCTCCCTCCATCAGTAATCCTTTGTTTACTAAAATATTATACAATTCACTATGCTCTCATTATGATCCACTTTTTTTCTGCAACGTACACAACTTTTTTCTCTGCTTCGTTCCTTATCCATGCAACTTTATTTACTTGTATACAATCCATGTAGGTATTACATAGCCTAAATATGTACACATGTAGGGCACATCTTTATAGTTCATATATGTGTACGATACATGAAACTTATAATCTTTTTATAATAATAGATTAAAAATAAATTATTATTTATACCATTAATCCAGTTATTATAATATTATTATTCATGAAATTTATTCAGCAAATGATCCTCGTTTAAGCTTGCGATTAAATCTCCCTCCATCAGTAATCCTTTGTTTATTAAAATATTATACAATCCACAATGCTCTCATTATGTTACGCTGATCTACTTTTTTCAGCAACGTACACAATTTTTGTCTCTACTTCGTTCCTTATCCATGCAACTTTATTTATTTGTATACAATCCATGTAAGTATTACATAGCCTAAATTTCTGCACATGCAGTGCACTTCTTTATAGTTCATATATGTATACGATGCATGAGACTTATAATTTTTTAATAATAATAGATTGAACATAAATTATTATTCATATCATTAATCTACTTATCATAACATTATTATTGATCAAATTTATTCACCGAATGACCCACGTTTAACCTTGTAATTAAATCTCCCTCCATCAGTAATCCTTTGTTTACAAAAAAATTATACAATCCACAACCCTCTCATTATGTTACGCTGATCTACTTTTTTTCTGCAACGTACACAATTTTTTTCTCTACTTCGTTCCTTATCCATGCAACTTTATTTATTTGTATGCAATCCATGTAGGTATCACATAGCCTAAATTTGTGCACATGCAGTGCACATCTTTATAGTTCATATATGTGTACGATGCATGAGATTTATAATTTTTTAATAATAATAGATTGCATATAATATTATTATTCATGAAACTTATTCACCGAATGACTCTTGTTTAATCTTGCGATTAAATCTCCCTCCATCAGTAATCCTTTGTTTACTAAAATATTATACAATCCACAATGCTCTCATTATGTTGCGCTGATCCACTTTTTTTCTGCAACGTTCACAATTTTTTTCTCTGTTTCGTTCCTTATCCATGCAACTTTATTTATTTGTATACAATCCATGTAAGTATTACATAGCCTAAATTTGCGCACATGCAGTGCACATCTTTATAGTTCATATATGTGTACGATGCATGAGACTTATAATTTTTTTATAATAATAGATTGAACATAAATTATTATTCATATCATTAATCTACTTATTATAACATTATTATTGATAATATTTCTTCAGCGAATGATTCTCGTTTAATCTTGCGATTAAATCTCCCTCCATCAGTAATCCTTTGTTTACAAAAAAATTATACAATCCACAATGCTCTCATTATGTTACGCTGATCCATTTTTTTTCTGCAACGTACACAATTTTTTCTCTACTTCGTTCCTTATCCATGCAACTTTATTTCTATACAATCCATGTAAGTACTACATAGCCTAAATTTGTGCACATGCAGTGCACATCTTTATAGTTCATATCTGTGCACGATGCATGAGACTTATAATTTTTTTATAATAATAGATTGAACATAAATTATTATTCATATCGTTAATCTAGATATTATAATATTATTATTGATAATATTTCTTCAGCGAATGATCCTCGTTTAACCTTGCGATTAAATCTCCCTCCATCAGTAATCCTTTGTTTACTAAAATTTTATACAATCCACAATGCTATCATTATGTTACGCTGATCCACTTTTTTTCTGCAACGTACACAATTTTTTTCTCTGCTTCGTTCCTTATCCATGCAACTTTATTTATTTGTATGCAATCCATGTAGGTATCACATAGCCTAAATTTGTGCACATGCAGTGCACATCTTTATAGTTCATATATGTGTACGATGCATGAGACTTATAATTTTTTAATAATAGTAGATTGAAAATAAATTATTATTCATATCATTCATCTACTTATTATAATATTATTATTCATGAAATTTATTCAGCAAATGATCCTCGTTTAAGCTTGCGATTAAATCTCCCTCCATCAGTAATCCTTTGTTTATTAAAATATTATACAATCCACAATGCTCTCATTATGTTACGCTGATCTACTTTTTTCAGCAACGTACACAATTTTTTTCTCTACTTCGTTCCTTATCCATGCAACTTTATTTATTTGTATACAATCCATGTAAGTATTACATAGCCTAAATTTCTGCACATGCAGTGCACTTCTTTAGAGTTCATATATGTGTACGATGCATGAGACTTATAATTTTTTTTATAATAATAGATCGAACATAAATTATTATTCATATCGTTAATCCAGTTATTATAATATCATTATTGATAAAATTTATTCAGCGAATGATCCTCGTTTAACCTTGCGATTAAATCTCCCTCAAACAGTAATCCTTTGTTTACAAAAAAATTATACAATTCACAATGCTGTCATTATGTTACGCTGATCCACTTTTTTCTGCAACGTATACATTTTTTTTTACTTCGTTCCTTATCCATGCAACTTTATTTATTTGTATACAATCCATGTAGGTATTACATAGCCTTAATTTGTGCACACCTTTATAGTTCATATATATGTACGACGAATGAAACTTATAATGTTTTATAATAATAGATCGAACATAAATTATTATTCATATCGTTAATCTACTTATTATAACATTATTATTGATAAAATTTATTCAGCGAATGATCCTCGTTTAACCTTGCGATTAAATCTCCCTCCATCACTAATCCTTTGTTTACAAAAAAATTATACAATCCACAATGCTCTCATTATATTACGCTGATCCACTTTTTTTCTGCAACGTACACAATTTTTTCTTTTCTCTACTTCGTTCCGCATCCATGCAACTTTATTTGTTTGTATACAAACGCACACGCAGTGTATTCGTATATAATTAATGTAGGTATTACAGAGAGTAAAGCTGTATGCATGCAGTGCACATCTTTACGGTGCATATATGTTTTCAAGGCCCCGGCCACGCCACGATTTACCCACGGTGACTGCACTGCCTCGCACGTGTATGTTACAATCACGTTTACAACACAAACATACTTCGTACTCCTCCTACACATGCACATTCGCATGTTATGTAGATTACCGCGTTACGAAACGATTTATTATTGTTGTCCTCAGCAAGGCCATATATCTCCCTCTCGTTGAGGTAACCACCTACAGACCTATAATACAAAAGCGCTCGCGAAGAGTAAAGTCTATAGTAAACACATGTCTGCTGCCTCTGCAAAGTCCCGCCTGATAGAATAATCCCAACATGGATTTCAACGAATTGAATTAATTTCGATGAAATAAACATGGTTTCAATTTCCCCGGTGAGTGGTTTACCGAGCTATAAAAAAGGTTCACATTGGAGGATCACAAGGATAGAGACAAGAGTTGTAAATCTCTAATTCTTCTAGAAATATAGATGATGATATAATTGGCTTTATGATTACGTTTCCATAAAATTAACATGTGGCGATTATAATATGATGTTTAAACTTTTGAATAGTTGTAAAAAATATGAATTTTCAGTTCAATTTCATGGTTATCTTCTTGAAAAAATGGAGAAAAACAGTTAATACAAAACGAAAATAATAGAGGGTTGTTCTCTTCCATTTTTTCCGCATTTTTTCCCAAGGCTTGATTGAAAATGAGATTTTTTTTCAGGTGTATAAAAGTTCACATATAATTTCATAAAAACTTCAGGTTATTATTGCGAAATCATTACTGCAAAACGAATTGTACTTTAAACTTTATTTCTTAAAGTAATGGGGCTTTACAACACTGATAGAGACAATGTTCCACATGGGCCCTTGTTTATGGTCACTGTATATTCGCTTAATACAATAGAATCTGCATCACAAAAAATGAAAAAAATTCCGACATAAAAAATAAATTTATTAATAAACCGATATGGTGAAATAATAATAATCATTCGCATTTTATAGTCGGGAGATTAATTCGTCAAATATCTGGTAATATCTCGACTGTAATGTGCGAATTATTATTATTCCACCATTTTTTAAATTTAGTTTGTTAATTAATTAAACTAATTTTTTTAATCAGGAGGTTTTTATTTTTGCAAAATAATTCAGACGTGCGCACTGCGTATTCGCAAAAAACTTCCGGATTAAAAAATAATTTTTATTAATAAACAAAGGCTTGTATGATGTTGGAATCGTCTTGGTTCAGAAAAATGTGAAAATTTGCAGAAAATCTGAATTTTTTTTAAAAATTCCGAGTTTTCATAAATAAACGTTTGACCAGTCGCCTGTAGTAGATTAATTGTTTTTTATTTCTATTTTTTAATAATTTTTGTAAAAATATTTGTTTATGAAAATATTTTGATTTTTGTTAAACAACTTGCTATAATTATTAAACAATAAATAATATTAAATATCCACCCTATCAATTTGTAGATCATCTTTTAAGAAAGAGAATGAGCCATGACTCATCAAAATTGGCAAACAATTATAGATTATACTTGGAAAAAACTAAACGAAAATGTATCCCATTGGAAAGAAACGTTAATTAAGTTTATCAGTATGCAAATCCGGCACTATTAATGTTTCTCTGGATTAAGTATACATGCTTCGATTCAAACTACTCCCTACTATTGTTATTTAATGTATTAAACTTTAATGAAACAATTACAAAAATTTAGCACTGATTTTACTAGTGTGAAACAGTCGAACATCCTTAAGGGGAAGCTGGAGTCGAGTGTAGAAGCATGTTTTTACCGACCGAAGTCGTTAAAAACAGGCTTTTTCGTAGTTTTGATTATTCTTCGTTAATACGCTACAGATATGCTGCAAATTATACACGATTGTAGTATCAACATAAACAAGTGGACGTACATTCGAATATTGGGTGAATACGTACAATGAATGAAGATATTCGTATATTACTAAGCCTGGATCATCGCGGGGATCGCAAACAGACTACGTGATCGTAGTTTCGGTTTTGCGTGGATTCCTTTTGTGTAATTGACTTTTCGACGCTCGCAGAATATTCAGAGAACGCTAAAGAATGGACGTACATTTCGATTTAACGTATGTGAATTCCAGAATCTTTTATATCGTACCAAACAGGCGATGCTGTCAAACCCTGGCGGCCATTTTGATTTCGGGAGGTTTAGTATTATACGATTTTTTTCATTTATTGTACGTTTTCACCAAATATTCGAATGTACGTCCACTCGTTTATGTTGATATTACAATCGTGTACAATTTGAAGCATGTTTGTAGCGTATTAACGAAGAATAATCAAAACTACGAAAAAGCCAGTTTTTACCGACCAAAGTCGGTAATAAAATCTACTCCAGCATCCCCTTAAGGGGAAGCTGGAGTCGAGTGTAGAAGCATGTTTTTACCGACCGAAGTCGGTAAAAACAGGCTTTTTCGTAGTTTTGATTATTCTTCGTTAATACGCTACAGATATGCTTCAAATTATACACGATTGTAGTATCGACATAAACAAGTGGACGTACAGTTGAATATTGAGTGAATACGTACAATGAATGAAAATATTCGTATATTACTAAGCCTGGATCATCGCGGGGATCGCAAACAGACTACGTGATCGTAGTTTCGGTTTTGCGTGGATTCCTTTTGTGTAATTGACTTTTCGACGCTCGCAGAATATTCAGAGAACGCTAAAGAATGGACGTACATTTCGATTTAACGTATGTGAATTCCAGAATCTTTTATATCGTACCAAACAGGCGATGCTGTCAAACCCTGGCGGCCATTTTGATTTCGGGAGGTTTAGTATTATACGATTTTTTTCATTTATTGTACGTTTTCACCAAATATTCGAATGTACGTCCACTCGTTTATGTTGATATTACAATCGTGTACAATTTGAAGCATGTTTGTAGCGTATTAACGAAGAATAATCAAAACTACGAAAAAGCCAGTTTTTACCGACCAAAGTCGGTAATAAAATCTACTCCAGCATCCCCTTAACGAAGAATAATCAAAACTACGAAAAAGCTTTTACCGACTTCGGTCGGTAAAAACCTGCTTCTGCACTCGACTCCAGCTTCCCCTTAATACGCTACAGATATGCTGCAAATTATACACGATTGTAGTATCAACATAAACAAGTGAACGTACATTCGAATATTTGGTGAATACGTACAATAAATGAAAATATTCGTATATTACTAAGCCTGGATCATCGCGGGGATCGCAAACAGACTACGTGATCGTAGTTTCGGTTTTGCGTAGATTCCTTTTCTGTAATTGACTTTCCGACGCTCGTGGAATATTCAGAGACCACTAAAGAATGGACGTGCATTTCGTTTTTACGTATGTGAATTCCACAATCATTTATATCACACCAAACAGGTGGTGTTGTCAAACATTGACGGCCATTTTGATTTTGGCAGGCTTAGTAATATACGAATATTTTCATTCATTGTACGTATTCACTCAATATTCAACTGTACGTCCACTTGTTTATGTCGATACTACAATCGTGTATAATTTGAAGCATATCTGTAGCGTATTAACGAAGAATAATCAAAACTACGAAAAAGCCTGTTTTTACCGACTTCGGTCGGTAAAAACATGCTTCTACACTCGACTCCAGCTTCCCTTAAGGGGATGCTGGAGTAGATTTTATTACCGACTTTGGTCGGTAAAAACAGGCTTTTTCGTAGTTTTGATTATTCTTCGTTAATACGCTACAAACATGCTTCAAATTGTACACGATTATAATATCAACATAAACGAGTGGACGTACATTCGAATATTTGGTGAAACCGTACAATAAATGAAAAAAATCGTATAATACTAAACCTCCCGAAATCAAAATGGCCGCCAGGGTTTGACAACATGGCCTGTTTGGTACGATATAAAAGATTCTGGAATTCACATACGTTAAATCGAAATGTACGTCCATTCTTTAGCGTTCTCTGAATATTCTGCGAGCGTCGAAAAGTCAATTACACAAAAGGAATCCACGCAAAACCGAAACTACGATCACGTAGTCTGTTTGCGATCCCCGCGATGATCCAGGCTTAGTAATATACGAATATCTTCATTCATTGTACGTATTCACCCAATATTCAAATGTACGTCCACTTGTTTATGTCGATACTACAATCGTGTATAATTTGAAGCATATCTGTAGCGTATTAACGAAGAATAATCAAAACTACGAAAAAGCCTGTTTTTACCGACTTCGGTCGGTAAAAACATGCTTCTACACTCGACTCCAGCTTCCCCTTAAGGTAGTTCGGTCATGAAGGTAGATGCGGGATAGATGAGGCGGTGCGGCGAAGTGAAGGGCGAGTAGCGTGCAAAAAGATGCGGCGTACCAGTGAAAAAGAGACACAAATAGCAAAGTTTTCTTTCATTTGCGATATCTCAAAAACTATTGGGAATCAACACCAAGCAAAAATGGCCGCGATATCCCAGTCGGTCAAGACTTTGCACTCTTAATTTGTAAGACTTTTAATTATTTCGACGGATATCATTACAAAAAATGTTTATCCACTTATAAATATCGATTTATATTAATGATAAATTGTTTTTTAAAATAAAATAATAGGTTATGACGACTGGGATAAAGTAGTTAAAAAAAATCCGCCAGATGTCGTGTTGCTACATGTTATTTCCCAATTCGGTCGATCGAGTTTGCGTTTCACTCAATACTTCCTCAGAATCTTCTCCTTCGATTGTTATGTTTTTTAAATACACTTTAAGCAACAGCTTTTTTGCAATTACGTATTATTTACAAAATAAAAACTCTTTTTCTACACACTCTCGTTAAAATAGGTGATTAATTACCCTCGAAGTAATTATTATTTTTCTACTCTTACGTTTGCCAGATCGTATCGTCAGAAGCTTAGCCCATGCACAGCTAAAAAACACACTATTTGCACTTTTTTTCATCCAAATGGATGCACTAACGACGAAGAAAACAGCTTTTAAAATTAGTGTTATCATAATTCATTAGTCGTTCATAAATTGACAAAAAGCAGAGCTCAGCGAACATATAGTAATATTAAACAAGTAAAAAATTGCGCGGCGTGCCATCTAGCGGTAGATTGTAGGTCGGTACTACGACCCTACATTATCGGCCCCGACTACAAAATTTTCGGTTCGGGTTACTCACTTCGAAATTTTGAAAGCTATTTTCTTTCAAAATACTCGGCAGATAAAGCTCAGATTTTAACAGAATGTGCGGAAGTATGGCAGAATTGGACTAAGCTTCGGGCTCCTGGATCAAAACAGTCGTCTGGTCAGGAGAATTAAAAGAAAAATAGTGCGAGAGAGACAGACCTATATGCGTTTAACATTGGGCGAAGAAATTCCAGCCGGTGTATCATTGCCTCTTAAGGTAGTTCTGTCGTGAATGCAATCCAAACTCATACGCATGAATTTTTGATATGTTGTAATTTAGCTATTCAATTTTACTTGCAAAAAATCTTGAAGGCTTTTACCGAGTATTTGAATGAACAATTAAAACTTGAAAATCGATCTTTTTACACGGCCCATACGGGAGGGCTGGAAAAATTGATCTTTAAATCGAAAATTAACATACTTAGATCAAAGATAGAGAAAAAATAAAAAGTACTACGGATTCGCAAATCATTCAGGAATTGATGCATCATGAAAAAAGGTGAAGTCTCCGGAATAATGTTTAATTGAACCAAGGTCAAAGGGCACGATACCGGTCCAAATGACGGTTCCTAACCTAATTATCGTAAAAATGAAGTCAAATCCGCACTAAACATATCAACTATTTACAAATCATCGTTTTAATTTGATTACGACATTTTCGAAGGATTCTCGATTATTTTTGCTTCCTCATAGAGGAAGCTTTGTTTTCATGAAATTTTTTTTTTCGAGATTTTCATGTCAGTATGCTTAGAATCACCTAAAACTTCGAGAAAAGTGGTTTAGAAAAAATGTCCGTATGTATGTATGTGTGTGTGTGTGTGTGTGTGTGATGGGTTTCGAAAATTCAATCTCCTCTCACTCGGTAACCGTTCGAGCGATCCGGCTCAAATTTGGCACGCAAGTAGAGTAGCTGCCCCTCTTTGAATGTTGTGATTTTTGCCAAAATATGTGAAGTCATTAAGATTTTATGTTGATTTTAATTTGTTGAAAAAAGGGCGTGGTCGCTCTAACTTTCGTAAAAGTTCGCCGATTTGGCTAAATAGTTCTTCATAACTGAAGATACGTTCAATGTTGTATGGTATTGAATTTCGACGAAATCGGTAAAGCGGTTCGGATTTTATAGAATTTTGAATTTTTCGAAAAAAATTGATTTTGATCTAAATTACGTCGAATTTCAACAAATGAACAGAAATTTTGTACAGACGAAAAATAACATTCAGAAATACCATGTACCAAATTTGGTGATGATCGGTAAAGTCGTTCGGATTTTACACCATTTTTCATTTAAAAAAAAATGTAGATTTTCGCTATAACTTCCGGAAAAGTTGAGAAAGTACGACAAAAATTTGTATCTAATCAAAATTAGATGTAACGGTGTTTGCAGAGGTGATTTATAGCTGTATAAAACACCTCTGCAAAAGAGACACAAGGTATAAAAAAAAAAGATGCAAAGTAGAACCTTGCACATTGCTTCCTCATTATTTTTCGCTTTTTACAAAGCTTCCTCTATGAGGAAGCCAAAATTGAATAACATACTGCTTCCTCACAGAGGGAGCTTTGTAAAAAGCGAAAAATAATGAGGAAGCAATGTGCAAGGTTCTACTTTGCATCTTTTTTATATTATTATTCAGGCAGTCAAAACGATGCGTATGATTATTTTTTCATGTCATATAGACTCTGAGATTTTATGACTCCGGCGTACCGACAGAACTACCTTAAGAGTGTGTTTCCTTCTGAAGCATCCTATTCAAACTCAGCTTATACATAAATCCAACTGCGTCGAACAAGTTGTTCGGAATAGATTAGGTCCGACGATAATAATTATCCACATCGGGTGCTACGCCAGCAAACGTCCTTGTTATTACTGTTGTGTCTCGTGCTTCAGAGCTTTGTTGAATAGTGGGGATAGTCCTGATGCACTCGCACGTAGTTTCCAGCCGTACGTGCTGCTGGAGTGTATGCGATGAGTGCAGCTGAGTGCAAAATGCAATGTGTGCTGGTGCTCACTGCTATACTGCTACAAACTTACCGAGGGTGGCGGAGGTGGCAGCGTCGGAGGCGCGCAATTGGCTGGAAAGTTTAGTACCAGCGCTACGCTGCTACTCGCGCCCTGCTCTTCACGATGATGACGACGACGGAGACGGAGACGACGACTACGACGACGACGGAGACGATGGGAGGGGAACGAATGAAGAGAAGAAGTGCTCCGGGGGGATATGGGTCAATGTCGGGAGACTCCCTCTCCCTTCCCTCACGCTCGCCCTTCCTTTTCTCCTCTCTTCCCTTACCACAATCTCCCTGATGTTGTTCACGCCGCTTCCACCTACTGACCCACTTCGTGAACGCGTCACCTGCGCGAATACTCAACTCTACCACTTGGTTTATGTATAGTTGTGTGTGCTTGCGCTTCCCCATTTATTCCCGAGTCCCGTCTCGTTCCAACGAGCCAACATCTACCGAAAGTTATTCTTGATATATATATATGTATATATATATATATTTCCGAGTGCTCGACTTCTCATCTACGTGACCCGAGTCTCTTAGAATCCAATAAATCTACCGATGGCCTCGCGTGTATAGATTATACTTCGGGATCTCGTCGCTAAGTGTATTAAAGACCGCACGAGTTTTACTGCCCTGGTTATTTAATTGAATCACAATGAAAACCGTAATTGTCGAGGCGGCCGAGAAATTAGGAAATGAAATTGCAGAAATGAAGAGTTAAATATAGTTACACATGATGAAAATTCGTGTTTATTAAACACAAGGCAAATTATTGATTGATTTTTTTTTATTAATTCGTACGCGATGATTGTATTTCGACGTATTGCTCAGGTTTAATTTTTTATATTCAGTTTATTTTATTTGCAAGTATATTAAAAAAAATTGGTTTAGGTGTGTTTTTCAAATATAAGCGAGGTTTTGAAAAATTGCACTGAATATAATTTTCTGAAGGAAATTTTGTCATTGTTTAAAGATTCGAATAAATTGAAGACAAAGGCGCTATTGATTCAAATAAATGGAAACTTTTGTTTCCATTTATTTGATTTATTGCTCACGTGTCGAATATCGGTGAATAAAATATTAAAATTGTATTTGGGGCGTTTTCGGCTTCACATTATCTCCTGGTTTATGCGCATGACATATAAGTTGAGAAATCCGTTCGTATTCTCTGGCCGAATGTTTATTTCTGTTACCTTTCGATTCTTTCTTGAGTTTCCATAATCTTGCGGTGTTTTCTTTTGTTTAATGACTGTAGACGAAATACGCTTAACCGGATAAGTGGAGCAAATGTTAATAAAAGGTAATATTTTTTAAGTGACATAATTATTACTAAATAAATTTTATGCTATTTCCTAAATCAGTGATTAACTTGGCTTGCAGAATGAAAAAAAAATAGTTTTCTCCACTTAACCGGTGTATCTTTTTATGAAGAAGAAAATGAGACGTCAACGAACTCAATCTGCCTAATATGAGCTATGAATCATGTGCAGAGTGAAAAATCTAAGAGCTTTGCTTAAGATAATATTGAAAAACATACGCAAGTCAGACGCCAGTAAAAAATCCTTTCATCGAGTACCAAAAATATAGTTCATTTGTCATTTATATATGCAAGAGAATTTGGATGATATTGAATTTTCAAATTTAATTTTTTTTGACCTGACTCCCTCCTCTTAAGGCGATTCAGTCACCTAAAAAAAGTGATAAGAAAAAAAAAATGTCTTCTTTTTTAAAATAAACTTTAAAACTTAAATATTTAAAAACTTAAAAATTAAAAAACTTAAAAACTTAAAAGCTTTAACTTTAAGCTTTAAAACTTAAAAAAACTTTAACTTTAAACTTAAAAACTTTAACTTTAAACTTAAAAACTTTAACTTTAAACTTAAAAACTTTAACTTTAAACTTAAAAACTTTAACTTTAAACTTAAAAACTTTAACTTTAAACTTAAAAACTTTAACTTTAAACTTAAAAACTTTAACTTTAAGCTTAAAAACTTTAACTTTAAATTTAAAAACTTTAACTTTAAACTTAAAAACTTTAACTTTAAACTTAAAAATTTAAAAAACAACTTCTTTTAAAAAATCTTCCATTAAATCTTCATTAAATATATAGTGAGCATTAAAAATTCTGCAATTTAATAAAGACATACAGTGCATCAAAATGGGTTGAGGTAAAAAGTACAAATTTTCACTTGTCGTAGGTTTCAGACCAAACCAGTGAACAAATTTTAGTGTTCGATGTCTTATTTTATCTGTCGAAGAGTGCATTCTGGATTGAATATAGGAATTTTTATTTCAGGTCTTTATGACAAAGCTATGATTTTAAATGTGTAAATAAATCTCTCTCTATTAAAAACTCACTAAACAATTGGTTACAATAAATCTAATTTTCACTGCATCCAAAATCGCTATATTCAATTCAGAATGCACTCTTCGACAGATAAAATAAGACATCGAACACTAAAATAGGTTCACCGGTTTGGTCTGAAAGCTACGACAAGTGAGAAATTTTACTTTTGACCTCACAACATTCTTGAATGTCTTTACAAAATTGCTGAATTATAAATTGCTCGTTATCTACCTAATGATATTTAAATGTAAGATTTTTTAAAAGACGAGTGTCATTTACAGAATTTTTTTTCTTATGAGTTTTTTTAGGTGACTTGGTCCTCTTAAAGTTCGTCGTGTGTTGAGCCTCAAAACTGCAAAACGAAAGCTTCAGTCTTGTCTGTTTACATTAAGTATATTCTATCGCGCACATTTCCAGACACCATCGATCTCGCCCACACCTAATAGCCTAATCGATCTTCCTCGAGTAAATGAACGTTATTTATAACCGCTTGCGCATTTTACCAAGTATCTTATAATACTGACATATCATGTATGCACACGGACCACTGCTATGCGGATCTCAATCTTTTCGCTCTCGTTTTTCTTTTTACGCTTTGAAGATATCATATCTCGATCACACATCTTCGTGTATTACTTACACATATTCTTTTTGTGTTTTTTTCTTCGCACCCAGACAAATCGGTCTCATTTGTTTATTTAAATCAAATATAAGATCTATTTCAAATAAATGCAATTTTATTTCCATAAAATAATTTTGATTAACAATTAATATGATTTATTAGTATGCAATTCAAAATTCAATTTGATCGAAATAAAATATTAGCCCAGACATTAAAAAAATTTCATAATAGAATTTTATTTTGATAAAATATAATTGATTTCATTCAAATAAATCGTATAGATTTCAAGTAAGTTTTATTTTTTTTAAATAAAATTTTATTAATTTTGAAGAGATCCCGTATTTTATTCAAATAAATCCATTAAAACGATTTTTCTGGGTGCCACATATAAAGCAAAACGTTTGTATAAAAAAATCGGAAATATCTTAGGATTCATTCTTCGTGTATCATATGTAAATTTGTAAAACGGTTTCCATTGAAAATAATTTACTGTCGTTAAACATAAATTCTTGAATATCTTAGATTTTACAGTTGCAGAAGATGCACAAGCCATTATAACCTATTAATCATTAATACAGTATGATTACAATAATAAATAAATATTATTACGTCGACACATAAACTTCATAAGAAATCTCGTGATTATAAATACATTAACGTTATAAATACATGACCATCGGAAATTATTTTATTTTAATCCTACACGTTGTCCCAGAAATGAAATGTTTAGTTTCTTCAATAATTATTAGATTCAATTATCTAAAATATATTTGCGGTAAATAATATATTTATAATACCAACTATAAATTTATTGTTTCCCGACGACATTAAAAAGACCACATTCCATGCCTGCAATGCGGGTCGAAAGTTGTCGATTCTTGACCGGGCGGACGAAAAGTAATGTAGCGGGCAGAAAAGTACTTTTTTACCCGCTGCAAAACTTTTCTGCCAGCTGAAGCGTAATGGAGGTAAATAGCCAACATAATAGAATCTTATTTCAATAGAACAGAATTTATTTCACTTAAAAAATCGTATTAATTAAAAATAAAATGTCTCGCAATGGCTTTTGGCATAATAATAATAATAACAATTATATATTTTTTATATATATAATAATTAATATTATTATCATATATATATAATAATAATATTATAATTATTATATATATATATACTAGGATTGTATTGTGGCTCGCGCGCTGCGCGCGCTCGTAATCGCCCCCCCCCAAGGGTGCCCCCCCCCCCCCCCGAAGGGCGTTTTTAGAAAAGGACTTAGAATTAGAAGAAAAAAGGCGTTTTTGGAAAAGTACTTAGAATAATTCGGGCTCGGGCTCGGCGGAAAGGGGTGGGGCTAGCCCCAAGCCTTTAGCCCCACCCCCTTCCGCCAAGCCCTGAGCCCGAATTATTCTAAGTCCCTCGATTCTTGACACGGCGGCGGCGGCGAGATCTTTTTATAATGTAGAGAGATAATAATAATAATTATTATTATTGTTATTGTTATCCAAAACTAATATTTTTTTGTAAGTTTATAAAATTGTATCAAATTTTGATTGAATCCAAATTTTGCTTATAATCGCACCATTTAACAAAAAATAGTGAACATTTTTACTGTTAAAAATATTCACGGTAAATTTTCATTACAGGTAATGGGAGCGCTATAAAAATTAACTTCAAATAAAATATAATTAATTTCGAATAAAATGTATTTCATGAAAATTGATGCCATATTTGATTCAAATGAACTCATCAAATCGAATTCTACACCCAGAAAATCCATGACATTGATTTGCCTCGTTGTGATTATCAGGAAATTTGCGCTGAAGCGTTCGGTATGCGACAGTTTGCTATACTCTCGTTTTCTCGCTGCAGCAGCAGCAGCAGCGAGTAGTAAAGCAGTCGCTCCACGTGCGCCTCGCTGAGAAACCTCTGCCGTCTGGCGACCGTTAAAATTCAAGGTTAACTATGCGAGAGGAAGGGCGCTGCGTTGCCATAGCACAACACACAAACGCGGCACCAAAAGAGAGTGGGATGACTCGGTTCTGATTTTCGTTATCCTCCGTCGTGCCTCTCGCGAGTTTCACATTGAAAAAATTCTACGAGCCACAACAACAACTCCCCGCTGGCTTCGTACGAATTCTAAACCCGTTGGTGCTGCTGCTGCACATTCGAACGAGGGTTCTTCACGTCGATTCTTCTTCTTCCTCTTCGTTCGTTATACACCGCCAGCCGGACGTTACCGGGTTATAACGATTAGCCTTCGAAATTGCGAGCGAGACCCAGTTACGTCCTCGTCCCCGGAACAATACAACCTCTGATTGGACGCAACGCTTTAGAATTAGGAACTCGGATTTTTTTTTCAGGTCATTGTATGCATGCAACGAGAAGGACTCTGTGCATTATAGTTGGACACCGACTGGCTCGACTGTTTATAGGTGCGCAGATGTATTATATATACATATACGTGCATCGTTCTTTCGCGTTTCTCGGAGCTTTTTGTACGTTTTTTTTTTTGTTCTTTTTCTTTTTCATTTTTGTATTATTATTTTTTTTTTATTATTTTAATTATGTGCCCGGCTCCTTCGTCAGTTCCGTTCTGCATCTTTCCTTTTCATTTGATTGAATTGCGTCTGTGAGGGAAGCGTGAAATCTGAGTCCAACATATATTTCAACGACGACGATGGGACTGCAAAGCTCGGTGCTCTCGTAAACGTTATATTTGCGCTGTAATTATGATTTATGTGTTGCGTGGGAAGTGAGTTTATATAGGGTGTTTCACATTCGCGTCACACAGTCCAAATCATGAATTATGCGATGGCATTTCTTTTTCTCTTAGCCCTTTTTTTAAAACACTTTGAAAAAAAGAAATACTTTCTTTTATGAAAGATATAAAGAATTTTTTTGATAAGTGATTGATAACTAAATATTTATATAGTAAATAAATTTCATTCCCGAAAACATGTATCCTTAAATTTTATGCTTTATGAAGAAAAAAAATAGATAACATGTAGAATAATTATATATTTACCAGGAAATTAGTTCATTTCTGCAATTAATTGATTAACAAAGTGACATACCTTAAGCAAGCTTAGAGCTTAAGCAAATGTAACAATTACATTTTTTTCACCATGTTTGAAATCCTCAAAATAATTTTATTTTTTAGCTTAAGCCATTTTTCGATGCCGAAATAAATCCAAATAAATTTCTATATATTTTCCTGTGCTGATTAAGAGTGTTTACTTCTGAAGCATATTGGCAACACCTCGATTCTACAGAGCCCATCTCTACACAGCTTCATTTCTACACGAGCATTTGTACACCGAATTTTACTACACGCAACAAATTTACATGATGAAAGTTTTACACGCCGCGAGCTCTACACGCAAAAGTCCGACACCGCGGAATTTCAACACGCCATAGTTCGACACCGCAAAAGTTTGACACGCAAAAGTTCAACACGAAAAAGTTCTACACCGCAAAAGTCCGACACCGCAAAAGTCCGACACCGCGAAAGTTCAACACGCCAAAGTTCTACACCTTAAAACTTCTACACCGCAAAAGTCCGACACCGCGAAAGTTCAACACGCCAAAGTTCTACACCGCGCATCTCTACACCGTCATAGTTCAACACAGTCTCATCCCTACACATGCTCATCTCTACACGCGCCATATTTTTCCAATTTCGGTCGGTAATGCACCATATTTTACCAGTTTCGGTCGGTAACGCACCATATTTGAACAGTTTCGATCGGTAACGCACCATATTTGAACAGTTTCGGTCGGTAACGCACCATATTTGAACAGTTTCGATCGGTAACGCAGCATATTTGAACAGTTTCGGTCGGTAACTGTTGAAATATGGCGCGTGTAGAGATGAGCATGTGTAGAGATGAGGCTGTGTCGAACTATGACGGTGTAGAGATGCACCGTGTAAAACTTTGCGATGTCGAACTCTGGCGTGTTGAACTTTTGCGGTGTCGGACTTTTGCGTGTACAATTTTTGCGTGTCGAACTCTTGCAGTGTCAATCTTTTACGGCGTAGAATTTTTAAGGTGTCGAACTTTTTTGTGTCCAACTTTTTCGTGTTGAACGTTTGCAGTGTAGAACTACGGCGTGTCGAAATTCCGCGGTGTCGGACTTTTGCGTGTAGAGCTCGCGGCGTGGACAACTTTGGTCGTGCAAATTTGTTCCGTGTAGTAAAATTCGGTGTAGAAATGCTCGTGTAGAAATGAGGCTGTGTAGAGATGGGCTCTGTAGAATCGAGGTGCTGCCAGCATATTTAAATGTCTCAGTGTATACACAAGTGCACGGATTTATTTGACGCTATATACAAGGCGTGAAATCGCACAGAGTGTCTTTTATTGGCTCGTTTTGCGATTACGAGGAAACATTCTGCGATGCGATGCTAGATTCTCTATATATTGTGCTCTTTTCATAATAATCATAGTATCGGTAAGACTACGATGTTGTAAAGGCAAATATAATGCGGGCGTTCTACGGCCAAATGGGCTAATGGCTCTCACGCGTATTATCGTATGGCACGATTATTACCTGCGAATAAAGTGCGTATACGATATACAAGCGCGTCAAAATTCGCGCTCGTGAAACTCCTTGATGTTCTTAGGAGCTAAGAAATTTTTGTAATTATTGGGGTGCGAGAGGGTCGCGAAACGACTTGTTTTCGAACTGGCGCCAAAGTCCATGTCGAAAACCATAAAAAAATACTATACGACGATGATTCTCCCTTCACCCCTTTTACGTTTAACCACTTTTGCTTCTTCATGGAGGAAGTTTTCGTGCG
Source organism: Ephialtes manifestator (assembly GCA_963970395.1). Classification (NCBI taxonomy): domain Eukaryota; kingdom Metazoa; phylum Arthropoda; class Insecta; order Hymenoptera; family Ichneumonidae; genus Ephialtes; species Ephialtes manifestator. The sequence goes on from OZ019968.1 coordinate 47,807,837, forward strand.
AACATTTTTTTTCGACTTTTTTGTGTCAGTAAACTCAAAATGGTCTAAAACGTCGAGAATATAGGTTTAGAAAAAATTCAAACTTATCTGAAGAACTGTTTTAACGATCGGGCTGAAATTTAGTACACATATGAAGCAGGTCGACGCCTTTGTGGTAAATTTTAAAAAAATTCATAAATACGTACAAATTTTATTTGACTTTGGAATTTTCGAAAAATGTCTGTATACTGTCTAGAATCCGTATATTTTTAGCTTTTGAGTTGAATAATTTTTTATGAATGAAGCTATGTTAAAAGAGGATCGGTATTGAATTTGGAATGAATTTGTTAAGAAGTTCGGTTTTTATGGGATTTTGAATTTTTCGAAACATATTCGTTTTGCTCTGACTCACGTAAAATCTCACCAAATAAAAAAAAGAAGCGTGTTTTGCCTCGCGCCGCTGCTAATGCCAACTTAATTTACCGACACACTGAAAAAAAATTGTATTGCGGGCTGCCAAAAAGAAGTATTTTTGAATTAACTCTAGTTCTAATTCGTTCAATCCCATTTAACATTCAGATAATAAAATATTATTTTGCTTATTTTAGAGTTATTGTTTCAATCTCGTATAGAATTGGAGGAATTAGAATTAAAATTAAGTTGATAATTTCTTGTTTTTGGCAGCCCGCAAACGATCGATTTATTGAATAAATGACATTTTGTTTCAGTGCTTGTATTTCGCGCCTACGCAAATTAATTTTTTTTTTCTCTTAAGAATAATCATAAATTGTTATGCATGTAATAAAAATCAGTAGTTGGCATCAGCAGCGGCGCAGGGTACTTAAGGTAGTTCTGTCGTGAAGGCAATCCAAAGTCATATGCATGAATTTTTGACATGTTGTAATTTAGCTATTCAGTTTTACTTGCACAAAATCTTGAAGGCTTTAACCGAGTATTTGAATGAACAATTAAAACTTGAAAATCGATGTTTTTACACGGCGCTCACGGGAGGGCTGGAAAAATTGATCTTTAAATCGAAAATTAACATACTTAGATCAAAGATAGAGAAAAAATAAAAAGTACTACGGATTCGCAAATCATTCAGGAATTGATGCATCATGAAAAAAGGTGAAGTCTCCGGAATAATGTTTAATTGAACCAAGGTCACAGTGCACGATACCGGGCAAAATGACGTTTCCTAAACTAATTATCGTAAAAATCAAGTCAAATCCGCACTAAACATATCAACTATTTACAAATAATCGTTTTAATTTGATTACGACAATTTCGAAGGATTCTCGATTATTTTTGATATTATTATTGAGGCAGTCAAAGTGATGGGTATGATTATTTTTTAATGTCATATAGACTCTGAGGCGTACCGACAGAACTACCTTAAGGCACGCTTCTTTTTTTTTTGTACGCCGTGAATGTTGTCACTATTGGAGCCGCGCAATGCATTCTGGGTATCCTGGACAGGTTGATCATACCTCACTAAATAATACCTTATACTCTGTAGTCCCAACAGCTGAACTCTTCCGCTTTACATCGTCCGCTTGCAGGAAAGAATCGGTGTAGCTGTGGGGACTGAACGATGGCTAAGTTCAAGCAGCCATGCCGGTCACGCATGAATCTAGCATACGCGTCGCATTCCTAACCTATCGTGTAGCTCCTGCACCGGCGCTTATAGCTCCCACAGCTATACAGGGATTCTTACTGCACCCGACTAACGAAATTTCTTCAGTAACTAAAGCATATCGTTCTGAGTAATAATTCACATGGTTGTGTAGTATCAAATACATGGCCAGCAAAACGATATTGCTGTTACAGGAATACGCGATGCTCATGCAACTGCACGGAGAAAAACGATTGGTTGGGCTTACTAAGATTTTGGTTAAAAATTTAACCAAGAAAAATTTGGTAGGCGCAACCAAGTTATTGATTAGGCGTACTAAATACTTGGTTGTCTTACCAAATCCTTGGTTATGTTAGTCAATAACTTGGTTGTGCCCACCAAGTTTTCTTGATAACACTTTTAACCAATTATTTGGTAATTCTAACCAAGCTTTTTTCTGAGTGTGTATTCATCGCTATAATAAGAAATATGGATGTACACTGAGAGAAATTGAGATGGCCTGGTAACTATTCAGTGATAATTATATTTTATTAGTACAGGTGACTATTTTCATAGTTACATTAACTTTCTTCACTGTTAATGTAACTAAGTTCCTGTTAATGTAACTTCGTTACTGTTAATGCAACTACGAAAATAGTCACCTGGACTAATAAAATATAATTTTCACTGAATAGTTACCAGGACCATCTCAATTTCTCTCAGTGTAGCAATACTTCGTTTTCTTGCCAGGGCCGTTCATTTTTTCAGTGCATAGTTTCCTCATTCTTTTTCATTTTTTTACAAAGCTTCCGCTATGAGAAAGTAACAATTAATAAATAAGCTTACTCATAGAGGTGGCTTTGTGAAAAATGAAAATTAATGAGGAAACTATGTGCAAAGTTCTACTTTGAAACTTTTTTCGTTACCTATATGGGCCATTCCATGATAACTCGGTCAACGGCTGACCCTCAACTTTTTTTCCGCGGCAATTTTTTATGTTATTCTTTCGACTGAAAAATGTATGCAGACTTTTTTTCAGATTTTTTTAAATCGAAATTTCTGAGTTATAAATAATTGAAGCTACCTAAAAAACGCCCTAATTTAAAAAACTCAACAAATTCTCAAATATACTATGATGATCAACAAAACGTTTGAGTCCTAGGCCAGAGTGGGCCGAGACCTTCTGCTATGTTTTTCTTTTTCCATTTTATAACATTATTCAAAGAATTTTTAAACGTTAAATAAACAACACTTCGATTTAAAAATCTCCAAAAGGAGAAGGAAAAAGAGGAACAAGACCTTCCCCAACTTTTTTTTTCTTCATTTTATGATATTAATTAAAGGTATTTCAAACGTTAAGAAAAACGACCCGATTTAAAAATCTCTTTTTCTTTTAATTTCGGTCTAACATCATTTTTACACTTCTTCGCCTCTTTCTTCTCTTCTTTTCGTCCACTTGGCGCTCAGCTAGTGGCTCAACGTTGCGACCCCCACATTCCCGCCTAACCTGCTATCTTCTACGCGAGTTAGAGAAGCAACCGCGCTTTCGACGCCGCCTTACCGAGAGTGAAACCAGTTTCCTCGTTGGCCGAAGAATGTAAACGGAATATAGTCGAGTCCTGTTAACCTTTTCTCGTCCTATACTCGCAGGAGAAAGAAGGAGAGAGAGGCCTCGGAAAAAAAAATGTCGGTTGCTGGTTTGCGACGGTATAATGCAGGCAAAAGCGTCACGCGAGTTCACCAACTGTCCCAGTTATTAATCACTAGAGCCAATTAACGAACGCTTAAGGTAACCTTAGGCAACTTAAGGTAAATTAATAACAATCTGTGTACTGATTCTTGAGTATGTTATCTACAATGTTAAAAATCTGGTGTTAAGGGGAGGGAGTCAGGTCAAAATAATTAAATTTGTAAATTCAATATCATCCAAATTCTCTTGCATATAAAAATGACCAATGAACTATATTGTTGGTACTCGATGAAAGGATTTTTTACTGCCATCTGACTTGTGTATGCCTTTCAATATCATCTTAAGCAAAGTTCTTAGGTTTTTCACTCTGCGCGTGATTCAGACCAAACTGCTAGGCAGATTGGACTAGTTGGCGTCTCGTTTCCTTCTTCATAAAAAGATACACCGGCTAAATGGAGCAAACTATTTTTTTTTCATTCTGAAAGCAAAGTTAATCACTGATTTAGAAAATAGCATAAAATTTATTTAGTAATAATTATGTCACTTAAAAAATATTACCTTTTATTAACATTTGCTCCATTTAGCCGGTGTATCTTTTCATGAAGAAGAAAATGTGACGTCAACCATTCCAATCTGCCTAGTAATTTGATCTGAATCATGCGCAGAATGGAAAACCTAAGAACTTTGCTTAAGATAATATTGAAAAGCATATGGAAGTCAGACGACAGTAAAAAATCCTTTCATCGTGTACCAACAATATAGTGCGTTGGGCATTTTTATATGCAATAGAATTTCGATGATATTGAATTTCCAAAATCAATTTTTTTTACCTGACTCCCTCCCCTTAAAAATGACACCAGGTCGGTGTCTATATAGGTCCACACCGGCTGTAGTGTTAACAAGCGGTGTAAATCGAATAGTGTTAAATAATCATGACACTAATTTAACACCACTAGCAATCGTATAATTAGCACCACCTTAGTGTTAATTCTGTAACACCAGCGCGGTGTTAATGTTTTTACACTGTACAGGTGTTATAATCTGAAAATGTTGTTTCAAAAACTCGTTTAGATTAATTACACCAAACAAATTTTGTAGCAATCTCTTTTATTTCAAATATAGCATATCTTGGAACCATATACATGTCAGCACTATCATATGGTTGATTAACATATGCACACTTGTACTTTAATGTTGGTAATTCAACAACTAAACTAAAACATTCTTTGCCTTGTGCTACACTAAATGCTTGACACTCGTCGGTAAAATGTACAGCTGTCTCCTACAAATCTTCGTAGCCGATGAGCAGTCCATTGGTGTCATTTTGATCCAGTGAATTTCGCCTTAAAATTTAACTTTTTTGATCGTTACATCCAGAACGGGATAATAATACTTGTCAGTTAATTTGCATTTATATTCTACAACTCTCACACAAACAATACTGATCGCCGAGAACAATACAAGGAAACCGCGATCTTCTAGATTCCTCGATACACTGGGGGCGGCCATTGATCACGGCTAGTTGGCGCCCCACCATGTGCACATTGGGGCTGTTCAAAACAAGGATGCAAAGTAGAACCTTGCACATTGCTTCCTCATTATTTTTCGCTTCTTACAAAGCTACCTCTATGAGGAAGTATGTTATTCAATTTTTTGCTTCCTCATAGAGGAAGCTTTGTAAAAAGGCGAAAAATAATGATGAAGCAATGTGCAAGGTTCTACTTGCATCCTTGTTTTAATTAGATAAATATACATGTTGTGGATTCGCTTTTTCTATTTCGTTATTGCGTTATTTCGTGATTATTAGAGCGTTTCCGAAGTGAATGTGATAATGTATATTTTTAAAAATAATTCAACATTCCATAAAATCAAAAATTTCATACCGTTCGTCACTAAATTATACATATATAATGGGTGAATATTGTTGCATTTATATACAAAATTTGAGCTCGCTATCTTAAGTTTTGCAAAAGTTACTATAGAGCGATAATGTCAATTTTTTGAAAAATTCAAAACATCATAAAATTGTTACGGCTCAACCGATCTTAACCAAATTCAATAGCGATCACCGGCATATGAAAGCTCAAATTCATACCAATTTTTAGATCAATATCTCGAAAATTGAAAGAGTTATCGCGTAAACAGACATTTTTCAAAAAATTAAAAAACGCGTAATAATTTAATGATGAAGTGGATTTTAACAAAAATTTGCATGAACGATGAGGCTTGATCCCTCTATCTATGGTCCAAATTTCAGCTTGATATCTCAAGGCATTCCCGAGTTATAAAGGTTTACATTTTTCGATTGTGTAACATACACACACACATACACACACACACACACACACACATACAGACATTTTTTCTAAATCACTTTTCTCGATGTTTTGGACCATTCTGAGTGTACTGACATGAAAATCTCGAAAAAAAAATTTTCACGAAAACAAAGTTTCCTCTATGCGGAAGCAAAAACATAATTTTCTTATAATCGGCTGCTCCTGAAATGCTGTATTGTTTATCACAAAAAAAAATGTTTTCGCGAAAGCTAGCAGTTGTGCAATGATATTAAGTATTGCCGCATCAAGGCCAAAATTCATGAAAAGCGGCGATTTTTATAAATTTTTGTTTTTACGTGGTGAAGCGCTCATGGAGATTGTGGTTGCTTTCGATAGACTATGAAATTGTGTAAAGGCAGAAACATGTTCGATAATGTTTATTACTGCCGCATCGACATTGAAGTTACCAAAATCAAAAAATTAAATCCTTTAAAACATTGAAATATTCGTCTGCTCATCGACTATTTCATGCGATTTCAAATAAAAAAATGGCTCTTGAAACGGGAGTCATGTATGATCATAATCATGATGATGATAAGCGATTTTCGAATTTTGGGAAACTGCGATATCGATGCGGGAGTACTAAATTTGATCATATAGGACTCCCGTTTCATCAGTCATTTTGTCATTTGAAAACGCGCGAAATAGTTGATGAGCAGATGAATATTTCAATGTTTTAAAGGATTTCATTTTTTATTTTGTTAACTTCAATGTCGATGCGGTAGTACTAAATATTATCGAACATGTTTCTGCCTTTACACAATTTCATAGTCTATCGAAAGCAACCACAATTTCTATGAGCGCTTCACCAAGTAAAAAAAAAATTTCTAAAAATCGCTGTTTTTAATAAATTTTGGCCTTGATGCGGCAGTACTTAATAACATCGCACAACTCCCAGCTTTCGCGAAAACATTTTTTTTTGTGATAATCAATACAGCATTTCAAGAGCAATCGATTATAAAGAAATTATGTTTTTTTGAACAGCCCTAGTGCACATGATTGACACCAAACAGTGCTAAATTAACACAAGCGGGTGTTACGGTTACACCGCTATTCGTAAAACAAAGAAAAATCCTAACGTCGGTGTTGATAAATGAAATTGACACTGAAATAAATTTAACGAAACCGCCCGCGTCAATTCTACACCGCAAAAAGCGTTAAAATTAACACTATAATGAGTAACACCAACAAAAAGTCCACACCAGCGTCATTTTACACCGCAGACTTTTAACACTGTAAGCTTCTATTAAATTTCAAAAAGATAGACAAGGTGGAAGAAGTATGTAAATCCACATGAAAATTAAACATATGTGATATATATTATACAAATTTTTCGCCTTTTTACTAATAAAGTATTTGCGCAAGAATATATGAAAAATATATGCAAAATATCCAACTTATTGTCGTACATTTAAAAAAAAAAGCAGCTCTTAATTTTTAGCATCAAAAGCGCAAATAATAATTGTATTTAAAAAAAGTGTAAGCTAGAGCATGATTAAAAAAAAAAAATTAATTGGAAATGTTTGGGCTATTATTATGTTGTATTCTTTCAAAAAATATTGAATATCAGTTGTTTTTTTATTCGAATTACGGCTGTGAATGTACTTAAATAGATTAATAGATGATATTAATCGTTTAAAAGTATTAATTAAATCATTAAAAATAGTAAAAACGTTTTTATAAATTTGCCATTAATTTGACTAGTGTCAAAATCCTCTTCCTAAAATAGAGAGTCATTGTCGTCAGTACTGTACTGAAATTTTCGCACGAGTCTCTGCACCTCACGAAAAAAAAAAATTGCCACTTGACCTTAACCCGTTTGTTGCATTCAACCCGAGCACCTTCATCAGGTTTCGGAAGGAAATGAAGGAACGTGGCAAAAAAAAAATACCTGTAGTATTAGTGTGTAAAAAATGTAGCCATTCTTGCTTGGAAACGAGAGAGAAACGAACCTGTGCCCGATGCAGCTCTACCTATATTAGTTGCTCTAAATTTAGACCGACAGGATGAGCGCATCCGACCAAGAGCCCGCGCGTCTACCGTGGTCCGCGTATTTCACGCGCCTTTTCATGGCACGCATCTTCGCTGGCTCGCGAATATCACCAACGACTACGTACCAAGATTCTATATACTCATGGTTACTGCCGGGCGAATGGCACAGCAATTGGTCATGCAATGTAATTTGATTATCAAAGGCATTTAGTGGAATTTGAAGAAAATTAATCATTGCAATTTGTTTATAAAAGGCATTTAATGGAATTTGAAGAAAAGTAATCATACATTGTAATTTGTTTATAAAAGGCATTTAATGGAATTTGAAGAAAATTAATCATACATTGTAATTTGTTTATAAAAGGCATTTAATGGAATTTGAAGAAAATTAATCATACATTGTAATTTGTTTATAAAAGGCATTTAATGGAATTTGAAGAAGAGTAATCATAAATTGTAATTTGTTTATAAAAGGCATTTAATGGAATTTGAAGAAAAGTAATCATACATTGTAATTTGTTTATAAAAGGCATTTAATGTAATTTGAAGAAAATTAATCATACATTGTAATTTGTTTATAAAAGGCATTTAATGGAATTTGAAGAAAAGTAATCATACATTGTAATTTGTTTATAAAAGGCATTTAATGGAATTTGAAGAAAAGTAATCATAAATTGTAATTTGTTTATAAAAGGCATTTAATGTAATTTGAAGAAAAGTAATCATACATTGTAATTTGTTTATAAAAGGCACTATTCAAACTGCCTTTCTGGTAAACAGATGAGTTTTTCAATGAATTCCTAAACTTCTAATTTGATTAATAAAAAAAAAACCGTTTTCTAATGTAAAAAAAAAAAACAATAAAAAATCACATTTATTCACACGCCAAAACATTTAATTTAATGAAAAATGGTTGAACAAATTTTTAACAACCTAATTTATAAACGACTTTTGGCATAATAATAATAATAATAATAAATATACTACTAATAATAATAATTATTATTATTATTATTGTGATTGTTATTATTATCCAAAATTAATATTTTTTGTATGCTTATAATAGTGTTACAAATTTTGATTGAATCCAAGTGTTGCATATAATTGTACCATTTAACCAAAAAAAGTGAACATCTTCACTGTTCAAAATATTTACTGTCAATTTTAATTACAGGTAAAGGAGGCTCTTTAACAAAATCTGGTGTATTGAATTTGATATGCAAGTGAAATGTGAAATTATAACACTTTTTTTTACTAAATCCTTAAAAATTAGGATGTTTATTATTAACATTTGTAATTTCACTACACGTCGTGTAATAAATTTCATATATCATGAAATTTATTGCACGTAGTGTAATAAATTATTAGCTGATGGGTGAAATTTCCGATAATGTAAATTCGCAAACATTTTTAACAGTCTTCGTTTATTTGTTTACATTTTTTAAAAAATGTTTTGCCAAAAGTGTGAATCTTGGTAAGACTGAAAGGGCCATTGACTGTACCACTGGCCCTAGAATTAATCGGGCCTATATGCGTGTACACGTAACAATGCACGAGCACATGCTGAAAGCCGGCACTCGACCGATTGTCAAGGTTTCGCTTTGCTCGATGCACTGGAATACATAGTGATAGATATAGATATAATTCAGCACAATATTAGTAGAGTATACGTGTGTTCAGTGGTGTAAGCTTTCTAACAAAAACTGGTGTATTAAATTTGATATGCAAGTTAAATGTAAAATTATAAAAGTTTTTACACTAAATCCTATAAAAATTACAATATTTAATATTAAAATTTGTAATTTTAAAACACTACGTGTATTTCATGATATATAAAATGTATTATACGTAGTGTAATAAATTATTAGCTGATGGGTGAAATTTCCGATAATGTAAATTCGCAAACATTTTTAACAGTCTTCGTTTATTTGTTTACATTTTTAAAAAAATGTTTTGCCAAAAGTGTGAATGTTGGTAAGACTGAAAGGGCCAATGACTGTACCACTGGTCCTAGAATTAATCGGGCCTATATACACGTACACGTAACAATGCACGAGCACATGCTGAAAGCCGGCACTCAACCGATTGTCAAGGTTTCGCTTTGCTCGATGCACTGGAATACATAGTGATAGATATATATATATAATTCAGCACGATATTAGTAGAGTATACGTGTGTTCAGTGGTGTGAGCTTTTTAACAAAAACTGGTGTATTAAATTTGGCATGCAAGTTAAATGTAAAATTATAAAAGTTTTTACACTAAATCCTATAAAAATTAGAATATTTAATATTAAAATTTTAATTTTAATACAAAATTTCATATATCATGAAATTTATTGCACGTAGTGTAATAAATTATTAGCTGATGGATGAAATTTCCGATAATATTTTTTAAAAATGTTTTACCAAAAGTGTGAATCTTGGTAAGACTGAAAGGGCCAATGACTGTACCACTGGCCCTAGAATTAATCGGGCCTATATGCGTATACACGTAACAATGCACGAGCACATGCTGAAAGCCGGCACTCAACCGATTGTCAAGGTTTCGCTTTGCTCGATGCACTGGAATACATAGTGATAGATATAGATATAATGCAGCACAATATTAGTAGAGTATACGTGTGTTCAGTGGTGTAAGCTTTTTAACAAAAACTGGTGTATTAAATTTGGCATGCAAGTTAAATGTAAAATTATAACAATTTTTACACTAAATCCTATAAAAATTACAATATTTAATATTAAAATTTTAATTTTAATACACTACGTGTAAAATAAATTTCATATATCATGAAATTTATTGCACGTAGTGTAATAAATTATTAGCTGATGGATGAAATTTCCGATAATATTTTTTAAAAATGTTTTACCAAAAGTGTGAATCTTGGTAAGACTGAAAGGGCCAATGACTGTACCACTGGCCCTAGAATTAATCGGGCCTATATGCGTGTACACGTAACAATGCACGAGCACATGCTGAAAGCCGGCACTCAACCGATTGTCAAGGTTTCGCTTTGCTCGATGCACTGGAATACATAGTGATAGATATAGATATAATTCAGCACAATATTAGTAGAGTATACGTGTGTTCAGTGGTGTAAGCTTTTTAACAAAAACTGGTGTATTAAATTTGATATGCAAGTTAAATGTAAAATTATAAAAGTTTTTACACTAAATCCTATAAAAATTACAATATTTAAATTTATTAAACGTAGTATATTAAAATTTTAATTTTAATATACTACGTTTAATAAATTTCATATATCATGAAATTTATTTCACGTAGTGTAATAAATTATTAGCTGATGGATGAAATTTCCGATAATATTTTTTAAAAATGTTTTACCAAAAGTGTGAATCTTGGTAAGACTGAAAGGGCCAATGACTGTACCACTGGCCCTAGAATTAATCGGCCCTATATGCGTGTACACGTAACAATGCACGAGCACATGCTGAAAGCCGGCACTCGACCGATTGTCAAGGTTTCGCTTTGCTCGATGCACTGGAATACATAGTGGTAGATAGATATAAGTGCAGCACAATATTAGTAGAGGATACGTGTGTTGAGCGGTGTAAAGACTGGTGGAACGCGCGCATGCTGGTGCTGCTTGCTGGCCGGGTGAGAAGACCGCAGCAGCAGTGGCGTTCGTGGTAGCTGGCTAACCTTGACGGCCACTACTGCTGCACACTTCCAGCGTCGTCCCCCACCACATTCAGCATCACACTGCTTCGTTCTGCGCAGTGTTCGCTATGTGTAGCACTAAAGATGCGAGGTCGGTTTTATGTCGGTCAACTGACCGTAAAATAACGCGTATATAGAATTTACCATGTTATTTTTCACTGATTACTTTAATACATGAAATTTGATACATTGAAAATAAATATATTGTAACAGTTGAGGATAATTAACACGCATTTAAGAAAAGGATGTAATGTTTATTTCGATTTGTAATGGATTTTATATTCGCTTACGGCGTTTTTCGTGTCGTTCATCTGAAATCTCGAGACTGACTCTTGATTTTACGATCAACGCAAAGTTACAAAAGACGCTCATCAAAATGGTCGTCATTTTTATTTACAAAATTACATTTAAAAAAAATACGATTTCAAAAGATCGTCGTTTTTTGGTAATTTGATCAATCAAATGAAACAAAATGACCGTGAAAATGATTTACATCTCTGCACTGAGAAAAAAAATCGTTAGAACCAACAAAACGTGCGCTTGCGGGCGGCGAAAAGAATATTTTGTCGATTTGACAAAATATTTGGCAATGGTAATCGAATCATTTTTGGATTGATCAGCTGTTACTTCGATCAATTATATATTTCAATCAATCAAAAAAATATTCTTTTAGCCGCCCGCAAGCGGACGTTTTGTTGGTTCTAACGATATTTTTCTCAGTCTGTGACAACTGCAAAGCCTAAGCATGTATTGCTGTCAATTTGCTATCAATTGCAGTGGACGGAATTTTTTGTACTGCTTTTGGTTTGTACATACGTATACAATGATACACTGTCAATAGCTTAGGCAGTGCACTGAGAAAAAAATGGTTTGAACGGACAAAACGTACACCCTGGTTCAAACGAATTTTTAGTTGGTATAACAAATATTTTGGTTACCGCAAATGTATTTTGGACAACCGAATATAATGATTATTGAAGAAACTAAACATTTGATTGTCCTGACGAAAAATTCGTTTGAACAATATAAATTGAACATATCGCTTCCTCATAAAGGAAGCTTTGCTTTCGTGAAATTTTTTTTCTCGAGATTTTCATGTCAGGACACTCAGAATGGTCTAAAACGTCGAGAAAAGTGGTTTAGAAAAAATTTCTGTGTGTGTGTGTGTGCGTATGTGCACAATTTTTTGTTAGCACGATAGCCACCGCAATTTTTAAGATATCGGGCTCAAATTTGAACCACGAGTAAACTGTCGTTAAACAAGGTATGGGATTGAATTTGGAGTTAATCCATCAAGGTGTTCAAAATATATGGCATTTTGAATTTTTTGGAGAATGTCAGCTCGGGCTTTAACTCCCGCAATTTTTATGACATCCGGCTCAAACTTGGACCAGAAGTGGACTGTTATCAAACAGTGTTTGGGATTAAATTTGGTGTCAATCCGTTAAGGGGTTCACAATTTATGGCATTTTTTAAGTTTTTAACACTTTTTGTTCGTGCTCTAACTTTCGCAATTCTTAAGATATCGGGCTCAAATTTGGTCCACAAGTGGACTGTTATTAAATAAAGTTTGGGAGTAAATTTGACGTCAATCCGTTAAGGGGTTTAAAATTTATGGCATTTTGAATTTTTTTGTTCACGCTCTAACTGCTGCAATTTTTAAGATATCGGGCTCAAATTTGAACCACGAGTAAACTGTCGTTAAACAAGGTATAGGATTGAATTTGGAGTTAATCCATCAAGGTGTTAAAAATTTATGGCATTTTGAATTTTTTGGAGAATGTCAGCTCGGGTTCTAACTTCCGCAATTTTTATGACATCGGGCTCAAACTTGGACCAGAAGTGGACTGTTATCAAATAGTGTTTGGGAGTAAATTTGACGTCAATCCGTTAAGGGGTTCAAAATTTATGGCATTTTGAATTTTTTGTTCATGCTCCAACTTCCGCAATTTTTAAGATATCGGGCTCAAATTTGGTCCACAAGTAGAGCGTGGTTTAACTAAGCATCAGTTCGAATCTGGCGAGAATCTGTCAAGGGCTTCAAAACTAATGCCATTTAAAATTTTTTCAAACAAGGCTGCAAAGTAGAACTTTGCAAATTACTTCCTCATTACCCAAGTAAAAAAATTATATATAGAGTATATGAAAAATATATATAGTTTTAAACATAGAATTGGGCATATATAGTTTTTATAAAATCTATATACAATTTATATACAATTTATACATAAACCCAACTTTACAAGTGATCTTATATATAAATTGTATATAGATTGTATATAGAATTTATACAGACTATATATGCCCAATTCCATATGTCGGACTATATATAATTTTTTCACTTGGGTATTGTTGGATTTTTACAAAGCTTCCTCCATGAGGAAGCCAAAATAGATTAACATGCTTCCTCATAGAGGTAGATATGTAAAAATCCAACAATAATGAGGAAGCAATTTGCAAAGTTCTACTTTGCAGCCTTGTTTTTTTCTCAGTGTGTGACGCTGCACATAAGCAAATACTCGGACGCATCCAACGATACTCGCTCATTGCTATCCCCGTCTGTCCTGTTCAACCAAGACCACTTTTGAGCGTTCCTATGTCTCTGCATATACCGTAAGCTGGTAGTAGAGGCGAGTCGCATTCACTTGACACGCCAGACCGCGCAACCCGTTTATCTCAGGAGAGGCACAGAGAATCGAGCTGCGTGGGTGTTGGTTGGCGCACAACAGATAGACAAGAGAGAGAAAAAAAGCGGAGATGCAGGAGAATCCAACCCATGACACAGAGAAAAGGAAAAAAAAATACATATATATTCTTTCCAAAAATGTAAATAATAATAAATCCAGGGAATAAATAAAACTGAATAACTGTGAATTCAACGAGGTAAAAAGTCTAAGCCAGATAAAGATTTAGATAAAAAAAGGAAAAACAACAAATACAAAATATTTAGGCCTCTATCGCAAGAGCTTTAAGCTCCAAAAATAAAAATCTAGAACACAACCCGAATATTTATTATTATATTACATATATTATATATATTATATAAGAAAGTTAAAAGAAAAAGAAGCGGAGATGCAGAGAGTCTAACCCATGACACAGAAAAAAGAAAGAAAAAAAATATACATATATATTCTTCCCAAAAATGAAGATAACAATAAGTCCAGAGAATAAATAAAACTGAATAATTCAAGTAATTCTACTGTAAAATTAAAGTAAATTATTGAATATGCTGTACCGTACATTAATTTTATATTACACTTGTATATTAAATTTAATGTACTAGTTTATGCATAAAAACTTCCAGTAAAATTTACATGAAATTTCAAGCAGATTTTTTTTACAGTGTACGCTCGAGTCAGCTGAGTTATCCGTAGTCGCTTGAGCCCATATGGGCGATATCCCATCTCCGGTCTCTCCAACGGGCCCGACAACTTCGTCTCTATGCAGCGAGACTGAGAACCGTCGATTTGACGCGCAAGCGCATTTACCTGTCGTATTTCTTCGTGAACTCCCTGTATATCCTTCCTACAAATGAAAATGATAATAAATAAAACTGAATAAACTTGAATTCAACGCGGTAAAAAGTCTAAGCCGCGACGATACAGATTTAGATTTAAAAAAAAGAAAAACAACAAATACAAAATATTTAGGGCTCTGTCGCAAGAGCTACAAGCTCGAAAATAAAAATACAAATAAAAATCTAGAACATAACCCGAATATTCATTATTATATTATATATTATTATATAAAAAAGGTAAAAGAAAAAACACAGAAAAAAGAAAAATACATATATATCTTTGCTAAAAATGTAAATAATAATTATGATTCCGGAGAATAAATAAAACTAAACGACAATGTGAATTCAATGAGATAAAATATGTAAGCCGCGACGATATAACGAAAATAAAAATACAAATAAAAATCTAGAACACAACCCGAATATTCATTATTATATTATATATTATTATATATAAGAAAGTTAAAAGAAATAAAAGCACAGAAAAAAGAAAAATACATACATATCTTTCCTAAAAATGAAAATAATAATTATGATTCCGGAGAATAAATAAAACTAACAGAGCTGGGCAAAATACATGAAAATACTCAAAATACAAAATACAAAATACTTCAAGTATTTTAAAATACAAAATACTTTTGTACTTAAAATACTTTGGTACTTAAAATACATTTTTAAGTACTTCTCAAAATACTTTGAAAAATACTTTTTAAAAAACCTCTAAAATTAAATTCTAAGGCATTGCGCATATATTGGGGTTGGTAATGATAGTTAAATATTGTGTAACACACTTCATACATATTTTTTGTTTGTTTATTTAAATCAATTCGATACATAATTATTTTAGAAACGTTTTCGAGACATTTTCGCTTTTACGCTATAACTTTGCAGTTCATTGTTCTCACTCAAGAGGCGTTCCCGTCTTCAAAAAACTTTTGAGCAGGACGATTCTTTCAAAATTTTTATCCGATAGGGCATGACGCCTCGGTGAATTCGCGATACTCGCGAATGAAAACAATCTTTCGACGGGAGCTCAAGAAGTAAGTGGAGTGTTGTACTTCAAAAACATAGCTTTAACAACGGGGTAGTCGGTTAGCATGGAGAGCTTCGTTCTTTTATCGCTCAAGTACGAAAGCAACTGCACTCGGACTGCATCCTCGAAGGGCTCATGGCTATCTTTCGGAGAACTAGCTTCGCTATCAGTATCAACGCGTTGAGAATCGTTGCAAGTGACCAAAAGAAATGAAGATATTGATCCCGAATTTTGCTGCTCATCAATGTCGCGATGAGAGTCGTCTGCGAAAAATCGTGCTCCGTCAAGGAACGTGTCTCGTATCGTATCCAATGGCAGTTTGAGCTTATACTGCACATTAGCTTGCGAAAACCACTTCATCTTGAACGCGGGATGCGATACCGTAGCTATAACAGCGTTAGTCGCGTTAACGTCAAACGAGAGGACGTCCTGGAAACGTGTTGTTAGGCCACAAAGGCAGGCATTCGCCAGTACTCGTCCATATTTGAGATTCTCCTTCGACAAATGTTTCAAATTTAACATGAACCTTTTCCAATCATAAAAAATTGTTCCGAATATAGATACGGGCAAAAAATACAAAAAAACAAAAAGTATTTTGTATTTTGTATTTTATGACACAAAAAGTACTTAAAATACTTGGGAAGTATTTTTGTATTTTAAATATGTATTTTAAATACTCAAAATACATGATGTATTTTAAATACTGCCCAGCTCTGAAAACTAAACGACAATGTGAATTCAACGAGATAAAATATGTAAGCCGCGATGATAACAATTTAGAAAAAAAAAGGATAAACATTGAACAAATAAAAATATTTAGGACTCTGTCGCAAGAGCTTCAAGCTCGAAAATAAAAATACAAATAAAAGTCTAGAACACAACGCGAATATTCATTATTATATTATATATTATTATATATAAGAAAGTTAAAAGAAAAAGAAGCACAGAAAAAAGAAAAATACATATATATCTTTCCTAAAAATGAAAATAATAATTATGATTCCGCAGAATAAATAAAACTAAACGACAATGTGAATTCAACGAGATAAAATATGTAAGCCGCGACGATAACAATTTAGAAAAAAAATAAGGATAAACATTGAACAAATAAAAATATTTAAGCCTCTGTCGCAAGAGCTTCAAGCTCGAAAATAAAAATACAAATAAAAATCTAGAACATAACCCGAATATTCATTATTATATTATATATCATTATATATTATATATAAGAAAGTTAAAAGAAAAAAAAAACACAGAAAAAAGAAAAATACATATATATCTTTCCTAAAAATAAAAATAACAATTATAATTCCGGAGAATAAATAAAACTAAAAGACAATGTGAATTCAACGAGATAAAATATGTAAGCCGCGACGATAACAATTTAGAAAAAAAAGGATAAACATTGAACAAATAAAAATATTCAGGTCTCTGTGGCAAGAGCTTTAAGCTCGAAAATAAAAATACAAATCAAAATCTAGAATACAACCCGAATATTCATTATTATATTATATATTATTATATATAAGAAAGTTCAAAGAAAAAGAAACACAAAAAAATAAAAATACATATATATCTTTCCTAAAAATGAAAATAATAATTATGATTCCGGAGAATAAATAAAACTAAACGACAATGTGAATTCAACGAGATAAAATATGTAAGCCGCGACGATAACAATTTAGAAAAAGAAAGGATAAACATTGAACAAATAAAAATATTTAGGCCTCTGTCGCAAGAGCTTTAAGCTCGAAAATAAAAATACAAATAAAAATCTAGAACACAACCCGAATATTCATTATTATATTATATATTATTATATATAAGAAAGTTAAAAGAAAAAGAAGCACAGAAAAAAGAAAAAAACATATATATCTTTCCTAAAAATGAAAATAATAATTATAATTCCAGAGAATAAATAAAACTAAACGACAATGTGAATTCAACGAGATAAAATATGTAAGCCGCGACGATAACAATTTAGAAAAAAAAGGATAAACATTGAACAAATAAAAATATTTAGGGCTCTGTCGCAAGAGCTTCAAGCTCGAAAATACAAATACAAATAGAAAATCTAGAACACAGCCCGAATATATTTCGTGTTTAAAAATAAATCCAAGAAGAATTAATTATTTTCAAAAACTCCAGCGACCCAACGACTCTTTGTCACAATCATCGAGGTATCAACTTCCGCATGAGTAACATAAGCGAAAACTCGATATCGCCCGAGAGCAAACGTGATAGGAAGAAAGATATTGTGAGAGAGTGCAACGTAATCGCCGGGAGGTCTCATTATCGCCAGCGCGAACGCGTTTAATGCATCCGGCACTATAAGGCCAGTTCCTCTGTGGCATAACCTTGAGCATGCGATGAAGATACTCGCCGCGGGAAAGAGAAAGAGCCGCGAGAGGAGAAGCGAGATAGAAAAGAAAAAGAGAGGTTCTCCCGTTTCGGCGTTGCACTAGAACTTGACTCGGCGCGAAGCTCGAGCTGCGCGAGACGTTAAGTTCTATGTATATAAACGCTACCTCCCCTCTATCGTTCCTCGTTCCGTCTCGCTTCCTCCGCTTCTTTAAGGAGGCTTCAGTGCTTCACACTAGTCAAATGAGTGGTAAATTTTTAAAAGGATTTCTACAATTTTTAACTGTTATATAAAATAATATAATAATAAATATAACAATAAAAATTTTCCGAGGCGTCACTCTTACGTAATAGCGTTAGTTCTTAAGGTAGTTCTGTCGTGAAGGCAATTTAAACTCATATGCATGAATTTTTGACATGTTGTAATTTAGCTATTCAATTTTACTTGCACAAAATCTTGAATGCTTTTACCGAGTATTTGAATGAACACTTAAAACTTGAAAATCGATCTTTTTACACGGCGCCAACGGGAGGACTGGAAAAATTGATCTTTAAATCGAAAATTAACATACTTAGATCAAAGATAGAGAAAAAATAAATAGTACTACAGATTCGCAAATTATTCAGGAATTGATGGATCATGAAAAAAGGTTAAGTCTCCGGAATAATGTTTAATTGAACCAAGGTCAAAGTGCACGATACCGGGCCAAATGACGTTTCCTAACCTAATTATCGTAAAAATCAAGTCAAATCCGCACTAAACATATCAACTATTTACAAATAATCGTTTTAATTTGATTACGACAATTTCGAAGGATTCTCGATTATTTTGCTTCCTCATAGAGGAAGCTTTGTTTTCATGAAATTTTTTTTTTTTCGAGATTTTCATGTCAGTATGCTTAGAATCACCTAAAACGTCGAGAAAAGTGGTTTAGAAAAAATGTCCGTATGTATGTATGTGTGTGTGTGTGTGTGTGTGTGTGTGTGTGTGTGTGCTGGGCTTCGAAAATTCAATCTCCTCTCACTCGATAACCGTTCGAGCGATCCGGATCAAATTTGGCACGCAAGTAGAGTAGCTGCCCCTCTTTGAATGTTGTGATTTTTGCCAAAATATGTGAAGTCATTAAGATTTTATGGTGATTTTAATTTGTTGAAAAAAGGGCGTGGTCACTCTAACTTTCGTAAAAGTTCGCCGATTTGGCTAAATAGTTCTTCATAACTGAAGATACGTTCAATGTTGTATGGTATTGAATTTCGACGAAATCGGTAAAGCGGTTCGGATTTTATAGAATTTTGAATTTTTCGAAAAAAATAGATTTTGATCTAAATTACGTCGAATTTCAACAAATGAACAGAAATTTTGTACAGACGAAAAATAACATTCAGAAATGCCATGTACCAAATTTGGTGATGATCGGTAAAGTCGTTCGGATTTTACACCATTTTTCATTTAAAAAAAAATGTAGATTTTCGCTATAACTTCCGGAAAAGTTGAGAAAGTACGACAAAAATTTGTATCTAATCAAAATTAGATGTAACGGTGTTTGCAAAGGTGATTTATAGCTGTATAAAACACCTCTGCAAAAGAGACACAAGGTATAAAAAAAAAAGATGCAAAGTAGAACCTTGCACATTGCTTCCTCATTATTTTTCGCTTTTTACAAAGCTTCCTCTATGAGGAAGCCAAAATTGAATAACATACTGCTTCCTCACAGAGGGAGCTTTGTAAAAAGCGAAAAATAATGAGGAAGCAATGTGCAAGGTTCTACTTTGCATCTTTTTTTATATTATTATTGAGGCAGTCAAAGTGATGCGTATGATTTTTTTTTAATGTCATATAGTCTCGGAGATTTATGACTCCGGCGTACCGACAGAACTACCTTAATATTAAAATATATTCACAGCTGTGATATGAAAAGTAAATCGATTAATATATGCAATATTCGTTTTTTTAAATTTTTTATAAATATAATATAATATAAAATTTCTGTTAATTTCTGAATATTAGTTAACCGCGATTTGTAAATTCATATACAAGACTTTTATATATGTATAAAAATTGGTGGTTCATCGTCATGGAATTTTTCAAGATGTTAATTTTCATACGTCTTGGGAACAAAAATATTGAATGCGGATAATAAACTTTCAATCAACCATAGCTGTAATTGCAAAAATTAAAAAATCGTGTTTTCATTGCACAAAATTTACAAACGCCATGAAAAAAAAAAATATATATATATATACAGAATGCAAATTCCTAGTATATTGTAATAGTAAATTTACAAAATTTCTCAAATCTTTTTCAGCATTGTTACTTTAAATGTCTAATACAGATTGACATGAAATTTGTGGTACTTCCACTCCGTTACAGTAATTTTCTAGTAAATTATTTTAACATTGTACATTGTTAAAAATGCAAGTGTAATTAATATACAAAACGATATGAGATTTATGAAACGGATATATGAATTCCATATTAATATACTTATATTGTAAATTTAAGAATAGTATAAAAATTCTACGATACTGGTATTTGAAAATTACAGTACGTGACTATTGTAATGTTTATTTTAATATACCAATCTTGCATTTGTCAATGACGAATTCATCTGAAAATTAATATACGGTATATGCATCCGAGCTTTATATACCGGTATATTAATTAAAAAAGAAAATATTCTTTCAATGTATGTGCTCATATATTAACTAATTCTGCTATGTTTTTATCCCCTCAGAACTGTTAATTAAACAAAAACCAAAAATTGAAGAAAAAAAAACGTTTTTTTTTTAATTTACGAAAAATTCTACGATACTGGTATTTGAAAATTACAGTACGTGACTATTGTAATGTTTATTTTAATATACCAATCTTGCATTTGTCAATGATGAATTCATCTGAAAATTAATATACGGTATATGCAGCCGAGCTTTATATACCGGTATATTAATTAAAAAAGAAAATATTTTTACAATGTATGTACTCATATATTAACTAATTCTGCTACGTTTTTATCCCCTCAGAACTGTTAATTAAACAAAAACCAAAAATTGAAAGAAAAAAAAAACGTTTTTTTTTAATTTACGAAAAATTCTACGATACTGGTATTTGAAAATTACAGTACGTGACTATTGTAATGTTTATTTTAATATACCAATATTGTATTTGTCAATGACGAATCCATCTAAAAATTAATATACGGTATATGCATCCGAGCTTTATATACCGATATATAAATTAAAAAAGAAAATATTTTTACAATGTATGTACTCATATATTAACTAATTCTGCTACGTTTTTATCCCCTCAGAACTGTTAATTAAACAAAAACCAAAAATTGAAAAAAAAAACCGTTTTTTTTGTTTAATTTACGAAAAATTTTACGATACTGGTATTTGAAAATTACAGTACGTGAGTATTGTAATGTTTATTTTAATATACCAATATTGTATTTGTCAATGACGAATCCATCTAAAAATTAATATACGGTATATGCATCCGAGCTTTATATACCGGTATATTAATTAAAAAAGAAAATATTTTTACCATGTATGTGCTCATATATTAACTAATTCTGCTACGTTTTTATCCCCTCAAAACTGTTAATTAAACAAAAACCAAAGATTGAAAGAAAAAAAAAACGTTTTTTTGTTTAATTTACGAAAAATTCTACGATACTGGTATTTGAAAATTACAGTACGTGACTATTGTAATGTTTATTTTAATATACCAATATTGTATTTGTCAATGACGAATCCATCTAAAAATTAATATACCGTATATGCATCCGAGCTTTATATACCGGTATATTAATTAAAAAAGAAAATATTTTTACAATGTATGTACTCATATATTAACTAATTCTGCTACGTTTTTATCCCCTCAGAACTGTTAATTAAACAAAAAACAAAAATTGAAAGAAAAAAAAAAACGTTTTTTTTTTTTTAATTTACGAAAAATTCTACGATACTGGTATTTGAAAATTACAGTACGTGAGTATTGTAATGTTTATTTTAATATACCAATATTGTATTTATCAATGACCAATCCATCTAAAAATTAATATACGGTATATGCATCCGAGCTTTATATACCGGTATATTAATTAAAAAAGTAAATATTTTTACAATGTATGTACTTATATATTAACTAATTCTGCTACGTTTTTATCCCCTCAGAACTGTTAATTAAACAAAAACCAAAAATTGAAGAAAAAAAACTTTTTTTTTTTAAATTTAATACTGATTTGATTAGTGTGAAGCGCAGAAGCCTCCTTAAGGAGGTTGGAGCGCTCCACACTAGTCAAACCAGTACTAAATTTTTAAAAGCGTTTCTACAATTTCAGATGGTTTAATAATCTGTTCCAAGGTGTTAATCACATAGCAGCATTAGTTCTTGATATTCAAATACATTCACAGCTGTGATATCAACAGTAAATCGATCAATATCTGCAAATTTCCGATGTTATGTTTTTTCATCCAGTTTTTTAAAAGGGCAAACCGTAATATCAGTCCGATTATGACGACCAATAGCTCATTTTGTTTACTAGAAGATATTCTATCGATTGGCCGTCTATTTTTAAAAATCGTATTAGTAGTTCAAAAGATACAACCGTTTGTTTATCCTATCATAACCTAACATCAAGTATACAAATGACTATAACTTTTGAACGCCTGATACTATAGAAAATCCGGACGGTCAATCGATTAAGGATCTTCCACTCATCAAAATGAGCTATGTTTCGTCATAATCGGACTGATATTACGGTTTACCCTTTTACAAAACTGGATGAAAAAACATGACATCGGAAATTTGGAGATATTGATCGATTTACTGTTCATATGACAGCTGTGAATGTATTTGAATATCAAGAACTAATGCTGCTATGTGATTAACACCTTGGAACAGATTATTAAACCGTCTGAAATTGTAGAAACGCTTTTAAAAAATTAGCACTGCTTTGACTAGTGTGGAGCGCTCCAACCTCCTTAATGTGTATTTCCTACTCTTGGCTCTAACGCTTCGTCGTGTAGCTCTGCTCGCTAACCCCAAACGCGTTACTCACCGTCAACGCAGTCTCCGCGTCTTTTCTGTGTATTCTCTTCGCTTCACCTTCTCACCTTCTCCTTCCCCGCCCTTCGTTCACTCTCGCCACTCGCGCTAGTTCGACGCTTCTCGCTCACATGCAGTCTGCTCGTCGACCGGCATCCGAAACATGCTCAGTTGCTTTTAGCGCCGTGCAGCTTGAGTCATTCAGTTCGTCGCGACGTACGATTTGCTCTGTCGCGTCCTTATAAACTTTTATCGCCTTTGATAATATAATAACCTACGCGAACAAGGCGTGCATATTGGTAATTCCATAACAATTGAGCCATTAATTTGCCATCAATTTTTCTGTAGTTTCTAAGCATAATAATGGAAATTCTGTGAAATTTTGAGAAAAATCAAAATAGTCTGTCTCAACGAAAAAAAATATAATTACATTATTTTGTCAAAAAATATTATTAAATTCTTTGTCAAAAAATATTATTACATTATTTTGTCAAAAAATATTATTACACTATTTTGTCACAAAATATTATTACACTATTTTGTCAAAAAATATTATTACACTATTTTGTCAAAAAATATTATTACACTATTTTGTCAAAAAATATTATTACACTATTTTGTCAAAAAAAAATTATTACACTATTTTGCAAAAAAAATTATTACACTATTTTGTCAAAAAAATATTATTACACTATTTTGTCAAAAAATATTATTACACTATTTTGTCAAAAAATATAATTACATTATTTTGTCAAAAATTATTATTACATTATTTTGTCAAAAAATATTATTACATTATTTGGTCAAAAAATATTATTACACTATTTTGTCAAAAAATATTATTACATTATTTTGTCAAAAAATATTATTACACTATTTTGTGAAAAAATATTATTACACTATTTTGTCAAAAAATTACGGATTTTTTTTTGAGCGTCTATGGAAAATTTTTTAATTAAAAAGTACATTCAAAAACTTAAATTTTGTAGACAAATTTTTTGTCCGATCGGTAATTTTAAATATACAGCGAATTGAAAAAAAAAAATCTTTATTATATTTTGGGCAAACCATAGGTGCTAAAATTATGAAATAATTTATGGATGGGTGGCGTACTTGGTATGGAATGACCCATATAGTCATGTCGGCTAAATGTCCACTAGTCTATTCGTGGTAGTGGTATAAATAATATAACTCATATTATCTACACTATCAATCAATGTAAGCCTATAAAAAGTCTCGGGGGCATAATAACGGCATGTTTCGATAGATAACCCCTTAATTTATTGGTGATAAAGCCCACGGAATGGCAAAACCAGTTGGATAATTTCACGCTCAAATGCATATTATTTTGCAGGATTATTGTATGGCCAGTAGTAGTTTATACTCCGAGACGAAAGTAATATTTTGTTATGTCTTTTGCAAACAAACACCGTGAAATAACAACACCGCTTGCTCGTAATTTACGTAGAGGTTTATTAGTACTTTGACGTCAGAGAGTTATTTCGTTACAGTGGTCTCAGGTGTTTGAATTAATGCTTACGAACAGTTTGCTGATAATAGATTTTTTCAACAATAGAGGATAGAGAAAATAAAAAATGTTTTTGATTCTATTTTTCATTGTTTATATTATTTAATGGAGAAACGACGAAATAAATTAGCATTACTAGCGAAATAATAGAACTTCCAAACAAAAAATTGCTCGCAAAAAAAATTCTTACAAACAAAAAACAATTATTTGCTTGCAAAAAAAATTCTAAAAATAGTCACAAAAGAAAAAATGTTTTTGATTCTATTTGTCATTGTTTATATTATTTAATAGAGAAACGACGAAATAAATTAGCATTACTAGCGAAATAATAGAACTTCCAAACAAAAAATTGCTCGCAAAAAAAATTCTTACATACAAAAAAAAATTATTTGCTTGCAAAAAAAATTCTAAAAATAGTCACAAAAGAAAAAATGTTTTTGATTCTGTTTGTCATTGTTTATATTATTTAATAGAGAAACGACGAAATAAATTAGCATTACTAGCGAAATAATAGAACTTCCAAACAAAAAATTGCTCGCAAAAAAAATCCTTACAAACAAAAAAAAATTATTTGCTTGCAAAAAAAATTCTAAAAATAGTCACAAAAGAAAAAATGTTTTTGATTATTTTTGTCATTGTTTATATTATTTAATAGAGAAACGACGAAATAAATTAGCATTACTAGCGAAATAATAGAACTTCCAAACAAAAAATTGCTCGCAAAAAAAATCCTTACAAAAAAAAATTATTTGCTTGCAAAAAAAATTCTAAAAATAGTCACAAAAGAAAAAATGTTTTTGATTCTGTTTGTCATTGTTTATATTTTTTAATAGAGAAACGACGAAATAAATTAGCATTACTAGCGAAATAATAGAACTTCCAAACAAAAAATTGTTCGCAAAAAAAATTCTTACATACAAAAAACAATTATTTGCTTGCAAAAAAAATTCTAAAAATAGTCACAAAAGAAAAAATGTTTTTGATTCTATTTGTCATTGTTTATATTATTTAATAGAGAAACGACGAAATAAATTAGCATTACTAGCGAAATAATAGAACTTCCAAACAAAAAATTGTTCGCAAAAAAAATTCTTACATACAAAAAACAATTATTTGCTTGCAAAAAAAATTCTAAAAATAGTCACAAAAGAAAAAATGTTTTTGATTCTGTTTGTCATTGTTTATATTTTTTAAGAGAGAAACGACGAAATAAATTAGCATTACTAGCGAAATAATAGAACTTCCAAACAAAAAATTGCTCGCAAAAAAAATCCTTACAAACAAAAATTATTTGCTTGCAAAAAAAATTCTAAAAATAGTCATAAAAGAAAAAATGTTTTTGATTCTGTTTGTCATTGTTTATATTTTTTAAGAGAGAAACGACGAAATAAATTAGCATTACTAGCGAAATAATAGAACTTCCAAACAAAAAATTGCTCGCAAAAAAAATCCTTACAAACAAAAAAAAATTATTTGCTTGCAAAAAAAATTCTGAAAATAATCACAAAAGAAAAAATGTTTTTGATTCTGTTTGCCATTGTTTATATTATTTAATAGAGAAAAGTCGAAATAAATTAGCATTACTAGCGAAATAATAGAACTTCCAAACAAAAAATTGTTCGCAAAAAAAATTCTTACAAACAAAAAAAAATTATTTGCTTGCAAAAAAAATTCTGAAAATAATCACAAAAGAAAAAATGTTTTTGATTCTGTTTGCCATTGTTTATATTATTTAATAGAGAAAAGTCGAAATAAATTAGCATTACTAGCGAAATAATAGAACTTCCAAACAAAAAATTGTTCGCAAAAAAAATTCTTACAAACAAAAAAAAATTATTTGCTTGCAAAAAAAATTCTGAAAATAATCACAAAAGAAAAAATGTTTTTGATTCTGTTTGTCATTGTTTATATTTTTTAATAGAGAAATGATGAAATAAATTAGCATTACTAGCGAAATAATAGAACTTCCAAACAAAAAGTGCTCGCAAAAAAAAATTCTTACAAACAAAAAAAAATTATTTGCTTGCAAAAAAAATTCTAAAAATAGTCACAAAAGTAAAAATGTTTTTGATTCTGTTTGTCATTGTTTATATTATTTAATAGAGAAACGACGAAATAAATTAGCATTACTAGCGAAATAATAGAACTTCCAAACAAAAAATTGTTCGCAAAAAAAATTCTTACAAACAAAAAAAAATTATTTGCTTGCAAAAAAAATTCTGAAAATAATCACAAAAGAAAAAATGTTTTTGATTCTGTTTGTCATTGCTTATATTTTTTAAGAGAGAAACGACGAAATAAATTAGCATTACTAGCGAAATAATAGAACTTCCAAACAAAAAATTGCTCGCAAAAAAAATCCTTACAAACAAAAATTATTTGCTTGCAAAAAGAATTATAAAAATAGTCACAAACTAAAAATTTCTTGCAAAAATATTAAGCTAAATCCAATACATGAGCCAAGTAAAACTCTCTACAAAAAAATTCTCCCACTGGCCACGGACCGTCACTGTGTTGTGATTGGTCCACTTAGCCATCATCAATCTACAAAAAATAAATTAGCATTACTATCGAAATAATAGAATATTGGCTCTAGATAGGAAGGAAAATTTTGAACTATCCCTTTAGCTTTTCCAGCGAAGATCCACTTTACGAAATCTCATAATCTTACCACAAAATTAACTATTAACTTTTTTACAATCAGCAGCGCTGATGATAAAATGGTAGAGTATGTAAATACAGAACCATTTAATAAGAAATTAAATTACTTGTACGAAAAATTGCAAGTTTTATAACAGAGTGTGCTTTCAATTAATATTAATTCTATTGCAGTCTGCCTCGTTGGAATGCAACGATATAAAAAAATTATAATCGTTATTATAATATTATTATCAATATTTGTACCTTTTCTAATCATTTAGGATCATCAAAATGATTGAATAGATTATTTATTAATATATACAAAAATTATAACCGTTGCATTCCAACAATGCAAACTTCGACATCATTAATATCAATAATAGTAAGACTCGTCTGTAACTTTCAATGTGCACTGTGCTCTTATGGGGCCTTCCCTGAGCACGAAATAAAATAATAATAATAATAATAATAATAATATTGAATCTAAAATATGACGTTTAACCAGGGGCGGTTTAACAGCTAGGGCGCAGTCTGGGGGGCGCAAGCGACGGAACTTTTTCTTCCAATTTTTAAAATTGTTGTAAAAACGAAAAAAAAATCGTTGCTTTAAGCTTTTTTATGGAACGAAGGATTCATAAAAAGGAAAGGAAAAACTTAAATTCAACAAAAGCTATTTTCTCCCGAACAGTACAGCAGGTAGGGTCCGTATTTTGAGGTAATACGCGGAAGTATCGTAGAATTGGGCTAAGCTTCTGGTTGCTCAATCGATTCAGTTTTTTTTTGGTGAGAATTAAAAAACAAATAGTGCGAGAGAGACAGGCCTATAGACGTTTAAGTGGCAGTGATACACCGGCTGGAATTTCTTCGCCCAATGTTAAACGCCTATAGGCCTCAGGCGTATCTCGCTCTAGCGGCCGTTGAGTGCGTAACAAGATGATCAGCTGTTCTTAGTTCGGCGCACATTGGTTCGATTTTCCAAGCTCCAAGGAAATATGGCGGACAGGGCGGAGCTTGGAAAATCGGACCAATGTGCGTCGAACTAAGAACAGCTGATCATCTTGTTTTGCACTCAGCGGCCGCTCTAGAGCGCTAGCGTCGAAGATACGCCTGAGGCCTATAGGTCTGTCTCTCTCGGACATAGCTCTGTCTCTCTCGCACTATTTTTCTTTTAATTCTCACAAAAAAACGACGGAATCGTATGAAGAGCCAGAAGCTTAGCCCAATTCTACGATACTTCCGCTTATTACCTCAAAATACGGACTCTATCTGCCGTACTGTTCGGGAGAAAATAGTTTTCAAAATTTCTGCGGGGGGGAGGGGAGTATCACTGCCTCTTAAGAGGCAACGGTACACCGGTGAAAATTTCTTCGTCCAATGTTAAACGCCTATAGGTCTGTCTCTCTCGCACCATAGCTCTGTCTCTCTCGCACTATTTGTTTTTTAATTTTCATAAAAAAACGACTGAATCGATTGAGGAGGCAGAAGCTTAGCCCAATTCTACGATACTTCCGCGTGTCGCCTCAAAATACGGACGCTATCTGCTGTACTGTTCAGGAGAAAATAGCTTTGAAAAAATCTGCGGGGAGGAGGGGAGTCTCACTGCCTCTTAACATTGGGTGAAGAAATTCCAGTCGGTGTATCACATGCTCTTAAGATTGATTCTTTAAATGGACATAAATTCCGAAGCTCACCGTGATTTCCGTTTGATATAGATCTTTGATCAAACTAACGTATCTACTTGAATATAACATGGCTAACACGTGTCCGCATGTATTATCCATTATTCAAGTTATACATTCAGTATATACGCCGTAATCCGTCCACGCCGCGCCCTTGCACTTCTCTTCGTTCCACCGTTGCATCGTAGTAGCACACATCGTGCATGGAGCGCAGACATTAGTCTGCGGGTTCTGGCCACGCGCTTCTCCAACCCGCGCACACGGAGAATTCTCGCTCGCTCGCTCCCGCCTCACACAGTTTCCCCGATCCTCGCTCAGTCGTCCGCCGGTTCTCTTAGCGCGCACGCGGGTATGTAACGTTACGCTCCCGCGTCGCGATTATGCGAGAAGGAGAAAGGAGAGAGAGTGAATGAGAGTGCGCGGCGCCACATCTACACGTTTTGCTGGTGCGTTATGTGTTCTCGCGGTGTTGCATAGTGTTGTTGTCCTATATGCAACAACGTGCGACTTTGATCACGAACTCGTTGTATCTCCTTCACTTGTTCACTTTTTTCTTCATTGTTTTTTCGATTCATCCACGAAATAAAAAAAAAAATTAACTAAACCGACGAACACCCTCGTTCTAATGAATTTTTCTTTAGGACAACCAAATGTTTAGTTTCTTCGATAATTATCAGATTCAGTTGTCTAAAACGTATTTGCGGTAACCATAATATTTGTTACACGTTCGGATGGTGCGTTATGTGCTTTCGCGACGTTGCATAGTGTTGTTGTCCTATATGCAACAACGTGCGACTTTGATCACGAACTCGTTGTATCTCCTTCACTTGTTCACTTTTTTCTTCATTGTTTTTTCGATTCATCCACGAAATAAAAAAAATTAACTAAACCGTCGTACATCCTCGTTCCAATGAATTTTTCTTTAGGACAACCAAATGTTTAGTTTCTTCGATAATTATCATATTCAGTTGCCTAAAATGTATTTGTGGTAACCATAATATTTGTTACACGTTCGGATGGTGCGTTATGTGCTTTCGCGGTGTTGCATAGTGTTGTCCTCCTATATGCAACAACGTGCGACTTTGATCACGAACTCGTTGTATCTCCTTCACTTGTTCACTTTTTTCTTCATTGTTTTTTCGATTCATCCACGAAATAAAAAAAATTAACTAAACCGTCGTACATCCTAGTTCCAATGAATTTTTCTTTAGGACACCCAAATGTTTAGTTTCTTCGATAATTATCAGATTCAGTTGTCTAAAATGTATTTGTGGTAACCATAATATTTGTTACACGTTCGGATGGTGCGTTATGTGCTTTCGGGACGTTGCATAGTGTTGATGTCCTCCTATATGCAACAACGTGCGACTTTGATCACGAACTCGTTGTATCTCCTTCACTTGTTCACTTTTTTTTTCATTGTTTTTTCGCCTCATCCACGAAATAAAAAAAAATTAACTAAACCGTCGTACATCCTCGTTCCAATGAATTTTTCTTTAGGACAACCAAATGTTTAGTTTCTTCGATAATTATCAGATTCAGTTGCCTAAAATGTATTTGTGGTAACCATAATATTTGTTACACGTTCGGATGGTGCGTTATGTGCTTTCGCGACGTTGCATAGTGTTGTTGTCCTCCTATATGCAACAACGTGCGACTTTGATCACGAACTCGTTGTATCCTCTATTTCGTTTTCACTGTAAACGTTCACTTTTTTTTTCATTGTTTTTTCGATTTTTCTACTCATCCACGAAATAAAAAAAAATTAACTAAACCGTCGTACATCCTCGTTCCAATGAATTTTTCTTTAGGACAACCAAATGTTTATTTTCTTCGATATTTATCAGATTCAGTTGCCTAAAATGTATTTGTGGTAACCATAATATTTGTTACACGTTCGGATGGTGCGTTATGTGCTTTCGCGACGTTGCATAGTGTTGTTGTCCTCCTATATGCAACAACGTGCGACTTTGATCACGAACTCGTTGTATCTCCTTCACTTGTTCACTTTTTTTTTTCATTGTTTTTTCGACTCATTCACGAAATAAAAAAAAAATTAACTAAACCGTCGAACACCCTCGTTCCAATGAATTTTTCTTTAGGACACCCAAATGTTTAGTTTCTTCGATAATTATCAGATTCAGTTGTCTAAAATGTATTGGTGGTAACCATAATATTTGTTACACGTTCGGATGGTGCGTTAAGTGCTTTCGCGGTGTTGCATAGTGTTGTTGTCCTCCTATATGCAACAACGTGCTACTTTGATCACGAACTCGTTGTATCCCCTATTTCGTTTTCACTGTAAACGTTCACTTTTTTTTTCATTGTTTTTTCGATTTTTCGACTCATCCACGAAATAAAAAAAAATTAACTAAACCGTCGAACACCCTCGTTCCAATGAATTTTTCTTTAGGACAATCAAATGTTTAGTTTCTTCGATAATTATCAGATTCAGTTGCCTAAAATGTATTTGTGGTAACCATAATATTTGTTACACGTTCGGATGGTGCGTTATGTGCTTTCGCGACGTTGCATAGTGTTGTTGTCCTCCTATATGCAACACCGTCCGACTTTGATCACGAACTCGTTGTATCCCCTATTTCGTTTTCACTGCAAACGTTCACTTTTTTTTTTCATTGTTTTTTCGATTTTTCGACTCATCCACGAAATAAAAAAATAATTAACTAAACCGTCGAACACCCTCGTTCCAATGAATTTTTCTTTAGGACAACCAAATGTTTAGTTTCTTCGATAATTATCAAATTCAGTTGTCTAAAATGTATTTGTGGTAACCATAATATTTGTTACACGTTCGGATGGTGCGTTATGTGCTTTCGCGGTGTTGCATAGTGTTGTTGTCCTCCTATATGCAACAACGTGCGACTTTGATCACGAACTCGTTGTATCCCCTATTTCGTTTTCACTGTAAACGTTCACTTTTTTTTTTCATTGTTTTTTCGATTTTTCGAGTCATCCACGAAATAAATAAAAAATTAACTAAACCGTCGTACATCCTCGTTCCAATGAATTTTTCTTTAGGACAACCAAATGTTTAGTTTCTTCGATAATTATCATATTCAGTTGTCTAAAATGTATTTGTGGTAACCATAATATTTGTTACACGTTCGGATGGTGCGTTATGTGCTTTCGCGGTGTTGCATAGTGTTGTTGTCCTCCTATATGCAACACCGTGCGACTTTGATCACGAACTCGTTGTATCCCCTATTTCGTTTTCACTGTAAACGTTCACTTTTTTTTTCATTGTTTTTTCGATTTTTCGACACATCCACGAAATAAATAAAAAATTAACTAAACCGTCGTACATCCTCGTTTCAATGAATTTTTCTTTAGGACAACCAAATGTTTAGTTTCTTCGATAATTATCAAATTCAGTTGTCTAAAATGTATTTGCAGTAATCATAATATTTGTTACACGTTCTGATGATTTCTTCGGACAATTTTCCATTTATTTGAGTTTATTACGAATTTAAATATCAAAAAGCCAAAATTGCAACTTAAAATCAAATTTTTTAATTGATTGGAAAAAGATTTTCAAGTTCAGACATGGAGATTTTTTTATTATTCTATTTTATTCTAAGAGTATCGATAGATAAATGATCCAAGTATCAAACTAATTTTTAAGATGTTAGGTTATCCATTTTTCTACATAGCTTATTTCAAGTATTCTTTTATATATTTATTAATATAATCGATAAATAACGAAGATGCTTTTATTTTTATTTCGAACAAATCGTGTTTGTATACCAGAATTCTTGATACTTATGATTATCCGAAGGATCGGAACATTAGGTGTCCGGAAAAACGTACATGCTAAAAAACAGCGGCTGAAAACTGATACATTAGGCCTATTTTCTTATTTTCGTACATAATCACAAAATGATTCAATATAGTGACGATTAATTCTTAGGTTTTTGAAACTAGAAGGTATGAGCTTGACTTTGGTTTTAGTTATTTTAATTAAATCTTCTAATGAATGCACTGAGAGAAGATTTTGTTAACAGTTAAAAAATCTTGGTTAAATATGGCGAAATTAGCCATTTAATTATTCTTATTGAATCTCACTTGAGCCAAATAAGATTTGTTAACCCTTTGATGCACAGCGGGATGTTTAACATCCCACCTACATTATTATCATTTTTTAAATATTTCAACGTTTTCTTTCTCGATTTTAAATAAAAGTAACTTTTTAAAAATAAAAATGTGTGCATCAAAGGGTTAACTATTAACAAATGTCAGCGAGCTTCATTTGCGAGAAGCAAATTTTATTTAGCTCAAGTTAGATTCAATAAGAATAACTACCCGCGCAAAAAAAAATAGTATGAGAAGAGTATTAGAATAGTATTAAAATCGAAAGTATGAAATATGTCGTATTGGACGAAATCATACTCCAATTATACTCATATTCAAGTATTAAGTATGAAATGAGTATACGAAAAGTTATTCAAGTATCTTTTTTCGAGTATTAAGTATGAAATGTGTATACGAAAAGATATATTCAAGTATCTTTTCGTGCACTAATTTCATACTTAATACTCGTATACGACTATAATTGGAGTATGATTTCGTCCAATACGACATACTTCATACTTTGCATTTTAATACTATTCTCATACTCTTTTCATACTATTTTTTTTTGCGCGGGTAAATGGTTCATTTTGCCATATTTAATCAAGATTTGGTAACTGTTAACAAACTCTTCTCTCAGTGTGGTTGAATCTGCAGATGATCTGGACCGTCCGATCATTGTTACACCTTTGCCTTATGGCAGTAGTCTGCTTTAGAAGCCGAAAAAAAGCGTTTTTTCAGCAATTTTTTTGAAAGGGAAGGAAATGATTGCGGTAAACGAAATTTTGAGACGATAGAGTATTATATTCAAACTTTAAAAAACAATTTTTATTATTAAAAATTATTGAAATTTTCCAAAGTTGTAACGATTTTTCTGGGGCGCCTGGAGTCTGGACTTGTAAATCGGTGCCGGTGATGGAGGTCATGCGATGCATCTGAAACAGTCGAACCAAAATTTTTTAAAATTTTTATAAGTTCCTTTTCTATATGAACTAAAAAAATACCGAAGAAATGATGAAATTCCAAATTTTTTCGAAGTTTGAAAAAAAAATTCACTTTAAGTTGCAAAAGAAGTAATTTAAATCGTACTTTTGTCCAACTTTTTTAGTTCAAATAGAAAAGGAACTTATAAAAATTTTAAAAAAATTTGGTTCGACTGTTTCAGATGCATCGCACGACCTCCATCACCGGCACCGATTTACAAGTCCAGACTCCAGGCGCCCCAGAAAAAATCGTTACAACTTTGGAAAATTTCAATAATTTTTAATAATAAAAATTGTTTTTTAAAGCTTGAATATAATACTCTATCGTCTCAAAATTTCCTTTACAGCAATCATTTCCTTCCCTTTCAAAAAAATTGCTGAAAAAACGCTTTTTTTTCGGCTTCTAAAGCAGACTACTGCCTTATATGAAACGTGCGACCGAAAACACAAACTCCTTGTATCCCCTATCGTTTTCTCTGTAAATGATCAATCAATTTTT
Source organism: Ephialtes manifestator (assembly GCA_963970395.1). Lineage (NCBI taxonomy): Eukaryota > Metazoa > Arthropoda > Insecta > Hymenoptera > Ichneumonidae > Ephialtes > Ephialtes manifestator. The sequence goes on from OZ019968.1 coordinate 47,842,505, forward strand.
TATTTTCATCGTCGTTGCCAATACTGCAATTTCGGAGGTTTATAGCCTATATATATCTTGTGTCTCGTGACAATATCGTTACGCACTTTATTATTTCGAACTACCGAGTTGAACAGTCGAGACTCTCACACGACCTGTCCACTAAGCCAATGACATCAATCACTGTATACGTAACCGGCCTCGTTAACGCGTGTGTACATATTATACACGCTGTTGTATTTTAATTGCGCCGCTCTCTCTGGAATCATCGTCGTTGTCGTCGTCGTCGTCACGACCTGTAAATCGCGCGCTGACGACGATAACCGCGCTCCCGTTTTGCGATAACTCCCGCAGTGTTTCGCGAGTACTATTTACGCCTTTGTCCTTCGTTTCGCAATTATTTTATTCGGCCTCAATACAGTTTCGACGTTTTGAAGAGCAACAATTGTTTGTGACGAAAAAATGTGCATATTTTGTGAAAATAAATCACGATACGCCAAATTATTCACACCGTATTCTTTGCATAGATAATAAAGACAAATACTTTTTGTTGAGGAAGAAAAAGTAAATATGTGCAAAGCTCGCTATAAATAGTCAATTATTAATGCCAACAGCAATTTTTGAAAACTAATTTTTATAATAAAAAAATGATTCATTATTAGAGTAAAATTATTCAATTATCTTTTGAATTAGTAACCAGTGCATTCATATTATTCGCGCTGTATTCTTTGCATACATAATAAAGACAACTACTTTTTGTTGAGGAATAAGAAGTAAATATGTGCAAAGATCGTTATAAATAGTCAATTATTATTGCCAATATCAATTTTTTAAGACTTATTTTTTAAAATAATGCTTCATTATTAAAGTAAAATTATTTAATTATTTTTTGAATTAGTAGCCAGTGCATTCATACAATTAAAATAGTCTAACTTAATGTATAAACATATGTTAACGCAGAGAACAATATTCACGATTACAATTAGGAAAACGAAAATAACATTTTTCATATACATTATGTAGCTCTTCATAAACTGCACAAATTTGATCCTGGACGTTTTTTTGATAGAACTGTTAATTTTCAAGATATTCACGAATAAAAAAATATAAATACCGAAAAATTCAAGTTTTTATAAAAATTCGACTGTCGAAAATATCGGTGGTAGCGCAAAAAAAACGTGTCTCTTTTTTTTGTCAATACTTTCTGATAAAAAATTGTTACACCGAGAGAAAAAGTTTTATTGATTCACGGAAATCTTTGCCAATGAAATGAAATACTTGAATTTCAATACTATCTTTTCTTTGAATGATCTCAAACTCAATGAAAAGTAGTGACATTGATTCGAAGAAAAATTTCTTTAAACCAATGAACCTTTTTCATTGATTTCAAAGATATCGTCTCTGATTCAATGAAACCTTCTTCTTACCAGCTCAAAATTTCGAAACCTATTTTTTCCTGAAGTACGCGGCAGATGAAGCTCAAATTTAGTGAGTATGTAAGGAAGTACGGCAGAAATAGGCTAAGCTTCTGGCTCCTCGAAACTCGAAGCCGTTTGTTCGGGAGAACCGGAAAACAAAAAAGTGAGGTTAGGTGCGAGAGAGAGATCAATGAAAACGTTTCTTTGAACCAATGAAAACGTCTCTTTAAAACAATAAAACTGTTTCTTTATTATATGCTCACTAAGTAAATCTTTATTTACAAGCAATGAAATGTTCTCTTTAAAATTCAAATGCACTATTTCATTGAAATCAAAGAAATATTTCGTTGAAATCCACCCATTTCTTTGGTGTCAATGAAATCTTTTCTCTCACTGTAAAATTATTAAAGGGGGTCAGGGTCAGAGCTTGAAAAATGACATAGTGGCTCTTCGCCTCGTAAACTTACCGCGAACTTTGTGAAGTTCAACTTTACGAGTTGAAGGAATGAGAGAGGATCATATTTTTTAACAGCGCAAAAGTTGGTCATAGAGATAAACCATTCGGTTGGTATTAATGTGGCCGTCAGGCAGGCAATCTGCTTTCCCGATGCCAAATTCCGTGTATGCGCCGACTTTTCCGCAATTCCCGCGGGTAGAGAGTGAGAGAGTGTGAGTGAAATTATTTGACTATCTTTTGAATTAGTAACCAGTGCATTCGTATAATGAAAATAGTCTGTCTTAGTGTATAAACATATGTTAACACAGAGAACAATATTCACGATTACAATTAGGAAAACGAAAATAACATTTTTTGTATACAATATGTATTTTTTATATACAAATTTGATCCTGGACATTTTTTGATAGGACTGTTAATTTTTAAGATATTCACGAATAAAAAAATATAAATACCGAAAAATTCATTTTTTTATAAATTTCCGGCTGTCGAAAAAATCGGTCGTAGCGCCAAACAAAAAAATACATGTCTTCTCTTTTTGAAAATACTTTCTGATAAAAAATTGTTAAAATTATTGAAGGGGGTCAGGGTCAGAGGATGAAAAATTCAGCTGGAATGCCCCATATATTGTCATAACACATAGTGACTCTTCGTCTCGTAAAGTTACCGCGAACTTCGTGCAGTTCAATTTTACGAGTTGAAGGGGTAAGAGCGCACATTTTTTAACAGCGCAAAAGTTGGTGATAGAGATAAACCATTCGGTTGGTATTAATGTAGGCGCCAAACAAAAAAATACGTGTCTTCTCTTTTTCAAAATACTTTCTGATAAAAAGTTGTTAAAATTATTGAAGGGGGTCAGGGTCAGAGGATGAAAAATTCAGCTGGAATGCCCCATATATTGTCATAACACATAGTGGCTCTTCGCCTCGTAAACTTATCGCGAACTTCGTGAAGTTCAATTTTACGAGTTGAAGGGGTAAGAGAGGATCACATTTTTTAACAGCGTAAAAGTTAGTGATAGAGATAAACCATTCGGTTGGTATTAATGTAGGCGTAAGACAGGCGCCAAACAAAAAAATACGTGTCTTCTCTTTTTGAAAATACTTTCTGATAAAAAATTGTTAAAATTATTGACGGGGGTTAGGGTCAGAGGATGAAAAATTCATCTGGAATGCCCCATATATTGTCATAACACATAGTGACTCTTCGCCTCGTAAACTTACCGCGAACTTCGTGAAGTTCAACTTTACGAGTTGAAGGGGTGAGAGAGGATCACATTTTTTAACAGCGTAAAAGTTAGTGATAGAGATAAACCATTCGGTTGGTATTAATGTAGGCGTCAGACAGGCGCCAAACAAAAAAATACGTGTCTTCTCTTTTTGAAAATACTTTTTGATAAAAAATTGTTAAAATTATTGAAGGGGGTCAGGGTCAGAGGATGAAAAATTCAGCTGGAATGCCCCATATATTGTCATAACACATAGTAACTCTTCGCCTCGTAAACTTACCGCGAACTTCGTGAAGTTCAAGTTTACTAGTTGAAGGGATGGGAGAGGATGACATTTTTTAACAACGCAAAAGTTAGTGATAGAGATAAACCATTCGGTTGTTATTAATGTAAGCGTCAGACAGGCGCCAAAAAAAAAAAATACGTCTTCTCTTTTTGAAAATACTTTCTGATAAAAAATTGTTAAAATTATTGAAGGGGGTCAGGGTCAGAGGATGAAAAATTCAGCTGGAATGCCCCATATATTGTCATAACACATAGTGACTCTTCGCCTCATAAACTTACCGCGAACTTCGTGAAGTTCAATTTTACTAGTTGAAGGGATGTGAGAGGATAACATTTTTTAACAACGCAAAAGTTGTTAGCTGATAGAGATAAACCATTCGGTTGGTATTAATGTAGGCGCCAAACAAAAAAATATCTCATTTCAGTTTCAAGTGTATCAGTAATGCGTGAGCCACACACTGAGAAAAATGCATGGGACAAACATATCAAGTATAGTGAGTTCTACTATACAAATAGTTATTCGCCTCATAATTTAGGCGTTGGGTACATTATTTATTGTTGCGGTAACCATAAAAACATTACCGTCCTCTCAGGGAAACATGTGTATAGTACAATTAACCATACTTTTTTCTCAGTGCAGCCATGGGTGTCTTTTGCAAGGACCACATAGCGCCCGAATGCTCCCTGAGCAAACAAAAAAAAAAAAAAAAAAAAATACGTGTCTTCTCTTTTTGAAAATACTTTCTGATAAAAAAATGTTAAAATTATTGAAGGGGGTCAGGGTCAGAGGATGAAAAATTCAGCTGGAATGCCCCATATATTGTCATAACACATAGTAGCTCTTCGCCTCGTAAACTTACCGCGAACTTCGTGAAGTTCAATTTTACTAGTTGAAGGGATGGGAGAGGATAACATTTTTTAACAACGCAAAAGTTGTTAGGTGATAGAGATAAACCATTCGGTTGGTATTAATGTGGGCGTCAGGCAGGCAGTCTGCTTTCCCGATGCCAAATTCCGTGTATGCGCCGGCTTTTGCGCAGTTCCCGCGGGTAGAGAGTGTGAGACGAAAGACCGTCATCCGCGCCATGCTCACGTTCACACCGATATATATATATATATATGTGTATATACTATATATATATATATATATATATACATATATGATTCTACACACATAAAGTACCGAGGTCAGACGAAAACGACTCGCGACACGCGACGAACCCGCCTCGTTACTCTCACTCGATCACCAGCAAATTCACCACTTCGTTGTCTGTCTGTCTGTCCGTCCGTCCGTCCGTCCATCAAAAATTCCTATCTCAAGCTCTACTCTCTTATTTCGATATCCAATAAGTAACGGCGATTGATGAATGGTCATGAAATACGTGCTGTGTAATTGCATCGCATTGTATATCCGCATTACCGTTAATCGTCGCGATACCGATTTCCTTATCGGGTATTGATTCGAAGCTTTTATCTTCAAGCGTGAACGACATTCCGAATTAACTTCACGTTTCCGTTGAACGAATTTTATTTTTTTATTTACAATTAGTATGTGTTTTTAGCGGATTTAAAAAATTTGCATTCATATTCCAATTTTTTTTCGTAAAATTGGATTTTTTTTTCAGTGAGAGTAAAGTTGTGGTATTGCGAATTATAAGTAATAGGATTAAACGAAATTTAACTGTATTTTTTTTCAGAGTTTTCATTGTCACTTCTTTTACTTCTTTTTTACGGTTTAATTTTTTTTTCTTCTACTTTCTGTTATATTGGAACTCGTCTTGTGTGTTTTATTAACACAGAAATTAAATGCACACTGCAAATATTGTTTCAGTTTAAAAAATGTAAATATGAAGCAGAATAATTAATTTTTCTCAGTGCATATTGCATTGAACAAAAAATGTATAATTGTTTGATGTGCCCGTAAAAAAAGGTACACTATGAGAAAAAACCGAAAGTTTTTATGCATAAACTCAATTAAATAGTTGTAAATTAATGTAATTTTGTCATCAAATTAAAACGAATCATAAAAATTGAAGTACTTTTACAGTTTTAATAAAGTATATTAAAGTAAATTAATTAAATCAGTGTACTACACATTAAATTCCAAGTAGATTTGTTTACAGTACATATTTAAAAAAAAGAGAAAAATTTGGTAATTAAAAAATATATATATAATTAGTCCGACGATAGTGTAACTATAAACTATAATTTCCAGGAGGAACGTCTATATTTTATGTTTATAGCAAATATAATAATAGTAGCAATAATCAAAATGATAATAGTTTCAAAAACTATTCTAATAGTTTCAAATATGTCGATTCGTTGCATATACACTGAGAGAAAATAATGTTATTAGTAACTATAAAGTGACAACTATTCATTTTCAATTCGTACGACCAATTTTTTAATAGTTGCCACAACTAACAAATAGTTACTATAACTACCAAATGGTTACCATAACTATTTTCATAATTACCGTAACTATGAAAATAGTTGCATGGACTAAAAATTAATAGTTGTCACTCAGAGTTGTAAATCCCCATTAATTAATGAGATATAGTTTACAGTACAATTTGTTTTGTAATTATGATTTTATAATAATAATATATAGTGATTATAAAACAGAGTGTAAACATTTGAATAGCTGAAAAAAATACTAATTTTCGCTTTAATATTGCAAGAAATAGTGGAAAAAAATGGAAGAAATAAGTAATGCATTACTTATTTTTTTCCATTTTTTCAAACGGATTACCGTGAATTTTTATTGAAAAATAATAATTTTTTCAGCCATTCCAAAGTTTAATCATCGTATTACAATCGCTACATGTTATTATTATAAAATCATAATTATAGAGCTGATCGTATCATCATCATTATTTCTATAAGTATTAGGCATTTACAATTCTGTTGTCACTCTATATTTGACTACTACGATTTCTCTAAGTGTATACGATTTCAACGTTTGTTTCCAATAACCTTTGAAGTATCGTTTAGTGAACCATATTATCATCGTTTCAACCATAAAAAAAGCCTTCCTATATTCGTTTCATAATCTAAAATCGTTAAATCAACGTTATGCTTTTCTCTCAGTGTATAATAGTGATTTAAAGTGAAAAAAAAGGAAAAATGACGAAAAAAAAGTTGTAAAAATGAAGAAAAAAAAGATAAATAAATAAATGTAGGTCAATTTGTGGTCAAGGTCAGGTCGACGCGACTGAGGCGTGTCATACGAATACCTTAACGCTCAATGCCCAATTTATGCAACGAAACACTTGAATACTGACGGGCTTCGCTGTTTGTAAAAAAAAGATAACGGGTCGAAGAGATCAGAAGCGAAAAATCGCGTGAGCGAAGATGCCCTAGATGAAACATAGGAACGATATAGTCTGCACATATCGATTCAACGTTGCGATATATGCATCAGCGACAGCGGTCTGCCATAGTAGTGGACTAGTAGTAGTAGTACCGTCCGCCTCCGGTTCGCCCGCGCGCGTACTCGGCATTGGCCTTGAATGTTCGCAACCCCCGCGCAGTTATCCTCGGGCTTTCTATCACGGTAGTTTGCGAGCGGTAGATAAGTGCGCCAGCTGAGCAGAACTGGGGATTCGCGCGAGATCGCAGCCGTTAGTAGTGCATCATAATACTTTTTTTCTCAATCATTCTCTTTGTGCTTTGTGAGTCGGCCCTTTTTTTTCTTTTTTGTCCCTTTGAGTTAGAGAAACGTGATTTTTCTTCAGGTTTTCAATTACCACGAACGGGTCGCGAGCAACGATCAAAGTGGCGATAACACAATAATAATAATCGAAATTTAAAGGATATAAGTAATGAATTCTATTTCAGTTTGCATCGTTGCATCGATATAAAAAAAATGCCAAGATACCCCAACTTACCCCATCTTAAGGGTATCCACACACTGAGAGAAAATTATGGTATTAGTAACTATAAAGTGACAACTACTGATTTTTCGTTCGTGCGACCAATTTTTTAATAGTTGCCATAACTATCAAATAGTTACTATAACTACCAAATAGTTACCACAACTATGAAAATAGTTGCATGGACTAAAAATTAATAGTTGTCACTTTATAGTTGACTGTATAACTACGATTTCTCTGAGTGCAATACAGGGCGATATTTTTTTAATGATTATTATCGTTATTATCATTATTTGTAATTTTTATAATCATTTAGGATGTTGCATTCCAACGATGCAAACATCAACATCATAGTAATGAGTTGATTAGGGCTACTACGATTGTAGTAAAATAAACATTTTACCAGGAAAAAAATTGGCTGCAGCAACCAAGTTGTTGGTTAGGCGTACTAAATACTTGGCTGTATTACCAAATCCGTGATTATATTAACCAATAAATTGGTAAAAAAATTTAATCAAGTTTTTAGTAATTCTAATCAAGAGTTTATATGAGTGTGAGCAGAACCGGAGTTTATCACGAAATCACAGCTGTTAGTGCATCATAATACTTTTTCGCAATCATTCTCTTTGTACTTTGTGAGTCTGCCCATTTTTTTTCTTGTCCCTTTGAGTTAATGAAACGTGAATTTCTTCTTGTTTTTCTTCGGGTTTTCAATTACCACGAAAATCCCGTGAGCAATGATCAAAGTGGCGATAACATAATAATAACGGCAATTGAAAGAATAAAAGTAATGAATCCTATTACAGTCTACATCGTTGGAATGCAACGATATTAAAAAAAATGCCAATATCTTGCCCTATCTTAAGGGCCCAATACAGGGCGACATTTTTAAATGATTATTATCGTTATTATCAGTATTTGTAATTTTTATAATCATTTAGGATCATCAAAATGAATAAATAAATTATTTCGTTGTATTCCAACGATGCAAACTTCAACATCATAGTATATATTTATTTCCAGTATAGTATAGTATTTATTTCCAGATTGTACAGCAAATTTGCTTTTTACAAAACCCTTCCTTAACCACTAGTAGGACAATTTACTTAAATTAAATTAAATTAAATTAAATTAATTTGGATTAAACTATTAAGTCAAGTTACGGTAGTTAAGTCTTTCATCTTCAGGTAGATATTCCCACATTATTCTTCAACATCATAGTAATAAGTTGGTTAGGCTTACTAAGTCCTTGTTTAAACATTTTACCAAGTTATTGGTTATGTTAACCAATAACTTGGTAAAAGTCATTGGTTACCAAGTTATTGGTTATGTTAACCAATAACTTGGTAAAATTTTTAACCAAGTTTTTTCTGAGAGTGAGCAGAACCAGAGATTCTCGCAAAATCACAGCCGTTAATCCATCATAATACTTTTTCTCAATCATTCTCTGTGTGCTTTGTGAGTCTGCCCTTAATTTTTTTCTTATTGTCCCTTTGTATCAGTGAAACGTGCTGAATTTCTTCTTCTCGGGTTTTCCATTACCACGAACAGCCCACGAGCAGTGATCAAAGTGGCGATAACACAACAATAACAATAATAATAAACGAAATTGAAAGGATATTAGTAATAGAGTTACGAAATTCATAACCGGTAAAAGTTTATCGTTTCGGATAAAGGAAATTAGGGAATAGAGGCACCAAAATTCCCTCGAGCTTTTTCCCCCGTTATGCATGTTTATGAATTGTAATTCCAGACTTTTGTAGACTGCGAGGTGAAAGAACGGAACGAAAGAGGGTGCGAGGAGTTCGTAAATGTCTCGTGAATCTTCGCTGGAATTTTTATCCCCTTTACTTATTCTTCTGTCCGTGCGGTTTAGATAAATGTAGGTCCCGAGGCGAGGAATAAATTTGTGGATTGAAACGAGCGATAGAGACACTGTGGGTAATATTTCGTTTTAGCCGCAGGACAAAAAATTCGTCGGGACGTAAAATACAATTGTGGATATAAAATTGATTTTTCTGTCTCGGGATCGAATCGAATTTTCTTTTTTTTTTTTTGTTCATATGATTTTTATTCTTACATGGCGTTTTTCACAGATATTGTCAAACCGAATGGATCGCTTTGTCCAATTTATTATTGGCTAGATTGTGAAAGTTCCGACGAAACATCGAAAATTAAAACGCCGTTTTAACGATACCAAAATTCAAGCCAAAACATAAAATTGACTATTGGAATTAATGGATTTAATCAAAATGTTTGCCAGTGAAATGTGGTGACGATATAAAAAAATTAACAACCTCTCGTATATGGTCGGGACTTCTGGAAAATATTACTGAAAGTGAAGTGGTGAATAACGAAAGATTTTGATTTTTTTTGTTGTAATTTGTGCACGTCAGTAAAAATTCGGAAAGATGATGAAGAAGGAGAAACCAATGATGTCGGTGACAGCGATCATCCAGGGGGCTCAAGCCCAACACTGGGCTCGAGGTAACACCTGTACGTATTTTTATTACTATTATCAAATATCAAACCATATCTTTAAAATTTTAAAAAAATTCTGACACCTGTACATTTTTTTATCTGCAATTTTCTATTTTTCGTACTTAAGTTAAATTGCAATTCATCAACGCAAAATAAATTACAATTACAGATAGTAAAAGAAACGTACAAAATTATAGATTAAAAAACCTTTAAAAGAAAGTAGATTTAAAAAACTCTGAAGAAAATTGAACTCGTTGGAAAAATGTGCTATCGTATTTCACATTTCTTGACAGTTCAAAATTCAGCTTTTAAAGAGACATAAATATGAATCAGATGATGTTGCATCGTATACCAAAGCAAAAATGTTGTAAAACCTATCGAAAAAATAAAATAGTGCCCAAATATCACTATTTGTTAGTGATACACTAAATGTTATCACATTTATTTGTATCACAATTCTGATAAATGTAAAAAATCATAAGTATCATAACTTTTACCTCATATAAACAGTGAAATGCTATTTTCTGTGCTAAACAATAATTTAATAGCACTTCATTAACCCAAAATAACAGATGGTAAAAAAAAATTATAATATCCCGAGTAAAAAAAACAAGTGCATCCCGGATCCATGCGGGATCCGCGAGATGTACGTGAAAAAGTCCCGCCAATGAGACAATCCTTGACTTTTCGCGTACTTCGAGTTTCATGCGGAAAGTACGTGAAAAGTTCGTGAAAAATTTGAGCCAGAAATTCACCAATTAAATTCACGAATAGTACGTGAGAAGTACACATTTGAAATGGTTGCATTAAAGATTCGCGGCAGCTAGAAAGTACACGAAAAGTACGTGGGAAGTTCATATTTGAAATGTTTGCGTACAAAGTTCGGGTCGAAAGCTACAAGATATGTATGTGACAATTCCATATTTAAGATTTTTCCGTACAAAGTCCGTGACCCAAAGTACGGGATATGTACGTGAAAAGTTCATATTCAACATTTTTCCGTACAAAATCCGTGCCGAAAAGTACAGGAGACGTACGTGAAAAGTACATATTGAAAATTTTCGCGTATAAAGTCCGTGACGCAAAGTACAGGATATGTACGTGAAAAGTTCATATTTAACATTTTTCCGTACAGATTAAAGATGGACTTGTCACATACATATCCTGTACCTTTCGACCCGAACTTTATACGCAAACATTTCCAGTATGAACTTCCCACGTACTTTTCGTATACTTTCTAGCTGCCGCGAATCTTTAATGCAACCATTTCAAATGTGTACTTCTCATGTACTTTTCGTGTATTTAATTGATGAATTTCTGGCTCAAATTTTTCACGCACTTTTCACGTACTTTCCGCGTGAAACTCGAAGTACGCGAAAAGTCAAGGATTGTCTCATTGGCGGAACTTTTTCACGTACATCTCGCGGATCCCGCATGGATCCGGGATGCACTTGTTTTTTTTACTCGGGATATTTAGAAACCTCTGAAAAAAATTTCGAAATATTCATTGAAATTTAAATTGAAATTTAAGCTTTCAAAGCGACATTCCGCGACTAATTTCCAATTTTATTATTACAATATCTTCGAGCCCTTTTTGATACACAAGTGTTCAGAAAAATCCATCATGATTATTATTCATTTATAACGTTATTCTAATAAATGTGAAAAATGTAAATAAAAATATTGTGATTTAATCTACGAGATATGAGTGCGCTTTGGTTCGATTTCTTTTGGTACAACGGTCAGAAAACAACTTTTTTACGTCTCTAGTGAAGTTATCAACCCTCTTTTCCATGTTGCTATATACCTTTTGGCAATCTCGGCTCAGACGTAATTAGTGTTGGAGCCTCCGTTTAACGAGTTGCTGCCTAATTTACGTTCGAAACATACGTAAGAGTAATAAAAAGCGCTATAAGCTTGAAGGCCCGGGTGGCCCACAACATGTCCGTATATAAAGTCGCGAGTTTATCGTTGCCAGCGATGCACATGTGCTGCTACATGTGAAGCAGCAACAGCAGCAACTAATACACTCATTGCTGCGTTTGCCACAGCGAACATTGACGCTTGACGGTCTCACGAATGGCACGTAATCGTAAATAAATTGCGTAATTCCTGTGAATCGTTCTTGCGGTTCTTGCGCACACGAGACGAAAAGATAGTTGGCTCTGTTTTGTCGTTTATTCTCTCAGTTTATTATCAAACGAATCGATTACTCTCTTCGTATTCATAACATGATATTATATTATATTATTATTATTCTTATTGTTGAATAAATGATTTGTGGAGAAAAATTGAATCTCAGTACTTGGCGAGTTAATATGGTAACATCATAATGCAATAATGATCTAATTTAGTGTGTTTCAAAAATTCGCCAGGTACTGAGATTCAATTTTTCTTCACAATTCATTTAGTCGATAATAAGAAAAATAATTTTGCTTTTTTTAAATTTAACTAGCAGCGGGTGTGCGCTTCGTGCGCTAACCTTCGAACGACGGTTTTCAAATTTTTATTAGCGTACTGTGACTTTTACAGATTATCGTGGGTGAAATAACTTGCATTTTCGATATAAGCACTCGTGCCATTTTATTAGTTTCGTGAATTCTGAAATCAGAAACGGAAAAAGGCTCGATTTTTTTAATCATGATAAAAAGCTATGTAACAGGTACTTTCTACAATATGCGACTTGAGAACGATAGTGAAGGCCAAAATTCGATATCTTGAAGAAAAAAATAATTTAGGTTCTTTAGGTTGGATTTTCCGACCAAAAGTCGGATCTGTGAAGAACCGACCAAAAGTCACTTTTTCAAAAATCATCGTAAAAAGGCATGTAACAGGTACTTTCTGAGGTACAATATGCGACTTGAGAACGATAGTGAAGGCCAAAATTTTATATCTTGGAGAAAAAAAATGTAGGTTTTTAGGTCTGATTTTCCGGCCAAAAGTCGGATCTGTGAAGTCTGAAATCAGAACCGACCAAAAGTGACTTTTTCAAAAATCATCGTAAAAAGACATGTAACCGGTATTTTCTGAGGTACAATATGCGACTTGAGAACGATAGTGAAGGCCAAAATTTGATATTTTTAAGAAAAAAAATTTAGGTTCTTTAGGTTGGATTTTCCGACCAAAAGTTGGATCTGTGAATTCTGAAATCAGAACCGACCAAAAGTGACTTTTTCAAAAATCATCGCAAAAAGGCATGTAACCGGTACTTTTTGAGGTACAATATGCGACTTGAGAACGATAGTGAAGGCCAAAATTTGATATCTTGAAGAAAAAAAAATTTAGGTTCTTTAGGTTGGATTTTCCGACCAAAAGTCGGATCTGTGAAGTCTGAAATCAGAACCGACCCAAAGTGACTTTTTAAAAAATCATCGTAAAAAGGTATGTAACAGGTACTTTCTGAGGTACAATATGCGCCTTGAGAATGATAGTGAAGGCCAACATTTTATATCTTGAAGAAAAAAAATGTAGGTTCTTTAGGTTGGATTTTCCGACCAAAAGTCGGATCTGTGAAGTCTGAAATCAGAACCGACCAAAAGTGACTTTTTCAAAAATCATCATAAAAAGGCATGTAACAGGTACTTTCTGAGGTACAATATGCGACTTGAGAACGATAGCTAAGGTCAAAATTTGATATCTTGAAGAAAAAAAAATTAAGTTCTTTAGGTTGGATTTTCCGACCAAAAGTCGGATCTGTGAAGTCTGAAATCAGAACCAACCAAAAGTGACTTTTTCAAAAATCATTGTAAACAGACATGTAACAGGTACTTTCTGAGGTACAATATGCGACTTGAGAACGATAGTGAAGGCCAAAATTTGATATCTTGGAGAAAAAAAAATTTAGGTTCTTTAGGTTGTATTTTCCGACCAAAAGTCGGATCTGTGAAGTCTGAAATCAGAACCAAACAAAAGTGACTTTTTAAAAAATCATCGTAAAAAGACATGTAACAGGTACTTTTTGAGGTACAATATGCGACTTGAGAACGATAGTGAAGGCCAAAATTTGATATCTTGGAGAAAAAAAAATTTAGGTTCTTTAGGTTGGATTTTCCGACCAAAAGTCGGATCTGTGAAGTCTGAAATCAGAACCAACCAAAAGTGACTTTTTCAAAAATCATCGTAAAAAGGCATGTAACTGGTACTTTCTGGGGTACAATATGCGACTTGAGAATGATAGTGAAGGTCAAAATTTTATATCTTGAAGAAAAAGAAATTTAGGTTCTTTAGGTTGGATTTTCCGACCAAAAGTCGGATCTGTGAAATCTGAAATCAGAACCGACCAAAAGTGACTTTTTAAAAAATCATTGTAAAAAGGCATGTAACAGGTACTTTCTGGGGTACAATATGCGACTTGAGAACGATAGTGAAGGCCAAAATTTGATATCTTGGAGAAAAAAAAATGTAGGTTCTTTAGGTTGGACTTTCCGACCCAAAGTCGCATCTGGGAATTCTGAACTCAGAACCGACCAAAAGTGACTTTTTCAAAAATCATCGTAAAAAGACATGTAACAGGTACTTTCTGAGGTACAATATGCGACTTGAGAACGATAGTGAAGGCCAAAATTTGATATCTTGAAGAAAAAAAAATTTAGGTTCTTTAGGTTGGATTTTCCGACCAAAAGTCGGATCTGTGAAGTTTGAAATCAGAACCGACCAAAAGTGACTTTTTAAAAAATCATCGTAAAAAGGCATCTAACAGGTACTTTCTGAGGTACAATATGCGACTTGAGAACGATAGTGAAGGCCAAAATTTTATATCTTGAAGAAAAGAAAATTTAAGTTCTTTAGGTTGGATTTTTCGACCAAAAGTCGGATCTGTGAAGTTTGAAATCAGAACCGACCAAAAATCACTTTTTCAAAAATCATCGTAAAAAGGCATGTAACAGGTACTTTCTGAGGTACAATATGCGACTTGAGAACGATAGTGAGGGCCAAAAATTGATATCTTGAAGAAAAAAAAATGTAGGTTCTTTAGGTTGGATTTTCCGACCAAAAGTCGGATCTGTGAATTCTGAAATCAGAACCGACCAAAAGTGACTTTTTCAAAAATCATCGTAAAAAGGCATGTAACTGGTACTTTCTGGGGTACAATATGCGACTTGAGAATGATAGTGAAGGTCAAAATTTTATATCTTGAAGAAAAAGAAATTTAGGTTCTTTAGGTTGGATTTTTCGACCAAAAGTCGGATCTGTGAAGTTTGAAATCAGAACCGACCAAAAATCACTTTTTCAAAAATCATCGTAAAAAGGCATGTAACAGGTACTTTCTGAGGTACAATATGCGACTTGAAAACGATAGTGAGGGCCAAAATTTGATATCTTGAAGAAAAAAAAATGTAGGTTCTTTAGGTTGGATTTTCCGACCAAAAGTCGGATCTGTGAAGTCTGAAATCAGAACCAACCAAAAGTGACTTTTTCAAAAATCATCGTAAAAAGGCATGTAACTGGTACTTTCTGGGGTACAATATGCGACTTGAGAATGATAGTGAAGGTCAAAATTTTATATCTTGAAGAAAAAGAAATTTAGGTTCTTTAGGTTGGATTTTCCGACCAAAAGTCGGATCTGTGAAATCTGAAATCAGAACCGACCAAAAGTGACTTTTTAAAAAATCATTGTAAAAAGGCATGTAACAGGTACTTTCTGGGGTACAATATGCGACTTGAGAACGATAGTGAAGGCCAAAATTTGATATCTTGGAGAAAAAAAAATGTAGGTTCTTTAGGTTGGATTTTCCGACCCAAAGTCGCATCTGGGAATTCTGAACTCAGAACCGACCAAAAGTGACTTTTTCAAAAATCATCGTAAAAAGACATGTAACAGGTACTTTCTGAGGTACAATATGCGACTTGAGAACGATAGTGAAGGCCAAAATTTGATATCTTGGAGAAAAAAAAATTTAGGTTCTTTAGGTTGTATTTTCCGACCAAAAGTCGGATCTGTGAAGTCTGAAATCAGAACCAACCAAGAGTGACTTTTTCAAAAAATCATCGTAAAAAGGCATGTAACAGGTACTTTCCGAGGTACAATATGCGACTTGAGAACGATAGTGAATGCCAAAATTTGATATCTTGAAGAAAAAAACATGTAGGTTGGATTTTTCGGCCGGAAGTTAGACGTGTGAATTCTGAAATCATAGTCGGAAAAAATCACGATTTTTTTAATCATTTACAACTGTCAAAATGAATAACATGCCTGAAATTGTTCGCCGACGAGTATCAACTTCACGCTGGTACGACAGCGATTTACGGAACGAATAAAATGACAACAATTCTTATATCGAAAATGTGAGATATTTCATCCACTGATTTTTTTAAAAGGAGTAAGTATATTTATATTATCAGAAGCAATATTTCTTTTCGTTTTGAGTTTATTTCAAAACTTTTTGCATACATCGGATGTGACTGACTTAAATGTACTTGTCTCAAGTTTTTTACACATTGTGTTTCTTTGGGGGATATTATATTATTGTTATTCTTATTGTCGAATTCTGAAAAATGATTTCTCTTTTTGGATGAAAATGCAATTTCCACGAAATTCTGTGGTATACATCAGCTATTAAGGCTATCAATACTCATTCCGAAAAAAATGGTGCGTTGTTTTTTTTTTTATTAGCGAAAGAAAATCGTTTAGAATATATATAGTCGCGTAACTCTTGGCATAGAAGAACAGTGTTGCCATGTTCACCGTAGAATTACTACTCTAAAGAAATTCGAGATGGTCTCGCTATTTCTACCGGTTCGTTACGCGAGGGCAGACAATTAACGTGACGATGTGAGACTGCAGATTAGCATCGTTTGCGCGCACGCCCATTCGCATGTATGTACATAGTTTGCACTTACTGAGGGGCTGTTGCTGCGTTGGACTTGTCCTTCACCTGCACCTGCGTTCCGCTGTGTCCACAGGTTTAACCATATTACATACCGTAGTATGCTCTGTGACCTCGTTTCCTCTATGTTTCCATATAAATATTTTTTATGGAAAGTTCAAATCGTTTGAATCCACATTTAAATAACACGAAAAATAAAAATCTCGAGCCCGCGTCGAAAAAAAAACCACTAGTCTTTAATCATCCAATGTATTTCATGAATAAAAAACAAAATAACAGATTTTTATTATTCACTGTATTCTATGAATGAACAAACCATTAGATTTATCTCATGAATGAAAAGAAAACCATCAGATTTGAATCAGCCAATATATATTCTATGAATGAAAAAAAAATCAGATTTTAATCGATCAATGTATGAAAAAAAAGATTAGATTTGAATCGCCTAATGTATTCCATGAATGAAAGAAAAACCATTAGATTTAAACCGGTCAATGTATCTCATGAATGAAAAAAAATCATCAGATTTGAATCCGCCAATATAATCCATGAAAAAAAAAAAAAAAAGATTTTAATCTACAAATGTACTCCACGAATGAAAAAAAAAATCACCAGATTTTAATCGATCAATGTATGAAAAGATCATCATATTTGAATATTGCATGAATGAAAAAATTAAGAAAATTAAAAAAGTATTTCATAAATGAGAAAAACCACCAGATTTGAGTCGACCAATGTATTCCATGAATGAAAAAAAAGAATGACTATATTTTTTTAATAGATCAATGAATTTCCATGATAAAAAAAACATATTCGAAACTGACGTGAACTGAACAGTGACAGCCACCGTTGAGGTCGTATATGAGCTTTCTATATTTCTCAGTCGCCCGGAATAACTGGATCGACATTTCGCTCTTCCATTCATAAACTATTCATAGTATTCCAATATTTCGTACGTCGTTCCATACAGAATTTCTAACATTACTTACGCGCGACTCGTTTATCGGCGTCTATTGATTTTATACCGCTATATTACTATGAACACACCTAAGAACAACAAGCAACAGCCTGGACCGTCATACGGCCAATTAGCGATCGTATTACGAGCTTTTAATGGCGCCGAAGACCACACCCATGTTTTATTGCCTATAGACGCTACGTGTGACGTTATAGAAAAGCGTTTGCACGCGACGTTTTGTATCATGAGTCATGGGGCATTAAGGCTATTTATTAGTTTTCTTTATGAGAATCTCATTCCGCCTATTATGTGCTCTATTTTTATAAGAATATTGCAACGCTGTCATATTATTTTTTGTATCCCTAAAATTACTATTGGTTTTCACGAATATAGGTACTAATATATTGATATGTAACCTTCTTATGAATTTTTTTAAACTTTTTGAAAAATCAATCATATTTATGATAATAAGAACATTTATTAAAAATTATGATTATGTCAAAATGTTTCTTCTGCAAAAGAATCGTTAAATAGAAATTCCTATATATAGGAATTTCTATTTAACGATTTTTAAATAAGCCTATAGGCTATAGGCTTGGACTATTTTCTTATAAAGAGAATTGGATCTTACAAATCTAATTCGGTCCAACGTTGCAACCTCAATTATACGACTGCAGCAACGAATGTAAAAGAAAAAAATTCGCATCGATGAACTTGGCTACAAAAAAATCACCTAAGAGATTCAAATTTTTTTTGTGGGAAAATAGAGGCTGCAAACAATAAATTGAAAAGGATGACGTTCAAATTGACGAGACACAACTTCGTTATCGTGTCGGCGCAAAAAAAGGCCTTAGGAAAATGTTTCATTTTTTAAGCTCATTTTTTTATTGAAATAAAAAATGAATGGTAAATACGCCAACATTTAATTTACTTCATTATTATTAAGTGAACCGGTTTCTTCAGAAACACAAATTCTTTTTGCGAAAAAAACGAGTCTGTAGACAATAAATTAAAAAGGAGATGCCCGTCGGTGGCTGCAAATGACGTTCAAGTTGATGAGGAACAATCTCGTTATCGTTTCGGCGCAAAAAAAGCCCTCAGAAAAATGTTTCATATTTAAGCTTATTTTTTCACAGCTATATTTTTTATTGAGATAAAAGATATTAAATCGTCAAGTACGGCAACATATAATTAATTTCATTATTATTAAGTGAACTTGTTTCTTAATAAACACAAATTCTTTTTGCCAAAAAAAAAAGGTTGTAGACAATAAATTGAAAAGGAGTGCAAGTCGGTGCCTGCGAATGACGTTCAAGTTGACGAGAAAAAATCTCGTTATCGTTTCGGCGCAAAAAAAAGCCCTCAGGAAAATGTTTCATTTTTTAAGCTCATTTTTTTATTGAGATAAAAGATATTAAATCGTCAAATATGGCAACATATAATTAATTTCATTATTATTAAGTGCACCGGTTTCTTAAGAAGCAAAAATTCTTTTTGAAAAAAAAGACCCTGTAGACAAATCGAATAAATCGAAAAGGAGATGTATCTTCATGGCTGCGAATGACGTTCAAGTTGACGAGAAACAATCTCGTTATCCTGTTGGCGAAAAAAAAATTCCCTTAGGAAAATGTTTCATTTTTTGCGCGCTTTTTTTTATAGCTATATTTTTTATTGATATAAAAGACATTAAATCGTCAAATACAGCAACATTTAATTAATTTCATTATTATTAAGTAAACCGGTTTATTAAGGAGTAAAAATTCTTTTTGCCAAAAAAAAAGAGGCTGTAGACAATAAATGGAAAAAGAGATGCAAGTCGGTGGCTGCGAATGACGTTCAAAAGTTGACGAGAAAAAATCTCGTTATCGTGTTGGCGCAAAAAAAAAATTCCCTTAGGAAAATGTTTCATTTTTTAAAGTAATTTTTTTTATTAAGATAAAAGATGTTAAATGGTAAAATACGTCAACATTTAATTGATTTCATTATTACTAAGTGAACCGGTTTCTTAAGAAACACAAATTCATTTTGCCAAAATAAAAAGAGGCTGTAGACTATAAATTGAAAAGGAGATGCAAGTCGGTGGCTGCGAATGACGTTCAAAAGTTGACGAGAAAAAATCTCGTTATCGTGTTGGCGTAAAAAAAATTCCCTTAGGAAAATGTTGTATTGTTTAAACTCATTTTTTTATAGCTATATTTTTTATTGAGATAAAAGATATTAAATCGTCAAATACAGCTACATTTAATTAATTTCATTCTTATTAAGTGAACCATTTTCTTAAGAAGCAAAAATTCTTTTTGCAAAAAAAAAAGACGCTGTAGACAATAAATTGAAAAGGAGGAGATGCAAGTCGGTGGCTGCGAATGACGTTCAAAAGTTAACGAGAAACAATCTCGGTATCGTGTTGGCGCAAAAAAAATTCCCTTAGGAAAATGTTTCATTTTTTACAGCTATATTTTTTATTGAGATAAAAGATGTTAAATTGTCATATACGTCAACATTTAATTAATTTCATTATTACTAAGTGAACCGGTTTCTTAAGAAACACAAATTCATTGTGCCAAAATAAAAAGAGGCTGTAGACAATAAATTGAAAAGGAGGAGATGCAAGTCGGTGGCTGCGAATGACGTTCAAAAGTTGACGAGAAAAAATCTCGTTATCGTGTTGGCGCAAAAGAAAATTCCCTTAGGAAAATGTTTCATTTTTTAAAGTAATTTTTTTATTAAGATAAAAGATGTTAAATGATAAAATACGTCAACATTTAATTGATTTCATTATTACTAAGTGAACCGGTTTCTTAAGAAACACAAATTCATTGTGCCAAAATAAAAAGCGGCTGTAGACAATAATTTGAAAAGGAGTGCAAGTCGGTGGCTGCGAATGACGTTCAAAAGTTGACGAGAAAAAACCTCGTTATCGTGTTGGCGCAAAAAAAAAATTCCCTTAGGAAAATGTTTCATTTTTTAAAGTAATTTTTTTTATTAAGATAAAAGATGTTAAATGGTAAAATACGTCAACATTTAATTAATTTCATTATTACTAAATGAACCGGTTTCTTAAGAAACACAAATTCATTGTGCCAAAATAAAAAGCGGCTGTAGACAATAAATTGAAAAGGAGATGCAAGTCGGTGGTTGCGAATGACGTTCAAAAGTTGACGAGAAAAAATCTCGTTATCGTGTTGGCGCAAAAAAAAAATTCCCTTAGGAAAATGTTTCATTTTTTAAAGTAATTTTTTTTATTAAGATAAAAGATGTTAAATGGTAAAATACGTCAACATTTAATTAATTTCATTATTACTAAGTGAACCGGTTTCTTAAGAAACACAAATTCATTGTGCCAAAATAAAAAGAGGCTGTAGACAATAAATTGAAAAGGAGGAGATGCAAGTCGGTGGCTGCGAATGACGTTCAAAAGTTGACGAGAAAAAATCTCGTTATCGTGTTGGCGCAAAAAAAAATTCCCTTAGGAAAATGTTTCATTTTTTAAAGTAATTTTTTTATTAAGATAAAAGATGTTAAATGATAAAATACGTTAACATTTAATTGATTTCATTATTACTAAGTGAACCGGTTTCTTAAGAAACACAAATTCATTGTGCCAAAATAAAAAGCGGCTGTAGACAATAATTTGAAAAGGAGTGCAAGTCGGTGGCTGCAAATGACGTTCAAAAGTTGACGAGAAAAAATCTCGTTATCGTGTTGGCGCAAAAAAAAAAATTCCCTTAGGAAAATGTTTCATTTTTTAAAGTAATTTTTTTTATTAAGATAAAAGATGTTAAATGGTAAAATACGTCAACATTTAATTAATTTCATTATTACTAAATGAACCGGTTTCTTAAGAAACACAAATTCATTGTGCCAGAATAAAAAGAGGCTGTAGACAATAAATTGAAAAGGAGGAGATGCAAGTCGGTGGATGCGAATGACGTTCAAGTTGACGAGAAAAAATCGCGTTCTCGTGTTGTCGCAAAAAAAAAAATTCCCTTAGGAAAAAGTTCGATTTTTTAAACTCATTTTTTTATAGCTATATTTTTTATTGAGATAAAAGATATTAAATGGTAAAATACGGCAACAGTTAATTAATTTCATTATTATTAAGTGAACCATTTTCTTAAGAAGCAAAAATTCTTTTTGCTAAAAAAAAGAGGCTGTAGACAATAAATCGAAAAGGAGATGGAATTTCGTGGCTGCGAATGACGTTCAAGTTGATGAGAAAAAATCTCGTTATCGTGTTGGCGCAAAAAAAAAATTCCCTTAGGAAAATGTTTCATTTTTTAAAGTAATTTTTTTTATTAAGATAAAAGATGTTAAATGGTAAAATACGTCAACATTTAATTAATTTCATTATTACTAAGTGAACCGGTTTCTTAAGAAACACAAATTCATTGTGCCAAAATAAAAAGAGGCTGTAGACAATAAATTGAAAAGGAGGAGATGCAAGTCGGTGGCTGCGAATGACGTTCAAGTTGACGAGGAACAATCTCGTTGTCGTGTCGCCGCATTTACTGCGAGCGACAGCTCGCGCGACGATGATGAATGCGAGCTGTGGGGTGAAGGTCGGCTATTGAGACTCGGGAAAATCTCGGGGCACGCATGAACAGCCTGGAAGCAATTGCGCGAATCCTGGTGCCCCCAGGTCACTCTAATAATGTGCGAGGGCGTAAGACGAACAAGTACGAGTGAGTTCTTATCAGTGGACGTCGTTCTAGCGGCGTATTATATAGGTTTACGAGCTTGGCGCGGTACGAGCGACGACGACTACGACGACACACAACACTTGGCTAATGTCGGGAGACCGCACCCGTCAAGGTCACGCCATCGCTTCGTTATCGTCTCACCAGCACTTCGTACCACATGCACAAATGTATTCCCCGCTCGAGATGCATAATATGTGTCATTCCATATCAAATGGGCCATTCATTTTCCACCACGTCAATTTTTCTCTAATTTCTAAGGCAAATAAAATAAATTCTATGAAATTTTTAGAAAAATCGGAACAAAACAAAGTAACATTATTTTGTCAAAAACTAGCGGAATTTATTTTTGAACGACTATGGAAAATTTTTTATTAAAAAGTACATTCAAATACTTAACTTTTATACACGAACGAATTTTTTGTACGGTCGGTAATTTTTAATATACAGCAAATTGAAAAAAAGAAAAATTGTTATTAAATTTTGGGCAAACTATATGTGCTAGAATTCTGAAATAACGCCATCGCTTCGTTATCGTCTCACCAGCACTTCGTACCACATGCACAAACGTATTCCCCGCTCGAGATGCATAATATGTGTCATTCCATACCAAATGGGCCATTAATTTGCCACCATGTCAATTTTTCTCTAATTTCTAAGGCAAATAAAATAAATTCTATGAAATTTTTAGAAAATTCGGAACAAAACAAAGTAACATTACTTTGTCAAAAAATAGCGGAATTTATTTTTGAGCGACTATGGAAAATTTTTATTAAAAAGTACATTCAAAAACTTGAATTTTATACACGAACAAATTTTTTGTACAATCGGTAATTTTGAATATACAGCAAATTGAAAAAAAGAAAAATTGTTATTAAATTTTGGGCAAACTATATGTGCTAAAATTCTGAAATAATTTAAGGATGTTCGTGATCCTCTAAACAACTTTTGACAAAATTATGGAGACTTTTTGAGAATATGTTTAATTTTGACGGTCCACTTCGTATGAAATGACCCATATGTCGATACAATTTATATAGGTCTCCTTCTCGTTTCTCTTATCTTATTCGCACGATGGTCGCAAGAGTCGTCACGCGTTCCTAGGCACGACACACGCTCGTAATGCACGCTTGGGAAAATAAGAAAAACGAAAAAAATTACAAACTCGTATATAAACACTGATAAAAATATTCGGAAATTGTATTTGTCAAATTGCAATTTTTTATATTGAATTTTCTGATTTTTATATAGGATTTAGTTAGAAAGTACTGCAATTTTATATCTCACTTGCAGTTTCTGTTAAAAAAAATCTTTCCTTTACCCGCAATGGAAAATTATACAAAAAATTATTCCATAAAGTGAGTAAGACAGTAGTAGAAGTGAACATTAGGAATTTACAAAAATAATTAGCTTCACAGATCATTATTTTAATTGCAAACACAATTGAGATTTTATTAACAGACATTATGTTAATTAAAGTAATGTCCACGTAAAAAAAAAAAGTCGTTACATTTTTTTTTCAGGGAGGTAAAGAGAGATACATGCTACACGCTCAATTACTTGTGTAACCTTTGAGTGATGCAACCGTGTGACCGTTGTTTTTAATTATTGCGCATAGCCTGGAGTTCGTCGCGCGCGACCGCAACTTCCAGGGCTTCCACGCGTATCCACCTGAGCAGCGTCTATAATGTCCCATATAGCAGCGCGCACCTTTTCTTCAGCATTGGCATTAGTGTTTTCAAGCTACAGTGACTTTGGCGTAGTAAAAGTACGTTCTTAATCTAGCCTAGACCTCCAGCAGCGAGCAATGGCTTTTCTTAGCGTAGCTACTGTTGCTTCGATTATGGGAATTACACTCTCGCTTTTAAGGTAGTTCTGTCGCTTCACGCTAACTTCGCATAAGTTTCCGAAAAATGAGAGCGAATTGCAAACACTTCTCGATTATATAAAAATCTGTAAAAAATCATGCATATTAAAGATGCTGACGACATTAATTCGGCATAATAATAATTCCAAAATGTTATTAAAAAATTGATGAAAAATAAAATTGTTTAACAAATTTTCCGACAACTTAATTTTTTTGATTCGGTGAAAATGATTTGTTCATTTTTCTGAGTACGTATGAATTTTTCAAATTTTTTACTTTGCTTTGAATTTTTTGATTTTTTACATGGAAAAAATCACAAAATTTAAAGCAAAGAAAAAAATTTGAAAAAATTCATACGTATTCAGAAAAATGAACGAATCATTTTCATCCAAACAAAAAAATTAGGTTGTCGGAAGATTTGTTGAACATTTTTATTTTTCATCAATTTGTTAATAACATTTTGGAATTATTATTATGTCGAAATAATGTCTTAAGTATCTTAAATATGCATGATTTTTTCAGATTTTTATATCATCAAGAAGTGTTTGCAATTCGCTCTCATTTTTCGGAAACGTATGCGAAGAGAGCGTGAAGCGACAGAACTACCTTAAGAGGCAATGGTACTTCCCCCACCACACCTCAAAATTTCGAAACCTGTTTTCTCTCAAAAAACAACACAGATTGGGCTTGCATTTTGAGGGAATACGCGGAAGGCTGGTACAATTGGGCTAAGCTTCTGGCTCCTCAATCGATTCAGTCGTTTTTTGCGAGAATTAAAAGAAAAATAGTGTGAGAGAGACAGACCTATATGCGTTTAACATTGGGCGAAGAAATTCTCACCGGTGTATCACATTCTCTTAAGGTGGTACACCGACAGAAAAAGTTTCATTGATTCATGGAAATTTTTGCCAATGAAATGAAATACTTGAATTTCAATACTATCTTTTCTTTGAATTATCTCAAACTCAATGAAAAGTAGTGACATTGATTCGAAGAAACATTTCTTTAAACCAATGAACCTTTTTCATTGATTTCAAAGATGTGTCGTCTCTGATTCAATGAAACCTTCTTCTTACCAGCTCAAAATTTCGAAACCTATTTTTTCCTGAAGTACGCGGTAGATGAAGCTCAAATTTTGTGAGTATGTAAGGAAGTACGGCAGAAATAGGCTAAGCTTCTGGGGCCTCGAAACTCGAAGCCGTTTGTTCGGGAGAACCGGAAAATAAAAAAGTGAGGTTAGGTGCGAGAGAGAGATCAATGAAAACGTTTCTTTGAACCAACGAAAACGTCTGTTTAAAACAATGAAACTGTTCCTTTATTATATGCTCACTAAGTAAATGTTTATTTACAGGCAATGAAATGTTCTCTTTGAAATTCAAATGCACTATTTCATTGAAATCAATGAAAAAAAAAATCAATCCACCCATTTCTTTGGCGTCAATAAAATCTTTTCTCTCGGTGTGAAAAAAAAAAAAAATCATAACAATTCATTATTGCTCGGAAATGCACTTTGCGTATAATAATTTCTTATCTAAAGTCAAAATTCCCATATATTCCACTGTATTTAATGTCAAATTTAGCAGCAAAAGTTCAAACACGTTTTTCTCAACAATTCGGTCGGTGAAGAACTCTGAAACTTTGTAATTACGTTCGGAATTGCTTAAAACATAATCTACAAATTATTCAAGCGCAAAAGTTCAACCACGTTTTTCTCAGCAAATTACTCAGCAATTCGGTCGGTGAAGAACTCCGAAATTTTGTAATTGCATTCAACATCAAGACCATAATTTTGACAGAATCAAATACATAATTTCGGAAGGACCCCCTTAAGTATATTCCTCCGGTTGACACACTCCACACCGAGAGAAAAGATTTCATTGACGCCAAAGAAATGGGTGGATTGATTTTTTTTTCATTGATTTCAACGAAATATTTCTTTGATTTCAATGAAATAGTGCATTTGAATTTCAAAGAGAACATTTCATTGCCTGTAAATAAAAATTTACTTAGTGAGCATATGATAAAGAAACAGTTTTATTGTTTTAAAGAGACGTTTTCATTGGTTCAAAGAAACGTTTTCATTGATCTCTCTCTCGCACCTAACCTCACTTTTTTGTTTTTCGGTTCTCCCGATCGAACGACTTCGAGTATCGAGGAGCCAGAAGCTTAGCCTATTTCTGCCGTACTTCCTTACATACTTACAAAATTTGAGCTTCATCTGCCGCGCACTTCAGGAAAAAATAGGTTTCGAAATTTTGAGCTGGTAAGAAGAAGGTTTCATTGAATCAGAGGCGACATCTTTGAAATCAATGAAAAAGGTTCATTGGTTTAAAGAAATGTTTCTTCGAAACAATGTCACTACTTTTCGTTGAGATGGAGATCATTCAAAGAAAAGATAGTATTGAAATTCAAGTATTTAATTTCATTGGTAAAGATTTCCGTGAATCAATGAAACTTTTTCTCTCGGTGCAGGCAAGCAAAATACGAGAAAAGTCGCTGGAACGCTCATACCTACTCATTCAGTACTTTCGCTGCCTGTGTTACGTGCGTGGGTGTACGATAGAGTACGGAATATAGGTGAACGTGTTTGCGACTTCTCGGTGCACAACATCGTGGTTGAGGCGAGCCACGGAATTCACCGCGAGCGCGAGAACTCGTCGTGCACACGAGTAGCGAAGCCCGTGGAGTAGCAGCACGGCTACGAAACAACCTTGGCACAAATGTGAACGAGGCATGAAGTGCAAGTACTACACCAGTACTCGTATCAATGCTTGCAAATAATATAGCACATGTGGTTGGCCGCTATAATATACATGGATAGCTCGGTCACTCTTCGGGAAACGCCGCGACACGTCCCTGTAATTGCATATTATACGATGGAGTCACTCATTTGGTGATCTACATATCATTTGTGGATGAACAGCAATTAAAATAAATTTGTTCTGTGGAAAAGTAGAATGAAATTTTTTTTTTTTGGTTTTGGAAGTGAGATTATTTAAAGAGGATAACATTTATTTTAACTGATAGAATTCCGTTTAAGCCTTTAAAAGGTCATTGAATATTTTTGGCATAAGAATTGCCAAAATCGGAAATTTGTTTTTTAGTTTCTGGAAATAATGAATGTCATGGAATCGAAAAAAAAAATTGATTCAAAGCACATGTATTGATTGTGTTATAAAAAAAATTGTTTGTTGGTCATTGAATATTTTTGGCGTAAGAATTGCGAAAATCGGAAAATTTTTTATTTTTTTTTATTTTGCTGGAAATCACGAATGTCATGGAATTGAAAAAAAATTGTTTCAAAGCACATGTATTGATTATGTTGTAAAAAAAATTGTTTGTTGGCCATTGAATATTTTTGGCATAAGAATTGCGAAAATCGGAAAATTTTTTGTTTTTTTTATCTTGCTGGAAATCACGAATGTCATGAAATTGAAAAAAAATTGATTCAAAGCACATGTATTGATTATGTTATTAAAAAAATTGTTTGTTGGCCATTGAATATTTTTGGCATAAGAATTGCGAAAATCGGAAAATTCTTTCTTTTTTTTTCGCTGGAAATAATGAATGTCATGGAATTGAAAAAAAAAATGATTCAAAGCACATGTATTGATTACGTTGTAAAAAAATTGTAGGAATATCTATTGAAATACAATTTTGTAAAATTTGTTCGAATTTCTAGTCACAATTTACAAATTTGGCTTAGTATCGAATTCGACATTAAGAATATCAGTATTCTGAAGTGGAAATCCAATTTACTCAGCACTTTAAGGATCAGTGTTACAAATATGTAGTCTGTAGCGAAATTTCGGCAAATGCGCTAAATTATTGAACGGGTGGAGAAAAAACATGGAATAACCTTAAGCTTCAATTATACTTGTTATTATAAGAATAAATAAAACATCAAGGTCGTTACCAGCGTGAAGTGTCCAGGATTTTATGAGATTACATTTGCATAATCAATCACAACGTCTGCCAAACTATTGAACGTTAAATAAATAATCCAGTGAGAAATTTGTGTAAACAAAATTGGACCCACGCCCTAAACTTATTTATCGCTATATATTATATATAAAAATTATTGTAATACTTCCTCTTTTTATTTTCCATCCTTCCTCCGACTTATTCTCATTGTTACAAATGCAGACAGCATTCAGAATTCATATTGAATGGTCTTACCGCTATACGCTCTCGAGTCACGCAGTTTCTCTCTGAATACTTGAATGCCCGTCCAGTGTCTCGTTCTCTATTCTTCTATTTCTCAGCAAGGAAGTGGAAAACAATGAGGAGACACAGCCACGTGACTCAGTGCGGCGGGGATTCGGCCTTGGCCGCAGAAACTAGCCATTGCCTTCGTCTCTCTTCCTCTTCCTCTACTTCTACCGTCGGCGTATTGTTCACTTGGTTAAGGGGCACCGAGTTACCTAAAAATTATGAAAATTAAATGGTGCTGCAGTTGCTCATATGGCATATTTTACCTCGATTAAAAAGAAATTAGGCAAGCACAAAAGTGGAAGTCCAAATGCTCACGGAGATAAATTTCTGTGTTGTGACAACACAAAAAAATGACAACAGAAATCGTTTTGTTAGGCTAACAGATATTTTGTTAGGCTAACAGATATTTTGTTAGGCTAATAGATATTTTGTTAGGCTAACAGATATTTTGTTAGGCTAACAGATATTTTGTTAGGCTGACATATATTTTGTTCGGCTACCAAATCTTTTTGTTAGGCGACATATGTTTTGTAAGGCTACCAAATCTTTTTGTTAGGCTGACATATATTTTGTTCGGCTAACAAATCGGTTTTGCTACGTTGACATATCTTTTTTCTGGGCTGATCAATCATTGCTGATTTCTGTTACCACTTTTTTTGTGTTGTCACAACACAGAAATTTCTCTCCGTGCTATTCCCATACAGTCTGCATCATTGGAATGCAACGATATATAAGAAATCCCCATCTTAAGGGCTTTTTTTAATGTTTATAATCGTTATTATCAGTGTTTGTATCTTTTAAAATCATTTAGAATCATCGAAATGAATAAATAAATTATCACGTTGCATTTCAACGATGCAAACTTCAACATCATAAGTCCAACGACATTTACTTTTCTTAATTTTAAGGTGATTCGGATCCTTTAATCTAGATCTATCCATTAAGACCTCAGACATTGATTAGCTAATATCAGATTCAGAAAGAACTTGAAAATTCGTCAGTCACACAGAAAGTTTTTTGGTGTTGCAATTGATCATATGACATCTTTTAGCTCGATAAAAATTGTCACTAGAGAAGCACAAAAAGTGGAAGTGAAACGACATTTAATTTTCATGATTTTTAGGTAATTCGGAACCTTTAATCAAGATCCATCCATTAAGACTTCAGCCACTGATGACCTAACACTAAAATCTGAAAGAATTTAAAACTTCACGAGTCACACAGACATTTTTCATTCTGCAATTGCTCATACGACATCTTTTAGCTTGATAAAAAAATGTCACTAGGCAAGCACAAAAAGTGCTTTAAGACTTTAAACACTTAAGACTTTAGACACTGATTAGCAAACACTAGATACTAAAAGAACTTGAAACTTCGTCAGTCACACAGGAATATTTTTTTAGTGTTTTAAAAATTAACATATTCCCCGGAAATTTCGTAAACTCTACTTAACAAAACCTATTAGGACTTGGGTAACTTGCGCGGGTTGAATAATGATTGTGCTCCAGTGTTCAACGATGTGCATGAACCGCGACCATAATTATCCCATCACTTAACGTTTTGTGTGTATAACAACTACCTGAGGATCCACTCTGCTCGGTCCTTGAGACTTCTCGACAAGCCTATTGTCTACATTGCAATGTAGTACTTACATTATTTTTAGACAACTCTTCCAACCCCTTCAATATAGGTTAACTCGTAATTGCTCGCCTATACAATGAAACGATTCAACTATAGTTTCATTCATACACGAAGACTTTCCAGATAGAAAAAAATATATATCATAATGCTTAATACGATGGCAAAAAGTTCTATATGCTGCAGATATTTTACATATATGTGTTAAAAAATATATGAGATATATATATGGAATATATGTAAATCTCTCTATATTATAAAAAGATCTCGCCGCCGCCGCCGCCGTGTAAAGAATCGAGGGACTTAGAAAAATTCAGCTCAAACCATCGTAAGGGGGGGGGGGGGGGGGTTTCTGACGGGTTGAGTGACGGGGTTTCTGACGGTTTGAGTGACGGGGTTTCTGACAGGGTGGAGGGGTTTCTGACGGGTTGAATGACGGGGTTTCTGACGGGGTGGCGGGGGTTTCTGAGGGGTTGAGTGACGGGGTTTCTGACGGGGCGGAGGGGGTTTCTGAGCGGTTGAGTGACGGATTTTCTGACGGATTGGGGGGGTTTCTGAGGGGTTCAGTGACTGGGTTTCTGACAGGGTGGGGAGGATTCTGGGGGGTCGAGTGACGGGGTTTCTGACGGGTCGGGGGGGGGGGGGGGGGGGGGGGGTTCCGAGAGGTTTCTGACGGGGTTTCAAATTCAAATTAAAAAAATTTTCACAAGCCCCGATTGGGGGGAAATTGCGTGCGCGCGCAGCGCGCGAGCCACAATAAAATCCTAGTCTATATATATATTTAAGATCAAAAAGTTAGAAATGTCAGTGGTAAAAGCACTTGTCTTGGGTATTTTGTAAAAATTGTAGTGTACGTTTGAAGTATTTACTTTTCCATGAATAAATTAAATGAAATTATATATTTAAAAAAATACTGGATACGACCCACACGTTCCGAGTGTTGGAAAAATTGATTATATCGTAAAGAAGGTGGAACTATAATTCACGATTTATTATCGTATAATTACTCTCAGGCGTATCTATTATTCACCGTTCATCTTTTACCTTGAACTTTACGTACAGCAAAATAATGACTTAATAATAGAGGACATGACGACAGGATAAAGTTGTATTCTTGTGGTTTATCCGGGTAAAAAATTGAGCCATTTGAAACGACCCTCGTGCAATATGCAATGCACTCCGTAAAAACATTGCAATTATTGCAGTGCTCGAAAATTGTATCTGACCCATTGTTTGTTTTACACGTGTCCATATATAACATGTCCTTTGTAACAGCTGATCGATCGAGTGTTACAATTACTCATCCGGTAATTTAATTTCATCGTTCATCAATTTTATGACCGAGAGTGGAACAGGGAGAAACATGATTTATAGTCATGTGCCATTTGATAAAAGTTAATCGAATAATTGATTTTCGATAATTACTATTCTGCAGCATCTGAAGTTTCAATTTGTTTAAATGTTAATATTATGTTATAATATTTGAAAAAAAAAAATTGTAATGGAATTTCACTATAAAAAATATTGGCACGATTGAGACAAACTCAATTTTATTTTATAGATTTGTTTATTGAATAATAAATGGACAAAAATCGACAGTTTATTTATTCAGGTTTTTTATTTATTTAAATTATTAAAAATAACTTCTATAACCTTTTACCACCTAGGACGACATGGGAAAATATTTACTTAAAGCAACCTCTGCCGTGCTTTAATTTCTTTAGCGCCATGTCATTTTACAGGTTTACACTTTTTTTGTGTCTCGAAGCCGACTTTTTCCACATGAATGAAAAACGTTTCCTTGGTTTAAGAAAAATTTCATTTGATTCAATGTCACTACATTTCATTGAATTTCTGCACTGTTAGAAAAGATTGGAAGTTTTTGTTCATAAACTCGTCATCGAAATTTAATATACAATTGTGGTATAAAATTCATGTACTTTTACTGTAAAATTAAAGTAAATTATTGAATGTGCTGTACCATACATTAATTTTACATTACACTTGTATACTACACCGAGAGAAAAGATTTCATTCACGGCAAAGAAATGGGTGGATTGATTTTTTTTTCATTGATTTCAATGAAATAGTGTAAATAAACATTTACTTAGTGAGCATACAATAAAGAAACCGTTTCATTGTTTTAAAGAGACGTATTCATTGGTTCAAAAAACGTTTTCATTGATCTCTCTCTCTCGCACCTAACCTCACTTTTTTGTTTTCCGGTTCTCCCGAACGAACTTCTTCGAGTTTCGAGACCCCAGAAGCTTATCCTATTTCTGCCATATTTCCTTACATACTCTCAAAATTTGAGCTTTATCTGCCGCGTACTTTAGGAAAAAATAGGTTTTCAAATTTTGAGGTGGTAAGAAGAAGGTTTCATTGATTCAGTGACGATATCTTTAAAAATCAATGAAAAAGGTTCATTGATATAAAGAAATATTTCTTCGAATCAATCTCACTACTTTTCATTGAGTTTGAGATAATTCAAAGAAAAGAGTATTGAAATTCAAGTATTTCATTTCATTGCCAAAGATTTCCATGAATCAATGAAACTTTTTCTCTCGGTGTAAATTTAATATACTATGAATAAAAACTTCCAGTAAAACTACACTAAATTTCAAGTAGATTTTTTTGACAGTGTAAATCATTCAAAGCCACAGAAAGAAACACAAAGAAATGTTTCATAGGTTTGAATTTTAGTGAAATTTCTTTGAATCATGGAAACTTTTGCTCTCGGTTCACGATGAATGACAGTACTCTGGCCCTTCTTTGTCACGGATGTGCCGCTGGTGGTGAACTAAACGCGGGAAATGGTTTTTCAACGCCCACGGAAATGTTGGAGGTCGTTAGGGCAGTGCACAACCGTTAATGCTACTACTACTACTACACACTTAATGTATGTACATGAATGTCGGTGCGCTGAAGGCGTATTAGACTTGCCCGTTACATTCACTGCTGCTCGGGTATGAAAACCACCCCACGAACACACACGCGACAAACTCGAATCCCCAACATTTTTTTTTCATTGATTTCAATGAAATAGTGTAAATAAACATTTACTTAGTGAGCATACAATAAAGAAACTGTTTCATTGTTTTAAAGAGACGTATTCATTGGTTCAAAAAAAGTTTTCATTGATCTCTCTCTCTCGCACCTAACCTCACTTTTTTGTTTTCCGGTTCTCCCGAACGAACTTCTTCGAGTTTCGAGACCCCAGAAGCTTATCCTATTTCTGCCATATTTCCTTACATACTCTCAAAATTTGAGCTTTATCTGCCACGTACTTTAGGAAAAAATAGGTTTTCAAATTTTGAGGTGGTAAGAAGGTTTCATTGAAACAGTGACGATATCTTTGAAATCAATGAAAAAGGTTCCTTGGTTTAAAGAAATATTTCTTCGCATCAATCTCACTACTTTTCATTGAGTTTGAGATAATTCAAAGAAAAGATAGTATTGAAATTCAAGTATTTCACTTCATTGGCAAAGATTTCCATGAATCAATGAAACTTTTTCTCTCGGTGTAAATTTAATATACTAGTTTATGAATAAAAACTTCCAGTAAAACTACGCCAAATTTCAAGTAGATTTTTTTGACAGTGTAAATCATTCAAAGACACACAAAGAAATGTTTCATAGGTTTGAATTTTAGTGAAATTTCTTTGAATCATGGAAACTTTTGCTCTCGGTTCACGATGAATGACAGTACTCTGGCCCTTCTTTGTCACGGATGTGCCGCTGGTGGTGAACTAAACGCGGGAAATGGTTTTTCAACGCCCACGGAAATGTTGGAGGTCGTTAGGGCAGTGCACAACCGTTAATGCTACTACTACTACTACTACTACACACTTAATGTATGTACATGAATGTCGGTGCGCTGAAGGCGTATTAGACTTGCCCGTTACATTCACTGGTGCTCGGGTATGAAAACCACCCCACGAACACACACGCGACAAACTCGAATCCCCAACAACCTCCCCCGTGACCTTCCCCGATTGACCCAGGTACAGCACTCGCAGTCTGGGCCGCTGTACCTACTTGTCCGCGTACCGCACGTGGCACATACTCGTCTATATAAAGTGGAGGCTACATATAGCACAGAAACGACTGCAGCCGCCACCACGAGCGTCGTCGCCCCTTTCAGTTTAATGCTTCGTCGACGACGCACCTTGTGTCGTTCAGACCTTTCTCTCCTTCTTCTTTGTCGTTCGACATTGCACGTTGCTTCGTCTGTCGCTTTCCCTTCGATTTCAGGGTCGCGGAAGCATGTGCTTTATTATAGCTTATATTATAAGTGGAAAATAAGTATTCAGATTTAACTTAGTCATATAATACCAAATAAAATTGCTGTGGTTTTGTGACGCATCCGAATGGCATTAAAAAAATCTTTTTTTCGAGATTTTAATACCAGGACATTCACATTAGACATCCGACTTCTGGTCGGAAAATTTTTTTTCTTTTTGAGATATCGAATTTTGGCCTTTAATATCGGTTTTAAGTCTCATAATTCATAATGCCTTTTTCCCGTGATTAAAAAAAAGACTTTTTTACGTTCCTGATTCCAGAATTTACAGATCCAACTTCCGGTCGGAAAATCTAACCTACATTTTTTTTTTTCTTGAGATATCGAATTTTGGCTTTTAATATCGGTTTTATGTCGCATAATTCATAATGCCTTTTTACCGTGATTTAAAAAAAAGTGACTTTTTTTACGTTTCTGATTCCAGAATTTACAGATCCGACTTCCGGTCGGAAAATCCAATGTATCATTTTTTTTCTTCAAGATATCGAATTTTGGTCTTCACTATCGTTCTCAAGTGGCATATTCTATCACAGAAAATACCGGTTACAAGCGTTTTTAGCATAATTTAAAAGAAGTGACTTTTTTCCGTTTCTGATTCCAGAATTTACAGATCCGACTTCCGGTCGGAAAATCCAACCTAAATTTTTTTTTCTTCAAGATATAGAATTTTGGTCTTCATTATCGTTCTCAAGTCGCATATTCTATCACAGAAAATACCGGTTACAAACCTTTTTACCATGATTTTAAAAAAAAGTGACTCTTTTTCGTTTCTGCTTCGAAAATTCACAGTTCCGACTTCCGGTCGGAAAAACCAACCTAAATTTTTTTCTTTTCAAGATATCGAATTCTGGGCTTAACTATCGTTTCGAAGTCGCATATTCTACCTGTTTGATAGATTTTCTAGATTTTTTGTCCCTCGAATTCCAAAACTGATCCTCGATTTTCGCTCGCTGCCGATTTTTCCCAACTTTTCCACATCTTTTTTCTTTGTTTTGATAAATTGGCTTACTTCTCGTTCTATTTCGCTGGTAACTAATAGAAACACGTACGTGTCGTGGCTACGAATAAATTTTTCAACATCCGCTCAACTGTCGCGGATATTTTTGCGAATTTTTATCCATATAAATGAATTCTTGATGTAATATACTCTTCATATTAATGTTTTCCATTGGACTTCGAATGGAAAACGTATTTTGAAAGACATTCATTATTCAAAAGTGAGACGTCGTTTTATTTTGTATTCTCATCACTCAACTTATAGACAATCGCACGAAATTTCCATTGTGGTGCATCGCAACTTTGCAGACAATTGCAGCGCAGAATTTGCGCATTTTTTTTTAACACTCGTTGCCTCATCCGCCTCTGCCTTATCTGGCTGCAGGAGACTCGAAGGTGGACGAGGTTGTTCGTCTGATTCACTGCGCTGCTACGCTGGTAGAAAAGTTTCGGGTTTTTTTTTCTTGCTCTCTCTTTGCCGAGATCCGCTTCATCGTCTTTTCTTCTTCTTTTTATTCTTTCTCGGGTTCGCCCGGGGGAAGTCAGAGCTTCCCGCGACTCACGGTATACCTTATAAGTACAAGAGCGACGATAAAAGCACGTTACAAACGAGAACCATACATCTACGTGTGTAAAGTATAATTTATCTTCTATTTTGTATTGAGATTTTACTATTCTTGAGACTAACAAAATTTTTCTATATTCTACTTCATCGTTTTTCAATAATGTATCATTTTTATTTATTTATTTATTTGTATAAAGCCACTATTTTATTAATAATAATTTATAAATTGGTAACTGGTCTAAAATGTTAAAAGCGCAAAATAAATTACACTACCGAGGCTATAAAAATTATATATAAATCTGTATAAGAAAATAGACATATAGAATTTATATATTACATAGAATATCTAATCTATAGATTATATAGAATTCATTTTAAAATTATATATTTGAAAATGTTTGATATATATATATTTTTTTATACTTAGTTTATATAAATTTAGTATGTATTAAATATAATATATAGACATTCTAGATGTCCATTTTCTTATAAAAATAATATATCATCCGCACTGAAAGAATCTCCAAATTATCAACACTTCATTTAAAAGATGTGGTTCAGAAAACCACGGACCGTCACACATAACATGTCCGGGATTCCAGTCATGCCACTTGCACCTATTGATTACTTTTTCATTTGCACGAAATTCGATATTGTGTATCGAATACACTTCTGTAAGTTCATTATAAATTTACTTTTCGTATGATGAGCAAAGCCTTAGAGTGATAAGAGATTACATGGATCGTCCTAATTTTTACGTGAGCGTTTCAATTTGCCCCGGCTTCCCCTACTATGACACTATGTATGCGTTTCATCCACACGGAAAGAAAAAAGTAGTCGCGATAACCATTTCCAGAATATGCTGTGCCGCAGATTAGTTACAGAAACTAAATCGAAAAAGTATCCTCAACTATACACTGTTAGAAAAGATTGGAAGTTTTT
This sequence comes from Ephialtes manifestator, assembly GCA_963970395.1. NCBI lineage: Eukaryota > Metazoa > Arthropoda > Insecta > Hymenoptera > Ichneumonidae > Ephialtes > Ephialtes manifestator. The sequence continues at coordinate 47,879,236 of OZ019968.1, forward strand.
ATTCATAAACTCATCATCGAAATTTAATATACAATTGTGGTATAAAATTCATGTATTTTTCCAGTAAAATTAAAGCAAATTATTAAAATTCAAGTACTTTTACTGTAAAATTAAAGTAAATTATTGAATGTGCTGCACCATATATCAATTTTACATTACACTTATATACTAAATTTAATTTACTAGTTTATAAATAAAAACTTCCAGTAAAAGTACACTAAATTTCAAGTAGATTTTTTTTACAGTGTACGTGATTGGTAATCGAAAAATAGTAAGTAAGACCGACGAGTTGGTTCCGACAACCAATCATAATTCTGTCCTTACCAACAGCCATGAGGTGGCGCAACTGCCAGTTGGTTTTCATTATCAATCACTTCCCTCCCAAAACTAATTGGTTGGTTCTTGTAATTAATATTTTTTAGTTCGCGAATGAGAAATGCTAACAACGCCATTGTATTATATGAAGAACGCGACGTAACATATCGAAATGCGAACTGACAAGAGAAGGAATTTACAGTGAACCATACTAAATATACAATAAGTAAATAGTGTTAGAAGTAGATAGCTCTTCATTTTTAAAGAAATGGGATTTGGTGATGATCCATGCCATTATGAATATATGAAAATGGCGCTTCTAACCTCATTGTTCGCATTTTCTTAGACCTCCTTCGTCTGTTCGGCAACGACGAGCTAATTCCCAAATTCAACGTTTCTAACCTAGAAATGCACTAAAACAGATTGCATGTACTAAGTGTATAGCTCGGGTTGCTATTTCTGTTGGTTCCTGTTACTACGGGTATTCTACCAACGACATTTCAGTTCCTTTAACCAACTAAGTAGACGCTTCAACTAACTGAGTAGTTGCCACTATATCAACTATTCCGGATGGTTTTGAGAACCCATTTGTCAGTTTTACCAACTACTTATTTCTTTCCGTGCACACATACTGTACCGGTATACAAGTTAAAATGCAGACATACTATGTCGATATACAGTTTCACTATAAACATACTATGAACTAAGCCGAAGAAAAAAGTTAGAATGAACTAAATCGGCGTACACTCTCGTTGGAACGAATTTTTGAGGTGGTATAACGATCATTTTGTTCACCACAGGTATATTTCAGACAACTGAGTCTAATAATTATTGAAGAAACTAAAAATTTGATTGCCCTAAAGAAAAAGTCGTCTCAACGCCGATTTAGTTAATTCATTCCTCGGATTTTCTCAAATACTTCTTTTAAAAAACATGATAATCTTCAAGCCATCCTAATTGTTCGTATTACGATCGCAACCATACGGATCTTTGTTTCTGTTTCCCCTTTCGGTTTTCAAGGAGGAAAAGTTTCCAGCCCTGATAAAATACCCCGACGCACAATCATGGCTATCTTGATTATCGCCACCCGCTTCCAAATCAATCCGGTTACATATCATATGAAATGCGTGTTTGTCAGAGCAATTTCTCCCAAGCCTTTCAAATCCACTGATCAAATTGTCGATGTCACGGAAGATCATTTTGTGTGCGCCTCTACGGGTCCGCGTCATCATCATTTCGTCCCAGTCGATGTTGACATTGTTCCACTTATTCGTCATGTATTTGCAGCTCTTTAGGATGTCGTTGTTGATACAAAATGCGCGGGGTCCGCCGGCAATTGTTCGTTCACCAAATCCAAAGCACATAAGTTTGACGAACGTATTGGTCCAACCGTCTGAGTGTACCTCTATCGTTTTGGTCTGTTCTTTACCCAAATGAATCTCCCTATCGTACATGGCACTCTGCGACGTCATTCGCATCTTGTATCTGTCGTTGCCACATTTATGCTCTTCTACATTCGGGAAATAATCGGATCCGGAACCGCCGGAGTAACCGGATATCGTAATATAGAAACCGCAGCCATTCATCTTCGGATCACCGTTGTGCATCCAAACTCGGATCTTGACGTTTTCTGCTCCCGTATGGAAGCCCAAAGAGGACTGGTAGTTACTGACGAATGGAGTGAGAAGAGACACGGCGCCATTGGCAATGTCCAATGGATCTTCGCATTGCGTCTCCTGTGGAACTGCTACCAAAAATATCACTGTCGACAACACAACTACGGCGAAATAAGGCGCAATGGCGTTACGCATTTTTTCGTTGATTCTGAAAAAAATAAAAAAAACAAACGAATTACAAAAATGAAAAGGTGGAAAATAATCAAAGTCAGTCGGAGAGCGGGTGGGGGTGAAAATAACGAATGGTTAAAATAGCGAATTTCAAAATAAGGAACGTCTGAATCTAAAATGGCCATCATTATCAAATACGCTATTTCAGCCATTCGCTATTTCGACCTCCATCTTAGGCAATACGTCAGTTCTACAGAACCCATCTCTACACAGACCCATCTGTACACGAGCATCTGTACACCATTTTTTTTTACACGCGTTTAATTGAGCACACCGAAATTGTACACAACACGAACTTGACAAACCTATTTTGCCGGCTCAACGCAAAATTGCCAGTCGGTAAATATATTATCCGATTTAAATCGCAAAATTGCCAGTCGGTAAATATATTATCCGATTTAAATCGGATAATATATTTACCGACTGGCAATTTTGCGTTGAGCCGGCAAAATAGGTTTGTCAAGTTCGTGTTGTGTACAATTTCGGTGTGCTCAATTAAACGCGTGTAAAAAAAAATGGTGTACAGATGCTCGTGTACAGATGGGTCTGTGTAGAGATGGGTTCTGTAGAACTGACGTATTGCCCCATCTTATTAAAATGCAATCAAAATAGCGAATTGCTACAACAGCAACTGGCTAAAATAGCGAATTTCATATTGATGAAATTGTATATTTAGAAGTTCCTTATTTTGAAATTCGCTATTTTAGCCAATTGCTATTTTGGTCATTCGCTATTTTGACCCCCACCCCTCTCTCTGGCCATAAAAATGGTTGTGCATAGCCCGGTATACTGTAAAAAAAATCTATTTGAAATTTAATGTAAAGCGTTGGAAGTTTTTATGCATAAACTGGTATAATAAATTTAGTATGCAAGTGTAATGTAACATTAATGTATGGTGCAGAAAATTCAATATTTTATTTTATTTTTGCAGTAAAAGTACCTGAATTTTAATAATTTGCTTTCATTTTATCGCAAAAGTACATTAAATTTATACTACAATTGTACATTAAATTTAGATGACAAGTTTATGAATAAAAACTTCCAGTCTTTTCTGACAGTCTAGGGTACATTTTTTTTGGGTTCTTGGGTGAGTTTGCACATTAATTAAGTGAATGAATTATTAATAATATTATTTTAAAAATGAAAAATACTGTTTTCTTTTTCAAATTGAATATATAGTTTCGGTACGCATTAAAATGTGGAAGAAACAATTATTCTACAATTAACTGAGAATAAAACCACTTATAACTTACTATATATTAATGGTTATAACTTACTATAAACTAGCCTAGATACATTTTCAATCACTTTTTGGCAATACAAAGTCATACAATTTTTTTCGTTGGGAGGGACCATTTTGATTTTGCTCAAAATTTGACAGAATTACCGTTATTATGTCCAGTAACTACACCAAAATTTGTGCGATGATCAATTCATACCTTCATAATGTGAACATGTGAATTATGTATGATTCAGCAAATAACCGAGCCGTACATTATGAAGATATCAATTTGCCATCGTGTTGATTTTTTCGTCGTTTTTTAACATTATGACAGAAATTTTGTGAAATTTTGAGTAAAATAAAAATGGTCCTTCTCACCTAAAAAAAATGATATGCCATTATTTTGCCAAAAAATGCCTGAAAATTTATCTATGTTAAGTTGAAAATATTTTTATCAAAAAGTATACGCGAAACCCTACATTTTATTCCGGAACAATTTTGTTGTGTCATAGATAGTTTTAAATCGGCAGCGAAAGGAAAAAAAATAAAAAATAAAAAAAGCGTATTTTATTGTGAAAAAACTATGGGGATCAATAATCTGAAATAAATCGTATGTGTTCGGGGAACTCTAAATACTCTGGAAAAAAATTATGAACCCACTCTACGAACATTGAAAATCAGGGTGGCCCGCTTCATATGGAATGCCTCATATAGGACCTTTTCGAAACGTTTAGTTGTCATCCACGCTCACATTACTCGAAAGCAAACAGAAGTGAACATATCATTTCGGGGTTAACACTTACCTAGCTACTACACAACACCTTTCCTCACCACAAGTTGTCGACTGGTGAAAGTATTGACGAAAAGTCGGTATTTATTGAATTGTATCTCGTTGGGGATCGCGCCACTTCTTAATCACGTTATTCAACATGATTAGCAAATTGCGTAATTGCAATATTAATTGTTTATCTTTGTTATTCATTCGCGAATTGTCCATGTTTTTAGTTGAAACTACACGGGAATGTAGCTTAAAAAAAAAGATAACTTATCAAAAATCTTTAGTAGTTCAATAGAGATAAAATTGCGATATTAATATTGAAATCAGCTCTACAGTACAAGGTTCTTGTTTGTTTTTCATTGAAGGAAGCAGGAAAATAACTCACGATTAGTTGATAACAACAGATTACCAGATATTGTGAACAAAGATTATTTTTATGCAAAGACGCAATAGCGTCCCTTAACGATAATAATCCATTTATCGACATAACACTTTTCCGTACGCGTACTGAAAAAAAAAATGGATTGTAAGATTACTGCTGTATATTATATTATACACCGAGAGAAAAAGTTTCATTGATTCACGGAAGTCTTTGCCAATGAAATGTAATACTTGAATTTCAATACTACCTTTTCTTTGAATGATCTCAAACTCAATGAAAAGTAGTGACATTGATTCGAAGAAACATTTCTTTAAAACAATGAACCTTTTTCATTGATTTCAAAGATGTCGTCTCTGATTCAATGAAACCTTCTTCTTACCAGCTCAAAATTTCGAAACCTATTTTTTCCTGAAGTACACGGCAGATAAAGCTCAAATTTCGTGAGTATGTGCGGAAGTACGGCAGAAATAGGCTAAGCTTCTGGCTCCTCGAAACTCGAAGCCGTTCGTTCGGGAGAATCGGAAAACAAAAAAGTGAGGTTAGGTGCGAGAGAGAGATCAATGAAAACGTTTCTTTGAACCATTGAAAACGTCTCTTTAAAAAAATGAAACTGTTTCTTTATTATATGCTCACTAAATAAATCTTTATTTACAGGCAATGAAATGCTCTCTTTGAAATTCAAATGCACTATTTCATTGAAATCAATGAAAAAAAATCAATCCACCCATTTCTTTGGCGTCAATGAAATCTTTTCTCTCGGTGTATTGGTTGGGAGAACCAACTATTGGGTGTCACAACCAGTTCATTGGACACACCGAGAGAAAAAGTTTCGTTGATTTACGGAAATCTTTGCCAATGAAATGAAATACTTGAATTTCAATACTATCTTTTCTTTGAATGATCTCAAACTCAATGAAAAGTAGTGACATTGATTCGAAGAAACATTTCTTTAAAACAATGAACCTTTTTCATTGATTTCAAAGATGTCGTCTCTGATTCAATGAAACCTTCTTCTTACCAGCTCAAAATTTCGAAACCTATTTTTTCCTAAAGTACACGGCAGATCAAGCTCAAATTTTGTGAGTATGTAAGAAAGTACGGCAGAAATAAGCTAAGCTTTTGGCTTCTCGAAACTCGAAGCCGTTCGTTCGGCAGAACCGGAAAACAAAAAAGTGAGGTTAGGTGCGAGAGAGAGATCAATGAAAACGTTTCTTTGAACCAATGAAAACGTCTCTTTAAAACAATGAAACTGTTTCTTTATTATATGCTCGCTAAGTAAATCTTTATTTACAGGCAATGAAATGCTCTCTTTGAAATTCAAATGCACTATTTCATTGAAACCAATGAAAAAAAAAATCAATCCTCCCATTTCTTTGGCGTCAATGAAATCTTTTCTCTCAGTGTATTGGTTGGGAGAACCAACTATCGGGTATCATAACCAGTTCATTGGATACACCGAGAGAAAAAGTTTCATTGATTCACGGAAATCTTTGCCAATGAAATGAAATACTTGAATTTCAATACTACCTTTTCTTTGAATGATCTCAAACTCAATGAAAAGTAGTGACATTGATTCGAAGAAACATTTTTTTAAACCAATGAACCTTTTTCATTGATTTCAACGATATCGTCTCTGATTCAATGAAACCTTCTTCTTACCAGCTCAAAATTTCGAAACCTATTTTTTCCTGAAGTACGCGGCAGATAAAGTTCAAATTTTGTGAGTATGTAAGAAAGTATGGCAGAAATAGACTAAGCTTCTGGCTCCTCGAAACTCGAAGCCGTTCGTTCGGCAGAACCGGAAAACAAAAAAGTGAGGTTAGGTGCGAGAGAGAGATCAATGAAAACGTTTCTTTGAACCAATGAAAACGTCTCTTTAAAACAACACGGAAAAAAGGCTTTGTTGGAACAACCAAGTGCCTTGGTTATATATGCGCCAGACAATTATTGGTTAGACCAACCAAGTTATTTGTTAGGCTACCAATTTCTTGGTTGGTCTAACCAAGTCACTTCGTTAGCTTACCAAGTGACTTGGTTTCTTGGTTATGGCAACTAATCTTATTTTTCCGTGTAGTTGGTTCTCCTAACCAATTTTTCCGCTTGGAGCGTATTTAACCATGGCACTTGGTTAGGGCAACCAATTATTTCTTTACGTGTAGAGAATGCCGCAGCTAGTTGGACCACTTAAGGTTTGCATTTTCTTTTTTTTCCTCTAGCTTCGCGGTACGATTTTTGCGGCAGGACGCATGGAATTGAAAGCGAGAGCCGAAGAAACGTCTGCGAAATTCAAGACGGAACGTCAACACCCGGGCGATCAGTCTACATTACGCCTCGCATGCGCATTTTTATCCTCCAGCTACATTCTCCATTCTACCTCTTTCTTCATCTATCTCTCGAGCAATATATCTCACGTACAATCGTGGCAACGTCAACCTTCATCTTCTGCTCCCGACCGTTTTTTTTCTGTGTTCTCTCGTGCGATAAAACACATGCATCAGCAATGCCAACTTTGATGAAAGAAAAGAAAAAAAATGTCTCCTGTATGTTATTTTCTGTTCTCTACAAACCGATTTTGCGATTTACACACTTGTATGCCTTTGTAGACTTCCGCACCCATGAAAATCGGTCTCATGCTTTTATTTAAATCGAATATGGGATTTATTTCAAATAAATTTAATTTGATTTTAATGAATCGAATATGGGATTTATTTCGAATAAGTTTTATTAAAAATTAATACGATTTATTCGTACGTAATAAATTCTATTTGATCGAAATAAAATCCTATTAGGCCAGCCATTAAATAAAGAGCATATCATAATCATAATATGATTTTATTTCGGTCAAATAGAATTTTTTTTATTCAAATAAATTGTATTGATTTCGAGTAATTTTTATTTTATCGAAATACAATTTAATTAATCTAAAATAGATTCCGTATTTGATTCAAATAATTCCATCATACCGATTTTTCTGGGTGCGATGTATCACGAATTTTGCAGCCTCTCGATGAAAACGGCGACTGGGACACACTAGGAAACAGGTTTTTAAGATTCGGAAGAGAGCTGCGTTTTAAATGGTCAGACGATGACGTCAGCGATGCAGAAGGCGATCGAGGCCTCCGACCGTCTTGTGATATTTTTCTCTTCTGTTTTTGCAAGCGAGTAAAGAAACTACACGTTTTGTTTAACGATTGACGCTGAACGCAGAAAAAAATCTGGTATCGGTAACTATAAGTCGATTATAGCTCAGCATTTTAAGTGTACTTATGGCAATTAGTAAGTTATAGTTACCGCGAATATCAAATCGTTGACGTAATTCAACAAAAAATATAAGATAATTATTCGTGACTCTGTAAATAAATTATTATTTTATGGTTAACATATCTGTAAAAATTAGTCGCATATCCTAAAAATAATTGCTATCACTTAACAGTTGTCATGAGTTCTATACATTTCTGAGTTTAGGAGTTGACGAAAATGTAATAATTAAGGGGGAGAGAGTCAGACCCAAACTTCCGATATTTATTGACAGTAAATTTATAGGTTTTTAAACTTTTTTTATTTTTATTTTTTTGAATATTGCGTAACTGTATATAAGAATTCTTCTAAAGGTAAAATTGGTAAAATTTCATAGACTCGAGTGTGTTAATTTAAAAAAAGTATTTTCATTAAAAAATCATAACTGCATTAATTTTAAGAAAAAAAAGCTACATTCTGCTGAAAAAATTTGTCTTATATACAATTGATCAATTTTTAGACATTTTTAGCTTACATTTATCTTAGGAAAGTGTGAAAAACTTTAAAAACCCATAAATTTCCTACAGCTCATTTGCAATTCTTAGATGCTTTTGCCATAAAAATTCGGCATACAAATTTTGTTTGGGAGTTCAGAAAAACATTTTTTTTAAATGCCATCAGCAGATAAACTGGTGACTATCTGTTAAAATGAACGTTTCTATTTTTTTTTGTTCACGATATTTGTTTTATGGTACACGAAGAAAAAAAAGTAGTTGGACAAACCAATAAATGGGTTCCGACAACCACTCGAAAGAGTTGAAATAGCGTCACTACTCAGTGGGTTATGACAACTACTCAGTGGGTTATGACAACTACTCAGTGGGTTATGACAACTACTCAGTGGGTTATGACAACTACTCAGTGGGTTATGACAACCACTCAGTGGGTTATGACAACTACTCAGTGGGTTATGACAACTACTCAGTGGGTTATGACAACTACTTAGTGGGTTATGACAACTACTCAGTGGGTTATGACAACTACTCAGTGGGTTATGACAACTACTCAGTGGGTTATGACAACTACTCAGTGGGTTATGACAACTACTCAGTGGGTTATGACAACTACTCAGTGGGTTATGACAACTACTTAGTGGGTTATGACAACTACTCAGTGGGTTATGACAACTACTCAGTGGGTTATGACAACTACTCAGTGGGTTATGACAACTACTCAGTGGGTTATGACAACTACTCAGTGGGTTATGACAACTATTCAGTGGGTTATGACAACTACTCAGTGGGTTATGACAACTACTCAGTGGGTTATGACAACTACTCAGTGGGTTATGACAACTACTCAGTGGGTTATGACAACTACTTAGTGGGTTATGACAACTACTCAGTGGGTTATGACAACTACTCAGTGGGTTATGACAACTACTCAGTGGGTTATGACAACTACTCAGTGGGTTATGACAACTACTCAGTGGGTTATGACAACTACTCAGTGGGTTATGACAACTACTCAGTGGGTTATGACAACTACTCAGTGGGTTATGACAACTACTCAGTGGGTTATGACAACTATTCAGTGGGTTATGACAACTACTCAGTGGGTTATGACAACTACTCAGTGGGTTATGACAACTACTCAGTGGGTTATGACAACTACTCAGTGGGTTATGACAACTACTCAGTGGGTTATGACAACTACTTAGTGGGTTATGACAACTACTCAGTGGGTTATGACAACTACTCAGTGGGTTATGACAACTACTCAGTGGGTTATGACAACTACTCAGTGGGTTATGACAACTACTCAGTGGGTTATGACAACTACTCAGTGGGTTATGACAACTGTTTAGTGGGTTATACGAACCGCTGTGGTTGGTTATAGGAACTCGCTGTTGGTTGCGCCACCTATTGTATTGGTGAAAACAGCACTGCGATTGGTTACAGGAGCGAGTTAGTTGCTGCAACTATTCAGCGGTACAGCATATGCTGGAGATGGTTCTCCCAACTACTTTTTTCTTTCAGTGTACAATAAAACAAATACACACGCATACAGAAAGTAACACGAAGACCGTGCGAGTCGGATGATCCCCTCGATTCCGGGTTTGCACTACACACGGTTCTATATTTAACATGCGAAACGTACGAGGCTGACCAGAGAGTTAATACGTCTACCGTTATACGTCACATACAGTATAGGTACTAGGTATAATCGTTCGAGCTCACTGAGCTAATTTTTTTCGCGCGCAGATCAAATTACACGTGTATTGTATATATATCTTGCATAATAGATTAATTGCAACAACACAGAATTGTTTTTATTGAGACGTACGTCCAGTGCAAGACAAAAAAAAACAGCAAGGCCAGTTACATGCTCTGCATAGTCTATATCATTGTTAGAAAAGATCGGAAATTTTTATGCATGTTCTCGTGAATTAAATTCCAATTGTGATATAAAATTAATGTACTTTTACAGTAAAATTAAAGAAAATTCAAATTAAATTCCAATTGTGATATAAAATTAATGTACTTTTACAGTAAAATTAAAGAAAATTATAATAATTAAAGTACCCTTACAATAAAATTCAAATATAATTTATATATAATTTATAATAAAATTCAAATTAAATTCCAATTGTGATATAAAATTAATGTACTTTTACAGTAAAATTAAAGAAAATTATAATAATTAAAGTACCCTTACAATAAAATTCCAATATAATTTATATATAATTTATAATAAAATTCAAATTAAATTCCAATTGTGATATAAAATTAACGTACTTTTACAGTAAAATTAAAGCAAGTTATAAAAATTAAAGTAACCTTACAATAAAATTCAAATATAATTTATGTATAATTTATAATAAAATTCAAATTAAATTATTGAAATTAATATATCACACATTAATTTTACATCGCATTTGTACATAAAATTTAGTATACCAGTTTATGCATAAAAACTTCCAGTACTTGTACCAAGTTTTAAGTAGATTTTTTTTACAGTGATTACAATTAAATTGTTTATTATAATTCCGGATAATATTATAGATTATATTATATACAGAGTTGTAAATCCCCATTAATTCATGTGATATAGTTTACAGTACATTTCGTTTTGTAATTATGATTTCATAATAATAATAAGTAGTGATTATAAAATAGAGTGCAAACATTTGAATAGCTGAAAAAAATACTAATTTTCGCTTTAATATTGCAAGAAATAGTGGAAAAAATGGAAGAAATAAGTAATGCATTACTTTCTTAATGCATTGTTTATTTTTTTCCATTTTTTCAAAAGGATTACCCTGATTTTTTATTGAAAAATAATAATTTTTGCCGCCATTCCAAAGTTTAATCATCGTATTACAATTGCTACATGTTATTATTATAAAATCATAATTATACAGCTGATCGTATCATCATCATTATTTCTATAAGTATTAGGCATTTACAAATTTGATTATATATATTTATGTCAATCGTTTCTCATTTGTAAATTTTCAATTTGTAAAGTGTCAACTGTCAACAGTTTTTGCTGATCTATTCTAAATATTCGTCAATATAAAATCGATCTTCTTCGCATACGTTAAATAATGTGTATCAAATTTTCATTGAGATACAAAATGAAATAATATTCGTATAATAGTGTGTTAATTTTAACGACAATGAGGGAAAACCTGAAATATAAGTGAAATACGTTGGCAATTCCATAGAACACATCAGCAGAAGCGGAAAGGTCGGGAATATATTGCAGAGGGGCAAAAAAAGATCTTAAAGGTCGGCACGGTTAATGGATGAAAGCGTTCTGGATTAATTTTCTCGTTCGCTCTGTTTCTCGAGACTGAATGTGTATGATGTGATCGATATAATTTTCTGTTTCATAGCGAATAACTGTGGATATCTCGCCATTGGAAAATCTCGTCGCGCCCATTTCAGATGTTATATAGTGTGTTTTTTTCTGTCGTTAATTTGCTTCGGTCAAGCAAGCGGAACGATACGGAGTTTTATAAATACATATATATAATTTTTAAATACGAAACACTGATTAAAATTTTTTTTAAATAAATTTATTGTAGCGCAATAAAAAAAATTTATTTGGTTCATTTATTTTATGAATAATATCAATATATTTTTTAAGTAGATTTAAGTATGCAATAAAATTTATAACTGTCTTACAAGTAACGAAAAAACATGTTTTTTTTTATTGATACTTATTAATAAAAAAAATAAATAAAAATAATAAAAAATGAAAAAAAAAAAAATAATTAAAATAAAATAGGAATAGATAATAAGTAAGGCAAAAATAACGGTGCAATCAATCAATTGTCTATACTTTTTCTTACCAATTACGTTTGCTGTAACAAAAAGAAGAATAAATATGATTTATTTATAAAACAAATAAATAAATTACGTGTGAAACGAAAAGTAAAAAAATATTATAACAATATAATAAATCACGATATTTGCCGAATATATTGTGAATTCTAAAAATTCATTATTTTCATCCGCTCATTTCTACTAATAACTCGAGACACAATAATTATTAAGATAAAAATAACGACCAATAATTTCCTCCGTTATTTCACTTTTCATGACTTTTTAAAATAAATTGATAACGGAAAAACCTTTCATTTTCTTTCAAATCAATCTTCTATCCACTTTCTTACCAATTACGTTTGCTATACTACAAAAAAAAGAATAAATAAAATTTATGTATACAACAAATAAATAAAATTTATTTATACAGCATATAAATAAAATTTATTTATTCCCATCGGCAAGAAAAAAAAAGCTACATTCAAAATTTAGCTTTTTTTCAAATAATTTTACTCCATTCAAAATTTATTGTATAAATACAATAAATTTTCAAAGCTACATTCAAGCTACATTCAAAATTTATTGTATAAATACAATAAATACAATAAATTTTGAATGTATCTTTATTATATTTATTGTATGTACAACATTTATTTTATTTATACAGCATATAAATAATATTTATTTATACAACAAATAAGTAAAATTTATTTATACAACAAATAAATAAAATTTATTTATACAGCATATAAATAAATTACGTGATTCGAAAAATAAAGACATGATTGCCGATGGGACTATTTCAATTCTGTATAGTACGATAGTATTTTCATTGGTTCATTTCCACTAATAACTCGACACTGACCGACACAAGCACAAATTACTAGCGCACACGTTAAATCCGATAGATTTCACGACGCAGACATGAACGCATTACGTTATAGCCAAACCAGAAGTATAGACAGGCGTCCGGTCGGATGCGCGAGGGATTTACACGACCTTCGACACGAATATTGAAAAGAGCGCCGCAAAGCAAAATATTGTGTCCCCTACCACGAGGAGAAACTCCCACTCCATGTGGCGCACTCGAATCAACGTTGGTGTAGGTCGGTCTCTTCGAGCGATTCACGCTGACACGGTCGAGTTCTTCTTCGCACGTCTGGACACAACTCGGACGAGTGCGAGGCAGAGATAGTCACTTGCTGAGAGGCAAACAAAATTTATGCTTTACTTGTCCGCATACATTTAAGGTATGGCGCAAACTCACGCGCGCCCACGATACAATGGATATCGAAATACTTATGGCAACATTCTTCGACAATGCGACGAGCTTTGCGTAAACATTAAATCTTTTTTTCCCACGGACGATGCAATTAATAACATTTTTAACCTTAATGTAAAATACATGTTTTGGTTTATAATTTTAAGGCAATTATGCAATATTAATTTTAATAAATGATTGCGAAATTACATTATCGAAAATTTTATTTATCAGCTGATATATTTAATTTAATACACGAGTGTAATAAAATTACAATTTTTTATATTGATTTTAATAATTTTCATAGTATTTATGTAAAAATTATTGTAATTTTACATCTCAAACTTGCTTATCAAATATAATATACTAGTTTTTGTAAAAGAGCTTAATTTACAATTAATATTTTTTAATGTAAATTCGACTGTACGTATATTAAATTTAATACACCAGTTTCTGCGTAAACATTAAATCTTTTTTTCCCACGGACGATGCACTTCATAACATTTTTAACCTTAATGCAAAATACATGTTTTGGTTTATAATTTTAATGCAATTATGCAATATTAATTTTAATAAATGTTTGCGCAATTACATTATCGAAAATTAAATTTAATACACCAGTTTCTGTGTAAACATTAAATCTTTTTTTTCCCACGGACGATGCACTTAATAACATTTTTAACCTTAATCTAAAATACATGTTTTGATTTATAATTTTAATGCAATTATGCAATATTAAATTTAATAAATGTTTGCGCAATTACATTATCGAAAATTTTATTTATCAGCTGATATATTTAATTTAATACACGAGTGTAATAAAATTACAATTTTTTATATTGATTTTAATAATTTTCGTAGTATTTTGTAAAAATTATTGCAATTTTACATCTCAAACTTGCTTATCAAATTTAATATACCAGTTTTTGAAAAAGAGCTTAATTTACAATTAATATTTTTAAATGTAAATTCGACTGTACGTATATTAAATTTAATACATCAGTTTCTGCGTAAACATTAAATCTTTTTTTCCCACGGACAATGCACTTATAACATTTTTAACCTTAATGTAAAATACATGTTTTGATTTATAATTTTAATGCAATTATGCAATATTAAATTTAATAAATGGTTGCCAAATTACATTATCGAAAATTTTATTTATCAGCCGATATATTTAATTTAATCCACGAGTGTAATGAAATTACAATTTTTTATATTGATTTTCATAATTTTCATAGTATTTTGTAAAAATTATTGCTATTTTACATCTCAAACTTGCTTATCAAATGTAATATACTAGTTTTTGTAAAAGAGCTTAATTTACAATTAATATTTTAAAATGTAAATTCGACTGTACGTATATTAAATTTAATACATCAGTTTCTGCGTAAACATTAAATCTTTTTTTCCCACGGACGATGCACTTAATAACATTTTTAACCTTAATGTAAAATACATGTTTTGGTTTATAATTTTAATGCAATTATGCAATATTAAATTTAATAAATGTTTGCGCAATTACATTATCGAAAATTTTATTTATCAGCTGATATATTTAATTTAATACACGAGTGTAATAAAATTACAATTTTTTATATTGATTTTAATAATTTTCGTAGTATTTTGTAAAAATTATTGCAATTTTACATCTCAAACTTGCTTATCAAATTTAATATACCAGTTTTTGTAAAAGAGCTTAATTTACAATTAATATTTTTAAATGTAAATTCGACTGTACGTATTATATTAAATTTAATACATCAGTTTCTGCGTAAACATTAAATCTTTTTTTCCCACGGACGATGCACTTAATAACATTTTTAACCTTAATGTAAAATACATGTTTTGGTTTATAATTTTAATGCAATTATGCAATATTAAATTTAATAAATGTTTGCGCAATTACATTATCGAAAATTTTATTTATCAGCTGATATATTTAATTTAATACACGAGTGTAATAAAATTACAATTTTTTATATTGATTTTAATAATTTTCGTAGTATTTTGTAAAAATTATTGCAATTTTACATCTCAAACTTGCTTATCAAATTTAATATACCAGTTTTTGTAAAAGAGCTTAATTTAGAATTATTATTTTTAACAGTAAATTCAACTGTACGTATATTAAATTTAATATACCAGTTTCTGCAAAAGAGCTTAATTTAAAATTAACATTTTTAACAGTGAATTCCACTGTACGTCCATATAATTTAGTAAAAACTCGTGCAATTTTACATAATTTGCATATCAAATTTAATATACCAGTTTCTATAAAAGAGCTTAATTTCACTTAATATTTTCAACAAAAAATTCCACTGTACGTACATTAAATTTAATAAGCCAATTTCTATAAAAGATCTTAATTTACAATAAATATTTTTGACAATAAATTCCACTGTGCGTACATTAAATTTACTACGCCAATTTCCATAAAAGAACTTAATTTACAATTAATATTTTTAACAGTGAATTCCACTTTACGAACATATGTAGATTTAGTAAAAAGGCTTTACTAATCAATTTTATATCTCATGTATTAAATTTAATATGTCAGATTCTGTAAAAGAGCTTAAATCACAATTAATATTTTTTAACAATAAGTAAATTCCACTGTATGTACATGTTTATGCTCCCAGCATAAAAATATATATATCGAGCGTACGAGCATGTGTTTTTTAGGAGCAATAAGCTAACCGAGAGCGCTCGATCGTTGCACCAACGTATTTGTGAGTGGTCAAGGTGCCCGACGTTGCGTCGCGGACATGCAAGTACCTTTCGGTTCGTCGAGACACATCGTACAATATATGTGAAGTAGGTAGCATCAGTCTCGCTCGTATGTGGCCTTGTAAACACATTGCCGGCAACGTCTCTCACTTTGCGCGTGGCGACCAGAGACTTTGACTTTGCTCCTCTTCCACTCGCACTTTTTCCTCTACGGTTTATTTTATTTTTTCACTCTCACCTTGGCCTCGCCTCCGATCGCAATTTTTACGTAGGTATCCGTTACCAAATCTGTATAAAGTGATAGATGAACCAAGAAAAATTGTCCTAGGTTTTTTGTCAACAAAAAAAATGGACAAATATAAATTATTGATAGCATATGTGACTATTATACGAATCGCCAGGGCTATTAAAAGTTCTTCGAGTGAATCGATATTTTTTTTTAATAGCAGACATTTTTTTTTAGCCTAGCGAAAAAAATGTGTTAACCTAGCAAAAATATTTGTTAGCCTAGCAAAAAAATTATTAGCCTAGCAGAAATATTTTTTTAGCCTAGTAGAACAATTTTTCAGCCCAGCAAAAAAATTATTAACCTAGCAAAAATATTTGTTAGCCTAGCAGAAATTTTTGTTAGCCTGGTAGAACAATTTTCCAGCATAGCAAAAAAAAATTATTAACCTAGCAAAAAAAATTGTTAGCCTAGCAAAAAAAAAATTGTTAACCTAGCAGAAATATTTTTTTAGCCTAGTAGAATAATTTTTCAGCCCAGCAAAAAAATTATTAACCTAGCAAAAATATTTGTTAGCCTAGCAAAAAAAAAAATTGTTAACCTAGCAAAAATATTTGTTAGCCTAGCAGAAATTTTTGTTAGTCTAGTAGAACAATTTTTCAGCCTAGCAAAAAAAATTATTAACCTAGCAAAAATATTTGTTAGCCTAGCAGATATTTTTGTTAGCCTGGTAGAACAATTTTCCAGCATAGCAAAAAAAAATTATTAATCTAGCAAAAAAAATTGTTAGTCTAGCAAAAAAAAATTGTTAACCTAGCAGAAATATTTTTTTAGCCTAGTAGAATAATTTTTCAGCCCAGCAAAAAAATGATTAACCTAGCAAAAATATTTGTTAGCCTAGCAAAAAAAAAAAATTGTTAACCTAGCAAAAATATTTGTTAGCCTAGCAGAAATTTTTGTTAGTCTAGTAGAACAATTTTTCAGCCTAGCAAAAAAAATTATTAACCTAGCAAAAATATTTGTTAGCCTAGCAGATATTTTTGTTAGCCTGGTAGAACAATTTTCCAGCATAGCAAAAAAAAATTATTAATCTAGCAAAAAAAATTGTTAGCCTAGCAAAAAAAAATTGTTAACCTAGCAGAAATATTTTTTTAGCCTAGTAGAATAATTTTTCAGCCCAGCAAAAAAATGATTAACCTAGCAAAAATATTTGTTAGCCTAGCAAAAAAAAAAAATTGTTAACCTAGCAAAAATATTTGTTAGCCTAGCAGAAATTTTTGTTAGTCTAGTAGAACAATTTTTCAGCCTAGCAAAAAAAATTATTAACCTAGCAAAAATATTTGTTAGCCTAGCAGATATTTTTGTTAGCCTGGTAGAACAATTTTCCAGCATAGCAAAAAAAAATTATTAATCTAGCAAAAAAAATTGTTAGCCTAGCAAAAAAAAATTGTTAACCTAGCAGAAATATTTTTTTAGCCTAGTAGAATAATTTTTCAGCCCAGCAAAAAAATGATTAACCTAGCAAAAATATTTGTTAGCCTAGCAAAAAAAAAATTGTTAACCTAGCAAAAAAAATTATTAACCTAGCAAAAAAAATTGTTAGCCTAGCAAAAAAATTTGTTAGCATAGAAAAATAAGTTGTTAGCCTGGCAGCAAAAGTTATTAGCCTAGCAGAAATTTTTGTTAGCCTTGTAGAACAATTTTTCAGCCCAGCAAAAAAAAATTGTTAACCTAGCAATAATATTTGTTAGCCTAGCAAAAAAATTTGTTAGCCTAGCAAAAAAATTTGTTAGCCTAGAAAAAAAGCAAAACAGTTTTCTGTACTATATATATATGTATCTCGATGTATCTATATGTACATCATGTAGCTATATATATATATATGTATCTCGATTTATCCAAAACACTCCGTCACTCCCTCGGTTGCATTAATTCGACGTATTAGAGCGCAGTGGCCATCGAACGTAAAAATAATAGCCCAATTCGTTGCATTAGCCCGAGAGCTCGGCTGGTAATAAATCACAATCTGCCGAGGTCTGCGCCATTGCTGCACATTTTGCTGCCCAGACCCTGACACGTGTATATACATTAAACTACCACTATTATACTACACCGTGTAGGTGATTCGTGTTGTGTTGTGTATGTACCGCAGTCTCGGAGGATATTCTGGCCCGCTGCACTCGCATCGCTCATCATCGTATCGATGTAACCCGAGTGTATACGATGACGTCAGCAAATGCAATTACCAATGCACTTGACGCGTCCTCAACGTGGTTGAAATCGACTGTGGGCATCATAACGCCTGTTCGTACGCCTCCTTTTTCATCCCGACGCCTCTTCAGGGATCTTTCCATCTCGCTCTTTTCTCCGCGGCATCAAAAGCATCGTCATGTCGGTTTTATTTAGTGACACACGTCCATGTGTACGTGGATGATTAAAATGTCATTTATCTTGTCAGGGAATTCGCTCTCTCACCCCTCGCGTTTTTTAGTCTCGACCCTCGTTTTGAAGCTTTTTTTTTTTGGTCTATGTCTATACTTTTGTACACATTTATGTGTGTGTGTGTGTGTGTATTTGTAATGTAGATGCGAGGACATAATTTGCACCAATTTGAACGTGTCACGGGACGTCGACTCACCGAATATACAGTACGGTCGAAGTTATTAACTCATTTATCGCCAGACGAGAATTTTTCTACCCACGCAATACAACTTGGCTCCTTGTTTCTTATCTTGCGCGGTAATTTCGAAATTTTTGCCTTCTTCGGTGGTAGAATGGAGATTTCAAACGAGTTTTATCAACTTTAATGTGGAATTAATTTTGGACATAACGAGAATGTCATGGAGAATAAACGTTTAGTTAGTTACGAAATAATAAATATTGCGTCAATTATACGATAAATTTTTATGAAATTAAATTATTGAGACACAATCCTGGAATCGAACCTTTTTTCTGCATACATTAAAAATGGTAATCCGCGTGATAATTAAATAATAACCATTCTCTTAGTGAGAGCATTAATTTTTCGCTATAAAAATAAATATTACCTCACATAAAAATTTGATTAAAATTTTATTCTCAGTACATATTTGCCTGTTGTTCATATCACATTCGGCAATTGTCCTGATCTATCGTGGCATTATGTCGAATATTTTTTAGAACACGAAAAATAAAACAATAACTCAATAGTCAATTGTACGAAAAATGTAAATGAAATTAAATGAATGATTTTGCAGTTTGCATCGTTGCAATGCCACGACATAATCTATTTCGAGTAATATCTTGGGATTTTTTTATATCGTTTTTTTATATCGCATTTCAATGATGCAGACTGCAATAGTATTTAAATGATAGTAACACAAACCTAGAATCGAGCCTTTTTTGCACATACAGTAAAAATGGTAAACGGCGATAATTAAATAATAACCATTCTCTAAGCGAGACTATTAATTTTTCTCTATAAAAATAAATATTATCTCACATAAATAGTTGATTAAAATTTTATTCTCAGCACATATTTGCTTATCATTCATATACTGTTAGAAAAGATTGGAAGTTTTTATTCATAAACTTGTCACCGAAATTTAATATACAATAGTGGTATAAAATTCGAGTACATTTCCAGTAAAATTAAATCAGATTATTGAATGGACTGTACCATACATTAATTTTACATTACACTTGTATACTAAATTTAATATACTAATTTATGAATAAAAACTTCCAGCAAAAATACACTAAATTTCAAGTAAATTTTTTTACAGTGTATGACATCCGGCAAATGTCCTGATTTATCGTGGCATTATGTCGAATATTTTACAGAACAGAAGAAATAAAACAATAATTAAATATTCAATTGTACGTTAAATGTAAATGAAATAATTGGTAAATTACGATAATTAAATAATAACCCTTAGCGTGACTATTAATTTTTCTCTATAATAAAAAATAAATATAACGGCACATAAATAGTTGATTAAAATTTTATTCTTAGTACACATTTGCCTATTGTTCATACACTGTTAGAAAAGATTGGAAGTTTTTATTCATAAACTCATCATCGAAATATAATATACAATTGTGGTATAAAATTCGAGTACTTTTCCAGTAAAATTAAATCAAATTAATAAAATTCAAGTACTTTTACTGTAAAATTAAAGTAAATTATTGAATGGGCTGTACCATACATTCATTTTACATTACCCTTGTATACTAAATTTACTATACTAATTTATGAATAAAAACTTCCAGCAAAAATACACTAAATTTCAAGTAAATTTTTTTTACAGTGTATGACATCTGGCAAATGTCCTGATTTATCGTGGCATTATGTCGAATATTTTACAGAACAGAAGAAATAAAACAATAATTAAATATTCAATTGTACGTTAAATGTAAATGAAATAATTGGTAAATTACGATAATTAAATAATAACCCTTAGCGTGACTATTAATTTTTCTCTATAATAAAAAATAAATATAACGGCACATAAATAGTTGATTAAAATTTTATTCTTAGTACACATTTGCCTATTGTTCATACACTGTTAGAAAAGATTAGAATTTTTTATTCATAAACTCGTCATCGAAATTTAATATACAATTGTGGTATAAAATTCCAGTACTTTTCCAGAAAAATTAAATCAAATTATTAAAATTCAAGTACTTTTACTGTAAAATTAAAGTAAATTATTGAATGGGCTGTACCATACATTAATTTTACATTACACTTGTAAACTAAATTTACTATACTAATTTATGAATAAAAACTACCAGCAAAAATACACTAAATTTCAAGTAGATTTTTTTTACAGTGTATAACATCCGGCAAATGTCCAGATGAGGGATTCCACGGGACTTTCGCCACCCCCCAAAAAAAAAATCTCAAATTTTATCTAAAAATTAGGTTCAGCGGTGTCTATTGATGGACCAAATTTCAAAATTCTAAAAAAATAGTTGACCGTAATATGCAAATTTTTTCGTTTTTTATCGTTTTTCATTTAATCTGTAATATCTCAGAAACTATTAATCGTATCGAAATCATTAAAAGACGAAAATGTGCATTTTTTTATGGCCAACAAGAAAAAAATATATTCAAAATTAATTGCTTAATTTCAGGTCACATTTTATGGAAAAAACAACAAAAATATTTTTTTTTTTTATGGTTGGACTTCAGATTTTTTCATCGGACAAATTGTCTCGGAATCTTTGAGTGATCGCCGAATTTTGAGTATTTTTTTTTCATGAGATGGCCCAATGTTGTGACGTTACAGTAATCTGAATGTTTTTAATATATATAAAAAAATCCATATTCAAAATTAAAATTAATTAAAATGGTTGGACTTCAGATTTTTTCACCGGACAAATTGCCTCGGAATCTTTGAGTGATCGCCGAATTTTGAGTATTTTTTTTTTCATGGGATGGCCCAATGCTGTGAGGTTACAGCAATTTGAATGTTAAAATTAAAATTAAAATTAAAAACATTCAGATTGCTGTAACGTCACACCATTGGGCCATCCCATGAAAAAAAAAATACTCAAAATTCGGCGATCACTCAAAGATTCCGAGACAATTTGTCCGATGAAAAAATCTGAAATCCAACCATAAAAAAAAAAATAATTTTGTTGTTTTTTCCATAAAATGTGACCTGAAATTAAGCAATTAATTTTGAATACATTTTTTTCTTGTTGGCTATAAAAAAATGCACATTTTCGTCTTTTAATGATTTCGATACGATCAATAGTTTCTGAGATATTACAGATTAAATGAAAAACGATAAAAAACGAAAAAATTTGCATATTCCGGTCAACTATTTTTTTAGAATTTTGAAATTTGGTCCATCAATAGACACCGCTGAACCTGATTTTTAGATAAAATTTGAGATTTTTTTTTTGGGGGTGGCGAAAGTCCCGTGGAATCCCTCAGATTTATCGTAGCATTATGTTGAATATTTTACAGAACACAAGAAATAAAGCAATAATTAAATATTCAATTGTACGTTAAATGTAAATAAAATAATTAGTAAACTGCGATAATTAAATAATAACCATTAATTTTTCTCTATAAAAATAAATATTACCTCACATAAATACTTGATTAAAATTTTATTCTCAGTACCTGCATATTTGCCTATTGTTCATATGACATCCGGCGACCGTCTTGATTTATCGTGGCATTATGTCGCATATTTTACCGAACACGAGAGCCTCGACATCCGTAGGATTACGTCGCTCAGGCCACGTTACATCATTGCACGAGAGAAATGATCTTATACTCACAGTTTGCTTACACCGAGTCGCATAGTCGCAGCATCTATATGATCGAAGCAACATAATCGTAAGCAACGCCTTGTCCGGTTGACCTTGTACCTTCGACACGAAGCCGATCAATGTTCTCCAACGAATCGCTATGCAGGCAGGCAATGCAGTTATTGATTGCTATACTCGTGTACGTATATCTCATCCACTATCTTTCGTTTCGCTATAGTCTTACAGGAGTTTTATTATTCCACGTGGAAAATCGAGGAGGATCAATCGATCGCGCGATCAATTGTGCACTTCGAGCCTCTTGGCACGTGGCTTATCCTCCTTCATTTGCCATGACAACTCCCTTCCCATTTTATCTCTCTCTCTTTCTCTCTCTGCTTCTCATTATTCATCTTGCCTACGATCACTTCTTCCTGTAACTGTAAATCGCTTCGCATGATTGCAGCTGATCATTTACAACGAAACTCTCGATCACGGGGAATTATGCTAGTCAACGTTGAGAGAGATATCCAAGAGGAAATCTTTATCTTTTATTGATATATCCTCTCATATATCACGATTTATTCGTTGTGTAATTAGTTTTTCATTTTATTTTATAGCAGCGAAGCAAATTGCGTTTATATTCAAATTTAGTTTTATAATTATGGTGTGCTTATTATTATACGTGGGCTTATTTAAATCAAATGTGGGATTTATTTCAAATCAATTTTATTATAAATTCATACGATTTATTTGTATGCAATAAATTTTATTTGATCGATATAACATTTTATTAGTTTAAAATCGATCCCGTATTTTATTTGAATAAACCCATCAATTCGGTCTCGATGACCTGCTAAAATTGCCCTTTGCAAACGTAACATTATTTTTATTTTTTACTTATTTATTATTTGTTTAACGGCTTTTATAGTTTTTTGATAGTCTATATAGACACTTGAAACAATATTTAATGTAAATTTCCATTATGAGTAATGGCAGCTCTTATAAAAAAAAAATTAAAAATTAGAAAGTGCAGACTCGAGGCGCGAACCGGGTACCTCGTGATTGTCAAACGGCAGAATTTCCACAAGACTACCAATCGTCTTTGAAACATAATTATCGTTACCGGTTCACGCTTATCGAATGCGCTTGTGATTAAAAAAAATATATTTGTATTTTCGCAGACACACTTTCGTTACAAGGCAAAAATACATCTGCGAACACAAAAATAAAATGCTAGTGATTTTCAAACACGTATTCACTAGGGCTGTTCAAAAAACATAATTTCTTTGTAATCGGTTGCTCCTGAAATGCTGTATTGATTATCACAAAAAATTTTTTTTCGCGAAAGCCGGGAGTTGTGCGATGATATTAAGTACTGCCGCATCAAGGCCAAAATTCACTAAAAACGGCGATTTTTAGAATTTTTTTTTTTTACTTGGTGAAGCGCTCATGGAGATTCTGGTTGCTTTTGATAGACTATGAAATTGTGCAAAGGCAGAAACATGTTCGATAATGTTTAGTACTGCCGCATCGACATTGAAGTTAACAAAATAAAAAATGAAATCCTTTAAAACATTGAAATAGTCATCTGCTCATCGACTATTTCGCGCGTTTTCAAATGACAAAATGGCTCATGAAACGGGAGTCCTGTATGATCAAATTTAGTACTGCCGCATCGATATCGCAGTTTCCCAAAATTGGAAAATCGCTTATCATCATCATGATTATGATCATACATGACTCCCGTTTCAAGAGCCGTTTTTTCATTTGAAATCGCACGAAATAGTCGATGAGCAGACGAATATTTCAATGTTTTAAAGGATTTAATTTTTTGATTTTGGTAACTTCAATGTCGATGCGGCAGCACTAAACATTATCGAACATGTTTCTGCCTTTACACAATTTCATAGTCTATCAAAAGCAACCACAATCTCCATGAGCGCTTCACCAAGTAAAAAAAAAATTCATAAAAATTGCCGCTTTTCATTAATTTTGGCCTTGATGCGACAGAACTTAATATCATCGCACAACTGCCAGCTTTCGCGAAAACATTTCTTTTGTGATAATCAATACAGCATTTCAGGAGCAACCGATTATAAGAAAATTATGTTTTTTGAAACAGCCCTAGTATACACCTGCTAACCCTTCGAGAACGGCGCCTTCGCGCCGCGACTCTTCATATTTAAACAATAGTAGCTTTTAAACCCGACATCGGAAAAATACGAGGTAAAGCTTATTATTGAAAGTAGTATGTTGTGCGAAGAATGGCTAAGTATGGCATTTTTCGGTCCACCCGTCCCTTTATTATCAATTTATAAATTACTAAAAGCATAATTTTCATTGATTTTTTTCTCTTTTATCTGACTTCAACTTCCTATAACTTTTAGATCCCGCTACAGAAAAATCGGAAATAATTTGCGTAGTGACTTTCGTTTGTACCACGAACAATGAGACTAGTCGGAAGTCGATAACTATTATAGTTTTTTTACAACAATAGTTTGAAATAATTGTTGTTATCTGGAAAATGGTGAGACATATGAGTATGAAATAAAAACTAAAAATCATTTAAAAAAATATATTTACCTAGCATGTGAAGGATTATAATTTTCCATGAACAGCAATAAAGTTATGATTTTTCACTTACCATAGCGCGAGCCGCTCTCCCTCCACTCGCAAGGGTCGGAGCTAAAAGTGGGTTTCATACATATCGTTATTAATTTAAATCAAGCAAGCAAGCTGCTTGACGATATTAATTTAATGTACTTCAGAGATGAATTGTCATCAAGCAGGGTTTCAGATATTAATGCAACAATGCATTAACATTTCTACACGCATTCTCCGCGTTAATATCGCCGGAGTTAAGGGGATGCTGGAGTAGATTTTATTACCGACTTTGGTCGGTAAAAACAGGCTTTTTCGTAGTTTTGATTAGTCTTCGTTAATACGCTACAAACATGCTTCAAATTGTACACGATTGTAATATCAACATAAACGAGTGGACGTACATTCGAATATTTGGTGAAAACGTACAATAAATGAAAAAAATCGTATAATACTAAACCTCCCGAAATCAAAATGGCCGCAAGGGTTTGACAGCATCGCCTGTTTGGTACGATATAAAAGATTCTGGAATTCACATACGTTAAATCGAAATGTACGTCCATTCTTTAGCGTTCTCTGAATATTCTGCGAGCGTCGAAAAGTCAATTACACAAAAGGAATCCACGCAAAACCGAAACTACGATCACGTAGTCTGTTTGCGATCCCCGCGATGATCCAGGCTTAGTAATATACGAATATCTTCATTCATTGTACGTATTCACCCAATATTCGAATGTACGTCCACTTGTTTATGTTGATACTACAATCGTGTATAATTTGAAGCATATCTGTAGCGTATTAACGAAGAATAATCAAAACTACGAAAAAGCTTTTACCGACTTCGGTCGGTAAAAACCTGCTTCTGCACTCGACTCCAGCTTCCCCTTAAGGGGAGGGAGTCAGGTAAAAAAAATTGATTTTGGAAATTCAATATCATCCAAATCCTATTGCATATAAAAATGCCCACCGCACTATATTGTTGGTACTCGATGAAAGGTTTTTTTACTGTCGTCTGACTTGCATATGCTTTGCAATATTATCTTAAGCGAAGTTTTTAGGTTTTCCATTCTGCGCATGATTCAGATCAAACTACTAGGCAGATTGGAATGGTTGACATCTCATTTTCTTCTTCATGAAAAGATACATTGGCTAAATGGAGCAAACTATTTTTTTTAATTCTGAAAGCAAAGTTATTCACTGATTTAGAAAATAGCATAACATTTATTTATTAATAATTATGTCACTTAAAAAATATTACCTTTTATTAACATTTGCTCCATGTAGCCGGTGTATCTTTTCATGAAGAAGAAAATGAGACGTCAACCATTCCAATCTGTCTAGTAGTTCGATCTGAATCATGCGCAGAATGGCAAACCTAAGAACTTTGCTTAAGATAATATTGAAAAGCTTATGCAAGTCAGACGACAGTAAAAAATCCTTTCATCGAGTACCAACTAAAAATCATTTAAAAAAATATATTTACCTAGCATGTGAAGGATTATAATTTTCCATGAACAGCAATAAAGTTATGATTTTTCGCTTACCATAGCGCGAGCCGCTCCCTCTCCACTCGCAAGGGTCGGAGCTAAAAGCGGGTTTCATACATATCGTTATTAATTTAAATCAAGCAAGCAAGCTGCTTGACGATATTAATTTAATGTACTTCAGAGATGAATTGTCATCAAGCAGGGTTTCAGATATTAATGCAACAATGCATTAACATTTCTACACGCATTCTCCGCGTTAATATCGCCGGACTTAAGGGGAGGGAGTCAGGTAAAAAAAATTGATTTTGGGAATTCAATATCATCCAAATCCTATTGCATATAAAAATGCCCACCGCACTATATTGTTGGTACTCGATGAAAGGTTTTTTTACTGTCGTCTGACTTGCATATGCTTTGCAATATTATCTTAAGCGAAGTTTTTAGGTTTTCCATTTTGCGCATGATTCAGATCAAACTACTAGGCAGATTGGAATGGTTGACATCTCATTTTCTTCTTCATGAAAAGATACACTGGCTAAATGGAGCAAACTATTTTTTTTAATTCTGAAAGCAAAGTTATTCACTGATTTAGAAAATAGCATAACATTTATTTATTAATAATTATGTCACTTAAAAAATATTACCTTTTATTAACATTTGCTCCATGTAGCCGGTGTATCTTTTCATGAAGAAGAAAATGAGACGTCAACCATTCCAATCTGTCTAGTAGTTCGATCTGAATCATGCGCAGAATGGAAAACCTAAGAACTTTGCTTAAGATAATATTGAAAAGCTTATGCAAGTCAGACGACAGTAAAAAATCCTTTCATCGAGTACCAACAATACAGTGCGTTGGGCATTTTTATATGCAATAGGATTTGGATGATATTGAATTTCCAAAATCAATTTTTTTTACCTGACTCCCTCGCCTTAAATGCGATCTTGAGAATTACACCCGGTAAAATACACCGGCTATATTGACATGCAGGATGCTCAACTATTCTGGTCATATCTACGTTCTACTTCTTAGTTATTTCGGTCTTTACATGTTTGCTTTATTTATATTGTAACTATTTTTTGTATTCTCGGCCTGCTTGGCCGTCGTCACAATATTTTTGTCAAGGGCTTATCCCGTTCAATGAAACAATAAATAAATAAACAAATAAAACGTGGCTCTCGCGAAACACACGAATTTGTTATGGAGTATTACTATATATACTCGACCAATCAAAAACGTGGCTCTAGTTTGACGGCCCTCTGGTCAGATGGCGCGCCGATGCCGAAATAAAAGTGTAACCGAGAAAAGCGGCCCATCGGCAATTTCCCTACAATCTCTGTATACAGGGCGTTCACGAGGAAATAGGACAGGCTAACGCGGCTGCGCAAGAATCGGGAAGCCTCATAGGCTACCGCCTACGACCGCCAGTGCCTCTCAACCGAGCGGCGATCGCGTCCTCAGGAATGCGATCCGAATGAAGCCCCCGGCGACTTTTCTCTCTTTTCTTCATTCGCGATAAGAAAGAGAGAAAAGTTTATTCCGGTACTAAAGAAAGTATACTTATATTTCTAATGGATTTGCCTCTTTTTAAAGAATTCTAATATTACCCCCGTCTCTTGATCGGTCGACACAAAGTTGTTGTCCGAACGCGAGGTGGGGATAATACATTTTCAATAATTAACAATTAGACTAATCCGTGGGTGATCGAAATTCCGATACTTTGGAATTAATATAAACGAACAAAATTGTTTTTCTTATCTTCAACTTTTACTATAATTCTTAAAATTCATCGTAAATCTAGGCAAAAATTATTGCGCATGCGCATCGATCGAGGAAACAGCGCCCGGCGCTCTCCCCCGACTTTTCTCTCTTTTCTTCATTCGCGATAAGAAAGAGAGAAAAGTTTATTCCGGTACTAAAGAAAGTATACTTATATTTCTAATGGATTTGCCTCTTTTTAAAGAATTCTAATATTACTCCCGTCTCTTGATCGGTCGACACAAAGTTGTTGTCCGAACGCGAGGTGGGGATAATACATTTTCAATAATTAACAATTAGGCTAATCCGTGGGTGATCGAAATTCCGATACTTTGGAATTAATATAAACGAACAAAATTGTTTTTCTTATCTTCAAATTTTACTATAATTCTTAAAATTCATCGTAAATCTAGACAAAAATTATTGCGCATGCGCATCGATCGAGGAAACAGCGCCCGGCGCTCTCCCCCGACTTTTCTCTCTTTTCTTCATTCGCGATAAGAAAGAGAGAAAAGTCGCCGGACGTGCATTCGGAACGCAGCCCATGTGGCAAGAGATGGGTCAGTGCAGGTAGTGGTAGGGGCAAGGGATGCTAAGGGGATGCCAGATGCCACGTGGCGTCATTCGGAATGCACCCACCCCCCGCCGACACGATATTCCAGAGGCCAGATGGGATTGCCTCCGCTCATGCGCAGATCCCATTAAATTGTTGAAAGAAGAAGAAGAAGAAGAAGGAACGCACCCCAGGGCTGCGTTCCGAATGCGCGTCCGGCGACTTTTCTCTCTTATCGAGAATGAAGAAAAGAGAGAAAAGTCGGGGGAGAGCGCCGGGCGCTGTTTCCTCGATCGATGCGCATGCGCAATAATTTTTGTCTAGATTTACGATGAATTTTAAGAATTATAGTAAAAGTTGAAGATAACAAAAACAATTTTGTTCGTTTATATTAATTCCAAAGTATTGGAATTTCAATCACCCATGAATTAGCCTAATTGTAAATTATTGAAAATGTATTATCCCCACCTCGCGTTCGGACAACAACTTTGTGTCGACCGATCAAGAGACGGGGGTAATATTGGAATTCTTTAAAAAGAGGCAAATCCATTAGAAATATAAGTATACTTTTTTTAGTAACGGAATAAATAAAACTGGTTTTTTCGAGCTTTTACTTTTATTATACTTTTTCAAAATCAACGTAAATCTCGGAAAAAACCATTGCGCATGCGCATAGGACGACGGAAGTGATCGTCATTTGGAACACACCCCCTATACTTGCTCGACCCCTCCAATACCCCCTCTCCGGTCTCTCCTACGGGCCCAGGTTGGTCTGCATACAGAAAGACTGAGAACCGCCGGTTGGACGCGCAAGCTCATTTGCCTGGCCTATTTCTTCGCGAACTCCCTGTACATCGAGAGCTTCATCGCGTCCGCATTTATATTTTCGACGAAAATCAACGGCACCGGAATTCGAATCCACGACCTACCGCTTCTCTGTACTAGAGTCCAGAACCATTGGACCATTGCACATTCGTCATGTTGAGCGACAGTGATGGTAATGTTAATTTGCAACCAGTTTTAACAGTGCATAATATATTTTGGCGACTTCTAAAACTAGCGTATATTTTTGTCTTCGTGGAGAAAACGAGTCGATGGGCACGACAATATTTTATGCCCATCGTCCAAAGACCCGAATGTGATATTGCATGAATAAATGTTATTCGCTATTCCCCAAGTCTGATATTCTGTATCTCTAAACATGAGTTTTTTCTTTATTTCGTTTCAGGGCTCAGTCTGGACAGCAGCAACATGTCGATGTCGTCCGTGGGTCCGCAAAGCCCATTGGACATGAAACCCGACACCGCCAGCCTCATAAATCCTGGAAACTTCAGTCCTTCGGGACCCAACAGTCCGGGGTGAGTCGAATGAAAACCAAATGTAATCCGTTTAATCGTACGGCCAGAGATTTTCAAGTGTGGGTTGAGTGTCCACACGGAGAAAATAAATAGCTTGGATTCTATTGAATTAGTATTTGCGGGTGGCGATGAAACCATTTTGTACATTCGAGAGATTGGTTAGTCGTATTGAATGCTTCTTTACCATTACAATTATTTTATTAAATCAACAGAATATTTTTGGTTACTTCTCATAAATTTGAAATTTTAAAGAATTCGTTCAAATTTAAAGTACTTCGAGCTGAAAAAAATTTCATTGCTTTGAAAAATAAATTTTTTGTGGCCTTTTTTTTACGATTTTAAGTAAAATTTTCCTTCTTACAGTTTTTAAGCTTTTTTTATTTAAAAAAATTATTGAAAAATAGAAAAAATAATTAAGCTACTACAGGCGATTGGTCAAATGTTTATTTATGTAAAACCGAATTTTTTAGAATTTTTTCAGATTTTTAGGAAATTTTGTAGATTTTTCCGAACCATGCAAATTATTAAAAAAATATTTTTTTAAAACCCCATAATTTAAAAATTTGATAAAATTCTGAAAAAATACTTTATTCAATAACAAAATTATCTAGCTTATAGTCAAAGTGGGGAAGATTTTTCTTCTTATAGTTTTTAAACTATTTAAGTATTAATTTTTTATACTATATAAAGTTTTTAAACTATTGAAGTATTTATCGAATTTTTCAGAATTTTTTCAGATTTTTAGGATATTGTTTAGATTTTTCCGAACCATGCAAATTTTTTTTAAATATTTTTTTAAAACCCCATAATTTAAAAATCTGATAAAATTCTGAAAAATACTTCTTATAGTTTTTAAACTATAAGAAGAAAAATCTTCCCCACTTTGACTATAAGCTAGATAATTTTGTTATTGAATAAAGTATTTTTCAGAATTTTATCAGATTTTTAAATTATGGGGTTTTAAAAAAATGTTTTAAAAAAATTTGCATCGTTCGGAAAAATCTAAACAATTTTTTTAGTTTAAAAACTATAAGAAGAAAAATCATCCCCACTTTGACTATAAGCTAGATAATTTTGTTATTGAATAAAGTATTTTTCAGAATTTTATCAGATTTTTAAATTATGCGGTTTTAAAAAAATATTTTTAAAAAATTTGCATGGTTCGGAAAAATCTAAACAATTTTTTTAGTTTAAAAACTATAAGAAGAAAAATCTTCCCCACTTTGACTATAAGCTAGATAATTTTATTATTGAACAAAGTATTTTTCAGAATTTTATCAGATTTTTAAATTATGGGGTTTTAAAAAAATATTTTAAAAAAATTTGCATGATTCGGAAAAATCTGAACAATTTCCTAAAAATCCGAAAAAAATTCTGAAAAATTCGGCTTTACATAAATAAACATTTGACCAATCGCCTGTAGTAGATTAATTATTTTTTCTATTTTTTAATAATTTTTTTAAATAAAAAAAGCTTAAAAACTGTAAGAAGGAAAATCTTCCCCACTTTGACTATAAGCTAGATAATTTTGTTATTGAATAAAGTATTTTTCAGAATTTTATCAGATTTTTAAATTATGGGGTTTTAAAAAAATATTTAAAAAAAATTTGCATGATTCGGAAAAATCTGAGCAATTTCCTAAAAATCCGAAAAAAATTCTGAAAAATTCGGCTTTACATAAATAAACATTTGACCAATCGCCTGTAGTAGATTAATTATTTTTTCTATTTTTTAATAATTTTTTTAAATAAAAAAAAGCTTAAAAACTGTAAGAAGAAAAATCATCCCCACTCTGACTATAAGCTAGATAATTTTGTTATTGAACAAAGTATTTTACAGAATTAACCGGTGTGATGGTCTAGTGGCCAGTGTACTGGCCTCTAGTCCAGAGCATCGGTAGGTCGCGGGTTCGATTCCCGGTGCCGTCGATTTTCGTCGAAAATATAAATACGGGCGCGATGAAGCTCCGGATGTATACATGAGACCCAGACAGGTATTTCTACCTGTGGGGGTCACATGTATACAGCTGTAGTCCGTGTTTACGTTCTCGACGAAACGTGACGTAGCTCCGGTGCCGGGAGGCAAACCCGAGACCCGAGATATAGAGGGGGAAGTCGGATGCGGCCGCATGGGGGCCTGGTTACTGATCCGGATCAGACCCCCAAGCGGGACTGGCTACTGATCCGGACCAAACCCCCAAGCGGGACTGGCTACTGATCCGGACCAGACCCCCAAGGGGGACTGGCTACTGATCCGGGCCGACCCTGCAATAGGCGTAATGCCTGCAGACGGGGGGAAATGCAACATAAAAAAAAAAAATGAAAATAATATGTTCAGAATTTTATCAGATTTTTAAATTATGGGGTTTTCTATGTCACTTTAAAAATATATTTAAAAAATGGACTTGAAAAAAAAAAAAAAAAAAAATTGTGCAGTTGAGGGTCCAACTAAGCCTGTAAAAAATAATGAGTCAAATCGGAGAGGTCGAGGTCAAATCCAGGTCGAAACGGGGTGGAATGCCCCATATATTTTCTTATGATATCAATTTTAAATGGTATTGTAAGAATAAGAACTAGAGTTAATTGTAAAACATATTTTTGAAGAAAAAAATTTCATTGATTTGAAATAGTATATTACACACCTAGGGCAGTAAAGTAAGAAATGTCTCAGATCACATGTAATTGACAATTACATGTGATCTGAGGCTTTCTTATTTATTGCCCGAGGAGTGTATACGATTTTTCTCATCGACGGAGCCGAAAACCGGGAAAACCGGGAAAGCGACAACTTTCGGCCCAGAGGTGAGAAAAGTTAATTTTTTGCCGACTATCAAAAACAAGCGATGTCAACTTAATTTTGCTTCTAATTCCTACAATATCAAATGAGATTGAAATAATAACTCGAAAATATACAAAACAATATTTTATTGTTCCAATTTTTAATAGATTCGTAAGAATAAGAACTAGAGTTAATTTAACAACATTTTATTTTGTCAGCCAATAAGTGTACTATTTTTTAGTCAATTACATTCTTTTTTAAGTTAGGGACCAAAGATTTTTTCGAGCCATTTTCAAGGTGTATATGCCATTAGCAAAAGTAAAGCTGCCGTGTCACGCCACTCTAGCATTTGTAAGGTAAAAAACCGTCGTGTTACACAGCGGTAGGTGAGGACCAACGTCCGGTCATTCTCAATATGATTTCGTAAGGTCACGCAAATTGCGAGCTCCAATCTCTTCCATATCGTTTTTTTTTTTTTTTTTTTTTTTCACCCTAACTATTTTCTATGCATCCCTCATCGCGTAGAGTCTTTGACCCAACGAAAGAGTATACATAGCGTGTCTAGACGGTGACTGGCCGAGAGCTCACCCCCCGCGGTCTCGTTAATTGAAAAAGTTGCAAACCCACCGGAAAATATTCCTTCATCGATGGCGTTGCGGTGTGAATAACATCGCCGAAACAGTCGAGAACGGCATGAGGGTATAAACGAGCTGCGTATACATCGTTAACTATTTCTAGAACGAAAAGCAAAATCGAGGGTGTCGGCGGCTGCAACGATGCAAATTTAGAATCGGCGCTCGTTCGCCCCGTTATATTCCAAGTTGTACTACATTCTCTGACGTTCGAACGGTCGAGCTTTCACGAATAAATATACCATATTTACGACGTGTTCGACGACTTGGGTTCAATGCCACTTTTTTTTTCATGTAAGATACTCAAAAACCTTTTTTTACTCCTGACTACTTGGATTCATTACCATTTTTTTTCCTCATGTATGATCATTTCCGATTACTTGGGTTTATTGCCATTTTTTTTCTCATGTACCAACCTCAGAAACCCCTTTTTTACTCCCGACGATTTGAGTTCATTGCTATTTTTTTTCTCTCTTGTATCCAACTCAGAAATCCTTTTTTTATTCCCGAATACTTGGATTTATTGCCATTTCTTTTCTCATGTATCAAACTCAGAAATCCTTTTTTTATTCTCGACGACTTCAGTTCAAGCCATTTTTTTCTCATGTATCAAACTCAGAAATCCTTTTTTTATTCCCGATTACTTGAGTTCATTGCCATTTTTTTTTCATGTACCAACCTCAGAAATCCTTTTTTTATTCCCAATTACTTGGGTTTATTGCCATTTTTTTTTCTCATGTACCAAACTCAGAAACCCTTTTTTTTACTCCCGACTACTTGAGTTCACTGCCATTTTTTTTCCTCATGTACCAAACTGAGAAACCCTTTTGTTACTCTCGACGACTTGAGTTCATAGCCATTTTTTTCTCATATACCAAACTCAGAAACCCTTTTTTTACTCTCGACGACTTGAGTTCATAGCCATTTTTTTCTCATGTACCAAACTCAGAAACCCTTTTTTTTACTCTCGACGACTTGAGTTCATAGCCATTTTTTTTTCATGTATCAAACTCAGAAACCCTTTCTTTACTCTCGACGACTTGAGTTCATAGCCATTTTTTTCTCATATACCAAACTCAGAAACCCCTTTTTTACTCCCGACCATTTGAGTTCATTGCCATTTTTTTTCTCATGTACCAAACTCCGAAACCCTTTTTTTACTCTTGACGACTTGAGTTCATAGCCATTTTTTTTCATGTACCAAACTCAGAAACCCCTTTTTTTACTCCCGACGATTTGAGTTCATTGCTATTTTTTTTCTCTCTTGTATCAAACTCAGAAATCGTTTTTTTATTCTCGACGACTTCAGTTCATTGCCATTTTTTTCTCATGTATCAAACTCAGAAATCCTTTTTTTATTCCCGACTACTTGAGTTCATTGCCATTTTTTTCCCTCATGTACCAAACTCAGAAACCCGTTTTTTACTCTCGACGACTTCAGTTCATTGCCATTTTTTTCTCATATACCAAACTCAGAAACCCCTTTTTTACTCCCGACGATTTGAGTTCATTGCCATTTTTTTTCTCATGTACCAAACTCAGAAACCCTTTTTTTACTCCCGACTACTTGAGTTCATTGCCATTTTTTTTCCTCATGTACCAAACTGAGAAACCCTTTTGTTACTCTCGACGACTTGAGTTCATAGCCATTTTTTGCTCATATACCAAACTCAGAAACCCTTTTTTTACTCTCGACGACTTGAGTTCATAGCCATTTTTTTCTCATATACCAAACTCAGAAACCCTTTTTTTATTCTCGATGACTTCAGTTCATTGCCATTTTTTTCTCATGTATCAAACTCAGAAATCCTTTTTTTATTCCCGACTACTTGAGTTCATTGCCATTTTTTTTCTCATGTACCAAACTCAGAAACCCTTTTTTTTACTCTCGACGACTTGAGTTCATAGCCATTTTTTTCATGTACCAAACTCAGAAACCCTGTTTTTACTCTCGACGACTTGAGTTCATAGCCATTTTTTTCTCATATACCAAACTCAGAAACCCCTTTTTTACTCCCGACGATTTGAGTTCATTGCTATTTTTTTTTTCATGTACCAAACTCAGAAATCCTTTTTTTATTCCCGAATACTTGGATTTATTGCCATTTCTTTTCTCATGTATCAAACTCAGAAATCTTTTTTTTATTCTCGACGACTTCAGTTCATTGCCATTTTCTTTTCTCATGTACCAAACTCAGAAATCCTTTTTATATTCCGGACTACTTGGGTTTATTGCAATTTTGTTCTCATGTACGAAACTCAGAAACCCTTTTTACTCCACTATGCGCACACGGAAGAAAAATAATTTGTTGAATAGGCTCAAATCGACAAAATTGATTGGGGCAATAAACTAGCTGGTTACAGAAACAAATCAGTTAGTTGGGGTGACAAATTAGCTGTATGAGCCAGTAAATTAATTGGTTGGCAACTAAGGAATTGGTTTCTCGATCGAAACAAAAAATTGGTAAACAAATTGGGTAAATAAAAAATTGTGAACTAATACATCGCATATTATAGTCTTAATATTAATTCATAAAGTGTGTGGTAATCTTCCGATTATAATATGCGAATAATTATTATTTCACCATTTCGTATTTACTATTCAATTTGTTTATTAATTGACTTCGTGGTATTAATTGATTCACTTGTTTGTTGCAGATCTTTTACTGTTGGCTGTCACAGCAGTCTCCTGAGTACCTCACCGGGTGGTCAGAGCAAAACTGGTGCAGGTTCACCCTATCCGCCTAATCATCCCCTGTCGGGTAGCAAACACCTGTGCTCTATTTGTGGAGATCGTGCAAGTGGAAAGCACTACGGAGTTTATAGGTTGGTACCTTAAACTTGAAGCTGAATTAATCAATCCTAGCATGACCTATTGGAGTGAGAAATTGGACAACTATAAATTATCCAAATAGGTTATTATTCAACAAATTAGTGGCTCATGCTATTTTTTCTACTTATGAATGATTAATAGCATTTTTCAATCATCGAGAAAAAACTGGTCTAAAAGCGATGCTTTTATGCTTTAATTAAATATCACTATACAGGGAGAAAATATAATTCAATGCACCAAAAAACAATTTACTTGAAAACCGATAGTTGATTCAAGTATATGGTATTTGAAGCAACTATATATGCGGTCAAATCGACAAATTGGACAACTATAAATTATCCAAATAGGTTATTATTCAATAAAGTGGCTCATGCTATTTTTTGTACTTATGAATGATTAATAGCATTTTTCAATCATCGAAAAAAAACTGGTCTAAAAGCGATGCTTTTATGCTTTAATTAAATATCACTACACAGGAAGACAATATAATTGAATGCACCAAAAATCAATTTACTTGAAAAC
This sequence comes from Ephialtes manifestator, assembly GCA_963970395.1. Taxonomy (NCBI): domain Eukaryota; kingdom Metazoa; phylum Arthropoda; class Insecta; order Hymenoptera; family Ichneumonidae; genus Ephialtes; species Ephialtes manifestator. Next base: position 47,916,337 of record OZ019968.1, read on the forward strand.
CGATAGTTGATTCAAGTATCTCGTATTTGAAGCAACTATATATGCGGTCAAATCAACAAATTGGACAACTATAAATTATCCAAATAGGTTATTATTCAACAAATTAGTGGCTCATGCTATTTTTTCTACTTATGAATGATTAATAGCATCTTCCAATCATCGAAAAAAAACTGGTCTAAAAGCGATGCTTTAGTGCTTTAATTAAATGTCACTACACAGGGAGAAAATATAATTGAATGCACCAAAAAAACAATTTACTTGAAAACCGACAGATGATTCAAGTATCTGGTATTTGAAGCAACTATATATGTGGTCAAATTAACAATATATTACATTGAATTAATTAAATAATATATTTGACAATTCCGAAATGAAATATATGATGGATTTAAATACATATTGCTTTGAAATTATTTAAATGTTTCCAAGTAAACGATTTACTTGGAAGATTTGTTATATTCAATTATATATATTTCTTTCACTGTAGTATATGGGGCATTCCACCCCGTTTCGACCTGGATTTGACCTCGACCTCTCCGATTTGGTTCATTATTTTTTACAGGCTTAGTTGGACCCTCAACTGCATAAATTTTTTTTTTAAGTCCATTTTTTTAAAATATATTTTTAAAGTGACATAGAAAACCCCATCATTTAAAAATCTAATAAAATTCTGAAAAATACTTTGTTCAATAACAAAATTATCTAGCTTATAGTCAAAGTGGGGAAGATTTTCCTTCTTACAGTTTTTAAGCTTTTTATATTAAAAAAAATTATTAATCTACTACAGGCGACTGGCCAAATGTTTATTTATGTAAAACCGAATTTTGCAGAATTTTTTCAGATGTTTAGGAAATTCTTCAGATTTTTCCGAACCATGCAAATTTTTTTTAAATATTTTTTTAGAGTGACAAAAAAATCCCAGTTTTTCAAAATCTGATAAAATTCTGAAAAATACTTTATTCAATAACAAAATTATCTAGCTTATAGTCAAAGTGGGGAAGATTTTTTTCTTATAGTTTAAAAACTAGTTTAGAAACTATAAGAAGAAAAATCTATATATTATATATTATAGTTTAAACTATATATATTATAGTTTAAAAACTATAAGAAGAAAAATCTTCCCCACTTTGACTATAAGCTAGATAATTTGTCTCTGAAAATCTGAAAAAATTCGAAAAAATACTTTATTCAATAAAAAAATGATCTAGCTTATAGTCAAAGTGGGGAAAATTTTTTTCTTATAGTTTAAAAACTATAAGAAGAAAAATCTTCCCCACTTTGACTATAAGCTAAATCATTTTTTTATTGAATAAAATATTTTTTAGAATTTTTTCAGATTTTTAAATTATGGGGTTTTATATGACACTTTAAAAAAAACATTTAAAAAAAATTTGCATAGTTCGGAAAAATCTGAACAATTTCCTAAAAATCCGAAAAAATTCTGAAAAATTCGGTTTTACATAAATAAACATTTGACCAATTGCCTATAGTAGATTAATTATTTTTTCTATTTTTTAATAATTTTTTAAAATAAAAAAAGCTTAAAAACTGTAAGAAGGAAAATCTTCCCCACTTTGACTATAAGCTAAATAATTTTGTTATTGAACAAAGTATTTTTCAGAATTTTATCAGATTTTTAAATTATGGGGTTTTCTATGTCACTTAAAAAATATATTTAAAAAAAATGGACTTAAAAAAAAAAAAAAATTTTGCATTTGAGGGTCCAACTAAGCCTGTAAAAAATAATGAGCCAAATCGGAAAGATCGAGGTCAAATCCAGGTCGAAACGGGGTGGAATGCCCCATATACGTTAGGAATGTCTCGGTTACTGTTAGCGAACTAGAATCGATTTACCATCATATCATGATATATAATTTGACTTCATCATTTTATATAACGCTGCTTTTTTTATTAATAATATTCTATGAATTTTGCAGTACATATAGCAACCGTTAATGCACAAAATTTTGAAGCACTTGTCTAAAAGTGTCGTGAGATTTATGACACTATCTGTCTATCCTCATAATTCAGTGACGTCTGGCATTGTAGAAAAAGTTACATGAATTATTATTCAAGTTTCTTTTCCAATTCACGTCGTATGTGTAATGAAGTAAAAGTTTGAAGTAAAGCTCAATTTTTCGACGTCAATAAGCTTGCCAAATGCTGAGCTGGGAAATCGGAACAGCGCTGACATTGTACACCGACGTTTCGACGAACCAATGATGAAGAAATAGAGAACACAGAAGCAGCCTGCACCGATGTATTTATCAACCAGACACGCAGACAGCGAGCTTTTTGTTTCGAGCGAATGTGAGCTGGAGTTTGAGATGTAGAATGAGAAAAAGCGTGGGCGACCCCTCCACAAGTTTCGCTTTTTTTCTTCTTTTCTTTCCTCGTCTTCGCCTCGCGAGCTTACAACAGCGAAACAGCAGCGACGAGAGCTTTTACCCCCTCGTCGCTCTCAGCTGACTCGCTCACTCTTACATTTCACGCAAAACGCGGACGATCCATTTCCCTCGCTAACGGACGACACCTCTCGTTGAATATTTCGCCGAGCTTTCTAAACGATGCTGGCGCACGTACATGAAGAGAGATTGCTGCTCGTCCTCCTCAGTCGCATCGCTCAAGACTGTCTCCTTCTTCGCGACGCTCAGAGTACCGTACGATTTTTCAAAGTCCTGATGCGCCAAAGTGGAGGCGGAACGTCGTGGCTTCAAATTTGTTTTCCCTCCACTGAAATTCTCTTCCATCTCATTGCGCCTTGAGACATTTAAATTCTCCAAATAGACGTAATGTTTTTTTTTTAAATTACTAGATTTACTTTCAAACATCTTGTTTCACTATATTTAAATGCTTTCGTGTATAGAGAAAATAATTCATAGTATAGACTCCAGTCGATTAAATTCGTTGGTGTCAAACAATTTTTTTCAAACTTTATTGGTTGGCAATTAATTTTGGTTTTTTGCACAACCGACTCATTTTTTGGTGCAATTAATGAATTGGTAAACACGAAATAATTTAATCAACCGGTGATTATATTTCGTTGGGACAACTGACTTATTTTCTCCATGTGTAGTAAAAAGCTATTTTGTTTTGAAAAAAAAATATTATGGTGTATGATTTTGGAGTAGACTCTTTTACTTTGGATACACGGAGAAAAAAAGTAGTTGAGTACACCGAAGAAGTAGTTGCACGGACTCACTTTTCGTAAGTTCATACAACATCGAATTTTGTGAGTTAAGACAACTGCTTTTAGTTAGTTGTATAGGCTGGGTTGTAGTGACCATCTATTACGGTTGTATGCAACCCACCGGTTAGTTGGCACAACTAATTTGCCAAACAGAACACGATTTGACCCGGCTATCGGTAGAAATTGTGCATATTTATTAAAAATGCAATGAATTGACATATAGTCGATAAAATTAATGCGATTTGACGTTATGCTTGATGAAATTGATACAGTTTGGGGTTACAGTTGATATGGTTAATTCAGTTTGAGATTACAGTTGATAAAATTAAGACGGTTTGAGGTTATAGTGTTTGATGTCTTATTTCATCTGTCGAAGAGTGCATTCTAAGGTGAGTGTAGCATCCTGTCTATCGATAGCATTTCTTTGCAAAATATGTGCATCGATAGCAATTCTTTGCAAAAAATGTCTATAGATAGCTTTTTTTTTTTGCAAAAAAGTCTATCGAAAGCATTTTTTTGGAAAAAATTTCTTTTGGCAGGATTTTTTTGTAAAAAATGTCTATGTCTAATAGTGATGCGAAACTTCACGAAAACAGGCGTTCGCCACACTTCGGTTAACACGCACGCTTCAATTAAAAGAAAAATATTTGGCTGCGAGTGCTCGTTGCGTTGGTTTAAAGTGGTTGCGCGGTCTCACTGATTAGTTGGGCGAACTCACTTTTCGATGTCACGACAATTATTCGAGATTGTTATAGGCACCGAGTAAATCGTTGTAGCAACTCATTTCTGGCAAACTCATTAAAGCTGTGTTGGCCCAACTACTCTTTTTTCTCCGTGTAGAAAAAAAAGTTACTTCTTTTTGAAAAAAAAAAAAAAAAAAAAAAAAAATACTTCAGTGCTCCATTCGGGAGTACACGGAGAAAAAAAAGTAGTTGGACAAACCAATAAATGGGTCCCGACAACCACTCGAAAGAGTTGAAATAGCGTCACTACTCAGTGGGTTATGACAACTACTCAGTGGGTTATGACAACTGCTCAGTGGGTTATGACAACTACTCAGTGGGTTATGACAACTACTCAGTGGGTTATGACAACCACTCAGTGGGTTATGACAACTACTTAGTGGGTTATGACAACTACTCAGTGGGTTATGACAACTACTCAGTGGGTTATGACAACTACTCAGTGGGTTATGACAACTACTCAGTGGGTTATGACAACTATTCAGTGGGTTATGACAACTACTCAGTGGGTTATGACAACTACTCAGTGGGTTATGACAACTACTCAGTGGGTTATGACAACTACTCAGTGGGTTATGACAACTACTCAGTGGGTTATGACAACTACTCAGTGGGTTATGACAACTACTCAGTGGGTTATGACAACTACTCAGTGGGTTATGACAACTACTCAGTGGGTTATGACAACTACTCAGTGGGTTATGACAACTACTCAGTGGGTTATGACAACTACTCAGTGGGTTATGACAACCACTCAGTAGGTTATGACAACTACTCAGTGGGTTATGACAACTACTCAGTGGGTTATGACAACTACTTAGTGGGTTATGACAACTACTCAGTGGGTTATGACAACTACTCAGTGGGTTATGACAACTACTCAGTGGGTTATGACAACTACTCAGTGGGTTATGACAACTACTCAGTGGGTTATGACAACTACTCAGTGGGTTATGACAACTACTCAGTGGGTTATGACAACTACTTAGTGGGTTATGACAACTACTCAGTGGGTTATGACAACTACTCAGTGGGTTATGACAACTACTCAGTGGGTAATGACAACTACTCAGTGGGTTATGACAACTACTCAGTGGGTTATGACAACTATTCAGTGGGTTATGACAACTACTCGTTGGTTATACGAACCGCTGTGGTTGGTTATAGGAACTCGCTGTTGATTGCGCCACCTATTGTATTGGTGAAAACAGCACTGCGATTGGTTACAGGAGCGAGTTAGTTGCTGCAACTATTCAGCGGTACAGCATATGCTGGAGATGGTTCTCCCAACTACTTTTTTCTTTCAGTGTAGATTTGACGTTCAACATTGCCTATGGCATGTAAAAAAAACAGCATTCTAAAGATCCACGATGGAATGGAGCAAAAAAAAATGAATAGTCGCTCGAGCGCAAATATCTGTTCGCAATGTTTATCCGGGCGTCGTTGGGCGTGCATCTGGCAGAATGAAACGCGCCGCCGGTACGTCAACGACACACTCCACTCCCTTGCTCAGTGCCGCTTTCCCGTCGTTACATCGCTTAAGAGCAAAAAAAAAAAAAAACCTTCGAGGGAACGACTTTATAAATAAACTTTATCGTACTCGGAGTCCTGGATTAAAAGAGCCGACCAAACTGCGAGCCGACACTTTCTCCTTGTGATCTTCATAACGACAAATTTAATTGGCTATTAATAAATTGGCAGAGTTATGGTAGCGCGTGCGGAAAAATTACTCACGCGTAATTAAACGAACAGATACTTAGTGTAGGTGTAGTTTTTTACATCCTGATAACATAATCGTCTGTGAAGGATGCGCAGCACGCGAGTCACGCGTGTGTAACTTTTTCACAACTTTATTCCCTCGTATATTCGTCTCGAGTCTTTTAAAATTTATGTACAAATGGGCAATACAGGCACAACTATTATAATACTGTGTGTAGTTGCATCATGGAACGCAACCTTGGACTTGCGAATCGCACGACTATAGCCGACACAAGCACGAGGTTAGCATGGCTACCCACCCGTACTTCCTACAACCATGAAGTGCACGAGCACAGTTGACTGCTGGCTCTTCGACTCTTATCCTGTTTCGTGTAACTTAACATTGAAAAGAAACGTTAATCAGTTAATATTTATGCAAATCCGTTACTATTAATCTTTATCTGGATTAAGTCTACATGCTTAAATACAAATCACCTTCCACAGTTATTATTCAATGCATTAAACTTTAAAGAATCGATTACAAAAATTTATCTCTGATTTGACTTTGACAGTCGTCATCGATCGTCCTTAAACACTATGATTCTGTAATTTCGTAACGACATACAGTGGTGTGAGGTGAAAAGTTGAAAATTTGCACTTTTCTTAGCTTTTCTAGCTGGTAAACAAATTTTAGTTTTCTATATCTTATTTTATCTGATGAAGTACATTCCATTTTGAGTATACATCCAGAGAAATCGGCCTCATGGGTTTATTTGAATCAAATATAGGATCTATTTGAAATGAAATTTTACTTGATCAAATTTTATTAAAAATGAATAGGATTCATTTGTATGCAATAAATTCTATTTCATCAAAATAAAATTACATTATGCCAGCCATTAAATACATTTCTTCTTCAAATACTGGCGTAATAGGATCTTATTTTGATCAAATAGAATTTATTTCATTTAAATAAATTTAAAGAAATTGATCTCGTATTTGATTCAAATAAACCCATCAAACTAATTTCGCTGGGTGTAGGAATTTTTATTTCCGGCCTTTATGACAAAGCTATGATTTTAAATATGTAAATAAATCTTTATTGGGTCCTTAAGGGGTCATCAAAAAATTATACAAATTTACTTGAAGCTGGACTTGTAAGATTCTGCAAAATGATTAAAAATAAAATAAAACATTATTTTCGGAGTCCGATTCATTAGTGCAAAGATTTATTGGCTTTTCAGCTTATCCTAAAGTTCAGGTTGCATTATTGGATCAAACTGACTTAACAAGGTCTCATTTTCTTTTGATGAAGAATCTGAGAGATCCGAGTATAAGAATTTCCATCTTAAGCTCTTATGCAAAATTCACAGAGGAAAATCCGGATAAAAGTGTTGGGTAATGAAACATTCACTTAAAAAGTGGATATATCTTCTGCGCAAGAGCTTGAAATAGAAATTCCTATACCCGGACCAGACAGACTCTCATTTAAAACGTAAATCGATCTTGCATAGTTGATTCGGTACATCGACGCAACCTAAAGTTCATATCGAGTTGAAAATGAGAAAAAAAAATTTGTATTTATGAATTCGGCGCAAAAACAAATTTGCGCAATTTTACATGTACAGTTACAAATTATTTTCAATTTTTACAGTTTGTAAGTCGTCTTTGACCCCTTAAGATGGTTTATCGCTCCTAAAGTTTATATCGAGTTGAAAATGAGAAAAAAAATTTGCATTTATGAATTCGGCAAAAAAACAAATTCGCGCAATTTTACATGTACAATTACAAATTATTTTCAATTTTTACAGTTTGTAAGTCGTCTTTGACCCCTTAAGATGGTTTATTGCTACTAAAGTTTATATCGAGTTGAAAATGAGAAAAAAAAATTTGCATTTATGAATTCGGCACAAAAACAAATCTGCACAATTTTACATGTACAATTACAAATTATTTTCAATTTTTACAGTTTGTAAGTCGTCTTTGACCCCTTAAGATGGTTTATCGCTACTAAAGTTTATATCGAGTTGAAAATGAGAAAAATAATTTGCATTTATGAATTCGGCACAAAAACAAATTTGCACAATTTTACATGTACAATTACAAATTATTTTCCATTTTTACAGTTTTTAAGTCTTCTTTGACCCCTTAAGATGGTTTATCGCTACTAAAGTTTATATCGAGTTGAAAATGAGAAAAATAAATTTGCATTTATGAATTCGGCACAAAAACAAATTTGCACAATTTTACATGTACAATTATAAATTATTTTCAATTTTTACAGTTTGTAAGTCGTCTTTGACCCCTTAAGATGGTTTATTGCTACTAAAGTTTATATCGAGTTGAAAATGAGAAAAAAAAATTGCATTTATGAATTCGGCACAAAAACAAATCTGCACAATTTTACATGTACAATTACAAATTATTTTCAATTTTTACAGTTTGTAAGTCTTCTTTGACCCCTTAAGATGGTTTATCGCTACTAAAGTTTATATCGAGTTGAAAATGAGAAAAAAAATTTGCATTTATGAATTCGGCACAAAAACAAATCTGCACAATTTTACATGTACAATTACAAATTATTTTCAATTTTTACAGTTTGTAAGTCGTCTTTGACCCCTTAAGATGGTTTATTGCTACTAAAGTTTATATCGAGTTGAAAATGAGAAAAAAAATTTGCATTTATGAATTCGGCACAAAAACAAATCTGCACAATTTTACATGTACAATTACAAATTATTTTCAATTTTTACAGTTTGTAAGTCGTCTTTGACCCCTTAAGATGGTTTATCGCTACTAAAGTTTATATCGAGTTGAAAATGAGAAAAAAAAATTTGCACTTATGAATTCGGCAAAAAAACAAATTCGCGCAATTTTACATGTACAATTACAAATTATTTTCAATTTTTACAGTTTGTAAGTCGTCTTTGACCCCTTAAGATGGTTTATTGCTACTAAAGTTTATATCGAGTTGAAAATGAGAAAAAAAATTTGCATTTATGAATTCGGCACAAAAACAAATCTGCACAATTTTACATGTACAATTACAAATTATTTTCAATTTTTACAGTTTGTAAGTCTTCTTTGACCCCTTAAGATGGTTTATTGCTACTAAAGTTTATATCGAGTTGAAAATGAGAAAAAAAATTTGCATTTATGAATTCGGCACAGAAACAAATCTGCACAATTTTACATGTACAATTACAAATTATTTTCAATTTTTACAGTTTGTAAGTCGTCTTTGACCCCTTAAGATGGTTTATCGCTACTAAACTTTATATCGAGTTGAAAATGAGAAAAAAAAATTACATTTATGAATTCGGCAAAAAAACAAATTCGCTCAATTTTACATGTACAATTACAAGTTATTTTCAATTTTTACAGTTTGCACGTCGTCTTTGACCCCTTAAGATGGTTTATCGCTACTAAACTTTATATCGACTTGAAAATGAGAAAAAAAATTTGCATTTATGAATTCGGCACAAAAACAAATTTTCACAATTTTACATGTACAATTACAAATTATTTTCAATTTTTACAGTTTGTAAGTCATCTTTGACCCCTTAAGATGGTTTATTGCTACTAAAGTTTATATCGAGTTGAAAATGAGAAAAAAAAATTGCATTTATGAATTCGGCACAAAAACAAATTTTCACAATTTTACATGTACGATTACAAATTATTTTCAATTTTTACATTTTGTAAGTCGTCTTTGACCCCTTAAGATGGTTTATCGCTACTAAAGTTTATATCGAGTTGAAAATGAGAAAAAAAAATTGCATTTATGAATTCGGCACAAAAACAAATTTTCACAATTTTACATGTACGATTACAAATTATTTTCAATTTTTACATTTTGTAAGTCGTCTTTGACCCCTTAAGATGGTTTATCGCTACTAAAGTTTATATCGAGTTGAAAAAGAGAAAAAAAATTTGCATTTATGAATTCGGCACAAAAACAAATTTTCACAATTTTACATGTACAATTACAAATTATTTTCAATTTTTACAGTTTGTAAGTCGTCTTTACCCCTTAAGATGGTTTATCGCTACTAAAGTTTATATCGAGTTGAAAATGAGAAAAATAAATTTGCATTTATGAATTCGGCACAAAAACAAATTTTCACAATTTTACATGTACAATTACAAATTATTTTCAATTTTTACAGTTTGTAAGTCGTCTTTGACCCCTTAAGATGGTTTATTGCTACTAAAGTTTATATCGAGTTGAAAATGAGAAAAAAAATTTGCATTTATGAATTCGGCACAAAAACAAATCTGCACAATTTTACATGTACAATTACAAATTATTTTCAATTTTTACAGTTTGTAAGTCTTCTTTGACCCCTTAAGATGGTTTATTGCTACTAAAGTTTATATCGAGTTGAAAATGAGAAAAAAAATTTGCATTTATGAATTCGGCACAGAAACAAATCTGCACAATTTTACATGTACAATTACAAATTATTTTCAATTTTTACAGTTTGTAAGTCGTCTTTGACCCCTTAAGATGGTTTATCGCTACTAAACTTTATATCGAGTTGAAAATGAGAAAAAAAAATTACATTTATGAATTCGGCAAAAAAACAAATTCGCTCAATTTTACATGTACAATTACAAGTTATTTTCAATTTTTACAGTTTGCACGTCGTCTTTGACCCCTTAAGATGGTTTATCGCTACTAAACTTTATATCGACTTGAAAATGAGAAAAAAAATTTGCATTTATGAATTCGGCACAAAAACAAATTTTCACAATTTTACATGTACAATTACAAATTATTTTCAATTTTTACAGTTTGTAAGTCATCTTTGACCCCTTAAGATGGTTTATTGCTACTAAAGTTTATATCGAGTTGAAAATGAGAAAAAAAAATTGCATTTATGAATTCGGCACAAAAACAAATTTTCACAATTTTACATGTACGATTACAAATTATTTTCAATTTTTACATTTTGTAAGTCGTCTTTGACCCCTTAAGATGGTTTATCGCTACTAAAGTTTATATCGAGTTGAAAATGAGAAAAAAAAATTGCATTTATGAATTCGGCACAAAAACAAATTTTCACAATTTTACATGTACGATTACAAATTATTTTCAATTTTTACATTTTGTAAGTCGTCTTTGACCCCTTAAGATGGTTTATCGCTACTAAAGTTTATATCGAGTTGAAAAAGAGAAAAAAAATTTGCATTTATGAATTCGGCACAAAAACAAATTTTCACAATTTTACATGTACAATTACAAATTATTTTCAATTTTTACAGTTTGTAAGTCGTCTTTACCCCTTAAGATGGTTTATCGCTACTAAAGTTTATATCGAGTTGAAAATGAGAAAAATAAATTTGCATTTATGAATTCGGCACAAAAACAAATTTTCACAATTTTACATGTACAATTACAAATTATTTTCAATTTTTACAGTTTCTAAGTCGTCTTTACCCCTTAAGATGGTTTATCGCTAATAAAGTTTATATCGAGTTGAAAATGAGAAAAAAAATTTGCATTTATGAATTCGGCACAAAAACAAATTTGCGCAATTTTACATGTACAATTACAAATTATTTTCAATTTTTACAGTTTGTAAGTCGTCTTTACCCCTTAAGATGGTTTATCGCTACTAAAGTGTATATCGAGTTGAAAATGAGAAAAAAAAATTTGTATTTATGAATTCGGCACAAAAACAAATTTGCGCAATTTTACATGTACAATTACAAATTATTTTCAATTTTTAGTTTGTATGTCGTCTTTGACCCCTTAAGATGGTTTATCGCTACTAATGTCGTCTACAATTGAGTAATTGGCGATGTTACCGTGAATAGACCAACTTCTTCCTCTTTTTCTTCTTCTTCTTCTTCTTCTTCGTCAATGTCATCCTCAGATTCCATGAAAATTGGACTTGGATTTGTCATCTGATTGTGTAATTAGAAATTCACTCTGCATCGTCTCCAATGCAATCATCTTCGACTTTTCTACTATTCCAAAAGATTAATGAGTCTCTTTAATTAAAATAGCGATACAGTGATTGAAGTACGATAATAAGTTTAAAAAAAAAAAAACTAGTTATGTAAACACAAGCTCTTGGTTTCACTATGGGATCAATTTGAATAATTTATTTGCGCCAATGTACAACGATGAGAAATTGCAGTTTGCGGTAACGGCAGCAGCCACTAAGAAATGGCCATTTTGCATATATACACGATTACTTTTTTTCCCCACTTACTTCTTCACCAATCGCATGCTGAAAGGATCCAATGGCGTTGACGTCGGCACCACAAAACCTGGACCTGCACCTGTATCCACTCGCCTCGTTTATAACTTCGTTTATTATCCTTGCATTTTCCTCGATTTCTCAGTGGAACGCGCTAACACTTTCGTTGCAAATGATAAATCGGTTGGAGCTCGTAAAACATTTGTTTGAGAAAAGTTTACACAGTTGAAAATACGTGAAATAATCAAGAACTTTTTCTTGTTAAAATATCATTTGTAAATTGCGACAAGTGTATTTGTAATTTTGATTATCAGTAGAATGTAGAAAACAATTTAAATTTTGACCATATCTCTCCTAGTTAATGTACACAAGATAAATTAATGTACTTTATTATCGGTTACAATATTCTAAAAATTAATTTATTGAGTTCTCAGAAAAAGACTTGGTTAGATATAGCAAAAACTTGGTTAAAAATTGTACTAAGAAAGAAGATTTGGTAAGACAATCAAGTATTTATTACGACTACACTGAAAAAAAATGTCATTGATTCAATAAATCCATCGTTTGCGGGTTGCCAAAAATAAGCGTTTTCAACTTAATTTGAATTCTAATTCATCCAATTCGATACGAGACCGAAACAGTAATTATAAAATAATCAAAATAATATTTTATTATTTCAATGTTAAATGGGATTGAACGAATAAGAACTAGAGTTAATTCATAAATACTTCTTTTTGGCAATAGAATTTTTTTTGTCAGTGTAGCCAATTTGGTTACGCCTACCAATTTTTTCTGGGTCAAATTTTTAACCAAAATCTTTAGTAAACCCAAACAAGCCTTTTTCGCAGTGGTTAGAAAATTTATATATTTTTTTGTATGATTTAAAATCACTATTAAATAATAGTGATTTTAAATCATACAAAAAAGTGTATAAATTTTCATCATAGAAAAAAAAATATAAATATTTAAAATCACTATTATTTCTGACCACAATTATAAACAAGCCTTTTTCTCAGTGGTCAGAAAATTTATATTTATATATTTTAAATCAATTTACTATTTTTGACAAATTTAGGCCTATTTTTGAAAAGTTTAGTCCTATGTTTGAAAAATTTAGGTCTATGTTTGACAAGTTTAGATGTTTGAAAAATTTAGGCCTATTTTTGACAAGTTTAGTCATATTTTTTAAAAAAAATTTGGTGTTTTTTTTTTTAAATTAGGGGTGTTTTGAAAAATGCCTATTTCCGAAAAAATTTGGTGTATTTTTGAAAAATTATACCTATTTTTGTAAAAATTTGCCTATTTTTGACAAGTTTAGTCCTATGTTTGAAAAATTTAGGCCTATTTTTGATATATATTTATATATTTTTTTGTATGATTTAAAATCACTATTAAATAATAGTGATTTTACTGAGAAAAAGGTTTGTTTATAATTTCTAATATAAAGGCACTATTATTTAATAGTGATTTTAAATATATAAAAAATATATGACAAATGTCCATTACTTGTACCGATTTTTTTCAATTCTTTTATCTCTCTGTAGTGTCCAATTGCATTGTCGTTTCTGCTTTGACGCAACATTGTTAGCCCACAGTCTGTCTCGTTTGAACTGCACACAGATAATTGCAGCAACGCAGTACTCTCTGTTGAAGAGCTACGCCCCAACGTAATTGGAGACACTCGATCGATTCAACGACTCGCGAGATTTCCAAGGAAAAATTAATAGAACGTCTCTCGTATTTGTCACACCAGCTCAATGGGACGTCATCCACTCTTGTTTCATATCCATTCTATATATAGAAACGTTCCATTGCTTTATGGTGTTTAAAATCCAAAGTATTAAAATCTCAACTCTGCGAACGTAAATCAATTGTAATAAACAAACAACTTCCGGTCTTCGAACTCTAACCATTCATAGAATGGGTCAAAGTTTGCATTACCCTGAATTATCAAGCACTCAACTCTAATTTAAGCATATCAGTCAATTTTAATATACATTTTGATCATAACATGAAAAAAATTTACATCGATCAAATAAATTAATTAAGGACGAATTGATTTTTCCTTTATTTCTAATAAATTTTTCTTCGTTCTTAATAAATTTATTTAATCCAAATTTCAAAAAATCCTCTAAAAAGAAATAAAAATTCATTAAAAAATTAATTTCATTCATAAACTAAAAAAAATTAAAATGATCTTTAGAGGAATAGAAGTGATAAATCTGACTTGACAAATGTGACTATTATTTTGATAAATTAATAATTAATAGTCATATATAATAATTAAAAATGATTAAAAAATTAATTTTATTCATAAATAAAAAAAATTAAAATGATCTTTAGAGGATAGAAGTGATAAATCTGACTTGACAATTGTGACTATTATTTGATAAATTAATAATTAATAGTCACATTTAATAATTAAAATTGATTAAAAAATTAATTTTATTCATAAATTAAAAACAATTAAAATGATCTTTAGAGGAATAGAAGTGATAAATCTGACTTGACAATTGTGACTATTATTTTGATAAATTAATAATTAATAGTCACATATAATAATTAAAATTGATTAAAAAATTAATTTTATTCATAAATAAAAAAAATTAAAACGTTCTTTAGAGGAATAGAAGCGATAAATCCGACTTGACAATTGTGACTATTATTTTGATAAATTAATAATTAATAGTCACATATAATAATTACAATTGATTAAAAAATTAATTTTATTCATAAATAAAAAAAAATTAAAACGATGTTTAGAGGAATAGAAGTGATAAATCTGACTTGACAATTGTGACTATTATTTGATAAATTAATAATTAATAGTCACATTTAATAATTAAAATTGATTAAAAAATTAATTTTATTCATAAATTTAAAAAAATTAAAACGATCTTTAGAGGAATAGTAGTGATAAATGTGACTTGACAATTGTGACTATTATTTTGATAAATTAATAATTAATAGTTTCATTTAATAATTAAAATTGATTAAAAAATTAATTTTATTCATAAATAAAAAAAAATTAAAACGATCTTTAGAGGAATAGAAGTGATAAATCTGACTTGACAATTGTGACTATTATTGTGATAAATTAATAATTAATAGTCACATTTAATAATTAAAATCGATTAAAAAATTAATTTTATTCATAAATTTAAAAAAATTAAAATGATCTTTAGAGGAATAGAAGTGATAAATCTGACTTGACAATAGTGACTATTATTTTGATAAATTAATAATTAATAGTCACATATAATAATTAAAACTGATTAAAAAATTAATTTTATTCATAAATAAAAAAAAATTGAAACGATCTTTAGAGGAATAGAAGTGATAAATCTGCCTTGACAATTGTGACTATTATTTTGATAAATTAATAATTAATAGTCACATTTATTAATTAAAATTGATTTAAAAATTAATTTTATACATAAATTTAAAAAAATGATTTTTAGAGGAATAGAAGTGATAAATCTGACTTGACAATTGTGACTATTATTTTGTTAAATTAATGCGTCCGGGAACCCGAACTCCGACCATTTACCGTGTCAATTTGCGGTGCACCAAATTCCCGAGTTCTTGGAAATAATTTTAGCATTACAGCTGTTAAGATGTACCGCGAACACGTGTAAAGTGCGATGGGGGAGTATAATCGTTTTCGATCCAGTGGATCGTCGGTCGAGTCGCATTTTCCAAGTATGTTATGCTGCATATATGCGTTATGCATATTCGCTTCGAGCGCACGTGTTACAAATTTCTATGCAGGCATCGAGAAACTTTTCGTCTCTCCTTCATAAAGCGTAACTTCAAAGCTCAAGCAATGGGAGCGACGCGGTGTGGTCTGAGAGTCTTCGTGATCTCCATACTCCATATCCCAGAGTCACTGACGCGATTCCCATCTCTCTCGTCTTTGCGGCTGTCGTCGTAGACGTGATTACATGGATATGTATATCAGCGCATCTCCTCGTCATCGTCGAAGGACCGCGAGAGGCTGAGGTTTGTGCAAAGGCGCGAAAATGTCTTTTCCACAAAGTGCAGATCTCGAAGCATGCGAATTTCACTTGGTAATTATTTGCCACCGTTGCGAGCAAGCATTGGGCGGAAAATTTTCTGTCACTGAAATATCTCATTCCTATGAAATTTGTCCAGCCTTTGAAGAGATCGTGAATCGCTGTCGAGATAAAACGTTACTAATTTGGTGTTGAAATTTTCATAACACATTCCGACTCATAGACATACAAAAATAAAACATAAATTTTACGTAACTATAGAAAACATTAAATTTGCACTGTAAAAAAAATCTGCCTGAAATTTAGTGTATTTTTACTGGAAGTTTTTATTCATAATATTAAATTTAGTATACAAGTGTACACTGAAAGAAAAAAGTAGTTGGGAGAACCATCTCCAGCATATGCTGTACCGCTGAATAGTTGCAGCAACTAACTCGCTCCTGTAACCAATCGCAGTGCTGTTTTCACCAATACAATAGGTGGCGCAACCAACAGCGAGTTCCTATAACCAACCACAGCGGTTCGTATAACCAACGAGTAGTTGTCATAACCCACTGAATAGTTTTCATAACCCACTGAGTAGTTGTCATAACCCACTGAGTAGTTGTCATAACCCACTGAATAGTTTTCATAACCCACTGAGTAGTAGTCATAACCCACTGAGTAGTTGTCATAACCCACTGAGTAGTTGTCATAACCCACTGAGTAGTTGTCATAACCCACTAAGTAGTTGTCATAACCCACTGAGTAGTTGTCATAACCCACTGAGTAGTTGTCATAACCCACTGAGTGGTTGTCATAACCCACTGAGTAGTTGTCATAACCCACTGAGTAGTTGTCATAACCCACTGAGTAGTTGTCATAACCCACTGAGTAGTTGTCATAACCCACTGAGTAGTTGTCATAACCCACTGAGTAGTTGTCATAACCCACTGAGTAGTTGTCATAACCCACTAAGTAGTTGTCATAACCCACTGAGTAGTTTTCATAACCCACTGAGTAGTTGTCATAACCCACTGAGTGGTTGTCATAACCCACTGAGTAGTTGTCATAATAACCCACTGAGTAGTTGTCATAACCCACTGAGTAGTTGTCATAACCCACTGAGTAGTTGTCATAACCCACTGAGTAGTGACGCTATTTCAAATCTTTCGAGTGGTTGTCGGAACCCATTTATTGGTTTGTCCAACTACTTTTTTTTCTCCGTGTAATGTAAAATTAATGTATGGTACAGCACATTCAATAATTTACCTTAATTTTACAGTAAAAGTACTTTAATTTTAATAATTTTTAACTTTAAAATAATAATTTTATACCACAATTGTGTATTAAATTTCGATGACGAGTTTATGAATAAAAATTTCCAATCTTTTCTAACAGTGTGGAAGTGAATTTACACTAAAAAAAATCTACTTGAAATTTAATGTACAAGCAATGGAAGTTTTTATGCATAAATTGGTACGCTAAATTTAACATACAAGTACGATGAAAATTAATGTATGGTATAGTAATTTCAATAATTTACTTTAATTCATCGGTAAAAGTACATTAATTTTAAAATTAAAAAATTGAATACATTAAATTTCATAATTTAATTTTTAATTTGCTGTAAAAGTACATTAATTTCATATCACAAATGGACATTGAATTTAATTAACGAGTTTGCATAAAAACTTCCAATCTTTTCTAACAGTGTACTAGAAAGCAAAGTAGATAATAAAAATTATATTTATTTGTTGTATAAATTATTTTCTTAATTAAAATTATATCTTGATGTATTGGACGTCGGTTTACATTTTTGGGATACATTTAGTAATTTTTGTTATTACCAGTGAGTTTTACTGAATTTATTTCTATTTAATTTGATATAAGACTTTATCTCAAAGCCAAATTCCAGGCGAAATATTTATTAATAAAAATTAGAAAACAAGTATTAAATACTTCATACCCTAGACTCGTTTCCCGTCTCTCTGGCCTTTGCTGCATATACATGGATATGTATATCAGCGCATCTCGTCATCGTCGAAGAACCATGAGAGGCTGAGCTTTGTGCAAAGGCGCGAAAATGTCTTTTCCACAAAGCGCAGATCTCGAAGCATGCGAATTTCACTTGGTAATTATTTGCCAGCGTTGCGAACAAGCATTGGGCGGAAAATTTTCTGTCACTGAAATATCTCATACCTATGAAATTTGTCCAGCCTTTGAAGAGATCGTGAATCGCTGTCGAGATGAAACGTTACTAATTTGGTGTTGAAACTTTCATAACACATTCCGACTCACAGACATACAAAAATAAAACATAAATTTTACGTAACAATAGAAATCATTAAATTTAGGAGTGAATTTACTAGAAAGCAAAGTGGATAATAAAAACTATATTTATTTGTTGTATAAATTATTTTCTTAATTAAATTTATATCTTTATGTATTGGACGTCAGTTTACATTTTTGTCCTACACGTAGTAATTTTTTTTATTACCACTGAGTTTTACTGAATTTATTTATATTTAATTTGATATAAAACTTTATCTCAAACCACAAATTCCAAAATATGTATTATCAAAAAGTATAAAATGAATTAGTCAATTTTCAAATGCGCGTAAATTTGAATGATGTTTCCTGAAATCAAGAATTTTGTTTCCTCTTGTTGAATTGCCAAATTCGTTGGCACGAAATATTCGTGAAGACGTACTTTACGAGCTTAAGAAGTCATTCGCTTGACGTTCCGACGACCATAGGAACATCAAGGTTGTAATCCTCTCCTGGCGCTTTAGTTTTCTCTTATAACAACACTATAATCCCTCAGAGTGCTCCAAATCTCGTGGAATTTCAGTTCCTCTCGTCCGAGCTAATTTGTTGACGAATATTTGTGGTACAGCGAAGTGAGGTAAGCGAGCCTGTGATAAAGGAAAGAAACGAGCTGAATCGTTGTTTAGATAAAGTGCGTGATTCAAGCGGATTAAAATGTCGTATCGTTTATCTTCTGATGCAGCTGGATCTCGAGACTCGTACAGTAATCGCACAATTACTGCTGATGAAGAACTTGGGATTTGGCTCTCGAGTATTGTACGAAAAAGCTGAGAGCCACGATTTTTCTACCACGACTGGCTTATACTCACTTTCTTAGTTGAACACGAAAGACTTTTAGCTTTTCATGAGAATTCCATTCACGTTAAAAAAAATTCTTCCCTGAACGGCAGCACTTAAGATTGGATATTTTGAAATTCTCCCCTGCAGTATTTATCACGATTGTTGAAATATAAAGACATCTCGATGGGCTGGTAATTTATAAAATACTTCAGCTTAAGCTTCGGTAAAATATTGCTGATTCTACAAATTCACGATTTTATTTTCTGTATTCTAGCAGAATTCGATCCAAAACTCGAGATGAGCATTAATTCAATGAAAATATATTTGAAATACATTTCTTTTGGCTAAATTATTACGGATTTTTAAGCCTATTGAATATTAAAATTTATTGAAAAGAAATATTTCATCCCAATTATTCATAATTATTGCATAAAGGTGAAAATTTTAGGGTTTGCATAATGAACAATCATAGATATCTTATACAAAAAGTATTTAAAATACATTTTTATTGAAAACACGTCAGAGTGTAGGAAATCCTATGAATTGAAAATAAGTTGCTTAATAAACAATTTAATTTGGAAAAACGATTTATAAATAAATATGTGATGCATTAATGGAAAATGTAATCGATCTTAATTGCAAACGGAAAGTAAAATACGTTATTTCGTTTAGTTGGAACGAAAATAAGTGGCCGTTCGTGGAATGTCGTAGAGCTTACAATTTTTGGCCGACGTTAATTCTGGACGCGTTCCAGATATAAAAACGACGACCCTGGTGCGACACGTGTGTGAATGCACTGAATGGATGGCGTGCATCCGTTCACTTTGACCCAATAGTATAAATATTATAATGCAACGAGAATTTTTTTGGAGCAATAAACCCCTATTTTTTTGTTTGACCTAAATTCATTGATATTTATTTATTTTTCAGTTGCGAGGGCTGCAAAGGATTCTTCAAACGCACGGTACGCAAGGATCTTTCTTACGCCTGCAGGGAGGAAAAATCGTGCATAATCGATAAACGACAGAGAAATCGTTGTCAATATTGCCGTTATCAAAAATGTCTCGCTATGGGAATGAAAAGAGAAGCGGTACAAGAGGAACGTCAACGTACCAAGGAAAGGGATCAAAGCGAAGTCGAGAGTACCAGTAGTTTGCATGCTGACATGCCTGTCGAACGAATTTTGGAGGCTGAGAAAAGGGTTGAATTCAAACTCGAGAATCGAGGAAACTATGAGGTTCGTTAGTCATTTTCAAAAGATGTGATATTAAGAAGAGAGCAGGCATTAGATATATTTTTCTTTACTTTAAGGGGCGGGATTCAGGTAAAAAAAATTGATTTTGGAAATTCAATATCATCCAAATCCTATTGCATATAAAAATGCCCAATGCACTATATTGTTGGTACTCAATGAAAGGATTTTTTACTGTCGTCTGACTTGCATATGAGCAATTTTTATTTTATTTTAAAAAAATTTTTTTTCGAACCTTTTTGATTAGTCCCATAATTGGACAAATTGTAGTACCACTTGAAAGTAATCTCTCCTAATTTTGTTCAGATTTTTAAATCCAATATTACGAAACATGGGCTATTTCTTTAAAGTCAATATATCTTGAAAAATTAAAGACATAGAAAAAAATTGTTTCAACATAAATGTTGTAGTTTCAACTGAACTTTTCAATGAAATTTTCCAAATAATTTTGTTGGCCCGATAACAATGCTTTTACGCTAAAGTATATAAAGATAATTTTTTTAACCAAAAAATGCAATTTTTTTTTGGCTGCAAAAATTACAGAATCTTTGCGCCTATCTATTGATAACATAGAAAAATTGTCAGAGTGGGGCAAAGTTCCAGAGTAAAGACATCATTTGTTCAAAGTAAAAAATATTTGTTGAGAAAAAAAAAGAAAAATGTTAACAACGCTTTTATTTGAAACTTGTAGTCCATGCGATGATAAATATATAAAATAGTTGGTCCATTATAGACTTTTTAAAAATGTTATCAGGACAAAATTTTTTTTACTCTGAAGTAATTATTTTTTTATTCCGTAACTTTGATCGGACCTACTCTGACAATTTTTCTATGTTATCAATAGATAGGCGCAAAGATTCTGTAATTTTTTCAGCCAAAAGAAAATTGCATTTTTTGATTAAAAAAATAATCTTTATATATTTTAGCAAAAAAGCATTGTTATCGGGCCGACAAAATTGTTTGGAAAATTTCATTGAAAAGTTCACATAAAACTACAACTTTAATGTTGAAACAATTTTTTTCTATGACTTTAATTTTTCAAGATTCATTCACTTTAAAGAAATAGCCCATTTTCCGTAATATTGGATTTACAAATCTGAAAAAATTAAGAGAGATTAATTTCAAGTGGTACTACAATGTGTCCAATTATGGGACTAATCAAAAAGGTTTGAAAAAAAGTGGCTGAATTGACGAAGAATGCTTCATATGTTTTTCAATATTATCTTAAGGAAGTTCTTAGGTTTTCCATTCTGCGCATTATTCAGATCAAACTACTAGGCAGATTGGAATGGTTGACGTCTCATTTTCTTCTTCATTAAAAGATACACCGACTAAACGGAGCAAACTATTTTTTTTTCATTCTGAAAGCAAAGTTAATCACTGATTTAGAAAATAGCATAAAATTTATTTCTTAATAATTATGTCACTTAAAAAAATATTACATTTTATTAACATTTGCTCCATTTAGCCGGTGTATCTTTTCATGAAGAAGAAAATGAGACATCAACCATTCCAATCTGCCTAGTAGTTTGATCTGAATCATGCGCAGAATGGAAAACCTAAGAACTTTGCTTAAGATAATATTGAAAAGCATATGCAAGTCAGTCCACAGTAAAAAATCCTTTCATTGGGCATTTTTATATGCAATAGGATTTGGATGATATTGAATTTACAAAATCAATTTTTTTTATCTGACTCCCGCCCCTTAAATGTTGCTTATCACAAAAAGAAATAATTATTATACGAATATAAAGAAGTTATATTACGGATAACAGAAATCTGGTATTTTTATAATCATTCTATAAAATTCCCACTGGAGAAAGAAATTTGAAAAAAAAGAAAAAAAAAAATAAAAAAAAAACTGATGTCTAGCATTTTACTTTTTATGGCCATATGCTAAGCGATACAATTATTTGCCGAACCTGCATAAAGCGGCATCGCAAAATATTTATTTTCCATAGATATATACGAAACTATATCTGACATATAAAATTTTCCAGACGATAATATACCAAAAATACATATTTCATTTATTTTGCATATTCTGTAATGCCATATGGTTAAAAATGACACGAGTATGTCGAGTACTAAAAAGTTGAATTCATATACAATTTAATTAATTTAGAGGTGCCATATTATTATAGTAATTAAAAAATACATATTTTATAAATGAAGTTGAAAATTCACCATTATTTAATAACGTACGAAAGTTTAATGGATAATTAATGGAAATTAAATAAATCTTAACACATATTCTCTATTTTGTTTCAGAATGGCGTGTCGAATATTTGCACTGCGACTAACAAACAGTTGTTCCAATTGGTGGAGTGGGCAAAGCACATCCCGCACTTTATGTCGTTGCCCCTCGAAGATCAGGTGATGCTGTTGAGGGCCGGTTGGAATGAATTGTTAATTGCCGCTTTCTCGCATCGTTCGATCGGTGTTACGGATGGTATAGTCTTGGCATCCGGTATAACCGTGCACAGGGAGTCGGCAAATCAAGCCGGCGTTGGAGCGATATTCGAGCGAGTTTTGTCAGAATTAGTGACAAAGATGAGGGACATGGAGATGGACAAGACGGAATTGGGTTGTTTGAGAACGATTATACTTTTCAATCCCGAGGTTCGGGGACTAAAACAGGCTCAAGAAATCGAGCTACTCCGAGAAAAAGTTTATGCAGCTCTGGAGGAATACGTTCGAGTCTCGAGGCCCGACGAACCTGGACGATTTGCTAAATTACTTTTGCGTTTACCCTCACTTCGTTCAATCGGCCTCAAGTGTCTCGAGCATCTCTTTTTCTTCAGGCTCATAGGCGACGTGCCCATCGATTCATTTCTCATTGAAGTTCTCGAATCGCCCTCGGATCCTTAGGAGCAACGGGTGTGCCGCGTATTGGGGCACACCGACATGTAAAAAAAAAATGAGTTCTCGCAACATTCACACGTATAACGAAGCACGGCTGACGATTTGCTTGAGACTATCGTCGCGACAAAATTTTTTCTGCTTACTTTTATTGTCATATTAACTGCTGATGGACGATCATCTCGGTAATACAATGCGTCGGTTGCGAAAAGAGGCGTACAGGCCGTTTTTGCATCTTGACCTAAACACTCTCGGGATTAGCGTGACTCGGACGAATCATAGCCAAGAGCGCATCGATAGCGATCGTTGCTGCCGCGACTATGTGAATATTCCGCAGACGCAATTGCGACACGCTCGAGATTCGCGATACCCTGTACTTACAATCTGAAACTAACGAACGCCGCATGAAAATGCGCTTCAGGGTAACCAAAGCGCAAGGATACCGCGAGCATTGCAGACGATCACGCTCTCTCGAAACTCGTTTAAGCAAAGGTCGTTCCTAATCGCACTTAAAAATGGCTCTGAGATATCCGTAACGAGACCCAAAAAAAAATTGCAGTTTCCGTAAATTATAAACACTCGGAAAACGCACAATTTTGCAAGACAGCAAGATAAGACATTGCATGATTGCAATACTTACAATACGTAAATTTATACGTATCTCTTTAAACTTTTCGGAAATCTACATTTTCATACGCGATTGCATAATCTTCGGTGATTTTAAAGTTTGCGGAACTTTACCGTTTTTAGTGAAATTGCAAAATATTTTGTGTCTTAAGTTTTACGTGGACAGAAAAGTAGTCCCGCTGCATGATTTTATGTCGAACTCAATATTACATGTCCGCAATATTTTTTCTTGAAAATTCTAAATGGTATAGGGCAGGAAGAAAGTCTCAATTCCGCCACTATAATAAGAAATAAGGATTAAGTTTTTTTTAAAATAAGGTGGGTCGATCATGACCGTATTAATTATATGTGTGTGTATTATTAAATAGCTACTTATTTTACAGACCTCAATATGAAAATTCAAACAAATATTGAGAGTCCTAAAATTACTGAAAATAATATTAAGTATTTGATTTGATTATCGTGAATAGAAACAGATAAATTATGTGGCAACATAATTTAAAACCGGTAAGTTGACAGAACTCAGTCTTAACTCACTGAGTTACAGAAGAAACCCTCGAGCAGCCGATGCTAATATATAGCATAATCCGTCTGCTGGAATGACAATTTTAAACCGATATTTCGGCTCTTTGGTAAAGTCATGTTTTTATAATTTTATCGTATTCAGAAACGTTCCAAATATATAAATTTCTGTTTTCGAACGTCTATCTTGGATCTCGGGCATCTAAATATGTGTAAATCTGAGATTCTGGGATTATTTCTCGACTCTACTATGGGAATTCACATGAAAAATCTTAACTTTACGATTTTATATCTTAAAAACTATACGGTTAGTCTCATGCAAATTTTACATGTCGGTCGACTTGATACAGTTTTTATAACATATTTAAAATCTAGATTTGTATCTTGAAAAGGCTCTGGTGATCGACCCATCTTTTAACTATAATGAGGAATGTTAGTTCAGTTTTTCAACGTGCGCTTTCAACACTCGCTTGACTGCAGCGTTTTTTTTTGTCTTTTTGCGGATCACAATCAGATATACTTTTGGGTACAAGTAGTCACTTCCTTAAGCAAACCGCGCATTAGCCTTTTTCGCCTAATTACTTCGAATTGTTTATTATACTATGTTATATTATATTATCGTAGAAAATTTTTGTTTTCGGTCTTGAAAGCCAAACTAATAAGTAAAAAAATGATAAATATTTGATTTTCATAATAAAAATAGTGTATGAGGTTTAAGATTTCTACATATTCATAATAAAATTTTGACAAGCTATATCTTTCGAACTATGATATCAAGAAAAAACCTAAAAAGTAGAAAATGTTCGTTTTCGTATTCTCTGATGGACGATTTTTTTCATTTTTTTTTTAAATATAAAATTAAGGGAGTTGTTCTTGATTTAGTACTTTGGCAAGCCATATCTTTCGAGCTATGATATCGAGAAAAAAACTGAAACGTAGTAAATTTTTGTCTTCGTATTCTCTGATGGACGATTTTTTCATTCGAAGTAGTTTACTTCGCGGATAAAAAACTCCCTTAATTTTGGACTTAATTTTTTTTAAATCGTCCATCAGAGAATCCGACAACAAACATATTCTTTTCAGCTTCTTCCGCGGAGCTTTAACTTAAAAGTTATAGCTTGCTAAAATATAAAAACCACAACAACACCCTTAATTTTGGACAAAAAAAAATTTAATCGTCTGTTACAGAATACGACAACGAACATTTACAACTATTCAGTTTTTTTTCGCGGAGTTTTTAAGAGTTGTAGCTTGCCAAAATACTAAATCAAAAACAACTTCCTTAATTTTGAACTTAAAAAGAAATAAAAAAATCGTCCACCAGAGAATACGAAAACGAACATTTTCTACTTTTTAGTTTTTTTCTCGATATTATAGTTCGAAAGATATAGCTTGCCAAAGTACTGAATCAAGAACAACTCCCTTAATTTTGGACTTTAAAAAAAATAAAAAAATCGTCCACCAGAGAATACGAAAACGAACATTTTCTACTTTTTAGTTTTTTTCTTGATATCGTAATTTTAAAGATATAGCTTGCCAAAGTTTTATTTTGAATATGCAGAAATCTTAAACCTCATAAATAGTGTATTTAATATCTTTTGAATTATAAGCAGCGCCCAAAGGAAAATCTTTTTGTAATAGACGAAAAAGGCTAATTAAGGTAATAACTGCGCCGATCTTCAAATATATCTCGGTGACTCGTCGGACCGACTGCAACTACTTCGAAAAACGCGCATAATTCCTAACGAAACTCGCAATTCTTTTTACAAATGCTTTAGGCATGTGGATCATCAGTGTGTGACGCAAATTATTGAAACCTTAATAAACAAATTGGATTCAAAATAATAATGAATAAAATTTCAATTAAATTTTCGATAATTAGTGGCACACTTTAATCATATTTTCATCGAAATTCTACGAAACAGATAATCTATTTTAAAGTCCGTACGTCTCTCATTGTTACACGAGCAGTGTGTCCGAAAGTTCGGGCGAAAACTTAACATTCCAACTCAGCCTCGATCCGGAGCGTTATTTTCAAGAGCCACGATTGCATATAGGATATACGCGCGCAAATAAACATGATTGTGCACCGTGTATGTCATCCGTAATTTATTGTTTTGTATAATAGCGTTAGTGTAAGAGATTTTAAATGAATTAGTACTAATCCAATAGCGATTAATGCATTGTGAATCCTTGTTGTGCGGCTCCGACCGCACATCAGCCGATATTATTTGGGCAGCAGTTTATATTTTTAGTGGTACGCACTTTTAACCTAAAGTCTTGCATTTTTGTTCTTGTTCAGAGTACTAATGCGAGCCCTCGATGCATATAAAATTCAACGTCGTCGCTACTCAGGTTCAACGTTCGCACGTAATTTTTTGTTCGCGTCGAGAATTTTACTTCTAAAATTTCGAGAATTCTTGACGCTGATTGTACAGGAGCTGATTCGCGAGATGCGAGAGTACTTTCGATTTAGCTACATAAGCACTGTAGACATAAGAAAAAAAAAAACGACAAAAAAAAAACAAATACAGGATTAGATTAGATTTTTATTCTTGTTGTCAACCGTTCAAAATGAATCATGTGAAACGTTGACTCTAGCTGAAGGATCTAAAAAGCGCATATATTTGTAAGAGTCCATAAATTCAGCTATGGAAAATTCGAGAGTCTTTCGATATTTAACGAAAATTGGAACTGAATTTGGTTGTGGGTATTCGCTAAGTGTCAAGTATTACGTAGTTTTTAGCTTATTCGTATCTATTGCAACTAATGCAATTAATTAAAAGAAAACGATTATTTTAAATTTGTGAAATTCGAGTAATACAAGTAATTGACCATCCCGTAGGGTTTGATGGAAGCATCAGCTCTTTCCTCCTCTCAGCTTCTGTCATGTCTATCGATTAATTTATTAATCATAAGCAAAGGATCATACTTAAAACAATAATATTATATTATTACATATATTATTGAACATATTTCTATTTTCGCGTGAATGCATAACGTTTGTTAGTTGTTGGTTATTGTTATCTACCTGATGAGAGACTTTAATGTTATGCCTATCGTAAAAAAATAGAAACACAATAATTAAATACTCCATTTTTTCCAGTACACGCTGCAGTGAAAGTTCATTTATAAGTCCTCGAACACGCGCGATCACAGATGAGAATGAAATTCGAACCGAAATTACCTCGTACGAAGTAGCGACGAAGAGTCGCTACTTTAATGATATCCAATGAAGTAGGAAACCTGAAAAGCGAGAGTGATATGGGCGCGAATGCTACCTGTGAATGAAGTTTCATATAATTATATATCAATGTTTTAATAAAGATATCTATACATATTATATTATAATATCGTGAATCTTCAGCAATCGGGAGGTAATTGAAAGATAAATAAAGTCATTGCAAGACGTTTAATCGATATTTTGTGATTGGCGATTGCTCAGGAATATTCACCGGTGGATAATGTTGTTTACCCGATGCGTCGCTGACGCTTTAGCAATTCGTCAAACATGACGATGCAAAGTGCTCAAATTGCGTTTAAATACGCTACTATTTAATCCATCTTCTTCTGCGCAAGGAGTTGCAACGCATTCACTGGCATAGATCAGTACAAACATAAGTATATAACTGTAAGAATTAATTAATCATACACTGATATAAATATTATCTGAACTAATGTATAGTCAAAGTCGTAACGATTATTGTATATCTATAAGAATTCAGCTGGAAGCTACAATTCATATTTTTCCCTCAATAGTATGCATATATACCCTAAATGTCGTAAAATATCTACTCTGTAAAATGGTAATTGACACAAAACTTCAATGGATTAACGTCTATCAGCTATCGCCTAAAAATCAAGATGCTACAACCCTTTTGCTCCTACTGTACGTCCGAGATTGAAAAAGATATATATTTTCGATATATTCCTTGCAATTTTTCGAGTTTAAGAAGGTGTTGCTAATACAATTTTTTTAATCCGCATAAATAATCTTTTAATTATTATATCACAAGAAATTTAAAGTTTTAATCATATTATCGATCTTAGAATTCATGTAATATCCAACAAATTATTGAAATCTCGATAAGCAGCTCAACCAAACAATGAAGCATTTTTTTTAATTGCCCTAATGTAAGTTATTGAAATAAATATTCTATATCATGTGGAGAATATTAAACATTGGAGCAAAAGGGTTAAATCGATTACAAAAGGTTTATAACTCACGTATACAACCGATGATGATTTAAGTATTGGTTTCATGGAATGACAATCCATTCATCGTTCATTCGATAGTAAAAACGAAGAAAAAAAAATAGTTACTGTTCAATAAAAATCGACACACTCTTTGGCTTCTTCGGCACTATTTTGAATAATATCTGGAAACGATGGATGAGCAAAAATGTGACTGGTAACTTGCTGTTTGGAATAGAGCATTATGAACGTCAGTTACGTGCACTATTATCCGTGTTTAATCTAAATAACATTGTCAAACTGCAGATTATTATTCGGTAATTATGCATTCAGGGTATTCAAAGGATAGAAAACGTTGAAGAAAGTCGCAACACACAATTGAGGAAAAAGTACAATGTGTTGAAAATGTATAGAATGGAGAAGGTCAGATTAATTTTGTATCTTTTTCGGATTCTGTATGACCTTTTCGTTTATTATTAAATTTATTTATCTTTTAAATGAAGCTAAGAAAATAATCTGTGTAAATGAAGGCCACTTCGTTCTTGAAACGTATCAAGAAAGCTGAGTTTCTCGTTTTAGGTACATAATGTGTCAATTATAATCGGCACATAAAATTTCGAGAAGAGTCAAAGATTGTTGCGTTAAAAAATATCGAAGGCACGAAACGAGCGCGTTGGCCGCTGAAAGCAATTTTCTAATTAAGTTTAATGTCTCTCAATTACAGAAATTGTACGCTACTCGCGTCACCAGTTGACTTGTCTAAATATAATATTTTTTATGATATTTCCCAATGTCTACAAATCATTTCCATCTACTACCTGGTTGTGGGGCAGAGTTGCAAATGCCTAATACTTATAGAAATAAAGATGATGATATGATCAGGTCTATAATTATGATTTCATAATAATAACATTTAGCGATTATAAAACAGTGACTAAATTTTCGAATAGCTGCGAAAATTATTATTTTGTAATAACATTTCATGGTAATATTTTTTAAAATATGAAGAAACATAATTAATGCATTAATTATCTCTTCCATTTTCTTCCCTATTTCTTCTAATATTTGAGCGAAAATTCGTATTTTTTGCAGCTATTAATATGTTTACACTATTTTATAATCACTACATATTATTATTATTATGAAATCATACAGTAGAGCGTCGATTATCCGAACTAATTGGGACCGACTATCGTCCGGATAATCGAAAATTCGGATGACCGAACATCAATATTATGTGAAGGGGGAGGGAGGAACTAAAACGCTTAAAATATTTGAATATATACGTATAATATAATACATATATGGTGCAGTCCACCCCGTTTCGACCTGGATTTGACCTCGACCTCTCCGATTTGGCTCATTATTTTTTACAGGCTTAATTGGACTCTCAACTGCACAAATTTTTTTTTCCTATTTTAAGTCCATTTTTTTTAAATATATTTTTAAAGTGACATAGAAAACCCCATAATTTAAAAATCTGATAAAATTCTGAAAAATACTTTGTTCAATAACAAAATTATCTAGTTTATAGTCAAAGTGGGGAAGATTTTCCTTCTCACAGTTTTTAAGCTTTTTTATTTAAAAAAAATTATTAAAAAATAGAAAAAATAATTAATCTACTACAGGCGAATGGTCAAATGTTTATTTATATAAAACCGAATTTTTCAGAATTTTTTCAGATTTTTAGGAAATTGTTCAGATTTTTCCGAAACATGCAAATTTTTTTAAAATGTTTTTTTAAAGTGACAAAAAAAACCCCATAATTTAAAAATCTGATAAAATTCTGAAAAATACTTTATTCAATAACAACATTATCTAGCTTATAGTCAAAGTGGGGAAGATTTTTGTTCTTATAATTTAAAAACTATAAGAAGAAAAGTGGGTAAGATTTTTTTTCTTATAGTTTAAAAACTATAAGAATAAAAATCTTCCCCACTTTGACTATAAGCTAGATAATTTTGTTATTGAATAAAGTATTTTTCAGATTTTTTTCAG